>OY755039.1:144831808-145431808 GCA_963576565.1 Aspidapion aeneum | reverse complement strand
ATTCGGACCGGGTCTCCACTTTTGGTTGTGAAAGATAACCAAAGAGTGGAAGTCCGACGTCTGGCAAACGTATTTCGTCCCATTAAATTCGGACGTTCGCCCCGCATGATTTTGCGTCGGCCTACCAACGGATTGGAACTCTCTTTTTTGCCTACAATAGGTAAAGCCCACGGTCCCAAAGCTAACTACCGTGCTGTCAACTGTCAGGCAGTGACAAAATCATTGTTTTTTTTTTATATTTTTTTGTTTTTAGAAATGTTTGTTTAAATACCAAAAATCTAAGGGAAATAAAACCGATACCCCACCTGTGGGAAGAGGATAGGCTATTATGGTTTCCAAAATCCAAAAAATATATAAAACTGCGTCATGTCCTGACATGTAGCCGTCCTGACCAACCAAATGCACTTTTTGTTAGGTTATGGGCGTCTATAAATGACAGTAGGCTGTAAATGTGACGCGTAGGCCATATGAACGGACGTCGAATAGGTCAAGTAAAAGTTACGGGAAATACACCAACCAAACTAAACGCTAGTTTAGGCCTGAGGTTAGGGTCTTCACCGGAGGTACCCGACGCCGACGTCTGTTGGTCGTTGGGCTGGTTAGAGTTTTTGTACGTCGAACAAACGAACGTAAGACCGACGTTGGGAAATCAATGGAATATTGCGTTGCAATATTTGACGTCGCGAGATCGTTAAAAAAACGGACGTATATTTGATAACGTCGGTTTCGACATAAATGTGACGTCGCTCAACGCATAATCAATCTTGCAACTTAATATTTCACTAAATCCAACGTCGGTGCAGGTCTCATTAGGTTGTAAGTCAAATAAATGTTTCTTGGGTATAGTTAACAAGGCATTTAGAATGCTTGGCAACACTCATGACTTCAGTACTCTTCATGCACTTAAAATTCTCTATTGCAGCCTTGTGAGGTCCCATCTTGATTATGCATCTTCTGTATGGAGTCCACACTGCCAATCTCATGTTTCAAGAATTTAAAGAATTCAAAAAAAGTCTCTACAATACATTAATTTAAAATTTTTCAACAATGAATTGACCTATTAAACTCTCTATCAAAGATTAAATCTCATTCCTTTGTCAACAAGAAGAGAACACCATGACCTTCAACTACTTTTCAAAATCTTAAACTCTTTAGTAGACTGCCCGAGCCTTACTAGTAAAATAACTCTAAATGCTCCTCAAGTTAATACTCGAAATCATTATCTTTTTCATATTCCTTTTCACCGTTCTAACTATGGAAAAAATTCATTCTTTTCCAGAAGTATGTCATTGGCAAATCAAAGTCCCTCTCTTGATTTTTTCGGGTCTACAAAACAGTTTTTAAATCAACTCTCCCAGGTACCTTAACTTTGGTTTATTACCTCACTGTATTATTTTTGTTTTTTTAGTTTATTTATTTTTATTTATTTATTTATTTAGTCGGTTTAGAACGTTTTCCTACGTTGTCCGACGCCTATTCTCCACCTCCTTCGATCCTGACAATCATCTTCTGTCAGATTTTTTTGACTCATTGATCTTTGGATTGACTGTTGCCATTCTAGTTTAGGACGCCCTCTTTTTCTGCGCCCTATTGGTTGCCATTCTAGGACCTGCTTTGGTAATCTTTCATCGTTCATCCGTTGTACATAGCCGTACCATATCAGTTGTCTTTTAGTGATGTCATCCGTTATGCTCCCTTCGCTTCCCATTCTTTCTTTTATGATCTCATTTCTTATGTGATCTGTTCTAGATATTCTCATTGATCTTCTTATTGCATCCATTTCGACACTTTCCATTTTTGTTTTGTATTTTTCTGTTACGCGACAAGTCTCTATTCCATACAACAGCGTGCTTTTCACCATTGTTTCATATATGTTAAATTTTACATTCTTTTTTATCTGTCTGCTCCATAAAATACTGTTAAGACATCCAATAACCTTTTTTGCTTTTACTATTCTTTTTTCCAGTTCTTTACAGTCTGTTCCTGTCTTATCAAATGTGACACCCAAGTATACATACTCATTGCATGGAGATATTACTTGTCCATTGTCTAGTTCTAACCCACTGGATTCGTTTCCAATACATAAGTACTGTGTCTTGTCCACGTTCACTGTTAATCCCCACTTTTGGTATTCTTCAATTAACTTTCTCATCATATACTCCATGTCCTCTTTATCATTAGCTACAATTACTTGGTCATCAGCAAACTGTAGTGTGTATATGGTAAATCGGTCGTTAAGTTGTATTCCCATGCCGTGCACTTTCCGTTTCCAGTTTTTTAGAGCTACTGCGATATATATTTTAAAAAGCTTAGTTTAGTTTATTTATGTTATGTACTAAGTACAATTTTCTTTTCTGTATTTATATTTTGTACCTTTTTTAAAAAATGGGCATTTTTGTCCGTCAATAAATAAAATAAAAAAAATAACGGATAAACCCTGTAAACTTACTTAATTTTTAACTTTTCAACCCACTCAATCGTCTCGCTCAGTATCCTTTCGTTGTCAACTGATTTTTTGGATCTCTGTAACAAGATGGCGTTTAGTGTCAAAATGGCGCCGCTGTCAAACAGAACCTGCTCCAACTCCGCTTGCTTTGAAGGTTGAATTGTTATCATTTCAGAGAGCTCTTGCCACGAGGGATTTTGTCCATCTTCAACTTAAAATAATGCAAAACATCGTTTTTTAAATGTTGTTATGATGTACAGGGTGTCCCAAATTGGGCACTTTTAGGGGGTTTAAGGTACTTCTAGGGGAGACAGAGAAAAACTGACCACGCATTGCGAGGCTCAAATTTCAAGAGAAGACTTATAGTGGAAACCGCATTTTGAAATATCGTCTCGTCTTTGAGCTACGGGGGCTTTTTGAAAAGTCTGCATTTTGGAAGGGGGTCGATAACTTCGTTATTAATGGAAATTTTGATTTAGAGTAAGTTGCAATTTTATAGACTTTGTCACGAGGAATTCACCCGCTAAATTAAATTTTAACTGTCATTTTTAGTTTTTGAGATATGACATAAAGTTGCATTTTTTCTTATGGAATGGCCTATATTTTAATTAATTTTCGAATTCGTCATGGAATTCTCTTCAAAATTGATTATGCGGTTTCGGAGATAATTAAAGTTTTTTATTTTTGTCTAGTGTGCGTTGAATGACGTCATGCGCCATTGACGTGAAAGCCTTGCGGTCAAATCTTACTTCAATGCTCCTATAGTTTTGTTGTCTTATACTATGCAAATCAAGCTGGCCTTGCGCCTTGGCGTTTTGTCATTGTTTTCAATTGTTTAAACAATTTGACATTACGCTTTTATATGAAATTATTTTGCACAAAACCGTTTTAATTTTATTTTGAAATATGTATCATTTTTGTTACTTTTTATAACAAGGCTTTGAGGGCCGTCAGCTGAATTATAATTTTTCCAAACCAGGCTTACTATATTTTTGACTGTGTAAAATAATAAAAATACTGGAGTGCCTTGACCTTCCTCAGCAGGAAATCATAGCGCACTAGAAATAAGTGAAAAAGCTGAATATCTCCTAAACTGCTCAATCAAACTATGACATATGATACATCATTTTGAAAAGAATTCAATGGCGAATTCGAAAATTAATTAAAATATGGGCCATTCCATAAGAAAAAATTCAACTTTATGTCATATCTCAAAAACTAAAAGTGACAGTTAAAATTTAATTTAGCGGGTGAATTCCTCGTGACAAAGTCTATAAAATTGCAATTTACTCTAAATCAAAATTTCCATTAATAACGAAGTTATCGACCCCCTTCCAAAATGCAGACTTTTCAAAAAGCCCCCGTAGCTCAAAGACGAGACGATATTTCAAAATGCGGTTTTCACAATAAGTCTTCTCTTGAAATTTCAGCCTCGCAATACGTGGTCAGTTTTTCTCTGTCTCCCCTAGAAGTACCTTAAACCCCCTAAAAGTGCCCAATTTGGGACACCCTGTACTTCAAATTTATTACAGAAAAATTAAAACTATAGTTGATATTGTATTAAAGTGACACCGCGTCATCAAATCCTTGATGGGCGGGAAGGGAGTAGAGGGTACATACAGTGGCACGCACTTCCTTTAATTTTTTTATTGATATTGATTTAGCTTACTATTTTACTTGCTTTTTATTGATGTCTTCTTCTAAATGATTTCCTTAGAAAGGAACATATATACATATATAACATGTATAGTTTGTGAGATATGAATTTTCAAAGTTTTGCCATTTTGGTCTCATGGGATTCCCTATACTAAAAATCGCTAAGTGACGTTTTTCCCAATCTACACGGAAGGTGTGGTTTTTTCCCATCTCTATGACTCCACTATACTGTAAGTCGGTGCGTTTGCTGATAACATGTATAGTTTGTGAGATATGAATTTTAAAAGCACGTTAGAGCATAAATATAGGTATAACACATATTTATATCAACTATCAAAAGTCTAATTACCTGTATTGCTGAAGTAACAAGTCAAAACTCCTTCAAACAACTCCGCCATATATTTGACGTCACTGACAACCAGCCCCGAACATCTAATCAAGGATTTTATGACGATGCCTTCGCTAGGTTTGTTCTGTACCCATTTTAAAAACGCTTTTAACACAGTTTCTGAGATATCGGCGATGTTCATTGTAGATAGGAACTCGTTGAGAAAAACGTTCATTTCTTCTTGGCATAAAACAACTGTCTCCATTTCGGTTAGGTGGTTTAAAATAACGTTAAAAATTTGATTTTGAAAAGAAGAAATTGAGTTTTTATGACGGCTCACAAAGATCGAAAGAAATTTGATAAAAGTCTTCACAAAGATCGTTCTTTTGTGGAAGAGATGCGGTGTCGTTTCTGGGAGAGGCTTGTGGTAGCCCGCAACTGTTTTTAGAAAGCTAAAATGAAAAAAAAAACTCAAAATCAAATAAAATAATATCGGTCCTCTATACTCTAGCATTGTTAGAGATAGACGAACCTCACGGTCCGTAAATAAACCGGTTGTCTGGTAACTCCCAGCCAATAAGAACTCAGCAGCCTATGACGCGGCAATATGCCTGCTCCACGATCAATAAAGAGAGACCTATACGTTATATTATGAGAGAAATAAAGATAGATGTGTTAGCTCCCGCTAAATTTCGCGGTTGTTTATATATATTTTTAAAAACACACAACTGTATGAAGGACAAAGCGCATCAATCAACAGCACCCAAAAAGGTGCCTATATATCAAAAATCAAATTCTATGCAAAATCAGTCTGGGCAAAAGCCTACCTATCAAAAGTCAAATTCTATGCGAAATCAGTTTGAGCAAAAGCCTACCTATAAATCATCCAATTCGCCTTTTATAGGACTGGCTGGCACCTCAACTAATTCAAGTACGGGAATAAAATGTTTCCGGTGTAATCAAGGTCACGTGCTTTCGAAATGTCAAACATTTCTTGATCTCTCACCTATCGATCGCCTATCTTTCGTCAAGCAGAAAAAATTATGTCTAGCGTGTTTTCATCCCCTGCATGGCGTAGATACGTGCAAATCAAAATATTCATGCAGGACTTGCAATAGTAAAAGGCACCACACTTTAACTCATATCTTAGAAACTAATCAAGAGTCTGGAAGCCAAGATACTAGTCCTGTCATTCACACACCACCTGTCAATAATCTTCATGTGTCATTAAATGCCTCAGGACCTTCAGGTACCTTTCTTTTATGCACCGCCATAATAGATGTTATGGACGGTTGCGGAAATTTTCAACCTGTAAGGGCGCTGCTTGATTCTGGATCACAGACAGGATTCATCAGTGAAAGGTGTATTCAGCGTCTTAATCTTCCTAGGCAAAGTTACACCACTGAAATATTCGGATTAAATCAGTCTTCTTTTACTTCCAAAGGGCTCGTTCAATGTCACATTAAGCCACAAGGACAAGTCACTCCTTTACTTAATTTCGAAGCAATTGTTGTTCCACAACTATGTTCCAATATGCCTACATTTTCTTTGAACGATAATCAGTGGAAACACTTGCAAAACCTTAAACTTGCCGACCCATCTTATTTCAAATCTAGACCTATGGACGTTTTGATTATTTCGTAATTTATATATATATATTTATCGGTTTCACAACGTTCTACGTCTTCCGATACCCAATCTCCACTCGTTTCTGTTTGCCCATAATTCATCATCTAGGCCTCTTATTCTTATTTCACTGTCTATTCCTTCTCTCCAGCTTCTCCTTGGCCGTCCTCGTTTTCTTCGGCCAGTTGGTTTCCATTGTAGTATTTGTTTAGGTAGTCTTTCATCATTCATTCTTTGTACATGTCCGTACCACACCAGTTGTTTTGTTCTTATATCATCCACTAAAGTACGTTCACCCACTGTCATAATTTCTCTTATTCTTTGATTTGTAACTCTTTCTCTTTTTGATTTCCCTGCTGCTCTTCTCCAATAGTCCATCTCCGTAGCGGAAAGCATTTTTTCTGTTCTATCCTTGATTGGCCATACTTCTGAGCCGTATGTAATAATACTTTTTATAATGGTGTTATATATAAGCTTTTTGTTATGATTTGATATACTTTGGTCCCAAATTATTCCATTTAATAAAGTTATTGCTTTTCTTCCTTATACGTTTCGATCTTTTATAGCTTTGTCTAGTGTTCCGTCAGCTGTAATTTTTAGACCTAAGTATTTATACTCATCACAGGAGTGAATTCGCTGACCGGTATTTAAGATTAGATCCTGTTTCATTCCACCGATACACATATACTCTGTCTTATTGAGATTAACTTCTAGTCCCCACTTATTGTACTCTTCTATTAGTTTTCGTGTCATATATTCGAGGTCGTCATAATCCTGAGCCACTACTATCTGATCATCGGCGAAACATAAAGTATACAAGGTGGTTTCGTCCAACGGAATTCCCATGTTTTGGCATTTTCTCTTCCATACTTTAAGAACTTGTTCCAAGTATATCTTGAAGAGCGTAGGCGAGATACAGCAACCTTGTTTAAGACCTTTATTTACTTGAAAGCCTTTGGTTAGTTTTGCTTTTATTTTAACTTTTGCCTTACTATTGCGGTATAACTCTTGGATGGCCTTAATTAGTTGTACGCTTATGTTTGTGTTTTCCAACGCTTTCCAAAGCAGATTTAGTGGTATACTATCATATGCCTTCTGCAGATCCACGTAAAGCAGATGCAGCTCTTGACCGTATGCCATTTTCTTTTCAATAACTTGGGCTATACAAAAGAGGTGATCTGAAGTCGATCTACCCGCCCTGAAACCAGCTTGTTCTTCTGCCTCCATGTCTTTATATTCGCTCTCTACTTTATTTCTTATTATTTTACCGTATATTCTGCTTAGCGTACTAGTCACAGAGATACCTCTATAATTGTCACATATATCTTTCCTTCCTTTTTTGTGTATTGTGGATATATATGACGTTTTCCACTCAGTTGGGACTACAGTTCCATTTAAATATTTTTGGAAAAGATTCCGTAATCTCCAAAACAGTTCTTCAGTGCCATATTTAATAAGTTCGGCTGGGATATTTCCGGGTCCGGCAGATTTACCGCTTTTTAAGGTTGTGCACACGTTTTTGACCTCAGAGATTGTGAGGGGTACTGGAGATCCCATCGTTCTAATTATATTGTCTCTTGCGTCTTCCTTGAATTCTGCTCTATCTTCAGTTAAAAGTTTTTTAAAATGCTCATCCCATTCTTTGTCTGGTATTGGTGAAATGATATCTCTGCATGTTTCTTTTTTAATCGATCTTATAGTTTTTGGGGTACGGGTAGACCTCGTCAGATGTCTATCAGGGGAAATGAATCGACCCCTGCCCTCCGTAGATTCCAGGTACTCTTCGACCCGGAGAGTTAGCACCTGTATAGGGTTCCTTTCCCAGGGTTACGGGAGAAGACCACATCGATATGAAAGGCGGAGAGAATGGACCTCGGTACGGTGATCATAGCGTAGGTGGCAACCCTTTCTTTTAGGGATAGTATAAAAGACTACTGCCTTGTAGTACCGGCGTGGGAATCGTCAAAGGCTAGGGGAAGAAAACCTCGATCAAAAATCACCTGGTCCTCCAGGTTGGGGGTTGGGGCATCAGACTAACTCTCTGATACCCGGAAAAAACGTACACTGTTAAAAAACCCAATCAAACGCCTCGGAAAGAAATGAAAAACCTAAGACGAACCAAGCAAAGAAAGAGGAATATGATTTTTGGTACATGGAACGTACAAGGAATGAAATATTTCGTAATTTCATATCTATATTTATGTTGGTTCGCGCTATCATTAATTAATTTATACAGTCCATTGCATTTAACGTTTTTCTAACCGTGGACTAACAAGATGCCGCAAAAATACCAAAATTTATTAAAAAATTAAATAATTTATGATAAATATCAGATTCAGGACACGATTATAATTACTTTCTTTAAGTTTTTTCGCCTCACACTGCAATATTGATTTTTTATTATGGATAGGAGGTATGTAATTAAAATGAGTTTTTTTAAAGAAATATCAAAAAAATTAAAAGAAAGGAAATTGAAATGACTTTAGGTCAATGGCAGTAATGGAACATTCATAAATTACATAACGCAAAGATTCAGGATTTTTGATCCCCCCTTGTTAACGCATTTCAAGAAAAATTATAATAAAAATACATTGACTGTAACGCTAATATTCCTTCCCTCCTACTTGAGCATTATACAGGGTGTTCCAAGTTGAGTGTCCACCGTTCCTAACTGTTTTATTATTAAAGAAAGAAAAAAGTTTAAATTGGCAAACTAGTTGAAGTTTTGATGCTCTTTAAGATGCTCAAATAAAAAAAAAATTTCTTATAATTTTAAAAAATTCTACCAGTTTGCCAATTTAATTTTTTTTCTATTTTTAAAAAAACAAAGTTGGCAATGGTGGACTTTTAACTTGAAACACCCAGTATATAATATAAGAATGGTCCTCATCAGTTTTGTTTTTAAATCATATTGCAAGTAACAAAAAACTATACCTATCTAATTATAGAATAGTTACAAATAAATTTTCTTTAACTTTTTTACTCTTTTTCGACTCTCATCAGTCCCTGTCATCATCAAGCTTTCGTTTCGTTGTGGATTCATTTTGCTTTTTAGTATTTATAAATTTGATTCTTATCATCACTCTTTGTTTTACAAATAAATTTACGAATTCATATGGAATAGAAATATTTGTTTTAAATTTAAAATTGGCACCATGCAATTTTATGAACCATTTGTCCATTTTGTTAACATTTTCTTTCCATGATGGTAAAGGCTCAGTTAAGCCTCCAAAAGAAAGGCTTTGCACCCAAGATGGCATGGCATATGAATGCATGTTGAGGGAACTCATTTTGATGCTTTCGTGCTAAAATCCTGCAATATAAACTAAACCATATTTTTCTAAAATCTCTTTTAGTTAGTCTTTAAAACATTTATAGGAAGCACGCAACAGGTATAAACACGACTTACAAGACGACAAGACCCAAAATGTACAAAATTTCCTGGCAAAAGACAAAATTACCCTATAAACAGCGTTTGACTGCTGTTTCCTAGGAAAACTGTGACGTAGCTCTGACGTCACGGCCGTCAAGACACCGAGTTACCAGACAACCGGTTTATTTAATGACCGTGGACGAACCTTCTTTAACATCACAAATACCAAAAAAAGCATAAATTTTTTTTCGGCTATAGTTTTTTTATCCTTTGTTCGATTTTTGTGGTTTTATTCTCTCAAGTCATTTTTGTCAAAATTAACATTTCTATAAAATCCAACATGGCGCATGATTTATAAATTGGTGGGTGTGCTTTCGGGCTGTTCGGCCGTCGTCGTTGGAAATTCGTTCTCGACGTTTCGCCATCTCGAGTGGATGGCATCTTCAGGAGATGTTGACTGTTTGTCGGCTTCTCGAAGACTGGTGGTTAGTCTGTCGCGGGCGCAGGTTATATACGCTATGATGGGCGAGGCGTATATCAGAGCTGGTCGGTGATTGGTCACTTTCCCCAGATTGAGTTTTGTTGCTATAAGCGAGCCGTTTAGTGTTTTTAAGAACCGGTACCCATGTTCTGTTAATTTTAAGAGTTTCTTCAGATCTGTTGAAGTTCTGCTGGTGTTTATGAATTTCGATTGCTTCTCTATAGAGTCTTGGATAGTATGAAGAGGAGGCGCAGAGAACTTGTGTGTCTTCGAATTTTATTCGGTGGTCTTCATTATTTAGTGTGTGGTCTGCAACTGCGGATTTTTCGTATGTCCGAGTCGACAGTTGGCTTTGTGTTCTTTGATTCTTGTGTTTACGGACCGTTTGGTTGTTCCGATGTAGACACTTCCACAGGTACAGGGAATGCGGTATACCCCCGAAGACCTTAGTGGGTTCCTTATATCCTTTGCAGATCTGAGGTGGTTCTCGATCTTCTTAGATGGCTTGAAGATCGTTTTTATGTTGTGTTTTCCCAGAATACGTCCGATCCTATCCGTCACTCTAGGGATGTAGGGCAGAAAGGCTCTTGAAGTAACTTCGCGGCTGCTCAGTCCACCGCTACTGTTACTTCTAGTGCTCGGCTTTGGTCGTATACATTTATCTATGTCGCTTTGAGTGTATCCATTTGCTACGAGGGCGTTTTTCAGATGGTTTAATTCTTTGTCTAGATGTTCTGGTTCGCACATTCTTTTCGCCCTCTCTACCAATGTTCTTATTACCCCTTTTCGTTGGCACGGGTGGTGGTTAGATGTGTTGTTTAGGTAGCGGTCTGTGTGAGTAGGTTTTCTGTATACGGTATGTCCTAGACGTCCCTCTTTCCTCGTTACTAGTACGTCAAGGAATGCTAATTCTCTGTTCTCTGTTTCCATTGTAAATTGTATACTGGGGTGTATGCTGTTAATGTGGTTGAGAAATTCATTATGGCTGTCTCTACCATAAGGCCAAACGACAAAAGTGTCATCTACATATCGAAACCAGACTTTGGGTTTATGAGGGGCATTATTCAACGCCTTCTCTTCCAGTTTCTCCATGAAAAAGTTCGCAATCACTGGCGATAAAGGGCTACCCATTGATACTCCATCGATCTGTTCATAAATTTGTTCATTAAAGGTGAAATATGATGTCGTTAGGCAGATTTTAAACAGGTCGGTGATGTCCTTTGGAAATATGTGTTCCACTTCCCTCATTGCCTCGGCCAAAGGTACCTTCGTGAACAAAGACACAACATCAAAGCTAACTAAGATGTCTTTCTCGTCCATGACGATGTTTTTGATCTTCTCAATGAAGTGGGTGGAGTCTCTTACATACGAATCCGTTAGTCCGATGTGGGGTTGCAAGAGGGAAGCAAGATGTTTCGCAAGTTTGTATGTTGGTGAGCCTATAGTACTGACAATGGGACGAAGAGGCACATCGTTTTTGTGGATTTTCGGTAGTCCATACAATCTCGGAGTCAGATCAAAAACATCGTCATGGACGAGAAAGACATCTTAGTTAGCTTTGATGTTGTGTCTTTGTTCACGAAGGTACCTTTGGCCGAGGCAATGAGGGAAGTGGAACACATATTTCCAAAGGACATCACCGACCTATTTAAAATCTGCCTAACGACATCATATTTCACCTTTAATGAACAAATTTATGAACAGATCGATGGAGTATCAATGGGTAGCCGTTTATCGCCAGTGATTGCGAACTTTTTCATGGAGAAACTGGAAGAGAAGGCGTTGAATAATGCCCCTCATAAACCCAAAGTCTGGTTTCGATATGTAGATGACACTTTTGTCGTTTGGCCTTATGGTAGAGACAGCCTTAATGAATTTCTCAACCACATTAACAGCATACACCCCAGTATACAATTTACAATGGAAACAGAGAACAACAGAGAATTAGCATTCCTTGACGTACTAGTAACGAGGAAAGAGGGACGACTAGGACATACCGTATACAGAAAACCTACTCACACAGACCGCTACCTAAACAACACATCTAACCACCACCCGTGCCAACGAAAAGGGGTAATAAGAACATTGGTAGAGAGGGCGAAAAGAATCTGCGAACCAGAACATCTAGACAAAGAATTAAACCATCTTAAAAACGCCCTCGTAGCAAATGGATACACTCAAAGCGATATAGATAAATGTATACGACCAAAGCCGAGCACTAGAAGTAACAGTAGCGGTGGACTGAGCAGCCGCGAAGTTACTTCAAGAGCCTTTCTGCCCTACATCCCTAGAGTGACGGATAGGATCGGACGTATTCTGGGAAAACACAACATAAAAACGATCTTCAAGCCATCTAAGAAGATCGAGAACCACCTCAGATCTGCGAAGGATATAAGGAACCCACTAAGTTCTTCGGGGGTATACCGCATTCCCTGTACCTGTGGAAGTGTCTACATCGGAACAACCAAACGGTCCGTAAACACAAGAATCAAAGAACACAAAGCCAACTGTCGACTCGGACATACGGAAAAATCCGCAGTTGCAGACCACACACTAAACAATGAAGACCACCGAATAAAATTCGAAGACACACAAGTTCTCTGCGCCTCCTCTTCATACTATCCAAGACTCTATAGAGAAGCAATCGAAATTCATAAACACCAGCAGAACTTCAACAGATCTGAAGAAACTCTTAAAATTAACAGAACATGGGTACCGGTTCTTAAAAACACTAAACGGCTCGCTTATAGCAACAAAACTCAATCTGGGGAAAGTGACCAATCACCGACCAGCTCTGATATACGCCCCGCCCACCATAGCGTATATAACCTGCGCCCGCGACAGACTAACCACCAGTCTTCGAGAAGCCGACAAACAGTCAACATCTCCTGAAGATGCCATCCACTCGAGATGGCGAAACGTCGAGAACGAATTTCCAACGACGACGGCCGAACAGCCCGAAAGCACACCCACCATTGGACGATGGCCGCGAAAGCCTTTCACAATTTGATTTATAAATTTTTTTCTGAACTCATGCGGGGCCCCATTTTCAACAATGTTTTTCGTCGAAGCACTTGCTCGATAACCGTTCACTCAGTTTTTAACACGTTCGATGCCGAGCTAAAATTTCGAAATCTGGTCTCAGGGGCCAAAATAAATTTTACGTAGAAGATACATATTGAAAGCATTTCCCGTATATAGTTTTACTGAACACTTCATAATTTTTCAGTTTTTTAGATGTATTTTTTTGGTGTATCGTGAATGATACACAGTAATCATTTTAGAGCTCTACGCCGAGTGTATTATTTATGATACACGTGTACAATATGTTATTTTTCTTTGTACAGGGTCTCATTATATTTTTCCCACCCTTTTAGACCATTAATAATTGATGTAGGAATATAAAAGAAATTGTGTTCGAATTCGCGAAATTTTTCCTTTTAAAATGCATCTTGATTTTATTCCTGATGCTTACCGTATTTCACAGGCGCTCAAATTTATAGTTTTTGTAAATTGGATGCTCCTTATATTATTTAATTAATAGATTAGGCTTGGAATATTTTTAAAAAATACCCGATATGTCGCAGTTTTGATAAATAGTTTCTGAAATATTAGTGATACATTTTTTAATGATATAAAAATAATATTACCACTTTTGTGTCAATTTCAGTGTCCTTATTTTGAACCATCTTAGTCCCCATGTATAAATAGTGACAATGACAACTATTTTTTTTAATGACGCTCAAAATCACTCAAAATGACAACCGGTAACGACAACAAAGTTGTGTCATTGTCATTGTTGATACATGGGGACTAACATAATTTGGATTAAGGATACTCAAATTAACACAAGAGCGGTACTGTTACAATTGCTAATATCTTAGAAACTATTTATCAAAACTGCGACATATGGGGTATTTTTGGACAGAATATTCCAAGCCTAATCTATTAATTAAATAATATAAGGAGCATCCAATTTACAAAAATTATAAATTTGAGCGCCTGTCAAATACGGTAAGCATCAGGAATAAAGTCAAGATGCAATTTAAAAGTAAAAATTTCGCAATTTCTTGTATATTATTGGTCTAAAAGGGTGGGAAAAAATATAATGAAACACCCTGTACAATATGTTTTTTTCTTTGTTTTTGGACAAAAGAGGTCGGTGCAGTGAATGCTATAAAAGATTTGGGAAGCACGGAAAGGTGGTAGATGGCAAAAAAAGAATGGCAGCACAAGTAAAAACCGTATGCGATCAGTGTGAGAACAATTCTTTTTTTGCAGAGAATGTTTTAATTAATAATTTTACATAAAAAAGCTCTGAGATCACAAACGTGTGCACAACCTTAAAAAGCGGCAAATCTGCCGGACCCGGAAATATCCCAGCCGAACTTATTAAATATGGCACTGAAGAACTGTTTTGGAGATTACGGAATCTTTTCCAAAAATATTTAAATGGAACTGTAGTACCAACTGAGTGGAAAACGTCATATATATCCACAATACACAAAAAAGGAAGGAAATATATATGTGACAATTATGGAGGTATATCTGTGACTAGTACGCTAAGCAGAATATACGGTAAAATAATAAGAAATAAAGTGGAGAGCGAATATAAAGATATGGAGGCAGAAGAACAAGCTGGTTTCAGGGCCGGTAGATCGAATTTGTATAACCCAAGTTATTGAAAAGAAAATGGCATACGGACAAGAGCTGCATCTGCCTTACGTCGATTTGCAGAAGGCATATGATAGTATACCACTAAATCTACTTTGGAAAGCGTTGGAAAACACAAACATAGGCGTACAACTAATTAAGGCCATCAAAGAGTTATACCGCAATAGTAAGGCAAAAGTTAAAATAAAAGCAAAACTAACCAAAGACTTTCAAGTAAATAGAGGTCTTAAACAAGGTTGCTGTATCTCACCTACGCTCTTCAAGATATACTTGGTCCTTAAAGTATGGAAGAGAAAATGCCAAAACATGGGAATTCCGTTGGACGAAACCAGACGATGATCAGATAGTAGTGGCTCAGGATTATGACGACCTTGAATATATGACACGAAAACTAATAGAATAGTACAATAAGTGGGGACTAGAGGTTAATCTCAATAAGACAGAGTATATGTGTATCGGTGGAATGAAACAGGATCTAATCTTAAATACCGGGCAGCGAATTCAGTCCTGTGATGAGTATAAATAATTAGGTCTAAAAATTACAGCTGACGGAACACTAGACAAAGCTATAAAAGATCGAAACGTGCAAGGAAGAAAAGCAATAACTTTAATAAATGGAATAATTTGGGACCAAAGTATATCAAAACATAACAAAAAGCTTATATATAACACCATTGTAAAAAGTAATAATACATACGGCTCAGAAGTATGGCCAATCAAGGATAGAACCGCTACGGAGATTGACTATTGGAGAAGAGCAGCAGGGAAATCAAAAAGAGAGAAAGTTACAAATCAAAGAATAAGAGAAATTATGACAGTGGGTGAACGTACTTTAGTGGATGATATAAGAACAAAACAACTAGTGTGGTACGGACATGTACAAAGAATGAATGATGAAAGACTACCTAAACAAATACGACAATGGAAACCAACTGGCCGAAGAAAACGAGGACGGCCAAGGAGAAGCTGAAGAGAAGGAATAGACAGTGAAATAAGAATAAGAGGCCTAGATGATGAATTATGGGCAAACAGAAACGAGTGGAGATTGGGTATCGGAAGACGTAGAACGTTGTGAAACCGATAAATATATATATACATAAAAAAGCAGAACTATTTTTAAAGTTAAACGAATTTTACTTACAGTAGTAACCTATAGTCCAAATCTAAAGGATCCTTTTTGAAAATAATGCTTGAATCAAATGACATAACCATCCAATCCATAACGTGTTGATATCCGACAATTTCTAGATGAGTCCTAGAAAAATCACAGCACATATTTTTTTTTAGTTATTGCATATATACTACACGCAGTTTCCAGATAGCGCAGGGGAAAAGATAGATAGGAGATGGATACTTTGAGTAATTATGGATCATTTTAGTTATTGTGGCGATTTTTGATAAATTTTGTATTTTTTAGTAATTTTAGCAGTTTTTGACAATTTTGCTAATTTTTTTAATTTTAGTTATTTTGCTTATTTTCTATAATTCTGTTAAGTTTTGCCAATTTTGTCAATTTTTGTTAGTTTCTGTATTTGGGTACTTTTGGTTTTGTTCATTTGATAGTTTTCGTAGATTTAGTAATAGTGGTTACTTTTAGTAATTTTTTGTAAATTTGGTAATTTTTGTTAATTTTAGCAATTTTTAGGAATTTCGGTAATCTTTATTAATTTTGGTTCTTTTCTGTCATTTTGATGATTTTTGCTTATTTTAGTAATTTCGGGAATCTTGGTAATTGTTGATAATGTTGGCACTTTTAGCAAATTTGATAGTTTTAGCAATTTTTCGGTAATTATTGATAATTTTGGCAAGCATAGCAATTTTTGATAGTTTTTAGCAATTTTGATTATTTTTGGAAATTTTACTTATTTTAGTAATTTTGGCATTTTTCGGTAATTTTGGTGATATTGGTTATTTTTGATAATGTTTGTTCATTTGATAGTTTTGGTAGTTTTAGCAATAGTGATTATTTTTAGTAATTTTTTGTAAATTTGGTTATTTTTGTTAATGTTAGCAATTTTTGGTAATTTTGGTAATTTTTATAAATTTTGGTATTTTTGGTTATTTTCTGTAATTTTGATGATTTTTGCTTATTTTAGTAATTTCAGTAATTTTGGTAATTGTTAATAATATTGGCACTTCTACCAATTTTGGTTATTTTCTGTAATTTGGGTAACTTTGGTATTTTTTGTTAATTTTGGTAATTTTAGAAAATTTGGTTTATTTCGTTCATTTAATAGTTTTAGCAATTTTTCGGTAATTATTGATAATTTTGGCAAGCATAGCAATTTTTGATAGTTTTTAGCAATTTTGATTATTTTTGGAAATTTTACTTATTTTAGTAATTTTGGCATTTTTCGGTAATTTTGGTGATATTGGTCATTTTTGATAATGTTTGTTCATTTGATAGTTTTGGTAGTTTTAGATTATTTTTAGTAATTTTTTGTAAATTTGGTTATTTTTGTTAATTTTAGCAAATTTTGGTAATTTTGATAATTTTTATAAATTTTGGTATTTTTGGTTATTTTCTGTAATTTTGATGATTTTTGCTTATTTCAGTAATTTCGGTAATCTTGGTAATTGTTGATAATATTGGCACTTTTGGCAATTGTGGTTATTTTCTGTAATTTGGGTAACTTTGGTATGTTTTGTTAATTTTGGTAATTTTAGAAAATTTGGTATATTTCGTTCATTTGATAGTTTTAGCAATTTTTCGGTAATTATTGATAATTTTGGCAAGCATAGCAATTTTTGATAGTTTTTAGCAATTTTGATTATTTTTGGAAATTTTACTTATTTTAGTAATTTTGGATACTTTCTGTGATTTTGGCATTTGCCTGCAATTTTGGTGATATTTGTAATTTTGGTGATATTTGTGATTTTTGATAATGTTTGTTCATTTGACAGTTTTGGTAGTGGTTATTTTTAGTAATTTTTTTGTAAATTTGGTAATTTTAGATCATTTTTGGTTATTTTGGGAGTTTTTATAAATTTTGGTATTTTTAGTTATTTTCTGTAATTTTGACAATTTCTGAAAATTTAGTAAAATATCTAAAATAGGATAAAATAAAGAATTAAAGGTTATAATTGAATTTCTATGTATCGGAAACGAAAGGCAATATATAGTCCTAATTAAACGCATTTTAATGACGTAATTTTTGTTTATCTTTGTTTAGTATATTATAAACAGCGGTGACAATAAACTTTAAAAAAAAAGTAGTATCTATGATTTAATTAATTTAGGTAATTGGTTATGTGAAGTATCCGTCACCGTCAATCAAAAAACATTGATTGGCAAAAATATCTACGCCATACGTTTTTTTCTCACTTGGTGACGTCATTACAAATGCGTATAATTTAGACTATAGGAATCTAAAAATTTGTACGCCTGTTCTACTATTAAAATAAGCTGATACGATGTGTTTAACTGTTTTTTTTCGAAAAAATCGAAAGCTTATTTTGCAAAAAAACATACCAATCGAAATTCTCCGCTTGAACCAGTAGTGCTTTCATCTTGTCGGCGTTGTTTTTCCTGACGTTAGGTTCGTTTATCAACTTGACCACTAAGTTGAGGAAGCAGTGGTAAACTCGGGCTTTCACTGGAGCCGGGGATGCGGCAAAATTGTTTAACCAGTTTGCCCAGGGAACTGACATAAACACGTGACCCAAGAATGAGTGACAGTCCGGCAAGTATTGGTCCACAACCTAAAAATCAAGCAAATCAAAAGCACTAAGCGGCAACCCTGTGTCAGGTGTCATACTAGACGAGACAGGTCGAAAAGAGACAACATTATAAACAAGTGAAATTAAAGAAAGAAGAATCATAAAAAGGTTTCTCTTCGGCCGCATCAGGTCTATAATAAGGAGCATCCAATTTATAAAAACTATAAATTTGAGCGCCTGTCAAATACGGTAAGCATCAGGAATAAAGTCAAGATGCAATTTAAAAGTAAAAATTTCGCGAATTCGAACACAATTTCTTTTATATTCCACATCAATTATTAATGGTCTAAAAGGGTGGGAAAAAATATAATAAGACACCCTGTACAACTTGCAACATGGTGGGGATTATTACTTTCCCGATCGCTTCGTATTTTCTTACCTTCAACATAAACTCCAAGTCATAAACGGATGGCCAAAAATTATGCCATGGGAACATACCGAAGATCTGGTGTACCGGTTTTAAAATGTGATCTTTAACGGCGTTGTGCGCAAAAGAAGACACGTACCACTGCCAGAGATAACTCAGGATGCTTGAAGATGCTAAAATAAAAAATACTGGTTCGTTTCATAGTTTAAAACTGATCAAATTAATTCAACGTCATTTAGATGAGAGAGAAAGCGCGAATCGAACGTGTGTAAGAGAAGAAGATCCATCGCTAGTGGATAAAACCTTTCATAGATGGCACACATATGAAATGTCACTGCTGGCAGCCTATGATTAATGTTTACACAAATAGATATGCAAATCAACAAACTTAATAACAGAGCCATCTGTCCGCAGCTGTTATTAAGTTTGTTGGTTGCACATTTATTTATGTAATCATTGCTATAAAAAAAACGTCTCGCTATCTGTTTGCAAATTACCAAAGTACTACGAATGCAAACTGAAGGTAGGAATAACAGACTGAAAAAAAACTGAACTAAAAGTACTCCCAAGTAACATTATTACCACTCAAAGTTTTATTAATTTGATTCCAAGGGTATTTAGAGGGTGCTGTTATAGCTTTTAGGCTTTTAGCATAAAGGTAATTTATATATATATATATATATATATATATATATATATATATATATATATAGTAGTGAGGTTAGGTTGACCACGTTGACTTTCTTCTTTTTTATTGGTTTTATAAGGGCACTCAAAAATCCTTGTTGCGATAGAGTAACAAATAAAACTAAGTGACCGCTATAAAATAATCGCATATATAAAATTATTTAAAAAATATTATAAAGCGAAAATATATATCTAGTCGTTTTGCAGTGTTTTTTTTAACAAACATTAATTTTACTTTAATATTGGTTTATGGAAACCAAACAGATTTTTTTTAATAGTGAATGGAGTAAATAATGTTTTTTTATTTTAAATATTTGTTATTTTTTTATTAAAAAACGATCAAAAAGGATTTTTGAGCTGGCGCGCTGGTTTTGGGAACTATTCAGATAAGATTTTATCAGTAAAATAAGTCTGGCAGGTAATTTGATCAACACCAAAATGACAAATTCCTCATAAAAAATATATATTTTTATGTGATAAAATAATTTTGGGATTTTGGGCAATGTTCTGACCTAAATTATTTTATATAGCCATTGTGAATCTAAAATATCGCTAAAGCTTTTATAGGAAAAATTCTTTACTCTAAAGGTATAATGGTATTCAACAGAATCGCCAGGATACCAAATGACCAAATCTAGTTTTATAATAGGATAGAGGACGTTTCTGAGTTGCTTTTAGAACCTGACAAAATAGCTTTAGGCTCTAAAAGGTTTTATACTGGTAGAACCGCTAAAGGGCGAAGCTGGAGTTTATTTCTTATGGTTTTATAGTGAGTTTAATACATAGGTTGCCACCACCAATTGGGGAGTCCCATTTAAGAGGTTTAAAAAGTATCTAAGGGTAATGGGAACTTGCTAGCGACCAAACATAGGAACTTTAAGGAAAGGCGGTTGCCAGCGCTGCCTAGCTTCTGCTATAAATAAAGAAATGTTACTTGGGCTCTAATAATACCCTATATAAACCTCTTTAACTTAAGAGTTCAAGTTTAGTTGATCTTACCCGGAAGAGTGTGTAAAATAAAGCTGACACATTCAAAAAAGACACTGATAATTTTCTGAGCCGAACCAGTATCAGATGGAATCCAAGGAAGAAGTATGGAGCGGTCATCTGCTAACTGCTGAATCCACGACGCCATGTTTTCTTTTAAGTTTTGCATGGAGTAAGGCACTAGCCACGGCGCGAACATATCCCTGAGGTACGGCCAGATTTTCTCGCATAACTTGTCACCCAGTACCCTAAAAAAATATACAGGGAGTTTGATAAATAATTTTATGTTATTTGTGGCATTTTGGGTATTTCTAGAGGAAATAATGTAAGCTTTTTTATAGTTTTTTAAAAATAATTTTATCTGCACTTTTACTTTTTGAGATATTACCTACTTAAATTTCGTCTTTTTAATGTTATATGGAATCACCCATCTTTGTATTTACTTTTTTAAATCAGGGTAAATATTTTTTTTTAATGATGTATCACACCCAATATTTTTAAAAAATATATTTGTAAGAGGAGAAAACGACGAAAACGTATTAATTCGGTGTTTTTTGTTTGTTTATACTGACTTTCCATCCAATCAGCATCAATCTCCCAGTTTCGCAAAATTAGAGCAAGGTTAAACCATTTTAAACCATCACAAACAACTAAGACAGACAGACAAGACGATGACAGTGTGCTTCAACTTTCGAGTGTTCGAGCCAGATCGCTAGATGGCGCCATACCTTTAAGTTTGCTCGTATCTCACGGAGGCGAGTAATTCATATGTAGGAGTTGGGTTTGGTTCAAATTGGCTTACCTAGATATTCTGTTCTCCACTGATGACGTGAAACACACAGAAACGTACGTCTGAAGATGTTACCTTGTGTAAGTTGGAATAGGGTATTTGACAAATTTTAGAAAAGAGTTTAGAATGATACATAGATCCCTAATTTGCTATTTTATCATGACTACATTTAAAATCAAGTTTTCTAACTTCCGATTTGAATTTGCCACAAACACAGCGCAGTAAACTCGCGGACAGATACACGGCATTCAAGTGTTTATTTGTTTTTGGTCTGTGTTTTTACTGTTTTTTATGTAGAAAAATGCCCTATAAGTGGAGTGTAGTGCCTCAGTGTTCGAATACTAGCATAAAAACACCTGAAAAACTATTTATTCATGTGCCTACAGCAGTAAAAGAATGGAAAAAGTGGCTAGAACTTGCTCGAAGAGACCCAAGGGCCTTATCTAATACATCTTCACTTTATATTTGTGAAGATCACTTTGATGTGAGTATAATTAAATTGTTTCTATTAATTTTTCTCACGTTGTCTATAATATATATATATATATATATATATATATATATATATATATATATATATATAACTATTTCGTAAATGACGATGACATTTTTGAGGTTATGTTTATTACAAGGGATGAACAACTATAATAGGCAGAAAGGTGTACAAATTTTAAGGCGATGCTAGGCAGGACTAGCGAGTACCTCTAAATGCAGGATTAGGCAGTGCACCTGCAGGCTAAATGTAGGACTGAGCAGTGCATATGCAAGACTAGGCAGGACTAGGCAGTACCCACGCAGGACTATGCAGTGTAACCTATGCAGTTCTTCAAGTATTGCTGGTCGTTGATTTTTATTTTTGTTTTTTTTTCTGTGAATTAATTTATTATTACAGTTGCCCAATGATATGAAAAACTATATGGAGTACCATTTACTAATAATTAAAAAGCTCACTTCATCATAATTTTGGTGTTTTGAAATTTGTTATGAAGGGTCATAAGAACTCTTTGAAACAAAATGTATTTAGAAAATTTTGTTTTAAAAAAGCAATTTTTGATTCTTTCTTAATGCTTAAAATAATAATGATTGGGTATTTAATTAAATCTATTGTAAGTGGCATATTAAACAAAAAAGCAAAACATATAACCTAATCTCAAAATCTAAATGAGTAAAAGTAGCTGAAGAATATCGTAAAAAAACTTTCAGTTATATACAAAACAACTCATCGAATACTTATATCAACATTTTAAGGTTTCTAAATTCCGCAGAACAAAAATCACTGTTGTTGGCAAAGAAGCCTGCCACCATAAAGGAATTCATCATTGGCAAGTTGGAGCTATCGGCTTTGGAGAATTCATTTTCCATTGAAAATGTTTTTTATAAGCAAAACACAAAATAACATCCTATGTTGACGATAATTCGCACTTTACCAAAGCAAACATTACCATCCATAAGAAAATAACACAGAAAATACGTTCGTTCGAGGCGTTTACTGTGTTGTGACGTCACTCGCAGCTGATTGGTAGACCGCCTGTTTTGAATCACGTGGCTAATTGTTTTAATTCAATGAATTTATTTAATTAAAATAACTATGAATTTGAAAAAAAAATTAAACAAAAAAGTGTGTTTTTAGAATTCCCAAGACCTAAAGAGTTATCTAAAACTAAATATATATTTATTTTTTACTACTGTCAAACACCCCATTGGAAACTAACCAAAACCAACTCTCTTTCTAACACTCGTGAGTTAAGCACACACACCTTTGTGTGAAGTATAAAATTATTTTTGATTTTTATCGAACACACACAGCACATCTTTTTTCCTTGCATAACTAAGTACCTAGCTATAGTCCAAATTATACGAATTTGTAATGACGTCATTTTTGTTTATCTTTGTTTCGTATATTATAAACAGCGGTGACAATAAACTTTTAAAAAAAAGTAGTGTCTATGATTAATTCATTTTTTAAGGTAGGTAATTAGTTATGTGAAGTATCCGTCACTATCAATCAAAAACATGAGTTTGTCAACTTGTCGGAAATTATTTTAAAAAGTTGTAAAATGCCAAGAAATAAATATAATAGGTATAAGTATTGTTCATACTCGTCTTAGTCTTTTGTTTTTGATTAGTCTTTGTCCTTTGATTAGTCTTAGCTGTCTTAAATAAAATCGGCTGTTTATATTCGTCTTTTGTTTTTGATTAGTCTTAGTCATAACCCACTGAAAAAAAAATTCAATTTCAATAAAAAGGCCCTCTTCAAAAGTCATTTTCTACACAAAACAATCTTATTTAACCTAATCTGTGCACGAAACACAGACACGAAAGAACAAAAGCGAAAAAGAAACAAAAAAACAAATAAAATTTTGACGTTATGTTGAGATTTTCTGTTAAAAACATGATTAATGGCGGTAAATTCAAAATTTCGGCCGCGCGCTTGCGCTCTTCGGACGCCCTGTAAAAAAAACAACAAATATCAGCTGATGTCTGTCACTCGTCTTAGTCGTTGTCCTAAGGATTGAAAGTTGGCAACTCTTAAGACAAAGACTAATCAAAAACAAAAGCAAAAGCATTGTATGAACACTCCCATAAGAAACAGTGGTTTTAACTTTCTTATGACAAGACATATGACTAAACCAAGACAAAAGACTAGACAAAAGACGAGTATGAACGATCCAATAATGAACAATCGCAGCTGATAATTTTAAATATATTGGCTTATTTTCAACTGAAAAGGGAACAAGTCCGAAATGGAATCGCACTTCAATTTGAGAATGTGATACAGCGAGCCGTAGATCCAACAAAATTGAGCCCAACAACGATAGTAAATATAAAAAAGAATCTACGCCATACGTTTTTTTCTCACCTGGTGACGTCATTACAAATGCGTATAATTTAGACTATAGTACTCGAACCTGGACCGCCGCTGTGTGAAGCAATTGGTGGTACCACTACACTACAGAGGTAGACTCTTCAATGCAACCCATTAAAAAAAAAAACAAAGAGGAAGAGATGCCGACCTTTTTGGGGCGTCAATCAAACTCTCGAGCCTGTTAACACCCTCGGTAGGTGATTCTGCTAACTACCTTCTTCATATGGTTCAGCTTAAAATTCTGGTACTCACCCTTGATGAGTGTTAAGCATGCTCACAATCAAAGCGTGGCCATTCATGCCCAACAGAAGGGCGAAGATGTCCATGTAATTGCGACATTTTGGATACAAGCCATACAAGCCGTACTGAAGTCGTTCCTGTGTAAAATGACGGGCAAGTAGTTCCGCAGTTTCCAACAGTTCTTGGTGCTGAAGAAGCTTTTGGTGCGTTGCGTACTGCCGCAGTTGGTCTCTATAAAAAAAGAACTTTCAAATATTTTTTATTCTCGATTTATCACCCCTGGTGTAGCTATTCTTCACATTAGGGAAAAACAAGAAATCTTACTCGAATACACATCTGATTGGTTAACGCAAATAATTCCTATCAATTTTGACATCAAGTCAACATAACTGTAATGTATTGTTTGTGTATAAACTTGTACAGAGACCCCATGTGGTATAGAATAATAGTGTACAGACCCCGCGTGATTGACAGTTAACAAGACGCTAGCGCTACCAAGTCCACTTTCAATCCCTGGCTTCGCAAGCGCAGATCTACCAATATTATTTACCTCATGTCTTAGAATAGATGCATACAGGGTGATTTTCATTTGAATGATTCTAACCACATGAAAATAGAAAGTTTCAAAAACCTAACCTAACAAAACCTAATCAAATCTAACCGAACCGAAGGAAACTGAACCAATAATTTTTTTCAAAAAAAAAACTTTCCTGACTTCCTGCCCGGGATCCTAGAGGATGTGAATCCGAACCGAACCAAACCGAACCTAACTAAACTGAACCAAACCTAACCTAACCAAACTAAACTACAACACGTACTGCTAATTAGGTTTAGTTGGGTAGGGTTAGGTTTGGATAGGTTCGGTTCGGTACGGTCCGGTTCGGATTCACATCCTCTAGCATCCCAGGTAGGAAGTCAGGAAAGTTTTTTTTTTGAAAAAAAATGTTGGTTTAGTTTGCTTTGGTTCGGTTCGGTTAGATCTGATTAGGTTTCGTTAGGTAAGGTTTTTGAAACTTTCTATTTTCATGTGGTTAGATTCATTCAAGTGAAAATCACCCTGTACATCGATTCTAATACATGAGGTAAATAATATTGGTAGATCTACGCATGCGAAGCCAGGGATTGGAAGTGGACTTGGTAGCGCTAGCGTCTTGTTTGACAGTTATGACACTTGACATGCGCGGTCTCTTGAACGCCAATCGTGACTGATAACGGACGCATCTAATGAACAGTAATAATTAACGGACTAATTAACGTAATAATCAACCTCGTACCCGCTCGAAGCATTCTTCATGAACCTCTGCCAAGGTAATTAATATATTACAATAACCATAAAATGTAAGTTTCAGTGATTTTGAAAGTTTGTCTCGTATCTTCGAACATCAGACCCCTTAGAAGCAGCATGCTTTCTTATTGAGTGAGTTTAATATTTACAAAGGGGCCATGCATTGGCGTAGCTAGCCTTGCTTTTCAGGGGGGGCCGTGGCCCCGGTCTATCTTGAACAAAAAGCAAACATAGGTTTTAAAGAGTCGTGCAAAGTGTGCAATGAATAAAAAAAATACGCGCATTAAATGTTCTAATATTTTAATATAACAAATTTAATAATACATTTACCAACTTATTTATATGTATACACAGGAAGTATGTGATTCAGCAATTCTACAAAGAAAGTTTTCTACGTCGCTGACTGAAAGCGTCTACCACACTGTCTAAGTCGACCTCAACATCTTTTTCTATGAATAACAATGACAAACCTGAGTGTCTGTCTCTCTTGAGTCATAGTTGTTCTAAGCCAATTAAAAACTCTCCTCATGGCAGAGAAAGACCTCTCGCAAGTTGCACTTAAAATTGGAAGAATACTCGCAACTTTAAAAAGTTGGTAGAGGTTTGGATAGGTGTTTTCTGCTATATGTTGTTTGATAGAATCATGACCAACAGTTTGATTTAACCGAAAAATACAATTCTTTAAAACGGTCATTTCTGCTCTTAGAGTAGAAGTATTAATATTAAAAATTTCCCGGTATTGCTCGACGAATTTATTCCATTTAACGACGTGGGAAAACTTAATATGAAAATGGTTATGAAATTGTCACCAAAATCGGAAAATTTTCATGACACTAAATGCTAACCTCAAAAAAACTAAAAAGATAATTATATTTATTTTAGAAAAACAGTTTAAAAAGGTCTTTTATAACCTTACGACATCTACAACCCGATTTCGGAAACAGAGGGGCAAAGGTCACTGTCTTTATTAAATGCGAAATTTAACTTACACTTCTATAATATTTTACAAGATGTCGCCAATATGTATGAAATATTCAATATGCATAATTATGTTTAAATTTAAAAAATATTTTCGGGAAATTGCATAAGTGCAGAAAAGTTACCGATAATTTAAAGAGAAAAAGCCTAATTCCACAAGACAAGGGCTTTTTCCTGAAATGTAAACATTATCTGAATGATTTTAAATTTTAATGCACCTATTTTATTTGAATATTTCCCGAATAATAATAGAAAAGTATGTATTTTTAGCGTCATGTTCTTTTACTAGTAGTCGGTAGGGGAGGCCTAAAATATCTTAGGGTGGGCCTGAGGGACTTCAGGGGGGGGCCAGCCCCTAGCTACGCCAATGGGACCATGGTGGAAAATAACCCAAATTGCCACGTTTACCTAATGTGATAAGATAACTAAAAAGGCATAATTAAATAAACGGTTTTTTCTTTAAAAATTAACATTATTTTCATTCAAAATAAAATGTAAAAGCCTATCTTACTCGTTTCACCAAGATAAATACAATAAAATATTTTTACTTCTGTCAAATTACATTAATTAATAATAATTGTGTCCTTTAAACGTTCGAAAAAAATAACAGCGCGGCAACCTCGCTAACAACGGCGTGGTCGATGACGTACTGTCACTTGTTGTTGATGCCCGTCATTGTATTTTGAATCGTTGTGGACTAAAAGGTGATCCGTGCTAAAAAACCTGTGATTTTGTGATTTTTTATTGTTTTTTTTTGCGTTAAAGTCAATATGTATGGTAAAAAAGTGCGAGGTGTGTAAAACATCCTATGCCGTAGGAAATAAACGGTCCTTTTACAAGTAAGTAAACAGCTTATTTATCTGTAAACAAAACATAGGCGTAGTTAAATATTTTAAGCATTGTTATGTAAACAAACAGCCGGTTCTTAAGCTGAAACATTGTTTTAAATGTATTATACCTGCACGATTTTGTATTATTACTATTGAGATTCAAAAAATAATATACTTTAAGTTTGTCGTGTATCTATTTTTTTTTAATAATATGGCATACATACAGGGTCTTTAGCGATATTGAGACACTTGACATACCTTAATGGAA
This sequence comes from Aspidapion aeneum, assembly GCA_963576565.1. Lineage (NCBI taxonomy): Eukaryota > Metazoa > Arthropoda > Insecta > Coleoptera > Brentidae > Aspidapion > Aspidapion aeneum. Next base: position 145,404,206 of record OY755039.1, on the reverse strand, counting down.
GTTTTGGATTAATACTACTGGGTCTCGAAAGTGAATTCAGTATATCCAACCAAACTGACTTGGAAATAAGGTTGGATTCCGCATTACCGTTGCTGACTTTTAAAAGATGCATAAACACTTCACCATAGTGTTCTGGAAATTGAAATTCAAACACTAAAAATGAAAAAAATATCTCAAAAACAAAATTAACCAAATTTCAAGTTCAACTTTAAATGCACGAGAAACTAAAAACAAAAGACAATAACTTAATTTCATTATATCAAAAATTATTAAAAATATTAAACACTCGTAAGCTATACACTCGTACATGTACTTTGTATTATTTATGCATAAGAGAATTAACTATCAAAACATTTGAAATTTTGGAAATTTTTAAAAAAATTTTGGCAAAATATTTTTTGAATATGTTTAAAATGCTTGAAAATTTGAATATTAATTTTTTTTTTTTAATTTTAAAAATATTATTAATTTTGAAAATTTTGAAAATTCTTGAAAAGTTCAGAAAACCTCAAGAATTTTGAAAATTCTAAAAAATTTACAAAATTTTGCAATTTTTTTAGAACAGACAACATATTTGAAATTTTTTAAATTCTGGAAATTTTTCCAAATATTTTTAAAAATTTTTGAAATTTAGAAACTCTGTAGGTGAAAAATATTAAAATTAAAAAAAAATCAATTTTAAATATTTTCACAAAATTTGAGATTTTTTGAAAATTTTTAAAACTTTAAAAATTTCAAATATTTTAAAAAATTTCAAAAGTTCTAAAAAATGCCAAAATTTTGAAATTTTTTTAGAAATTTTAAGAATTTATAAAATTTCAAGAATTTTCAGAATTCTAAAAAAATTTCAAAATTTCAAATATTTAAAAAAATACCAATCTATGGGCACCTAAGCTCACACTAGGTACTATAGTTAGTGTACGTGTGAGCTAATATAACTAAAAACTAAAATATATTTTATTGAACTCCAGACCCAATTACCTTTCGTTTGATACCACACAAGCCATGTTTTGACTTAAAATTTAATTTTTCAAATCTACCCCCACCTTTTTTTTTAACTAAAATGTATTTTGTTTCACTCCAGACTCAATTACCTTTCGTTTGATATCACACACGCCATATTTCCATATAAACACTAATTTTTTTAATTTACCCCCACCCTTTTTTTAAAAGTAAAATGTATTTTATTTAACTCCAGACGCAATTACCTTTCGTTTGATATCACACACGCCATATTTTTGGCTTGTGTTTGGTGGATTTTGTTCATTTTTAAATGGGACCATCTCGACCCAAAACCCAGCGCAGGTACCAAATTTCATTAAAATCGGACAAGCGGTTTTTGAGTTATGCGCGTTGGTCGTTACAGACAGACAGACAGACAGACAGACAGACAGACAGACAGACAGACAGACAGACAGACAGACAGACAGACAGACAGACAGACAGACAGACAGACAGACAGACAGACAGACAGACAGACAGACAGACAGACAGACAGACAGACAGACAGACAGACAGACAGACAGACAGACAGACAGACAGACAGACAGACAGACAGACAGACAGACAGACAGACAGACAGACAGACAGACAGACAGACAGACAGACAGACAGACAGACAGACAGACAGACAGACAGACAGACAGACAGACAGACAGACAGACAGACAGACAGACAGACAGACAGACAGACAGACAGACAGACAGACAGACAGACAGACAGACAGACAGACAGACAGACAGACAGACAGACAGACAGACGGCGCAACAAAAAAGTTTCAAAATCATCTGAAACGCAAAGATGCATAAAAAATTTTGAAATTGGAGCAACTTTTTTTTTCTCGAAAAAATTAGGATCACTATAGCTCACACTACTATAGTATAGTAGTAGTGTGAGTTAATAAAACATACTTTACAAATTTTCAAAATTTTAATAAATTTCAACTGTTGAAATTTTTGAAAATTTAAATAAAATTTTAAGAAATTATGAAACTCTTTTTATATTTTGACAAATATTAAAATTAAAAATTTTTTAACCATTTTCAAAAAATTTGAGATTTTGAAAAATTTTTTTTTTTTTAAACTCTTGAAAATTTTATATTTTGCAAATTAAATATTTGAAATTTTGAAAACTTCGATATTTTGAAAACTTGGAAATTTTTAAATTTAAATATATTTTTTTCAAAACTTTATAATTTTTTACGTCAGTCAATCAATCATGATTTACGTCCTCAGCTTCTTATTATCCTAGAAGCGTAAATCGGACGATACGATACGTCGCTAAAATCAATTTTTATGCAATTTTCTTTTATTCCACCACTAACCTGTCAGTAAATGTCTTCTATAGAGTCCATGCAACATAAGGGCTTCAATGGGAGGATCAAAACCTAAGGCACTAAGAGCAGCTATCACAGATTCGATAAATTTAGATCTTTGGTTCAGTTTCGGATTTTTGGTATGCAACCATTTGTCCACTTCAAACTTAGATAAGAGAGTAAAAGCAATATCATACTTTTGACCGATTTCTTTACAAATCGTGGAGTACATCAGCAACATACTCGAAGTTCCCACATTGCTAGGGGAAAAATGGGGCGCCAGGTAGCAACTAAGGTTTGGTTCTTTGAGAATTCGTTGCAAAAGACCTGAAAAATACGAAATTTAGAGGAAGTTCCTGAAACCAAGAGATTCTAAAAGAGCAAGATTGATTTAACAACTAACCAAAATAAAAATTGTGAGTACACCGTGTCCCATTTTCGATGGGATTAAATGGGAAACTCGGTTATTATTAAAGATATCGATTTTCTGATTGCACCTTACCGTGCTCTTTTTTGGAGCCCTTTAAAATGGTGTAATCAGATTTTTGCTATACCCCGTGGTTTCGCTAATACAGGGAGTTTTTTAAAAAATTGCATTTTAATTAATTCCTTGTATCTCGCTTATTTTGCAAGATATTTTTATTATGTAAAAACCTTTCTATGGCAACTTTTTTAGACCAAAATAATGACGTTGTCAATTTTTTAAAATATTGTTTAGTTTTTAAGATATGGTATTTATCATAAAAAAATTAAACACGGACCTGGATTTTTTTTATTACTACTTTCATTGGTTCCATGCTATTATTACCTTAAAATGATAAAACTTTAATATTTTTTTGATTTAAGGTTAAAAAAAACTATTTAATATTTGAAAAAAAAAATTATAGTCCGAACCTGGAAATTTCCAACGTAATTATAAATTAAAAATTGCAAGACACACTAGTTGAACGATTTTTAGTTTATCTGTTTTGAAATGATAATTAAAAGATTTATAAATAAAGTAAAAAACGTTAAAAAGTTACAAAAATAATATCATACTAATTATTTGATGGTAGCACAGCAGGTCGTGAAATTTACAAAACAAAAGCGTGGAATGGACATTGTCATTTTACTTGTCATTTTTGTGAATGGCTTACAATTATTTTAAACTGGCTAGAAATCGACCATATCCAGATTTTGAAAAATGTGATATGTTTGACTGCTTTATTCAAGCAACAAAATCCCAATATTTAAATGGCAGAAATATTTTTATGCAAAATGCGTTAAGAAAAATTACTCAAAAATGCCAACAATGTCTTACACATAATGGTAATCAGAAAAATTAGTTATTTTTTATAATTTGTTTTTTTTTGTATTTTTTGTAGACTTTGTTTCAAATAAATCTGTAAATTAACGTAAAACCATTTTAATATGCTAAGTATAAAACAGTTAAACTAAAAATTGTTTATCTAGCAATTTTTAATTTATATTTATGTTAAAAATTTCCAGGTTCAGACTAAATTTTTTTTTTACGTTAAAACAATTTTTTTTTTAAATTTTTATTATTTTATGATAATACTAGCATGAAACCAATCAAAATAGTAATAAAAAAAATCCAGGTCCGTATTTCATTTTTTTATGATAAATACCATATCTCAAAAACTAAACAATATTTTAAAAAGTTGACGTCATTATTTTCTTCTAAAAAGTTGCCATGAAAAGGTTTTTACAGAATAAAAATATCGCGCAAAATAAGCGAGATACAAGGGATTATTAAAAATACAATTTTTTCAAAAACTCCCTGTATTAGCGAAACTACGGGGTATAGCAAAAATCTGATTACGCCATTTTTAAGGGCTCAAAAAAAGAGCACGGTAAGGTGCAATCAGAAAATCAATATCTTTAATAATAAACGAGTTTCCCATTTAATCCCATCGAAAATGGGACACGCTGTACACCAAAAAAAGGCTCAAAGCAGGCAGCGATAGGCAACCCAACCTTTCTCGCTTTACCTGGATCTTATCGCGGCCTTGTCAGTTGTTATTTTTGTTGTGCTTTGGTGAAAAAAAAAAAGAAAATTTCGGAGTTTCCCTGCTCCAATGAAAAAAGTATTGTTTTAAGACACTGCCAGTATTACACAACAAACGTTCAAGGGCGATCCTAATTGAATCGGTGAGAATAAGAACAGTACAAGTCCAAATGGTACAGTTTTGGGAAAACGAAAAAAACTCTCTGACAAGTCCGGGTACTGTTCTTACACTCAATGTTTTACGATAAGCGTTGCCAGACACCTTAATATAGTGATATTAGTACTGTTTTTACACTCATTCGATGCAGCTTGGTATTAAAAACAAAATGGCTATGATAGGTCGAAATTTCAAATTTTGGACTTGTACTGTTCTTCTAGAGATTCTCACAGATTCAATTATTATTTGGCATGCCCAATGACGTCCGTCTACTATTTTAAGTTTAAGAAAACTATCTAAAAAATTTCAAAAGCTATAAAGGAAAATACTCTGCCAACCTATGGGCACCTAAGCTCACACTAGGTACTATAGTTATAGTGTACGTGTGAGCTAATATAACTAAAAACTGAAATATATTTTATTCAACTCCAGACTCAATTACCTTTCGTTTGATACCACACAAGCCATGTTTTGACCTAAACTCTAATTTTTAAAATCTACCCCCACCCTATTTTTAAAAACTAAAATATATTTTGTTTGACTTAATTACCTTTCATTTGATATCACACAATATTTTCACTTAAACTCTAATTTAATTTGGCTTCGGTTCGGTGGATTTTGTTCATTTTTAAATGGGACTATCAGACAGACAGACTGACAGACAGTACAGGTTCGGTTCGGTTCTTCAGACAGACAGACAGACAGACAGACAGACAGACAGACAGACAGACAGACAGACAGACAGACAGACAGACAGACAGACAGACAGACAGACAGACAGACAGACAGACAGAGACAGACAGAGACAGACAGAGACAGACAGAGACAGACAGAGACAGACAGAGACAGACAGAGACAGACAGAGACAGACAGAGACAGACAGAGACAGACAGAGACAGACAGAGACAGACAGAGACAAACAGAGACAGACAGAGACAGACAGAGACAGACAGAGACAGACAGAGACAGACAGAGACAGACAGACACAGACAGAGACAGACAGAGACAGACAGAGACAGACAGAGACAGACAGAGACAGACAGAGACAGACAGACAGACAGACCGGCAGACAGACAGGCAGACAGACAGACAGACAGACAGACTGACAGACAGACAGACAGAGACAGACAGAGACAGACAGAGACAGACAGAGACAGACAGAGACAGACAGAGACATACAGAGACAGACAGAGACAGACAGAGACAGACAGAGACAGAGACAGAGACCGACAGACAGACAGACAGACAGACAGACAGACAGACAGACGGGGCAACAAAAAAGTTTCAAAATCATCTGAAACGCACAGATATATAAAAAATTTTGAAATCGGAGCAACTTATTTTTTCTCGAAAAAATTAGGATCACCATAGCTCACACTACTATAGTATAGTAGTAGTGTGAGCTAAAACATGGGTGAATATTTAAGCCACTGCTGGTATATCTTACCGGGCATCTCATACTCCACTCCATAAATATGACTTTGCCCCAACTTCTCCAAACAAATTGCAAACAAAGTTCTTGTTGGTAAATAACAGGTAGTTTCTTCATTGAAGAGCGACAGAATCTTGTAGAAAAGTTCTACACCAAGCTCTGCTGTGGCAGGATTGCATTTCAACTGTGACTGAAGAATTCTAAAATAAAAAAAATAGTTTAAAGGTTAAACAAAAGCACATTCTTTGCTTGATATTGCTTACTTTGTTTCATTCGTTTCATTGCCCGGGAAAATAAAAACTCATTCACTCTCACGCTCATACTACATGAAAACCCAGCGGGCCGGCCCCCAATCTTCTTTTCTCCATAAATAATTTAATTTTACCACAAAATTTTTGTCGAGCCCAGGAGTCGTTCTCGTGCTAGCGCCATCTATGCTTGAACACGGAACCATCCTCTTAACGTCACTTTAGAATAGAGACCTTGAATTAATCATCAGCTTTGCCTACTTCGCTGTCAACCAAGCGCCCAAGATAGGCGTTAGGGTCACTGCATCCTGGAAGCCTGGCGTCTCAGACACTACGTCTTCGTGATGCAGTGACCCTAATAGGCGTTTTCCCTGCCCGCCATCTAACGCACGTCCACTGAACAATCAGGGCCTTACTTTGGTTCTGTTGTTGGTGTGACATCACGTTTAGCTGTTAGATTTTACTAAAAGCACCTACGCTCACACCTAGAGCTGTCTAAAATTGACATCACAACAACAATGGAAACCAGGTATTGGCTCAAACCATTTAAAAAATATGGTGATAAGCCTTTAGTCAAAATTTAGATCCATGTGGCTGCCTGCAAGTTACAGTAATTTTAGTTTTCTTGTTCTGTATTATCCACCTAGAACATTCTTAGCTCTTCTTCGGGGATTTATATATATATATATATATATATATATATATATATATATATATATATATATATATATATAAATCCCCGAAGAAGAGCTAAGAATGTTCTAGGTGGATAATACAGAACAAGAAAACTAAAATTACTGTAACTTGCAGGCAGCCACATGGATCTAAATTTTGACTAAAGGCTTATCACCATATTTTTTAAATGGTTTGAGCCAATACCTGGTTTCCATTGTTGTTGTGATGTCAATTTTAGACAGCTCTAGGTGTGAGCGTAGGTGCTTTTAGTAAAATCTAACAGCTAAACGTGATGTCACACCAACAACAGAACCAAAGTAAGGCCCTGATTGTTCAGTGGACGTGCGTTAGATGGCGGGCAGGGAAAACGCCTATTAGGGTCACTGCATCACGAAGCCGTAGTCGTCATAGTCCATCTCCGTAGCGGAAAGCATTTTTTCTGTTCTATCCTTGATTGACCATACTTCTGAGCCGTATGTAATAATACTTTTTACAATGGTGTTATATATAAGCTTTTTGTTATGTTTTGATATACTTTGGTCCCAAATTATTCCATTTAATAAAGTTATTGCTTTTCTTCCTTGTACGTTTCGATCTTTTATAGCTTTGTCTAGTGTTCCGTTAGCTGTAATTTTTAGACCCAAGTATTTATACTCATCACAGGACTGAATTCGCTGCCCGGTATTTAAGATTAGATCCTGTTTCATTCCACCGATACACATATACTCTGTCTTATTGAGATTAACCTCTAGTCCCCACTTAATGTACTCTTCTATTAGTTTTCGGTGATTTGATTTTGTTAAAATTGGAGTTAATTTTTATTTTTGATTTAAATTTAAGAAAAGGCTCTGGACTTGGACTTTGGACGAACTTTTGAAAAACAAAGCCATTATCTTGACCTGACGTAGCCGCTTACTTGGCATTTCTTTAAACAAATTAAAAGATATTTATCCTAAGGTAACTGATAATGAGTGTTTTTAAACTTAAAAGAGAGATGGCGCTGAAAGCGGGATACATATTATCGGTAGCCTTAGTTTATCCAAGCCATACGTTGCCGGCACGCTTGTAGCAGTCATTTTTAAAAGCCCTTTCCCAGTACAGACGTCACTTACTTAACACAATGCTGAATAGTCACAGAAGCCGAATATAAATGAATAGATGGCGCTTCAAGCGATTTTTCAATGAGAGATTCGAATGCACTTCTATTCGTCTGAATTTGATGTTCGATGCGTTCATTCACCCTTGCTTCCTACGAATAAAAAGAAGTTTATAAATAGCTAAGCTAACCCGGAATACATTTTGACAGTTGTTTGACATCACAGGTGTACATTTTGACAGTTGTGTGGAAAATTTGTTTTAAATATAAATTTTTAGGATTACTGAAAGTAAAGAAGTTTTTGCAATTGCTCTGGAATCTGGTAAAGTTTAATACGACTTTTCATTTAAAAACATACTTAAACTTAATTTAAACTAGTATTATTTTTTTATATATTATATATTTATCGGTTTCACAATGTTCTACGTCTTCCGATACCCAATCTCCACTCGTTTCTGTTTGCCCATAATTCATCATCTAGGCCTCTTATTCTTATTTTACTGTCTATTCCTTCTCTCTAGCTTTTCCTTGGCCGTCCTCGTTTTCTTCGGCCAGTTGGTTTCCATTATAGTATTTGTTTAGGTAGTCTTTCATCATTCATTCTTTGTACATGTCCGTACCACACCAGTTGTTTTGTTCTTATATCATCCACTAAAGTACGTTCACCCACTGTCATAATTTCTCTTATTCTTTGATTTGTAACTCTTTCTCTTTTTGATTTCCCTGCTGCCCTTCTCCAATAGTCCATCTCCGTAGCGGAAAGCATTTTTTCTGTTCAATCCTTGATTGGCCATACTTCTGAGTCGTATGTAATAATACTTTTTACAATGGTGTTATATATAAGCTTTTTGTTATGTTTTGATATACTTTGGTCCCAAATTATTCCATTTAATAAAGTTATTGCTTTTCTTCCTTGTACGTTTCGATCTTTTATAGCTTTGTCTAGTGTTCCGTCAGCTGTAATTTTTAGACCTAAGTATTTATACTCATCACAGGACTGAATTCGCTGCCCGGTATTTAAGATTAGATCCTGTTTTATTCCACCGATACACATATTCTCTGTCTTATTGAGATTAACGTCTAGTCCCCACTTATTGTATTATTTTTTTTAAATTTATTAAAATATAAGTAGGACATTAAGTTTACAGGTCTAAAATGCCTACCTTGAAACCTTTTGGTGTTTTGTGGGTGGCCTAAATAAAGGTCTCAACCTAGGCATTTCAGACCTGTAAACTCAATGTCCTAGTTATATTTTATTAAATAAAAAAAAACTAGTTTAAGTTTAAGTATTTTTTAACTGAAAATTCGTATTAAACTTTAGCTTTCTAGATTCTAGAGCAATTGCAAAAACTTCTTTACTTTCAATAAAGTCGTTTTTCTAACTTAAAGCTTCGAAATTATTTAAAAAAAGAGGTCTTTCCCGTACATTGTAATGTTTTTGTAACGTTTTTGTCCGCGACTAGCCCCGTTTCACTCTTGAATCACTCCATCAGCATTGCACTTATGCGACAGGGCCAGTCCATTTGTCTTATGACGATTATCCCAAAAAGGCATTAAATATTCCTTCAAAGTTATAATTTGCATGTGACAATTTTGGTTGACGCAATTTAGTCTAAAAAATTACGCAAACATCGTAATGGGTTCGTTGCTCTGGGTTCCTAGGCCGAAAACTAGGGTACGCTGACCCTGCAGAAATCGAAGGCATTTTGGGGTTTACGCGAATTGACCAGTAGAACGTTTGCATGCTGGACTTTTGCGGGGGACGTGGAAGTGAACTGCCACGCGAAAGGACGGACGTGGAGACGGAACGGCGTGGGAACGGTGGCTTTTTGGGGGGGGGCTGATATTCGCTTTTTGGGGATTCAACTGAACGGGTCTCGAGTGGCCTAGGCGAGAAAATCCGCAGGGCGCCAAATGAGGGTTAAAAAGGAAAGCTTAGCCGAGTCAGCAAGGGTGAAAGAGGGTGTTGTTATGCCCGCAGTAAGAAAAACGATAAATGCAATGGACTGTAAATATTTAATTAATGAAAGCGCGAGCAAACATAAATATATTGATATGAAATTACGAAATAATCAAACGTCCATAGGTAAAATATTGGTGTCACACAACGGTAATCAGAATCAAAGGCACTCACCAGTTTGCAGCCAAATTCTCCGCTTCTAAGGGGCCCCTGATTGTATCTAATGATGTCACCACGTAGCTGAAGGGCTGAAGTTTCTAGTTCTATGCTTCAGTACACAAAAATCGAGCACTTTCAGGTGTAGATATTTGAAATAGTTGGAGAACGAAATTAACACGCCATTTTCTCGAGGCGGTCGACAAGGATCTCACTGGTTGTTGGTGCGCATGTCCAAATACGCGAAATGCGCTTTGTCCTTCATACAATTGTGTAGTTTTAAAAATATATATAAACAACCGCGAAATTTAGCGGGAGCTAACAGGTGTTTCTTCTACAAAACAGTGCAGTGCAGGGCCGGTTCGGCAATAAACGCAAGTACATTACATCTGCATTTGTTAAACTGTGTATGCGTATCAAAACCAAACGACTCATTATATGGATGATTCTACAAAAATGGTGCTGTGGAGTGGGAATGCATATTTTTCAAACACAGACTGCAAATGAAGCATAGTTTTAGTTATAAGATTTAAAACAAAATGTTTTCTTTATGGAGCATTTGAGTTTAATGTATAAAAAAAATTGCAAGTTTATAATTTTTTTTTTATTACAAAGCAAATACCTCATTCCTCTGGTGTAGTCCCAAACCAAATATTAAAAACTCAGATTGAAAAAAATATCCTAATAAATAATATTTAACCAAGTCTTAACTATTTATCAAAAAATTGATAAAACCTAAAAGTTTGCAGTCATATTTTTGAAAATCCGAATTTACATCTTCTCCGGAAAATTTTACAATTTTAAACGTGCTCCATTTTTAATAACACAATATTTGTGAATACTACCGGTTAATTTCTAGAGAAAGAGACGGCCCTGGATATCTAATTTACTTGTGAGGGTGACAAGTTGTGACAGATAATGTCAACTTTAGTTTGGTTTAAGTTATAGATCTTTTTATTTTCGGCAGAAAATTAGTTTTTTTCGGAGAAATCAAAAAGGAACGCTTCAATTATCATTCCTCTGATAAGTAAATATTCGACTGATATCAATAGTATAATTTTTTATTGATTGTTTTAAAATTATAAGTATAGGAACTTTGTTTATATAAAACTTAAGTTAAGTAGTCTAAATAGATTTTGATTTAAATTGGAAAACCATTAAAAAACTCAATCCTCTGGTACTCATCCATCTCGAATTTTTATGCAATAATTCCTAAAATTCGGGAAAATAAATGTTTCTTAGCTTACACCTAATTAGTTACATAAATTTAAAAAAACAAAATTATTTACTGTGCTGTACTGTTATTTAAAGGCAATGACCAAAAATGATATCCATATAGCCCACTTTTGGTAGAATCATCCATATTCATTGTTAAACCAAACCAATATCCTGTTTTCTGTGGACAGTGTTTTTAGTCCCTGGATCTTTCACCTTTAAGAGAACGACCCCGAAGGGCTCAGAAACCATCGCGGCTTGTGCCAACCCTGTTGACACAATCCGGGCGTTGAAAGCTTGTACGGTCTTAGAGGGCGACGGGGAATTAGCGCCCTGAAGACTTGTAAGACCGCACAGCGTATTATAGGTCTATGATTGACAAACCCTTTAACCTAAAATAATTTTGATTCTTACTGCATACCTGCATCTCCAAAATAATTACTGCAGCTCCACTACAGTGCACAGTCTGATTTTTTCCTTTACAAGGAACCACTTTTTTGACTTTATTCAGTACCGAGCGGTACAACTGAGGCATCAGCTCTTGATAAGAGCAATCTAGTGCTTTGTGCTCGGATATTTTTAACATATGGTTGTGAGCAAACTGCTTGAGACTCTTGAAACAAGGTTCTAGGGATTTAAACATTAATTCTTTGTCGCTAAAATCGACGGTTGGCATCACTGGAGCCTTGTGCACCAAATCCGGAGGAGGCTTGGGCTTGTCGTAAGAACTTAACCTTAAATGTAAAATAAAGTAGTAGATTAATTAAAAGTACAATAATTATTAATCAAACAAGTTTCGTGGCTAATCGGGCAACAAGGAGTTTTTGTTTCTCTCATATATTTTTCCGTAGGTAGCTAAGCTTAACCTCACGGGGGTCCAAGATCTAATGGACACCTAATAAGTGTTGACAGTTAACTGTTTCGTCCTTATCGGACTCCTCAGAACACTGCTTGGTCAGTTTGACAATTCTTGCGAAGTTAATTAGACGGTTTTTTCTCTAATCATAAGTAAATACTGAGAAAACTATCGCAAAAAGCGCCATCTACCGAGATACAAGAGAAACAAAAAACAAAAGCAGGCGAAAAACTGCTATACATATCGATCAATGAAAAGATCGAAAATAAACAAAAGAAAACAAACTATGGTCCGTGACCTACGACAGCTCTTCTGTCTTTCAGGCCGGATCAACGCATATTGCATTTTCACCCGTCATCAAGACACGTGAGCGTCAATCAACGGAATTTTTAAGCCAAATAATACAGTTATATGTCTTATATTATACTGTCTTTTCAGGCCGGATCAACGCATATTGCATTTTTACTCGTCATCAAGACACGTGAGCGTCAATCAACGGAATTTTTAAGCCAAATAATACAGTTATATGTCTTATATTATACTGTCTTTTCAGGCTGGATCAACGAATATTGCATTTTTACCCGTCATCAAAACACATGAGCGTCAATCAACGGAATTTTTAAGCCAAATAATACAGTTATAACTCTTATAATATACTGTCTTTTCAGGCCGGATCAACGCATATTGCATTTTCACCCGTCATCAAGACACGTGAGCGTCAATCAACGGAATTTTTAAGCCAAATAATACAGTTATAAGTCTTATATTACACTGTCTTTTCAGGCCGGATCAACGCATATTGCATTTATACCCGTCATCAAGACACGTGAGCGTCAATCAATGGAATTTTTAAGCCAAATAATACAGTTATAAGTCTTATATTATACTGTCTTTTCAGGCCGGATCAACGCATATTGCATTTTTACCCGTCATCAAGACACGTGAGCGTCAATCAACGGAATTTTTAAGCCAAATAATACAGTTATAAGTCTTATATTATACTGTCTTTTCAGGCCGGATCAACGCATATTGCATTTTCACCCGTCATCAAGACACGTGAGCGTCAATCAACGGAATTTTTAAGCCAAATAATACAGTTATAAGTCTTATATTACACTGTCTTTTCAGGCCGGATCAACGCATATTGCATTTATACCCGTCATCAAGACACGTGAGCGTCAATCAACGGAATTTTTAAGCCAAATAATACAGTTATAAGTCTTATATTATACTGTCTTTTCAGGCCGGATCAACGCATATTGCATTTTTACCCGTCATCAAGACACGTGAGCGTCAATCAACGGAATTTTTAAGCCAAATAATACAGTTATAAGTCTTATATTATACTGTCTTTTCAGGCCGGATCAACGCATATTGCATTTTTACCCGTCATCAAGACACGTGAGCGTCAATCAACGGAATTTTTAAGCCAAATAATACAGTTATAAGTCTTATATTATACTGTCTTTTCAGGCCGGATCAACGCATATTGCATTTTTACCCGTCATCAAGACACGTGAGCGTCAATCAACGGAATTTTTAAGCCAAATAATACAGTTATAAGTCTTATATTATACGGTCTTTTCAGGCCGGATCAATGCATATTGCATTTTTACCCGCCATCAAGACACGTGAGCGTCAATCAACGGAATTTTTAAGGCAAATAATACAGTTATAAGTCTTATATTATACTGTCTTTTCAGGCCGGATCAACGCATATTGCATTTTTACTCGTCATCAAGACACGTGAACGTCAATCAACGGAAATTTTAAGCCAAATAATACAGTTATAAGTATTATTTGGCTTAAAAATTCCGTTGATTGACGCTCATGTGTCTTGATGACGGTTAAAAATGCAATATGCGTTGATCCGGCCTGCAAGACAGAAGAGCTGTCGTAAGTCACGGACTTTAGTTTGTTATCTTTTGTTTGTTTTCGATCTTTTCATTGATCGATATGTATAGCAGTTTTTCGCCTACTTTTGTTTTTTGTTTCTCTCGTATCTCGGTAGATGGCGCTTCTTGCGATAGTTTTCTCACTATTTGCTTATGATTAGAGACAAAGCCGTCTAATTAACTACGCAAGAATTGTCAAACTGATCAAGCAGTGTTCTGAGGAGTCCCATAAGGACGAAACAGTTAACTGTCAACACTTATTAGGTGTCCATTAGATCTTGGACCCCCGTGAGGTTAAGCTTAGCTACCTACGGAAAAATATATAAGAGAAACGAAAACTCCTTTTTGCCCGATTAGCCACGAAACTTGTTTGATTTTTAAATTCACGGGTACGAAATTCCACGTTTGTTAATAAATATTAGTTTAAAAATAAATAGCTCCATTACGGATCTGGTACCTTCCTAGCCCATTAGCACACTCCAAGAGAACTCCATGCTATATCAGCCTTGAACAATTTTTCGTAAATATCTCAGAAACGAAAGCTCCTACGAATTTTTCGGTTATAACACAAATTATTGATAAAAAATTTGTTCTAATATATTCCGCATATTGATGCGAGGTTTCGTTAAAAAATGTAGCATTTTTTAACTGTCAAAAAACCGTCATAAGCATTAATCGATTTTGAAGAAAACCTACTCGAGATTGCTAAGATAGTTAAAAATTAAACATAATTTTTTGGCGATAGCGCAATTTTTTTATCCAAAATGTTAAAATATGAACATAACGACAAACATATTTCTTACAATAGGACAACTTTAAAATATACAAAAATATTAATATTTCAGAGTTAGAGAAGTCGGAAAATAATATTTTTACCTACCTTCTTAATATCCTTTCCAAAGGATCAGAACTCTCCACATTGGCTCCAGGATTGGGTAGAGGCTTGTTAGCGTTGGATTTCTCCCTGAAATTCGCAATCCTCCAAGTTTTTATACTGCTCAATCTGTCCTTCGTCAGTCTCTCATAGTCCAAATACTGGTACCAAGGGGTTTTGTCACTCTGCACAATAAAAGAGACCAAGGTCGGTTCGTACTGAGGGGGTAGGCAATGGAGCAGGAGGTTACTTTCCTGAAGTCTGGGTTCCTCTAGCCATAGTTGGAAGGCCAGGAATACCCTAAAATTATCCAATAGCTTAAGTACTTTTTCACCAATATTTACTAAGATCTAAAAACTTGGCACTTGGGTATAAGCATTGGCGTAGCTAGGGGGGGCAGGGGAGGCCTGCCCCCTCTGAAGTCCCTCAGGCCCCCCTAAGATATTTTAGGCCTCCCCTACCCAAGCAGCATTTGGACGTCATATTACGTTACCCATACGTTGCTTGCGATAAACGCGACGTCGGGTGCCGACGTCGTTTCGACCGCCTGACGACCCTCGTTTGCACCTAAATGGGGAATACAAATTCGGGTCGCTACGACGTCAGCATCTGACCTTATAGGTAATAGAGTTTACCAATTAACAACGTAATTGTACGTTGGATTTCCGTCACTTAAATTTAGTCGCAAACAGGTAAGTTGCGTTTGGTTTCGTTTCCATTGCCTAGAATACATATAGTTTTTGCTAAAAAGAATTCCTGTCGAGTAACTAAAATTATACCTGATAAGTAAATATTTTACACTTATTATAACAAGTCTCATAAAAATGGGTGCATTTTACAAATGACAATTATAGTCATGCATGAAAGGGGGTATTACAATATTAATAATTTATATTTTAATGCAGGAATCCAACAAAAATTTTACAACGAAGGCATGTTTATTGATAAATGTGATTAAAATACTTTCAAAAAAAGCAAGCGCTCCTGAAATATGCAAGATTTACTAAAATATATATTTGTTAAATAAATCTAATTTTTATTTTTGTAAAAAAAATATTTTGCTGCCTCACTAAACTCAAATTTGTTAATAATTTTACAATTATTATTTCATTTCTACTTAAAATTAGAAAAAGAAAAAATATTTTATAATGGCCGACAGACGCTAACCTTTTCAGAATGGCGGATTACTGTGTCTGACTTAATGTGAACTAATAATATACCAATTCGGACCGGGTCTCCACTTTTGGTTGTGAAAGATAACCAAAGAGTCGAAGTCCGACGTCCGGCAAACGTATTTCGTCCCATTAAATTCGGACGTTCGCCCCGCATGATTTTGCGTCGGCCTACCAACGGATTGGAACTCAACGTCTGCTCTTTTTCTACTACAATAGGTAAAGCCCACGGTCCCAAAGCTAACTACCCACCGAAATCATTGTTTTTTTTTTATTTTTTAGAAATGTTTGTTTTAATATCAAAAATCTAAGGGAAATAAAACCCATACCCCACCTGTGGGAAGAGGATGGGGTATTATGGTTTCTAAAATCCAAAAAAGATATAAAACTGCGTCATGTCCTGAAACGTAGCCGTCCTGACCAAAATATCTCTCGACCAAACAAATGCACTTGTTGTTAGGTTATGGGCGTCTATAAATGACAGTAAGCTGTACATGTGACGCGTAGGCCATATGAACGGACGTGGAATAGGTCAAGTAAAAGTTACGGAAAATACACCAACCAAACTAAACGCTAGTTTAGGTCTGAGGTTAGGGTCTTCACCGGACGTACCTGACGCCGACGTCTGTTGGTCGTTGGGCTGGTCAGAATTTTTGTACGTCGAACAAACGAACGTAAGACCGACGTTGGGAAATTAATGGTATATTGCGCTGCATTATTTGACGTCGCGAGATCGTTAAAAAAACGGACGTATATTTGATAACGTCGGTTTTGATATGAATGCGACGTCGCTTAACGCATAATCAATCTTGTAACTTAAAATTCCACTAAATCCGACGTCGGTTCAGGTCACATTAGGTTGTAAGTCATATAAATGTTTCTTGGGTACCGACTACTAGTAAAAGAACATGACGCTGAAAATACATACTTTTCTATTATTATTCGGGAAATATTCAAATAAAATAGGTGCATTAAAATTTAAAATCATTCAGATAATGTTTACATTTCAGGAAAAAGCCCTTGTCTTGCGGAATTAGGCTTTTTCTCTTTAAATTATCGGTAACTTTTCTGCACTTATGCAATTTCCCGAAAATATTTTTTAAATTTAAACATAATTATGCATATTGAATATTTCATACATATTGGCGACATCTTGTAAAATAAGTGCAAGTTAAATTTCGCATTTAATAAAGACAGCGACCTTTGCCCCTCTGTTTCCGAAATCGGGTTGTAGATGTCGTAAGGTTATAAAAGACCTTTTTAAACTGTTTTTCTAAAATAAATATAATAATCTTTTTAGTTTTTTTGAGGTTAGCGTTTAGTGTCTTATGAAAATTTTCCGATTTTGGTGACAATTTCATAACCATTTTCATATTAAGTTTTCCCACGTCGTTAAATGGAATAAATTCGTCGAGCAATACCGGGAAATTTTTAATATTAATACTTCTACCCTAAGAGCAGAAATGAACGTTTTAAAGAATTGTATTTTTCGGTTAAATCAAACTGTTGGTCATGATTCTATCAAACAACATATAGCAGAAAACACCTATCCAAACCTCTACCAACTTTTTAAAGTTGCGAGTATTCTTCCAATTTTAAGTGCAACTTGCGAGAGGTCTTTCTCTGCCATGAGGAGAGTTTTTAATTGGCTTAGAACAACTATGGCTCAAGAGAGACACTCAGGTTTGTCATTGTTATTCATAGAAAAAGATGTTGAGGTCGACTTAGACAGTGTGGTAGACGCTTTCAGTCAGCGACGTAAAAAACTTTCTTTGTAGAATTGCTGAATTACATACTTCCTGTGTATACATATAAATAAGTTGGTAAATGTATTATTAAATTTGTTATATTAAAATATTAGAACATTTAATGCGCGTATTTTTTTTTTATTCATTGCACACTTTGCACGACTCTTTAAAACCTATGTTTGCTTTTTGTTCAAGATAGACCGGGGCCACGGCCCCCTCTGAAAAGCAAGGCTAGCTACGCCAATGAAATGGGTATAAGTACTAATTATAGACTTCACCTTGACCGGTGTAAGTGTATCTTTTAATACTTATATAGGTCAATTAACTGTAAAGACAAAGAAGATATCTTCTTTGGTAAAGATTTGATTCACGCTAACGGGCAATAACATAGTAAGTATTTCGCAGTGAGTTTAATGTTACAATAATTCATATCTACTTTAGAAATAAAGTAAACGATATATCACTCTTTAGAAATCTAGTCCGTGTAGTTTGAATTCCCTTTAAAAATAGTCTCAATTTGTAGTCTTTTAAAGTTCTAAAAACTATATAAATAGTCCATGATCGATAAAAAAAATTATATACAAAAATAATTTAAAACTTTCTCTGTTGATTACCATATTAAATATCTATCAATATTTAAATAATGTAACAAGCGCAAGATATATTAGAACCACATACGTCTTAAATATATCTGTACTGAGAAAGGGCCTCTAAAAATAACTGCTACAAGCGTGCCGGCATGTTGCATCAGGGCTATCAAAACGGACTGGCCACGATCCTCCACTTTGTTGACGTCACATCCGGGGCTGATTTTTTTTTGATGGTCACGTTACGACACAGCTGATTGTCTTTAAAATATTGAAGTTTGAATGACGGTTCATGAATATTTGATTTTTAAAAAAATAAAGCCGGTTTTGAGATTGTTTTTACTATATTTTTTCAGAACAATTTTTTTTAAATCTATAGTAATCCTTAATTTTTCAGAGCCGCTTCATTAGCTCACACAAAAATTAAGTTTAAAACAGAAGCGAATGTGACAACCACAGATGACAAAGTCAAACACATGTCAAATATAACAGTTGGCATGTGGTACATGGCGGGTAATTTGAATTCAAAATAAGGAATGGTAAATCATGACCTTTTAATCATGTTGCTTCCTTACAAAACTATGGTGGAATATCGGGATGGTGTCTGAGACTATTTCACTAAAATTTTGCGGAAATTTGTAGTGCCATTTTGAAAATATCATAAAAAAACGTCTGACCTCCCATAAGACCCAATGTAAAATTCAGCCCCGGGAGAACAGCTGATTTTTTCAGGGTCGTGGCCTCTATTTTTGTGTTGGCCTTGGTTGCATTTCAAATGAACCCAAATGTATGGCTTGGATAAATTCAAGCTACTGATAATGGGAGCTGCACACTCCGCGCCGTTTCTCTTCTAAGCTTAAAAACACTCATCATTAGTTACCTTAGGATAAATACCTTTTAATTTGTTTAAAAAAATGCCAAGCAAGCGGCTACGTCAACTCCAAAATCCAAATTTAAATCATAACATTAACCAGGGCTATCAAAATGGACGGGCCACGATCCTCCACTTTGTTGACGTCACATCCGGGGCTGATTTTTTTTTGAAGGTCACGTCACGACACAGCTGATTGTCTTTAACATATTGAAGTTGGAATGACGGTTCATGGATATTTGATTTTTTTTTTAAATAAAGCCGTTTTTGAGATTGTTTTTACTATATTCTCGCAGAACAATTTTTTTTAAATGTATAGTAAGCCCTAATTTTTCATAGCCGCTTCATTAACTCACACAAAAATTAAGTTTAAAGTAGAAGCGAATGTGACAATCACATATGACAAAGTCGAATACATGTCAAATATAACAGTTGGCATGTGGTACATACATGGCGGGTAATTTGAATTCAAAATAAGGAATGCTAAATCTTGAAGATTTAAACCTTTTAATCATGTTGCTTCCTTACAAACCTTTGGTGGAATATCGGGATGGTGTCTGAGAATATTTCACTGAAATTTTGCGGAAATCTGTAGTGCCATTTTGAAAATATCATAAAAAAACGTCTGACCTCCCATAAGACCCAATGTAAAATTCAGCCCCGGGAGAACAGCTGATTTTTTCAGGGTCGTGGCCTCTATTTTTATGTTGGCCTTGCATTAACCTCAATTTTGACGTCAGATCATCGCATTGACAAATTGTCAACGTCATTTAAAAGCAAAGCGTCTACGTCTACGTTTAAAATTCATAAAAGTCATACGTTTTGGGTTCCATTTATGGTTTTAATACGCCTTAGGAGTACAGATATATTTAAGTCGTAGCTAATTAGAATGGTTTGTCAGTACACATCTACCAAAATAATTGACAATCGGTTCTATCATTGGTAACTTGTCTAAATAATTAACATGTAAAATGCTGTAAGAGAATAATAGAAATTAGCAAAATAGTAGATTTTTTGACGCTCTTTAAGATGGTAAATTAATTTTAAAAAAATAATTAACCATCGCCTTTTCAAGTTTTCGGAGTGAAAATTTTTGAAATTACATTTGGTAAGAATTTGAGGGCACGGTAGTGCCCGACCAAGTTCGCGGCGTAAACTGCTGTATACCATCTTTTCTTGAAACATTTCAGCCCATATTTGACCTATCTAAAACTACTCTGGAATGAGCTACTAAACTCAAACTATGCACAATCGTAGATCTTTATAGAGCTAGCAACCCCTCCAAGTTTCATGGACTTCCATAAAGTAGTAAAGAGTTACGATATTTCAAAAAACGTGCAAATTGCCACTCAAAATTCTAGTGTACAGCGTGTCCCATTTTCGATGGGATTAAATGGGAAACTCGGTTATTATTGAAGATATTGATTTTCTGATTGCACCTTACCGTGCTCTTTTTTTGAGCCCTTAAAAATGGCGTAATCAGATTTTTGCTATACCCCGTAGTTTCGCTAATACAGGGAGTTTTTGAAAAAATTGTATTTTTAATAATCCCTTGTGTCTCGCTTATTTTGCGAAATACTTTTATTCTGTAAAAACATTTTTATGGCAATTTTTTTAGAAGAAAATAATGACGTTGTCAGTTTTTTAAAATATTGTTCAGTTTTTGAGATATGGTATTTATCATAAAAAAATTAAATACGGACCTGGATTTTTTTTATTACTATTTTGATTAGTTTCATGCTAGTATTATCATAAAATAATAAAAATTTAAAAAATTTTTGTTTTAAGGTAAAAAAAATATTTAATATTTAAATAAAAAATTAGTCCGAACCTGGATATTTCCAACATAAATATCAACTAAAAATTGCTAGTTAAACAATTTTTAGTTTAACTGTTTTGATACTTAGCATATTAAAATGGTTTTACGTTAATTTACAGATTTATTTGAAACAAAGTCTACGAAAAATGGAAAAAAAACAAGTTATAAAAAATAACTAATTTTTCTGATTACCATTATGTGTAAGACATTGTTGACATTTTTGAGTAATTTTTCTTAACGCATTTTGCATAAAAATATTTCTGCCATTTAAATATTGGGATTTTGTTGCTTGAATGAAGCAGTCAAACATATCACATTTTTCAAAATCTTGATATGGTCGATTTCTAGCCAGTTTAAAATAAAGCCATTCACAAAAATTACAAGTAAAATGACAATGTCAATTCCACGCTTTTGTTTTGTAAATTTCACGACCTGCTGTTCGATTATCAAATAAATAGTATGATATTATTTTTGTAACTTTTTAACGTTTTTTACTTTATTTATAAATCTTTTAATTATCATTTCAAAACAGATAAACTAAAAATCGTTCAACTAGTGTGTCTTCAATTTGTAATTTATAATTACGTTGGAAATTTCCAGGTTCGGACTATAATTTTTTTTTTAAATATTAAATAGTTTTTTTTAACCTTAAATCAAAAAAATATTAAAGTTTTATCATTTTAAGGTAATAATAGCATGAAACTAATCAAAGTAGTAATAAAAAAAAATCCGTCCGTATTTAGTTTTTTTTATGATAAATACCATATCTCAAAAACTAAACAATATTTTTAAAAATTGACAACGTCATTATTTTGCTCTAAAAAAGTTGCCATAGAAAGGTTTTTACAGATTAAAAATATCTTGCAAAATAAGCGAGATACAAGGAATTAATTAAAATTCAATTTTTTCAAAAACTCCCTGTATTAGCGAAACCACGGGGTATAGCAAAAATCTGATTACACCATTTTTAAGGGCTCCAAAAAAGAGCACGGTAAGGTGCAATCAGAAAATCGATATCTTTAATAATAACCGAGTTTCCCATTTAATCCCATCGAAAATGGGACACGCTGTACTTTCAGACATGCTACAAAGCTGAAATTTGGCAGACTGATAGAAATTATGACCAAACCCTTGAAAAAAAAAACATAATTCTAATTTACTCCCCATCCAGAAGCGCTAATGAGCTGAGCTTTGGCGGACTGATAGGAAATATGATATAAGAACTATAGAAAAAAAACACCAAAATTTTAATAAACTTCCCTCCCCTATAAATGTAAAGTTATGTAAAAGTAACATTGTTTACTTCTAAGAACGCTAGAGAGCTGAGCTTCGAAAGACTTATGTGAACTATGAATAAACCATAGGAAAAAATTAAAAAACCTCAAAATTTTTAATAAGGCATTGCAAAAGTATTGAACAATATTCTGCATATTTGACTACTTTAAGACTTAAATATTCTCCAAATCCTTTAAAAAAAGGAGTGAAATCATAACAAAAACATTTCATGCAAAAAAAGCCAAGTACCCGAAAATGGTATTCCGTAAAAAGAATTAAGATAAAAGTAAAGCCAAGTTCTCTAATACAAATTTCAAAATGAAAGGTTCTCTCTAGTTTGGAAAGGTTTTTTTAAACTTGGCGATTACGGATGTAAATGACTCTTAGGCACAATGCTAAATTGAACACAAAGAAGTTTGGCTGTAATAGCAAAGTTTAAAAAAAACGTTTCCAAGCTACTAAGGACCTTTCATTTTGAAATTTGTATTAGAGAACTTGGCTTTACTTTTATCTTAATTCTTTTTACGGAATACCATTTTCGCGTACTTGGCTTTTTTTACGTGAAATTTTTTTGTTATGATCGTATTTTATAAAGAAATTTTAATCATCAATACTTTTAACTTTAGATGAAAATTGCGAAAAATATTTTTTGTTTATAAAACATCTTTAAAATATTCAAAAATGTTATTTTTCCTAAATAGACTTCGCTCAATTGTTTTTTTTTACTTTCCTAGCCCGCGCAGCAATTGCTAGAGAAAGTATTGTTTAGGTTCAGTTGAGATAATGCCGAAAATATGTTATTTGGACCCTAATATTAACAATCTTTAAATTAAAGAAAGAAAAATAAGAAAAAAGTTTTCTGCTTCGGCCGGGGATCGAACCCGGGATCTCTTGCTATCTAGGCAAACATTCTACCACTGAACTACCGAAGCCATACATAAATTTTCGGAAAACTTCTATCTATGCAGGCTGCGGTGTCTCAATACAAGAACGTGAAATCCTCAGGGTATTAACTCGACCAAGTCATCCAACTGATCTCTTTTTACAAGCTTTTATTTAACTTCAGATGTTCTGTCTAACTATCTATCAAATCTTGTGAAGCGTTTTTGACACACTTCCCATTGTCCGATTTGGATAAAATTTGGTACACACGTAGTGGTCCCATGACAATACAACATTAAGAAAAGAATATCCTCCCACCCCTACCCCCACCCCTTCTATAGAAAAATGTATTTTTGACACACTTCCCGTTATCCGATTTGGATAAAATTTGGTATACACATAGTGGTCCGATAATAATACAACAATAAGAAAAAAATATCCTCCCACCCCTACCCCCACCCCCTTTCATAGAAAAATTTGTTTTTGACACACTTCCCTTTATCCGATTTGGATGAAATTTGGTATACATATAGTGGTCCGATGACAATACAACAATAATGAAAAATTGTCCTCCCACCCTACCCCCCACCCCCTTCCATAAAAAATGCGTTTTTGACACACTTCACTTCAAATGATTTTTATAAAATTTGGTATATGCATAAAGGTCCGATGGCAATACAGCTTAAACAAAAAATATATTTCTACCTCTACCCCCACCCTCTCCTTCCCCCAATAGAAAAATGAGTTTCCAAACAACTCACGATCAGCGATTTCATTATAATCTAGAATAAACTCTACTGTTCTGTTATTGAATAAATATTTTTATTTAATAGAGTAGATAGCTGAGACTAATAAGTAGAAAATAAATTGGTAAAAAAAAAAATTTAAGTCACAAACTTTTATAAAATGCACTCAAAATTAAAAAATAATTTACTAACATTCTAATATTATCATAATAATAAAAGCGATGGCCGCAAATCAAAGCATAAGTTAATCTAAAGTTGTGATCTAAACACTTAATGAATATTCAACATAGCAGGTCATCAAAGATATGTTTGATGTGCCGCAATGTTATGCCATTGCTATACCTATGTCAGAGAACTGCTGGGGTATCTTAGGTCAGGTTGGGTGGGTTTAGTACCTCTGCATTTTTCTGCTAGATTGATTCTTGCAAATAGTGATATTTAATTGATACGGATATCTTATCGTGCTAACATCGTCAAGATTTCCATCAGTCGGCCATCGCTTTTATTATTATGATAATATTAGAATGTTAGAAAATAATTTTTTAATTTTTAGTGCATTTTATAAAAGCTTGTGACTTAAAAATTTTTTTTTACTAATTTATTTAA
Source organism: Aspidapion aeneum (assembly GCA_963576565.1). Classification (NCBI taxonomy): domain Eukaryota; kingdom Metazoa; phylum Arthropoda; class Insecta; order Coleoptera; family Brentidae; genus Aspidapion; species Aspidapion aeneum. The sequence goes on along the minus strand of OY755039.1, from coordinate 145,379,614 downwards.
TTCTTCTTTCCCACTGTCAAAGGTATGATAACTTAAATTAGAGAGATCAACGTCTGAAAGCAAGAGATCACCTTTTCGTGTGTTAAAATTTCTGATCGCAAAATGGGCGATTGCCAATATAATTATCAATTGCCAATATAATTATCAATATGATAACTCAAGTCCCGGTCGAAGCAGAAAATTTTTTCTTATTTTTCTTGCTTTAATTTCACTTGTTGTTTATTAACAATCTTGTTGTGACATCTGTCCGTGTGTGTGTGTGTGTGTGAATGTGTGTGTGTGTGTGTGTGTATGTGTGTGTGTGTGTGTGTGTGTGTGTGTGTGTGTGTGTGTGTGTGTGTGTGTGTGTGTGTGTGTGTGTGTGTGTGTGTGTGTGTGTGTGTGTGTGTCCGTCCATTAATGACAAAAAAAATTGAAGAAATGCTAACTTTTTAACGGAGAATCGCATCAATATGCGGCTTTCGGAATATAGCAGAACACATTTTTTCAATAATTATAACTAAAAACTCCGTCGGAGCTATCTATCGTTTCTGAAATATTTACAAAAAACTGTTTTCAAGGCTGATATAGCTTGGAGGTTACTTAGAATGTGCTAATGGGCTATGAAGGTATCAGATCCGTCATGCATCCATTTACTTATTAATTAATTTTTTAGATTAAGGTGAACCAAAGTTACTTACTTGTGACAGGAAGAAAACAAATTAATTCTTTCCTGATCGTCCAATTCTGGATTCATGGACTCTAACTCAACTCTGTAAAAATCGATGGTATCCTGAAGCCTCTTTTTTATTTTCTTTTGAAACGCAAAATTTACTAAACCATCGAAAAATCTTGAACCCACGCAGATTTTATCAGCAGAACTAAAAAAACAAAAACCTATTTAACACCTTCTCTATCTCTCCCTACTTAACCTTCTTCGATACATTTTTTTGGACATAGGCTATCCCCTATATCTTCCACTCTTCTCTCTCTGTCGCCGTGTTCATCGATCTAGTTCCCGCATGTTTCTTCAAATTGTCTGTCCATCTCATTTGGGGTCTTCCCCTACTTCTTTTATTTTCCCAAGGTCTCCAGTTTACAATACATTTGTTCCATCGATCGTCTTTCTGTTTGATATTATGTCCGGCAAATTTCCCTTTTAATTTTGCTACTTCACCTCTGACATCCCTTACTTTTGTTTTATTTCTTATCCATTGATTCCTTTTTTAATATGTTAGCATTACATATAACATTTGTCTTTCTATTGATTTTTAGGCTTTTGTTACCTTATCCATGTTTGATTTTGTAAGTGTCCAGATCTGAGACCCATAGGTGACTACAGGAAATACTGAGGATATTTTTTAATATATAACTTAATTTACCGAATGCCGCCCAGGCCAATCTTACTCGTCTCTTGATTTCAGCTGTTTTCTTGTGCACAGGCGCAGATATCTTTCAAGCTTCGGACTGGGAACACTGTTGGCATTGACTTTCAAACACACTTTTTATGCCAGAGAAAAATACTCTGCCAATATATGGGCCCCTAAGCTCACACTAGGTACTATAGTTATAGTGTACGTGTGAGCTAATATAACTAAAAACTGAAATATATTTTATTCAACTCCAGACTAAATTACCTTTTGTTTGATACCACACAAGTCATGTTTTGACTTAAACTCAAATTTTTGAAATCTACCCCCACCCTTAAAAAAAACAAAAAACTAAAATGTATTTTGTTAAACTCCGGACTCAATTACCTATCTTTTGATATCACATACGCCATATTTTCACTTAAACTCTAATTTTTAAAATATACCCCCACCCTTTTTTTGTAAATAAATTAAAATGTATTTTGTTTAACTGCAGACTCAATTACCTTTCGTTTGATATCACACACGCCATATTTTCACATAAACTCTAACTTTTGAAATCTACCCCCACCCTTTTATTTGGTTTGTGTTCAGTGGATTTTGTTCATTTTTAAAATATACGCGTTGGTCGTTACAGACAGACAGACAGACAGACAGACAGACAGACAGACAGACAGACAGACAGACAGACAGACAGACAGACAGACAGACAGACAGACAGACAGACAGACAGACAGACAGACAGACAGACAGACAGACAGACAGACAGACAGACAGACAGACAGACAGACAGACAGACAGACAGACAGACAGACAGACAGACAGACAGACAGACAGACAGACAGACAGACAGACAGACAGACAGACAGACAGACAGACAGACAGACAGACAGACAGACAGACAGACAGACAGACAGACAGACAGACAGACAGACAGACAGACAGACAGACAGACAGACAGACAGACAGACAGACAGACAGACAGACAGACAGACAGACAGACAGACAGACAGACAGACAGACAGACAGACAGACAGACAGACAGACAGACAGACAGACAGACAGACAGACAGACAGACAGACAGACAGACAGACAGACAGACAGACAGACAGACAGACAGACAGACAGACAGACAGACAGACAGACAGACAGACAGACAGACAGACAGACAGACAGACAGACAGACAGACAGACAGACAGACAGACAGACAGACAGACAGACAGACAGACAGACAGACAGACAGACAGACAGACAGACAGACAGACAGACAGACAGACAGACAGACAGACAGACAGACAGACAGACAGACAGACAGACAGACAGACAGACAGACAGACAGACAGACAGACAGACAGACAGACAGACAGACAGACAGACAGACAGACAGACAGACAGACAGACAGACAGACAGACAGACAGACAGACAGACAGACAGACAGACAGACAGACAGACAGACAGACAGACAGACAGACAGACAGACAGACAGACAGACAGACAGACAGACAGGCAGACAGACAGACAGACAGACAGACAGACAGACGGCGCAACAAAAAAGTTTCAAAATCATCTGAAACGCAAAGATATATAAAAATTTTTGAAATCGAGCAACTTTTTTTTTCTCGAAAAAATTAGGATCACCATAGCTCACACTACTATAGTATAGTAGTAGTGTGAGCTAAAAATCATATTATTGTAATTTGCTGATGTGCGTAAAATGGGTTTTGGTCAGGCACAAAAAAAAGTATTTTTTTAATTTGAGAAAGACCTTGTAACAAAAAAATTAAGAAAATAAGATAATATACCTTGTAGTGGCTATTCTCGTCAAGTACAAAGTAAAGAACTGTTGCCATATCAGAGGTAACAAAGGATGGTCGACGGGAGTGTCTAACGCTTGTTGTGCCCATCTATACAGACACAACCATCCTGAGGTAAAGGGGGTGATTTTCACTGTAGATGCAGCTTTCTGAAACAAAACAAGTTTGTCGTTTAGAAGATTTTTCTACTTTCATAAACCAGGGTGTAATTAAATGGATCCACGATGGATCTGATACCTTCCTAGCCCATTAGCACACTTTTTCAAAAAAAACTGTATATATATATATTTATCGGTTTCACAACGTTCTACGTCTTCCGATACCCAATCTCCACTCGATTTTGTTTGCCTATAATTCATCATCTAGGCCTCTTATTCTTATTTCACTGTGTATTCTTTCTCTCCAGCTTCTCCTTGGTCGTCCTCGTTTTCTTCTGCCAGTTGGTTTCCATTGTAGTATTTGTTTAGGTATAGTCTTTCATCATTCATTCTTTGTACATGTCCGTACCACACCAGTTGTTTTGTTCTTATATCATCCACTAAAGTACGTTCACTCACTGTCATAATTTCTCTTATTCTTTGATTTGTTTATAATAACACTTCTCCAATAGTCCATCTCCGTAGCGGAAAGCATTTTTTCTGTTCTATCCTTGATTGGCCATACTTCTGAGCCTTATGTAATAATAGTTTTTACAATGGTGTTATATATAAGCTTTATGTTATGTTTTCATATACTTTGGTCCCAAATTATTCTATTTAATAAAGTTATTGCTTTTCTTCCTTGTACGTTTCGATCTTTTATAGCTTTGTCTAGTGTTCCGTCAGCTGTAATTTTTAGACCTAAGTATTTATACTCATTACAGGACTGAATTCGCTGCCCGGTATTTAAGATTAGATCCTGTTTCATTCCACCGATACACATATACTCTGTCTTATTGAAATTAACCTCTAGTCCCCACTTATTGTACTCTTCTATTAGTTTTCGTGTCATATATTCGAGGTCGTCATAATCCTGAGCCACTACTATCTGATCATCGGCGAAACATAAAGTATACAAGGTGGTTTCGTCCAATGGAATTCCCATGTTTTGGCATTTTCTCTTCCATACTTTAAGGACTTGTTCCAAGTATATCTTGAAGAGCGTAGGCGAGATACAGCAACCTTGTTTAAGACCTTTATTTACTTGAAAGCCTTTGGTTAGTTTTGCTTTTATTTTAACTTTTGCCTTACTATTGCGGTATAATTCTTTGATGGCCTTAATTAGTTGTACGCTTATGTTTGTGTTTTCCAACGCTTTCCAAAGTAGATTTAGTGGTATACTATCATATGCCTTCTGCAAATCGACGTAAAACAAATGCAGCTCTTGTCCGTATGCAATTTTCTTTTCAATAACTTGGGTTATACAAAATAGATGATCAGAAGTCGATCTACCCGTCTGTCATTAGCATTAATAAATTTTGTAAAAAAACTAATCAGTTCATAACATTGTCGAACACTGTTTTACATTAAAGTTGGTCCATTGGTTCCGGATCTATCGTGGGCTGGACAGACATACAGACACATACGCGGATAGACGTCATGACAAGATTGCTAAGATAGGTCCAAATACACACAAATAAGACATTTTCGACGTTATCTCAAATATTTCGTTCATGTAAAAACGCCTTCTCTAGCCATTGCTGCGCGAGCTAGGAAGGTAAAAATTTCAGTGGATTCTTTAACATATTCTGGCAAATAAGACCCTGTTCTCCCTTTATTTTTTCTAAAAATGAATAAATTCAGAACTCTTACTAAAATTTACAGTGTTGCCATGACAACATAAAATTCTATCCCCCCAATATTTCATATCAAATCTTGTCAAATTACAATGACACGATCCAAATATAAATCAAAAGTTTTTCACGCGCCATTTTCCGAGGTTGTTTAGCGTGTGAAAATCTTAACTTTCAGAGGTAGTTATAGAAAATACTCTGCCAATCTATGGGCACCTAAGCTCACACTAGGTACTATAGTTATAGTGTACGTGTGAGCTAATATAACTAAAAACTAAAATATATTTTATTGAACTCCAGACTCAATTACCTTTCATTTCATAATTTTTCAAATCTACCCCCACCTTTTTTTTAAACTAAAATGTATTTTGTTTAACTCCAGACTCAATTACCTTTAGTTTGATATGACACACGCCATATTTCCACATAAACACTAATTTTTTAAATTTACCCCCACCCTTTTTTTAAAGTAAAATGTCTTTTAACTCCAAACGCAATTACCTTTCGTTTGATATTCCACACGCCATATTTTTACATAAACTCTAATTTTTTTTTTAAATATACCCCCACGCGTTGGTCATACAGACAGACAGACAGACAGACAGACAGACAGACAGACAGACAGACAGACAGACAGACAGACAGACAGACAGACAGACAGACAGACAGACAGACAGACAGACAGACAGACAGACAGACAGACAGACAGACAGACAGACAGACAGACAGACAGACAGACAGACAGACAGACAGACAGACAGACAGACAGACAGACAGACAGACAGACAGACAGACAGACAGACAGACAGACAGACAGACAGACAGACAGACAGACAGACAGACAGACAGACAGACAGACAGACAGACAGACAGACAGACAGACAGACAGACAGACAGACAGACAGACAGACAGACAGACAGACAGACAGACAGACAGACAGACAGACAGACAGACAGACAGACAGACAGACAGACAGACAGACAGACAGACAGACAGACAGACAGACAGACAGACAGACAGACAGACAGACAGACAGACAGACAGACAGACAGACAGACAGACAGACAGACAGACAGACAGACAGACAGACAGACAGACAGACAGACAGACAGACAGACAGACAGACAGACAGACAGACAGACAGACAGACAGACAGACAGACAGACAGACAGACAGACAGACAGACAGACCGACAGACCGACAGACAGACAGACAGACAGACAGACAGACAGACAGACAGACAGACAGACAGACAGACAGACAGACAGACATCGCAACAAAAAAGTTTCAAAATCATCTGAAACGCAAAGATATATAAAAATTTTTGAAATCGGAGCAACTTTTTTTTTCTCGAAAAAATTAGGATCACTATAGCTCACACTACTATAGTATAGTAGTAGTGTGAGCTAAAAATAGACTTTAAGCAGAATTAAGTATTGTTAAGTGTGAAACTAAAAAATAGTTATTTTCCTAGCAGAAAGTCGATTTTTCCGTACGCAAATACGAGAAAAATAATTTTCCGCACTAAAAATAGTCGAAAAAATACCTTTATTGCCTGATCAACGCTGATTTTTCCTTTTTGTTTGCCCAACTCAATAAGCAACTCTCTCCACAGTCCCGTTTTGACTTCCCTTTCCAAATGCTCGATATCCAAAAAAATGTACGCCAACCAAGGGTAAGGGGCCAAGGAGTTTGAAATTAGACTGTTGGAGGCTTGATTGGTTGAGACCCATTTGAAGACGTTGATTATTGAGGGCGATTCTTGAGGAGTCCCGCACTGCAAATTTAAGAAAAATACACTGTGTGCGAAAATTTGCTTAACAAATGGGAATTTTCTTTAATATTACTCTATGCAAAAAATTCCTTCTGCAAAATTCTTGAAGTCGTCATAGGAAGTTGAAAATGCGTATCTGCTCATAACTTTTAATTCTAAACAACTTTTTTGGGGCAATTTTTTCTTATCTCTTCAAATAAGGGTACTTTACTCTTATGCAAAATATGTGTTTACAGGGTCCAGCACTCGAAGTGTAACCAATTAAAAAGGCTATATATTCAGTTTGGAAAATTACTTTTACTCAATTTAAAGTACAAAATGTCTAAAAATGATACAAAATTCAGAAACAATTTACTTTTGCTCAATATGACCACCTTTTGCATTGACTATGGCCTTGAGACGGTCCAAAAACGAATCGCAAGCTGCCCGAATGTGACTTGCAGGTATTTTGGCCCACTCGCGGACAACGGCTTTTTTCAGCGCCTAGAGTCTGAAGTATCTTTTAGTTTGGACCTTGCGCTCCAAAATGGCCCAAACCGAACCGAACCATCGGATTCGCGTCTGGTGAATTCGAGAGCCATTGTGTGGACGTTATGAAGTTCGGAACGTTGTTTTTCAGCCGTTCTTGGTTTACTTGAGCTTTGTGAGACGGTGCCGAGTCCTGTTGAAACGTCCAAGGTCTGCCACCGAAATGTTTGTCTGCCCACGGCTTTAAAGCAACCTCCAGAATACTTTCCCTATAATATTGCGCATTTACCTTGACGCCAGGCTCGATGAAAACAATTGGAGAGCGCCCATCTGCGGTTACAGCGGCCCAAACCATTATTTGTGGCGGGTGCTGCCTCCTGGTGGCCAATCGATGACTCAAATTCTCGTATGAACGGTCCATCAAGTAAACCCTATCGTTTTGAGAGTTTACGAATTGTTCAATTGTAAAAATTTTCTCGTCAGAAAACACAACGTTTGGAAATTGACCGCTTTCGGTCAAGCGAAGCAACTCCTTCGCTCTCTCAAATCTGACTTTTTGCTGCTTCGGTGTGAGATCATGTGACTTTTGGATCTTGTAAGGCTTGACCTTGAGATCATTTTTCAGTATACGGCGGATGCTGCGGTCAGATATTTTCAGTTCTTTCGCCATTTGATTGGCACTTCGTCGGGGATTTCGCTCAAGTCGCTTCTTCACTTTTTGAACCATCTCACGTGACGTTGCAGTCTTTTGATGACCTCCTCCATGACGTTTTGCGATGCTACCAGTATCATTGTAACGAGTGATGGTGCGAGAAACGAAAACTTTATTCACTTTAAGGTGTTCGAGCTCACGAACAATCGCTAATTGTGATTTTCCAGCTAAATATAATGAAATCACACTATTACGTTTGAAATCCATTACTATTTTTTTTTTCGCGTTCACTCTCTACAAAATGCTTTCGTGCGCTTGTAAACAATGCTCTAATCTGTCATTTACCTAACTTACAGACCGCTGATGCCCGTGCGTCAGCTGCGCGAGCGTTCTGAAGTTGGTTACACTTCGAGTGCCGGACCCTGTAATGTCTTACCCTGTATACTGTGCATGGCAACTTTGATGTATTGAATGTATTGTTTGTGTATAAACTTGTACAGAGACCCCATGTGGTATAGAATAATAGTGTACAGACCCCGCGTGTGATTGACAGTTCTGACACTTGACATGCGCAGTCTCTTGAACGCCAATCGTGGCTGATAACGGAACAAGACGCTAGCCCTACCAAGTCCACTTTCAATCCCTGACTTCGCATGCGCAGATCTACCAATATTATTTACCTCATGTATTAGAATGGATGAATACAGGGTGATTTTCACTTGAATGATTCTAACCACATGAAAATAGAAAGTTTTAAAAACCTAACCTAATCAACTCTAACCGAACCAAAGCAAACTAAACCAATAATTTAAAAAAAAAGAAAAACTTTCCTGACTTCCTACCCGGGATCCTAGAGGATGTGAATCCGAACCGAACCGAACCAAACCGAACCGAACGTAACTAAACCGAATCAAACCTAACATAACCAAATTAAACTACAACACTGTTAATTAGGATTAGTTGGGTATGGTTAGGTTTGGATTTCGGTACGGTCCGGTTCGGATTCACATCCTTTAGGATCCCGGGTAGGAAGTCAGGAAAGTTTTTTTTTTGAAAAAAATTATTGGTTTAGTTTGCTTTGGTTCGGTTAGATTTGATTAGGTTTCGTTAGGTTCGGTTTTTAAAACTTTCTATTTTCATGTGGTTAGAATCATTAAAGTGAAAATCACCCTGTTCATCTATTCTAATACATGAGGTAAATAATATTGGTAGATCTGCGCATGCGAAGTCAGGGATCGAATGTGGACTTGGTAGGGCTAGCGTCTTGTGATAACGGACGCATCTAATGAACAGTAATAATTAACGGACTAATTAATGTGATAATCAACCCCCTACCCGCTCGAAGCACTCTTCATGAACCTCTGCCAAGGTAATTAATATATTACAATCTGTTTGATGTTAAATAAGTTTTAGGACAAGCAAAACTTTTCTACAGAAATAATTTTTTGGACAGCGCAGTATTAAAGAAAATCCCTATTTGTTAAGCAAATTTTCGTACCCGCTGTATACAGGGTGTTTCAAAATTCAATAACATCATTTTAATGTTAATTTCCTTGAGTGATTTCAAGACAAAATGTTGTTATAAACATAGATCCACAAACGCTTAGTTTTCGAGATGTTTTCAAATTTTGTTTTTTTTTCTATAGCACAATTTTTGAGATATTTAGCTCCAATTTAGCACGTATATTTACTTATAGGCACTACAATATTAGGCGTGCCAAGTAAGTTTTAATTAATTTGTTTATTTTGATATACTCGCCATATACTGGAGCATTTTTTTATTTTATCAAAACCTCCATTGCGCAAGCTTCTCCTATGATCCGACCGAGAAACGTTCAGTCGGTACGGGGCAGGAGAACAGATTTCACTTCAAACACGTAAAATTCACAAACTCTGAAGAGCGGGCGACTATGCGATTGGTCGACCGCTCAGAGTTTGCTATTGGTCAAAGCAAGTGATGTGGATGGTCACATCGTTCAACACCCAGAATAACTAGACTGATAAGGAAACTTTATTCAAGTTTACCTGATGTAAGTTAAGAAGAATATCGTGTATAACTTCAAGAGCGTCCTTGTGAAAAAATGCGTTTTTTATCAAGACGTCCAATAAATACAGAATGCCGTTATCTTTATTCCAATTTGGTATGGACACTAGCGAGTTCATCCATAATCTAACCTAAAATTAATAAATATTTAATTAAAATAATTAATCATACACTCCAAGTGCTATATCAAACTTTTTTTGTAAATATCTCAGAAACGAAAGCTCCTACGAAGGTCTTGGATAAAACACAAATTATTCATTATTGAGAAAAATATGTTTTTATGTTCGAAAACCGCATATTGATGCGATGCTCCGTTAAAAAGTTAGCCAGGGCTATCAAAATGGACGGGCCACGATCCTCCACTTTGTTGACGTCACATCCGGGGCTGATTTTTTTTTGATGGTCACGCAAGGCCAACACAAAAATAGAGGCCACGACCCTGAAAAAAATCAGCTGTTCTCCCGGGGCTGAATTTTACATTGGGTCTTATGGGAGGTCAGACGTTTTTTTATGATATTTTCAAAATGGCACTACAGATTTCCGTAAAATTTTAGTGAAATATTCTCAGACACCATCCCGATATTCCACCAAAGGTTTGTAAGGAAGCAACATGATTAAAAGGTTAAAATCTTCAAGATTTAGCATTCCTTATTTTGAATTCAAATTACCCGCCATGTACCACATGCCAACTGTTATATTTGACATGTATTTGACTTTGTCATATGTGATTGTCACATTCGCTTCTGCTTTAAACTTAATTTTTGTGTGAGCTTATGAAGCGGCTATGAAAAATTAGGGCTTACTATACATTTAAAAAAAATTGTTCTGCCAGAATAAAGTAAAAACAATCTCAAAAACGGCTTTATTTAAAAAAAATCAAATATCCATGAACCGTCATTTCAACTTCAATATTTTAAAGACAATCAGCTGTGTCGTAATGTGACCATCAAAAAAAAATCAGCCCCGGATGTGACGTCAACAAAGTGGAGGATCGTGGCCCGTCCATTTTGATAGCCCTGGGTCACGTTACGACACAGCTGATTGTCTTTAAAATATTGAAGTTGGAATGACGGTTCATGGATATTTGATTTTTTTTAAATAAAGCCGTTTTTGAGATTGTTTTTACTTTATTCTGGCAGAACAATTTTTTTTAAATGTATAGTAAGCCCTAATTTTTCATAGCCGCTTCATTAGCTCACACAAAAATTAAGTTTAAAGCAGAAGCGAATGTGACAATCACATATGACAAAGTCAAATACATGTCAAATATAACAGTTGGCATGTGGTACATGGCGGGTAATTTGAATTCAAAATAAGGAATGCTAAATCTTGAAGATTTTAACCTTTTAATCATGTTGCTTCCTTACAAACCTTAGGTGGAATATCGGGATGGTGTCTGAGAATATTTCACTGAAATTTTGCGGAAATCTGTAGTGCCATTTTGAAAATATCATAAAAAAACGTCTGACCTCCCATAAGACCCAATGTAAAATTCAGCCCCGGGAGAACAGCTGGCTCGTGGCCTCTATTTTTGTGTTGGCCTTGAGTTAGCATTTTTTTACTGTCAAAAACTGTCAGGAGCATCCACCGTGGATAGAATAGACCGGTGCACAGAGGGGCCAAATGGAGCTAATGTCGGAAATAATTATTTAAACACCCAAAATATTAGAAACAAAAATAATGTGTATTGGTTATTGTGATATAGGTTAAAATGCACCTGTTTAATATTTTATAAAGCTTTATTATTTGTTTTTTTTACAGGGTGATTTAATAATAGATTTTTTTTAAAGAAATTTAAGTACTTTTACACAAAAAAGTAATTAAGACTTAAACATTTATTAAAAATGAGTTTAAAAATTCTACACTTTATAATATTTCTGTTCAAGTTATTTAACCTGGCTCATAATATACAGTATGTCCCAAAAGTCTGGAATCACCTTTTTTTTTAAACTTGGAGATCGGACTTCCTATTTCTAAAACAAAGATCTGTCAAAATGATATTTTGGAAAAATTTTCGGGCACCTTTCCTAAGTTAAAAATACGAAAACGGCAAGTTTGTAAAAGTTTTGGTTTAAAATTTGACTTTCGAAGATTTACCCTTCCCCCACTCCTTTTAACTAAAGTAACTGTAACCGCTACCATAATTCACTTGGCTTTTTACAGGCCTAAAAAGTTGTTTATATCAATTTGATTAAAATCCTTTATTTGAAAATTTTTTAGAACGAAGCTTTTCCTAATTTTTTACGCGTCCGCCATCTTTAAATTTAATGACTTAATCAAATTTATGTTAAAAAACTATCAATCAAATTTTTAGTCAATTAAAAACTTTTTATTTAATAAAAATTCGTTAATAAACAAATAAGTTTTATATTTAAGATGTATAGTTTAATTTCTTTTACTTGGGTCGTATGTAGGCACTTTATTTTTAATATTAAAAATCTCAAAAAGGCGCAAGAAAGCGCAGCCATTTTTTTTTTCATTTTGTTAAGAAACATTCAATTAACAAAAAAGTGACAATAGTTTTGCTTAACAAAATTTTATCACACACTAAATTATATTTTTTATATTTCTTTAAGGTAAATTCTAATAATAATTGACTTCTTAGTTTAAAAAATATGATAACTCTATTGGATCGTTCATACTCGTCTTTTGTCTAGTCTTTTGTCTTGGTTTAGTCATATGTCTTGTCATAAGAATGTTAAAACCACTGTTTCTTATGGGAGTGTTCATACAATGCTTTTGCTTTTGTTTTTGATTAGTCTTTGTCTTAAGAGTTGCCAACTTTCAATCCTTAGGACAACGACTAAGACGAGTGACAGACATCAGCTGATATTTGTTGTTTTTTTTACAGGGCGTCCGAAACGCGCAAGCGCGCGGCCGAAATTTTGAATTTACCGCCATTAGTCATGTTTTTAACAGAAAATCTTAACATAACCTCAAAATTTTATTTGTTTTTATTTTCTTTTTTGCTTTTGTTCTTTCGTGTCGGTGTTTCGTGCACAGATTAGGTTAAATAAGATTGTTTTGTGTAGAAAATGACTTTTGAAAAGGGGCCTTTTTATTGAAATTGAATTTTTTTTCAGTGGGTTATGACTAAGACTAATCAAAAACAAAAGACGAGTATGAACAGCCGATTTTGTTTAAGGCAGCTAAGACTAATCAAAGAACAAAGACTAATCAAAAACAAAAGACTAAGACGAGTATGAACAATACTTATGACAACCTACAGCTAGATATTGGTATTTAGTGTTTTTTGGTTAAATTACCTGTGCTGGATGTCTCCTTCGTAAAAAGAATTTTTAGTTTTAAATATAACACTTCATATAATTAAAGAAAGTAATACCTAATTATTCAATAATTTTTATGTAATTATCATAAAAATTAAACAGACGCTTTTTAAAGTGTCAAACTCACGCCATACTAAAAAACAAGTGAAAATACTCTGTTGCATTTTCAGCGCCCACTAGTTTGCTACATAATTTGAGTTCCAGATATTGTATCAAGGCCAACACAAAAATAGATGCCACGACTCTGAAAAAATCAGCTGTTCTCCCGGGGCTGAATTTTACATTGGGTCTTATGGGAGGTCAGACGTTTTTTTATGATATTTTCAAAATGGCACTACAGATTTCCGCAAAATTTCAGTGAAATATTCTCAGACACCATCCCGATATTCCACCAAAGGTTTGTAAGGAAGCATCATGATTAAAACGTTAAAATCTTCAAGATTTAGCATTCCTTATTTTGAATTCAAATTACCCGCCATGTACCACATGCCAACTGTTATATTTGACATGTATTTGACATCATCTGTGAACTAATGAAGCGGCTATGAAAAATTAAGGATTACTATACATTTAAAAAAAATTGTTCTGCCAGAATAAAGTAAAAACAATCTCAAAAATGGCTTTATTTAAAAAAAAATCAAATATTCATGAACCGTCATTCCAACTTCAATATTTTAAAGACAATCAGCTGTGTCATAACCTGACCATCAAAAAAAAAATCAGCCTCGGATGTGACGTCAACAAAGTGGAGGATCGTGGCCCGTCCGTTTTGATAGCCCTGATTGTATATGTCGATTTGTGTTTTTTTAGTTTCTTCCACTTTTACACCCGATTGGCCCCTTTGTGCGGTGTTCAGATCTTATAAATATATGTCAATTTTCACAACACTGGTGGTCCAGCTGATTTTTGTAAGCAAAAGTTAGATATGATATGAACAACTAATATTTTTTGAATTTTTTAAAAACTAAGGCAGTTTTCCTACTATTTTTTAGTATATTCTTATAAAATAATATTAGCTACTACTACTATATAAGCAGTGGCGTCTTGGGGGGGGCCCGACAGCGACGAAGCGCGCCCTCAAAAAACTTGCGACCAAAAAAAAACAAAAAAAGGCCATCATGTGTGGGGGGCCCGACAGCTACAAAGCGCGCACTTAAAAAACGTGCGACCAAAAAAAAAAAAGGTCATCGTGTGTGGGGGGGCCCGACAGCTACAAAGCGCGCACTCAAAAAACGTGCGACAAAAAAAAAAAGGCCATCATGTGTGGGGGGGCCCGACAGCTACAAAGCGCGAACTCAAAAAACTTGCGACCAAAAAAAAAAAACAAAAAAGGTCATCATGTCTTTTCGCAACTACGCCACTACTTGGGGTTTGGGGGGGGGGCGAAGCCACCTGATGTCAAATTTTAAGGTATTTTTCATGTTTTATCATCAAATATGTAGAAAATATATTAAAAAATCTAAGGCTTGGGGGGGCCCGGGCCCCGGGGCCCCCCCTGGGTGCGCCCATGATATAAGTAGTGTGAGCTATGGTGATCCTAATTTTTTCGAGAAAAAAAAAAGTTGCTCCGATTTCAAATTTTTTTATAAATCTTTGCGTTTCAGATTGAAACTTTTTTGTTGGGCCGTCTGTCTGTCTGTCTGTTTTTTTTGGCTTGTGTGATATCAAACGAAAGGTAATTAAGTCTGGAGTTAAACAAAATGAATTTTAGTTTATTTTTAAAAATTAGAGTTTAAGTGAAAATATGGCGTGTGTGATATCAAACGAAAGGTAATTGAGTCTGGAGTAAAACAAAATACATTTTAGTTTTTTTTTAAAGGGTGGGGGTAGATTAAAAAAATTTGAGTTTAAGTCAAAACATGGCTTGTGTGGTATGAAGCGAAAGGTAATTGAGTCTGGAGTTGAATAAAATATATGTCAGTTTTTGGTTATATTAGCTCACACTATAACTATAGTACCTAGTGTGAGCTTAGGTGCCCATAGATTGGCAGAGTATTTTTCAGACATACCAGTCGTTATTTTTTTTTAGCCCGCTTCATTTTTCTTTACTATAGGTAAATTTAGTGGGAATAAGGATATTGGAACAATGAAAATCCAGAATAGTGACAACAATGCGGACTAATTTTGCCGCCGATAATATAACCTGTCTGATAAACAAAACAAAAGAAAATATAAATAATTAGCAGATTAATGTTGGGTTTCGTTTTTAATTTTGTGCCGTTTGTTTTCCTGATGTGCTTGAATTCTTGTTTTTTGTTGTTCCAATGTACGATCTAGTCTGAAGGGTGAGTACGGAATTTTAAATATTTTAACAGTCCTTTTTAAATTTTAACATAGGTTTATAATGTGTACATTGTTGTTATTTTCTACATGGTATTATGGCTTGCTACAGGTTTTATTTGTTATTGTTGTTTTTATATGAATAGCTGATTGATCTCTTTGTGCGTATTTTATTGAGCCACCCATCAGTTACTATAGTGACAAAATTTTTTGAACCTTTGTATAAAAAATTTTATATATGTATATTATAAAAAAAAAGAAGAAAAATAAACCATAATTATTTCTTTATATAAATAAATAAAAAAATCAGTTACATATACATTAAAAGGGAAAAAAATATTTAGGAAAAAAATAATATATTGTCAATAAGGTCATTTTAAATGTTATTGGGAAAAGAATAATAATTTTTAATTGGTGATGTATTAATGTGCCGTATTTTGTATTATCTTACTAATGAGTTGTAACCTTTTTAGTCTGATGAAGACAGAAACCATTGTCGAAACGTTACCGATGGATTAAAACGTATATTTACCAGAACAACAGTGTCCTTATTCCCACTAAATTTACCTATAGTTGCATTGCAAGGACGTGATAAGTTTACCAAATTTTTCTTTAATTAAAATTCGAAGAAAATAATGTGTTCGTTTCAGTTTCAAAAATAATCCGGTGACCTACATCTTTATTTACTTCCCAAGTCCTCGGTTCACCTTTGATATTAAACGATCACATTCAGTTTGACTTGTACTTTAAGTTTTGTGTAATAAAAAATAAAGCGGGCTAAAAAAAAATTACGACAATAAGTCTAGAAAATTATATTTTAGAAGGATGTACCAGAAAACAGTGGGAAAATTGCCTTAGTTTTCAAAAAATTCAAAAAATATTAGTAGTTCCGTTGTTCATATCATATTTAACTTTTGTTTACAAAAATCAGCTGGACCACCAGTGTCGTGAAAATTCGACATATATATACAAGATCCGAACACCACGAACCATACGAGTCGTTAAATACCGAGAAGAATTCCATCAAAGGAGCATGCGCCAAAATTAACGTCAAAATGTCTCATTTAAATTATTGGCGCGAATACCGTCATTGGCGCGAGATCGAAGAGCTGAACGTATAATAAAAAATTCAAGGTATAAAATAATGGTCAATTCTAATTTTTAGGTATGATTTTATGTAGGTACCGGGTGGTTTTTTATAACCGGAGCACTCAGCAACTTTATCATTGAAAATAAATTGAGATTTTTTTGGTTAATTATGACAACTTTAAAAGCCAACATAATTTTTTTCTATCCGTCACCATGTACACGGTGTCCCAAATTCGATGTTTTTGGGGGGGTTTCGGGTATTTCTAGAGGGGCTAAAAAAAACTGATCCCCCTTTGTGACACTCAAATTTCAAAAGAAGCTTAAAGGTGAAAATCGCATTTTGATATAGCAAGCCGTTTGTAAACGACGGGGTGTTTTTAAAAAGTCTGCATTTTGAAAAGTTAACTTGTTTATTTATTAATATTTTTTATTTCTGTGAAAAAATTCTTAAGACACTTTTTTAAGAGGAATTCAACTGTTAAATTAAATTTTATTTGTCACGTTTAGTTTTTGAGATATCACATAAAATTAATTTTTTTTTCATAAAATTTTTTTTCATAAAATTAATTTTTTTGTATTTTTTTTATTTTTACCACATATTTTAGTTTGCTTAATGGGTTCGGTTCGGTTCGGTTTAATATTATAAAATTATAAAAATAAAAAAATAATAAAGAGGTGATTAAAAAATAAAAATAAAGAATACAATAAAAAAATAAAATATTGAGTGTGATACATCATTTTAAAGGAAATTTTAAGCTGATTTTAAAAATCGAATAAAAAAGAGTTATTCTGTAAGAAAAATAACAACTTTATGCAATATCTTAAAAACCAAAAGAGATAAATAAAAACCGTTTACATCTGTCAATTCTTCAAGAAAAGATCTATAAGAAAGCTATTTACACAAAAATAAAATTTTCATAAACAAAAAAGTTATAGACCCCCTCCCAAAATGCAGACAAAAACACTCCGTAGCTTAAAAACGGCTTGCTATATCTAAATGTGGTTTTCACCTTTAGGCTTCTCTTGAAATTTGCGCCTCGCAAAGGGGTGTTAGTTTTTTTTCTATCTCCCCTAGAAATACCCGACAACACAAAAAAACAACGAATTTGGGACACCCTGTACAGGGTGTGACAATGAAGTCGATTTTTTGAGAGGGAACACCCTGTATATTTTTGCATTTTAAGATTTGTCTTTTCTTTCTGATTTCAAAAATATACAATATCTATGTGCTGCGATTAATATTTTTTGAGGCATATGCAGTATTTCTTCTATATGATCTTATGCCTTTCACGTTTATTTTGTTTTGCCATGGGTGTATTGACTCTCAACTCCAATGTTTCTTCAAGTATTTCTTGATTGTGTTTGTATTTCAAATGATCACACAGATCCAAGTTTTTTGGGAAGGAGCATTTACATTCTAGGCTTCAAAACATAAAAACACTTTCTGCATAGGAATACCTTTGTTTTTGTATGCCATGTTTACTTTGACAGTGTTTATTCAAATTAAATTGGGCACTAAATAATTTGTCACACAACTTGCACGTCACCGGCATTTTCACAGCACAAAAACGACGAATTTTCATCAAAAAGAACTGGAAATTATTAAAGTTTTGCTGTATAAAACCATACTGAAATATCTCAGTTGATTGGTTGGCAGAAGTGACAGATCAACGCTTGCGCACGTCTTGGAATTCATCTCGGTATTTAACGACTCGTCGAACACCGGTCTACTCTATCCACCCTGCTGGCAAATATCTTTAATTGAAATCAGTGGCTCCATATGATGTTTTACAAGTTTAGTTCTATGCTGCCACCTTTAAAATCATGTCTGTCAAAGTCTTCCTCAATCTGTGAAAAAATTGAAGATTTCCATTTCTTCCCATTTCCTCAAGTCTTGCGCAGGTTTGATAACTCTATTTATTTTTCTATTTCTAAGAAAATAAAGGGAAATTAAAAAAGTAAGCGAGGAGATACTTACCAAACATCTAGGACTAGGCAACTCGTAATAAGCATAATTGACAATCTGTGTCTCTATCATGTTGCCAAATTGTTGCAACACTGTATTTTGGGTCATTATAAAGCTTTTTGCGTAGGAAATGTAACCTCTGTCAGCGTTTAGAAGATTGAGAAGGATCTCTTGGAATTTGTCACAGTTAATGATACATTCCTAAAAGAAAATAATAAAAACTGTATCAAAAACTTATAAAATCTTCCTAAGCCCTCTTAAATGATTATTTTCTAAATCCCCCCTAGCTAAAATACTACAAGGCCTATCAAGAAGCGGCTGAGCCTACCCAGTACTGTGAGCTATTTTGTTTTAAAGAAACAAACCTGACTATTCAGAAACAACGGCATTATTTGATAGAGTGCAAACAACACTGCTTCATGCTTTTGCTGCGTTTGTAAAAACAGCAACTGATCCAGACCTTTTCGGCAAATTAGGGGCACCAAATGACCCCATGTCGTCATTAAAAGAGCTACGAAACTTGCCAGGGGTTGTCCATCTCTCAAACCTTTGGTGAGGACTTCAAAACGTTCTGGTTCTTCAACCTAAAAGAATCAATGTTGTTGCTATAATGATCCTCCTTAGGTTTCTTAGCAACTTAGATAGCGCTTCGACTACTGATAGGCCGTTATGGTGAGCAAGCATATGGGATCAAGGCCAACAAAAAAAATGGGCTGTTATTTGTAATATTTTCAAAATGGTACTACAGATTTTCGCGAAATTTCAGTGAAATATTTCCAGGCACTATCCCAAGATTCTACCAAACTTTTGTAAGGATGAAAGGTAATTAAATGGTTAACTCTTAGATGCTAATCCATTCTTCCTCTTTGTTGTTTTGTATGTGAGCAACCGCAGCCAACGATAAAGACCGGCCATGACACGTTATAAGCAAGTCGGCGGTCACGTGATCTTAGGAGTCCCAGGATTCTCATTGTATTGCTTAATATATTATATGTTTTTACACAATTTAAATAAATTAACAAAAAAATTTTGTTATTTTATAGGCAAAAATTGGAAAAATATTTTGCTGATATATGTGTTTATTATGGATATAAGAACTGAATCTATAAAATAAAAAATTATACAAAATTTGCACTCTAATATCTTCAGATACATATATTAGGTACATAATATCGTTAGTAACTTCAAATCTATACAAGTCTTTCAAAATTGGACATATCACCTAAGCTTTTAGTTTTTTAATTTTTCTTTGAGTGTCATCATCTTTGTCTGAGTTCTTATTCAAAGATTTATTAGCAGACACTAAATTATTGTGCTTTTTAATAAAGAATTTTAAAAAACTTTACTTGCCCTTAAACTAATTTTTTCAAGCTTTGACAATAGTTTTTCTCCACAAAAACACTCGCTAGAGTTATCTGAAGAAAAATTTTCAATATAAAACATTTCACAATAATTTATTAAAAAGAAACATTACCCAGCACAAAGTTTAATATATATTTCATTAAAGTGTAAGTTAACTACCAACTCATGTTCTTTTAAAAGCTGTATCTTACTTTTTAAATATTTCACACTACCAGAGAGATTACTTTCTGTTAACAATATTTTACAAATCAGTTTTTTAATATTGCGAGGGTGCAGAAGACATATTAACTTGGAATTGTAAATTGACGTGTATGCACTGGATGACTGGATAAACAAAGATGAAGCCAACATTAAAGTGTATCCACCATATCTTCGATTCTCAGGTTACCTTTTCAAGAGACCTAATTGTTCAATAAGAAATGACAACTGAACACATTTTTCACTCTCACTATCGAAAATGTCACTAAGGATGTCTATTACTTGATCAATCTTATCCAAGATCTTATCTTTTACCACTTCTTTCCCGTTTGCAACATATTAGGTTTCAGTTTTATAGTTGGACCGACAAGGAACAATACTAATTATACGTTGGCGGCATTGTTTATCTTATAGGTATTTTCTTTATAATTTACTCATTAGCCATTAATTATTTTAACGCAGCCCACTACAGTCTTTTTCGTGGGCTGCGTTATTTTAATAACTTTGATAAAATTCACATAATATTCGTGCCCGAATTAAAAAAAAATCGACGTAAACAAACATACCAAAACTGAACACACACATGTTTTATAATGAC
The DNA here is from genome assembly GCA_963576565.1 of Aspidapion aeneum. Lineage (NCBI taxonomy): Eukaryota > Metazoa > Arthropoda > Insecta > Coleoptera > Brentidae > Aspidapion > Aspidapion aeneum. The sequence continues at coordinate 145,358,958 of OY755039.1, read as the reverse complement.
AGCGGGTCGTGAGGCGTTTTTTGTGAGCCTCCTACGGTCACGTGATATTTCTGCGCCCGGCCGGTCTTTCTCGTGGGCTGCGGTGAGCAACAAGGACTTAATTGCGATTAAACTATCCTCGCACTTAAGTGCTTACGGTGCATATGAGGGTAAAATCTTTAAGATTTAGCATTGCCTTATTTTGAATCAATTTCGCGCCATGCACATGTGGATTTGACTTTGTCATGGTATTTGTTTATATGGTAAGACCTTTTCGAATTTCTTAATTATTTTTTACTATAAGGATGATTCTACAAAAATGGTGCTGTGGAGTGGGAATGCATACATGGAATATACAAGACTGCAAATGAAGCATAGTTTTAGTTATAAGATTTAAAACGAAATGTTTTCTTTATGGAGCATTTGAGTTTAATGTATAAAAAAAATTGCAAGTATATAATTTTTTTTATTACAAAGCAAATACCTCATTCCTCTGGTGTAGTCCCAAACCAAATATTAAAAACTCAGATTGAAAAAAATATCCTAATAAATAATATTTAACCAAGTCTTAACTATTTATCAAAAAATTGATAAAACTTAAGTTTGCAGTCATATTTTTAATAACACAATATTTGTGAATACCACCGGTTAATTTCTAGATAAAGAGACGGCCCTGGATATCTAATTTAGTCATAACGCCCTGAAAGGTAGTTGTGAGGGTGACAAGTTGTGACAGATAATGTCAACTTTAGTTTGGTTTAAGTTATAGATCTTCTTATTTTCGGCAGAAAATTAGTTTTTTTCAGAGAAATTAAAAAGGAACGCTTCAATTATCATTCCTCTGGTAAGTAAATATTCGACTGATATCAATAGTATAATTTTTTTGGTGATTGTTTTAAAATTATAAGTATAGGAACTTTGTTTATATAAAACTTAAGTTAAGTAGTCTAAATAGATTTTGATTTAAATTGGAAAACCATTAAAAAACTCATTCCTCTGGTACTCATCCCTCTGGAATTTTTACGCAATAATTCCTAAAATTCGGGAAAAAATATGTTTCTTAGCTTACACCTAATTAGTTACATAAATTTAAAAAAAAACAAAATTATTTACTGTGCTGTACTGTTATTTAAAGGCAATGACCAAAAATGATATCCATATAGCCCACTTTTGGTAGAATCATCCATAAAGTTCATTTGAAATCCAAAACTACCAGTGTTAATCTTTTTGAAACAAAATGACACTGATTTTTTTAAAATGTTGTAATGTTAAACATATCTAAATAACTATATTAAGTTAATAAATAGGTGTAGAGAACACCACCTACGGTATGGATGGCTAAAAAAATATAGTAGTTAAAAAGAAATACATACCCGTCCGAACTCTTTAAAATGTTTATCACTAATATGCAGTCTCAACCTCAAAACCATGGCCCAACCCCACTGAAGATAGCCGGGCTCTGATTCGATGGCTTTTAAAACCAAAAGGGCCGTCTCACAATGAAGTTCGTGCGGTAACAAGTCCCAATTTAGTCTAGAGAGGATCATTCTTGCAACTTTGGTCTCGTCTGAGGTTATGGGATTGTTTAGGAGCAACCTAGAAAAATATATGTAGTTTCAAACGTGAAATTTAGTACCCGTGAATTTAAAAATCAAACAAGTTTCGTGGCTAATCCGGTAAAAAAGAGTTTTTGTTTCTCTTATATTTTTCCGTCGGTAGTTTGAAATCTTAACCTCACGGATGTCCAAGATCTAATGGACACATAATAAGTGTTGACAGTTAACTATTTCGTCCTGATGGGACTCCTTAAAACACTGCTTGGTCAATGTGACACTCTTGCGAAGTTAATTAGACGGTTTTGTCTCTAATCCTATGTAAATAGTGAGAAAACTTTCGCAAGAAGCGCCATCTATCGAGATTCGAGAGAAACCAGAACAATAGCAGGCGAAAATAAACTGCTATACATATCAATCAATGAAAAGGTCGATTACAAATAAAAAGACACAAACTAATGCGTGACCTACGACAGCTCTTCTGCCTTTCAGGCAAGATCGACGCCTATGACGTTTTTACCCGCCATCAGACACAATATTTTAAGCCAAATAATGCTAAGAAACGTGATAGAATTTTATTATTTATTTAAAATAGTGAAAGAATTTTTTTTGTCAAGAATTATTTATTAGCCACTGCAGCCAATATACCCTAAAATCTGAAGGCACGGCAGTGCCTCGCCAAGTTCGCGCGTCGTAACCATCTTTTCTTGAAACATTTCAGCCGATATTTGACCTACCTAAAACTCTACTTTGGAAGGAGCTACGAATCTCAAACTTTGCACAGTCGTAGATCTCCATGGGGTTGACAACCCCTCTAAGTTTCATGGAATCCCATAAAGTAGTAAAGTAGTTACGAAATTTCAAAAAATGTCGAAATTGCCACTCACTCACTCACTCATGTATAGATCATCAATATTCTACTGTACTTCCAGACATGCTACAAAGCTGAAATTTGGCAGACTGATAGAAATTATGACCAAACCCCTGGAAAAAATCCCAAAATTTTAATTTACTCCCCTCCCCTATACATTTAAAGTTATGTAAAAGTACCATCGCCCACTTCCAGAAATGCTAGAGAGTTGACCTTTGGCAGACTGATAGCAACTATGATAAGACTATAGGAAAAAATCAAAAAACCCCAAAATTTTAATTTACTCCCCTCCGCTATACATTTTAAGTTATGTAAAAGTAGCATTGCCCACTTCCAGAAATGCTAGAGAATTGAGCTTTAACAGACTGATAGGAACTATGATAAAACTATAGGAAAAAATTAAAACACCCTAAAATTCTAATTTACTTCCTTCCCCTATAAATGTAAAGTTATGTAAAAGTAACACTGCCCACTTCCAAAAACGCTAGAGCTGAACTTTTTAAGACTGAAAGACAATATGATAAAACTATATGAAAAAATTTAAAAACACCAACATTTTAATTTACTTCCCTCTTCTATAAATGTAAATTTATATAAAACTAACGTTGCCCACTTCCAGAAACGCTAGAGAGCTGAGCATTGGAATGCTGATAGAAATTATGATAAAACCATGGGAAAAAATTTAAAAAGTCCAATATTTTTATTTACTCTCCTCCCCTATAAATGGAAAGTTATGTAAAAGTAACATTACCCACTTCCAGAAACGCTAGAGAGCTGTGCATTGGAAGACTGATAGGAACTATGATAAAACTATAGGACAACATTTAAAAACACGACAATTTTAATTTATTTCCCTCCCCTATACATGTAAAGTTATGTAAAAGTAACATTGTGCACTTTCAGAAACGCTAGAGAGCTGAGCTTTGAAGGCTGATAGGAACTACGATAAAACCATGAAAAAAAAATTAAAAAACCTCAAAAATTTAAGTAAGGCATTGCAAAAGTTTTGAACAATATTCCACAATAATATTATCCAATTCCTTTAAATAAGAAGTGAAATCATAACAAAAACATTTCATGTAAAAAAGCCAAGTACGCGAAAATGGCATTCCGTAAAAAGAATTGAGATAAAAGTAAAGCCAAGTTCTCCAATACAAATTTCAAAATGAAAGGTTCTTACTAGTTTGGAAATATTTTTCTAAACTTGGCTATTACGGCTGTAAATGACTCTTAGGCACAGTGCTAAATTGAACATAAAGAAGTTTGGCTGTAATAGCAAAGTTTAAAAAAACATTTCTAAACTAGTAAGAACCTTTCATTTTGAAATTTATATTGGAGAACTTGGCTTTACTTTTATCTCAATTCTTTTTACAGAATGCCATTTTCGCGTACTTGGCTTTTTTTACATGAAATGTTTTTGTTATGATAGAATATTCCATAAAACGACGTTCGATTAAAATGTACTTTAATATAAAAATTTTCGATAAAAATGTAATTCGATAAAAGTGTTTTCGATAAAATTGTTTTCGATCAAAATAACATTGGATAAAAATGTTTTCCATCAAAATGTCATTCGACGAAAAAATTTTCGATAAAAAATATTCGCGAAAAATGTTATTCGATAAAAAAGTTTTCGATAAACTTGATTCGATTAAAGCGTTTTTGATTAAAAAAAATCCGCGCACCATTTTTCTTAATTACCCTTTAATAAGATCCAAATCCTCTTCACCTAGCTTCCATATAGTCAACGGCAACTCTTCGTACAAATAAATCGAATAGGACTTGATTTTATCAAGATTATCTTTAACAGTTTTTAAGATAGAAGACAGCAAATGCGGATGTTTCGATGTCAAGTGTGTCAGAAGGATTCTTGCTGATTTTGAGCAGCTTTCTTGAGTTGCTTCGCTGATAAATCCAACCTAAAAAAAAAAGCAAAATACAGGCTTAAAATTTACTATTCTTTTTGTTCTTTTCAAAGAAATTCAAGTTGAATGTTTTTTACAGGTAGCGAAGCCTAACTCTGATTTTATATTTCTTGGTTATAATTTTTGACATGTTTTCCTCGGTTTCGCATGGGGGTTTCAAAGTTGTTATTTTAAAAATGTGGTTTTAACACAGTCTAAAGATCTATTTAATAATGATACAGTTTCAAGATAGTTTGCAGCATAACTTTTTAATTCTAATTACATAAATATATATAGTTTAGGTACCTTCATACTGTGTAAAACAACATCTTTAAAATAGAACCGCCAATGCGAAACCGAGGAAAATATGTCAAAAATAATAACCAAAAAATAGAAAGCTTGACGTTCGCTTCGCTTCCTATAAAGCTTGCCTTTACGATGAGTGTCCTTAACTGTACCACCGACCGAGCATAAGTTACCTGTAAAAGATCCATGACAGCTGTCAAAATAAACTCCATGTCTTCTTGATTTCTGGCCAGCGCCATGTTGGCAAAAGTGTTAAGCAAGTAATAGACCTCTGCGTCTTCGAGTTTGTCTAACTTTTCTTCAAATTGTTCCCTTAATTCTTTGTCCCATAGTTTTTTACTGTAGTTTTCGGAGTCCAAAGGGTTTAGGATTTCTTCAGCTCTGAAAATGTATTTTTTTTTCAACCGACCAGAAAACAAGTACTTTCTGTACAATTTTTTTCTTACGGAAAGTATCACTTTACGAGCAGGTCTTTGCGGAAAACTTTTTGGTCTAAGAGACCTAGAAATCTACAAGGAAACCAGAAGACAGCTAAGAAGTTTGATAGGCACAGAAATAAATTAAATGTTCGAGCGCAAATGCCACGATATAAATACACACGTAGGAGGTAGGCAGAGTTCTGAAGTATGGAAATTCATTTCTACAGTAAAAAACCCAACAAAAGAAAAAACCAGAACAATTGACAGAACACTACAAGGGACTGCTGCAGGAGACGAGACCCGAATATTTGGCAGCCTCTCCGAGAAAAGACATAGAAGTACATGAAGAATAGTATTAAAAAGCTTTAATGAGGAAAAGCTAGCAGAGCTGGAGGAACATATGCTGAAATGCTCAAATATGGATCAGATAAACTACTCGAAAACCTCACATATATTATCAATCAATGCATAAACGGACATCCAGTACCTGATGATTGGAAAATTGCATTCATATCCTCAATACACAAAAAAGGAAACAAGCTGGATTGCAACAATTACAGAGGAATTTCAGTAACCAGTACTCTCAGTAGATTGTACGGTAGGATTCTTAGAGATCTAATAGAGAATGATTTTCATGAACAAGAAGAAGAATAGCAAAGTGGGTTTCGTGCAGGCAGATCTTGTAGTGATAATGTTTTTTGTCTTAAACAAGTAATTGAGAAAAAGAGCGCCAGAAATATAGAGACAGAAGTTACCTTTGTTGACCTAAAAAAAGCATATGATACCGTTTCAGTAGAAAAATTATAGACAGTGTTAGAGCAGAGTAATATCAATCATACATACATAAAAGCGATAAAAGAACTATACAAAGGGTCAAAATCTAAAATTAAAATTGGAAATCCACTTTCAAAAGAATTCCTGGTAACAAAAGGCTTAACAGGGATGTTCTATCTCTCCAACTCTTCTTAAAATATATATCGCAGTAGCTCTAAAAAACTGGAAATGGAAAGTGCACGGCATGGGAATACAACTTAACGACCGATTTACCATATACACACTACAGTTTGCTGACGATCAAGTAATTGTAGCTAATGATAAAGAAAACATGGAGTATATGATGGGAAAGTTACAAAGTACAAGATACAGTACTTATGTATTGGAAATGAATCCAGTCAGTAAGAACTAGACAATGGACAAATAATATCTCCATGCAATGAGTATGTATGCTTGGGTATCACATTTGATAGGACAGGAACAGACTGTAAAGAACTGACTGGAAAAAAAAGAATAGTAAAACCAAAAAAGGTTATTGGATGTCTTAACAGTATTTTATGGAACAGAGAGATAAAAAAGAATGTAAAATTTAAAATATATGAAACAATGGTGAAAAGCACGCTGTTGTATGGAATAGAGACTTGTCACGTAACAGAAAAATACAAAACAAAAATGGAAAGTGTCGAAATGGATGCAATAAGAAGATCAATGAGAATATCTAGAACAGATCACATAAGAAATGAGATCATAAAACGGATGAACGACGAAAGATTACCAAAGCAGGTCCTAGAATGTCAACCAATAGGGTGCAAAAAAAGAGGGCGTCCTAAACTAGAATGGCAACAGTCAATCCAAAGATCAATGAATCAAAAAAATCTGATGATGATTGTCAGGATCGAAGGAGGTGGAAAATAGGCGTCGGACAACGGATAAAAACGTTCTAAACCGGCATAATAGTATAGTATAGTACTGTATTAATGCAATCGTTTAGAACAAGATATAAATAAAAAGCAAGTGAAAGATTGCGTAGAAATCGAAAAGTGAAGCAATTTGCAAATAATGGCAAATTTAAATTCGCAGAGGCTAATTTTCAAGTGCGCATGCGTGTCTTTTGGTACGTAGACACACAGCTGCTGTGTGGATGGACGGTATATTTGCTGTTTATTTACATTTTTTGTTTTGTTTGTCGTGTAAAAATGTGTTTTGTTCTGTGAAAAATAAGAAATAATTCACGCAAAACATGTGCGGTTTGTGGAAAAATATCCGGAAGAAGTAAGGTTGCCATTTCCTAAGTAAGTACTTTAATTTTCCTTTATAATTTTTTAATAAAGTTAGTAGTAGTTAACTGCACAATTATTTTTAGAAAAACTATAAATTTTATCCGCAGTTTGATAAATTTTCACCCCATTCATTCATTCATATTTCGGTTTGGTTGGCCTATGCATTAAAGGCCATCTAGCCACAGTCTGCAACTTAATGCTCTGATTTCTGATTTGGACCAAGGATTTCGACAATCACAACACACTCACATTCATACACATATAGACCACCTTGGTAGGCAATTTTCTTTTCTCATGGAGGATTTAATTTTGCCTGATGCTTTTTGTTTAAACACAAGGGTCTTTATCGTGCTAGCGCCATCTACTCTCTTAACACGGGACCACCGGCTTAACGTGACTTCCGAACCACAGTCTTGTATTCATCGTCAACTTTGCCTACTTCGTTGATGCCCAAACTTCGCCCAAGACAGGCTTTACCCCTACTTCCGGTAAATCTGTATTCACAAACGCACACCCTCTGATTGGCAATCGGACACTTCGCCCACTAAACCAATCAGGGCCATGAACTACGAGTCGTTAAATACCGAGATGAATTCCAAGACGTGCGCAAGCGTTGTTCTGTCACTTCTGCCAACCAATCAACTGAGAGATATTTCAGTATGGTTTTATACAGCAAAACTTTAATAATTTCCAGTTCTTTTTGATGAAAATTCGTCGTTTTTGTGCTGTGAAAATGCCGGTGACGTGCAAGTTGTGTGACAAATTATTTAGTGCCCAATTTAATTTGAATAAACACTGTCAAAGTAAACATGGCATACAAAAACAAAGGTATTCCTATGCAGAAAGTGTTTTTATGTTTAGATGCCTAGAATGTAAATGCTCCTTCCCAAAAAACTTGGATCTGTGTAATGATTTGAAATACAAACACAATCAAAAAATACTTGAAGAAACATTGGAGTTGAGAGTCAATACTCCCATGGCAAAACAAAATAAACGTGAAATGCATAAGATCATATAGAAGAAATACTGCATATACCTCAAAAAATATTAATCGCAGCACGTAGATATTGTATATTTTTGAAATCAGAAAGAAAAGACGAATCTTAAAATGCAAAAATATACAGGGCGTTCCCTCTCAAAAAATCGACTTCATTGTCACACCCTGTACAGGGTGTCCCAAATTCTTTGTTTTTTTGTGGTATCGGGTATTTCTAGGGGAGATAGAAAAAAACTGACTCCCCTTTGCGACGCTCAAATTTCAAGAGAAGCCTAAAGGTGAAAACCACATTTAGATATAGCAAGCCGTTTTTAAGCCACGGAGTGTTTTTGTCTGCATTTTGGGAGGGGGTCTATAACTTTTTTGTTTATGAAAATTTTGTTTTTGTGTAAATAGCTTTCTTATAGATCTTTTCTTGAATAATTGACAGATGTAAAGGGTTTTTATTTATCTCTTTTGGTTTTTAAAATATTGCATAAAGTTGTTATTTTTCTTATAGAATAACTCTTTTTTTATTCGATTTTTAAAATCAGCTTAAAATTTCCTTTAAAATGATGTATCACACTCAATATTTTATTTTTTTATTGTTTTCTTTATTTTTATTTTTTAATCACCTCTTTATTATTTTTTTATTTTTATAATTTTATAATATTAAAATATTTTAAACCCATTAAGCAAACTAAAATATGTGGTAAAAATAAAAAAAATACGAAAATATAAAGAAATAAAGGGATCCTCCCATAAAGAAAAATTAATTTTATGTGATATCTCAAAAACTAAACGTGACAAATGAGATTTAATTTAACAGTTGAATTCCTCTTAAAAAAGTGTCTTAAGAATGTTTTCACAGAAATAAAAAATATTAATAAATAAACAAGTTATAGACCCCTTCCCAAAATGCAGACTTTTTAAAAACACCCCGTAGTTTAAAAACGGCTTGCTATATCAAAATGCAATTTTCACCTTTAAGCTTCTTTTGAAATTTGAGTGTCGCAAAGGGGGATCAGTTTTTTTTAGCCCCTCTAGAAATACCCGAAACCCCTCAAAAACATCGAATTTGGGACACTGTGTACATGGTGACAGAGAGAAAAAAATTATGTTGGCTTTTAAAGTTGTCATAATTAACCAAAAAAATCTCAATTTATTTTCAATGATAAAGTTGCTGAGTGCTCCGGTTATAAAAAACCACCCGGTACCGACATAAAATCATACCTAAAAATTAGAATTGACCATTATTTTATACCTTGAATTTTTTATTATACGTTAAGCTCTTCGATCTCGCGCCAATCACGGTATTCGCGCCAATAATTTAAATTAGACATTTTGACGTTAATTTTGGCGCATGCTCCTTTGATGGAATTCATCTCGGTATTTAACGACTCGTCATGAACTAGTTTTTAGAAATAGACATAACCTTAAATTTTTGACAATTATTGTCAAAAAATGTGGTGACGTAACAGAGTACGTTCGAAAACCCCCAAAACCGACGCATGCGTAGTTATCGAAATCCTGTCTACCCCAAAAAGGAACATTAAGAATAAAAGGGGGTCCTTTACCTTTATCCTCTTTCTTCCTAGGGCGGCTTTGATGACGCGGTGCCACTTTCATAGATTATTGTCAACTATAGTACATACAGTATATCTTTAGAAAATTAGCTGTTAACTTACCTTTTGTCCGAATTATGCAAAAAATAAAATATTTTCCACAAAGTTTTGACAGTGACCACGTTATAAGGTATGACAGCTAAAAACTGCCACGCTCCCATTTTTTGGGAAGCATACAAAAAGAAGATCGCTCTTAAGAAGAAGGCATCGTATTCAGTTTGGAGGCGTGCCAACATGGCGGAATCTGATAGATGGTGAAACTGTCAAGACAAATATATATACAATTTAAAAATAAATAACTAACTGAGAGTAGAATAGACTTTGGCATTTTTTACTTCTTTATATGGATGATTCTACAAAAATGGTGCTGTGGAGTGGGAATGCATATTTTTCAAACACAGACTGCAAATGAAGCATAGTTTTAGTTAAAGGATTTAAAACGAAATGTTTTCTTTATGGAGCATTTAAGTTTAATGTATAAACAAAAATTGCAAGTTTATAATTTTTTTTATTACAAAGCAAATACCTCATTCCTCTGGTGTAGTCCCAAACCAAATATTAAAAACTCAGATTGAAAAAAATATCGTAATAAATAATATTTAACCAAGTCTTAACTATTTATCAAAAAATTGATAAAACTTAAGTTTGCAGTCATATTTTTGAAAATCCGAATTTACATCTTCCCGGAAAATTTTACAATTTTAAACGTGCTCCATTTTTAATAACACAATATTTGTGAATATCACCGGTTAATTTCTAGAGAAAGAGACGGCCCTGGATATCTAATTTATTTGTGAGGGTGACAAGTTGTGACAGATAATGTCAACTTTAGTTTGGTTTAAGTTATAGATCATTTTATTTTCGGCAGAAAATTAGTTTTTTTTCGGAGAAATCAAAAAGGAACGCTTCAATTCTCATTCCTCTGGTAAGTAAATATTCGACTGATATCTATATTATAATTTTTTTGTTGATTGTTTTAAAATTATAAGTATAGGAACTTTGTTTATATAAAACTTAAAATAAGTAGTCTAAATAGATTTTGATTTAAATTGGAAAACCATTAAAAAACTCATTCCTCTGGTACTCATCCCTCTGGAATTTTTATGCAATAATTCCTAAAATTCGGGAAAATAAATGTTTCTTAGCTTACACCTAATTAGTTACATAAATTTAACAAAACAAAATTATTTACTGTGCTGTACTGTTATTTAAAGGCAATGACCAAAAATGATATCCATATAGCCCACTTTTGGTAGAACCATCCATATACATTTTTGGCAGTTCAATACAAACAGGTATGAAAAGCTATTGGGATTGTCAAAAAAAAATAGTTTTATACACAAAATGAGTTCTTTGGGCCAAAAAAGATTCAATTACTAAATTTTCTAATGGTTCAACCGAACCGAACCAGTTTTAACCAGAAATGTCTATCAAAGTCACGTCGTACCTAGCTTTTGCCTTGGCTGGACTAAATTTCACGTTTGTTAGTATTATTTGGCTTAAAAATTCCGATGACTGACGCTCACGTGTCTGATGGAGGGTTAAAACGCAATAAGCGTTGATCTGGCCTGAAAGGTAGAAGAGCTGTCGTAGGTCACGAATTAGTTCGTTTCTTTTTATTTGTAATAGATATGTATAGCTGTTTATTTTCGCCTCCTCTTGTTTTGGTTTCTCTCGTATCTCGGCAGATGGCGCTTCTTGTGGGAGTTTTCTCACTCACCTATTAGCCACGAAACTTGTTTGATTTTATAAAATTAAATATTTATTTTCATTTACCTTCAAAAAATGTTCCCACTGATCAGTAGTGTACTGTACAACATGTCTGATAAGCCTACTTAACCTCTTCGAAAATTGGTTGTACCTGGGCTGGTTGTAGGTTTGCAAACCCGTGTGAAACAGCTTGATAAGGACAGTGGCAAATGCCAGAAATCTCAGCAGATGGTGCTCGGTGATAACGTCAGAGTCGTATATGTCCTAAAAAATTATTAGATAGCTTAGGGCTATCAAAACGGGCGGGGCCACGATCCTCCACTTTATTGACGTCCCACCCGGGGCTGATTTTTTTTTATGGTTGCGTCACGACACAGCTGATCAGTGTTGCCAACCCTACGGATTTATCTGTAGATCTACGGATTTTGGATTTCGATCTCCGATATCCGATTTTGGATCCAAATCTACAGATTTTTGGCAATTTTATTATTATTATTATTATTTTATATTTTTATTTTAAAAAACGATAAACATCAAAACACAACGGCGGCCGCGCCTCATTCCTCCTTATCAGTCCTCATTATCTTTACTTTCTTTCCTACATTTTAATCATTTTGTAAAAAGGTTTTTCTTGGATCAGTGACCTTATTTTTCTAGACATCTAGCGGACGGTCGTTGCAACATTATTTAGAACGAATTGTATTACTTCCCGCGTTGTTTGATGGGGAGTCAAACAACGCTTCGCGCCACGAAAGTTAAACTTTTTGCTACAATTGGAAAATTGGTAAAGATGAATGCCACAAACCTTTACCAACGAAAAGAGAATATTGCCCCCCCATCATCGCCGTCATCGTCAGATGATGATTAGGCATGATTCAATAATTGAAAATGTATTTACTTATTTGATTTATTTTTAATGTTTATTTATTTTATTTAAAACAAATTTTTAGTACCTGAAGGAACAAACTGTGTTATTATGTTTTAGATGGGCACCTAACTATTTAGGTGCTATTTTAGTTACACAAAGTTCAGCATTAGGTAATTAGGTACTTAGTTTATTAGTTTCAGTTCCTAAATGAATAAACTGTGTTAATATTATGTTTTACGTTGTGTATGTTGTACTAGAAAATATTACTGTTTGTACGTACCTTAACTAAATAAAAAAGGTTAAAAAAGTACGTAATTTTTATTTCTTCTAATTATAACGGTTTATCCGTTTAAAAAATTGGCGGCACTGCAAAAAAGTTTATTTGGATCCGTTGGAACGGAGCAGTAGGTACCGTACCGTTCTCGTGCAATTACGAACCAAAAAAGTTTTGCACTCCTGTCACTGTCAAAAAAAGAAAAAAATCAAACCAATAAAACTTTTGTTTCTTTGTAAAAAAAGGTGCTTTTTTTTTTGTTTTTAGTCTTCTTTGAACCTACGGATTTCTACAGATTTTTCGCGTTCACGCTACGGATTTTCGCTTTCCAATAGTTGGCAACACTGCAGCTGATTGTCTTTAAAATACTGAAGTTGGAATGACGGTTCATAAATGCTTGATTTTTTTTTAAATAAAGCCGGTTTTAAGATTGTTTTTACTATATTCTTGAAGAACAATTTTTTTTAAATATATAGTAATCCTTAGTTTTTCAGAACCGCATCATTAGCTCACACTAAAATTAAATTTAAAACAGAAGCGAATGTGAGAAACACGAATGACAAAGTCAAATAGATGTCAAATATAACAGTTGGCATGCGGTACGTGGCGGGTAATTTGAATTCAAAATAAGGATTGCTAAATTTTGAAGATTTTAACCTTTTAATCATCTTGCATCCTTACAAAAGTTTGGTGGAATATCGGGATGGTGTCTGAGAATATTTCACTGAAATTTCGCGAAAATCTGTAGTGCCATTTTGAAAATATCATAAAAAAACGTCTGACCTCCCATAAGACCCAATGTAAAAATCAGCCCCCGGAGAACAGCTGATTTTTTTAGGGTCGTGACCTGTATTTTTTTGTGGGCCTTGAGATACATAAACGACTTTTAAATTTAACTTAGGTATGTCAGCTAACAATCTAAATATGTCAAAATGCTGTAATAATAGTGTCATTGTCTTGGCTTTAGTGTTACCTTATTGTCCCTTTGAGAAATAAGTAAAATCTTTCTAAAAAGGTCATCCAAAGGTAATTGATTGACTAAGGCCACTAAATCGTTTTCTTTTAATGAGGTGCCTGCGTTTTCTTCGTCTTCCTCGCCTTCCGAGTCAACCAGTACCCACGGGGCTTCCGTGGCTCCCTCTTTATTGTTATGGGCGATCTGCAAAGAAAAAATTAACTTATTTGTACAAAAAAGACGGAACTAAAATAATGGCGTATCCCATATACGTAATATTCGACGTATATGACTGTAACTCGGTGCTTTTGTTGATAAACTGTATAGTTTTTAAAATATGAATTTTCAAAATTTTGCCATTTTGGTTTTATGGGATTCCCTACCCTAAAATTCGCTAAATGACGTTTTTCCGAATCTTAACCCAGGGTGTGGATTTTTCGCATCTCTATGACCCCATCATACCGTAACTCCGTGCTCTTGTTGATAAACTGTATAGTTAAAATATGAATTTAAAAAATTTTGCCATTTTGGTCTTATAGACCCAAAATTTCGCTAAATGACGTTTTTCCGAATCTTAACCCAGGGTGTGGGTTTTTCGCATCTCTATGACCCCATCGGTGCTTTTGTTGATAAACTGTATAGTTTTTGAAATATGAATTTTCAAAATTTTGCCATTTTGGTCTTATGGGATTCCCTAACCTAAAATTATAATATTGTATGCGGCTAATAAAAAAACAAGTTAGATATATCGTGGTTACATGCGGATTTCTAAGCGATCTAACAAGTCTCAGAGATTGTTTTTTTTACTTATAGGGCTTATAATAATAAAAATTACTGAATATTGACAATGCCAAAATATCTAAAAACAATAAAAAATACTACATACGAATTGTGAGTAAAAAAAGTAACAATAAGTTGATTTCATTGATGTGACTACGTTCTTTTAGTTCCTTGACCAACACTTCCTAGAAATTCTAGAATAGGGATCATGCTCTCGACTGCAACATACATTTTTAAAAAACTCTTTTTATTGGCAATTCATTTATTGTTCTAATGGAATTTAATTTATCTTGTTTTTGTTTTAAAACCTACCACAAATTCACGCTCGTACATAACCTATAAACAGTGGTGTTGTTGTTGACAGAAACGGCAAATGACAAGTGGCGACACCCCAATAACTTGAGGGTAGTAGTTATACTTATCGAGTGGTTCCTATCACTCTGTAGACGTTTTCTAGTGGCGAAAGCTAGTTAATAATACGTTTCTGCAACGAAGGAGTAGAAATTCGAGTGTTATCTAGAACTAAAAAGGAATGCCGACATAAAAGTCGTAAGTGACACGTTGCCGTAACTTAGGCTCACTTTCAAGTAACCCTTTCGACTATCAGGGAATATAGTTTGGGACGCCATGTTTTTATGTAAGAAAGAAAATTTAATATTTTTGTTGTCGTTTTATGAGCTCATATTAAAGAGTTATACTATTTTATAAACAAATTAGTTGAAGCTTACCAAAAATGCTCTTCTTAAGCACCATTTGTTGGAGTTAACTGTCGATTATGAAAACATAACCTCCAAAATCACAACACAAAAATTCCATCAGCTACCAGAAAACGGGCCAATTTTACGGGCGCACCGGTTTTTTGCAATATATATAATGCATGTTATACAAAAAACTTTGCGTCGCACTCGAATTTTGATCCTCTGCTCATAAATTCTCACCCTTTTGGATAACATAGTACATATTATAACCATAACCAAACAAAAAAACTAAGCAAGTCTGTTTACTGTTGTGTCCACCATATTGTGTAACAATTCTACCAAAAAGAAACGATTATATTATTTGCAACTGCATCGCAACTTTTATGCCATTACGGAAAAAAACCAGCCTCTACGACGTAGTAGATACCTGGCTACGACGTAGTAGTGTAGTTGTTACTACAGTGACTTTAAACACTTGGCCAAGTAGTTATAACCAGAAATTGGTTCCCCACTTAGGGAATTATAACGTCGCTGTATGGTATACTGAGACGTAGCGGGAGTACGTTGCGGTTACTTTTAAGAAATTCTTTCTAGTTGGGGTTTCGTCGTTACAACTTTAAATGTTTGTTGGGTGTGGGTTTCTCGCATCTCTATGACCCCATCATACTGTAACTCGGTGTTTTTGTTGAAAAACTGTATAGTTTCTAAAATATGAATTTTCAAAATTTTGCCATTTTGGTCTTATGGGATTCCTTACCCTAAAATTCGCTAAATGACGTTTTCCGAATCTTAACTCAGGGTGTGGGATTTTCGCATCTCTATGACCCCATCATACTGTAACTCGGTGCTTTTGTTGAAAAACTGTATAGTTTCTGAAATATGAATTTTCAAAATTTTGCCATTTTGGTCTTATGGGATTCCCTACCCTAAACAGACAGAACAGACATATACACACACCAACATACGTAACGATCAGATTGCTAAGATAGGTCCTATATATATTTATCGGTTTCACAACGTTCTACGTCTTCCGATACCCAATCTCCACTCGTTTCTGTTTGCCCATAAATCTGGGCCTCTTTTCTTATTTCACTGTCTATTCCTTCTCTCCAGCTTCTCCTTGGCCGTCCTCGTTTTCTTCGGCCAGTTGGTTTCCATTGTAGTATTTGTTTAGGTAGTCTTTCATCATTCATTCTTTGACATGTCCGTACCACACCAGTTGTTTTGTTCTTATATCATCCACTAAAGTGCGTTCACCCACTGTCATAATTTCTCTTATTCTTTGATTTGTAACTCTTTCTCTTTTTGATTTCCCTGCTGCTCTTCTCCAATAGTCCATCTCCGTAGCGAAAGCATTTTTTCTGTTCTATCCTTGATTGGCCATACTTCTGAGCCGTATGTGATAATACTTTTTACAATGGTGTTATATATAAGCTTTTTGTTATGTTTTGATATACTTTGGTCCCAATTATTCCATTTAATAAAGTTATTGCTTTTCTTCCTTGTACGTTTCGATCTTTTATAGCTTTGTCTAGTGTTCCGTCAGCTGTAATTTTTAGACCTAAGTATTTATACTCAGCACAGGACTGAATTCGCTGCCCGAGATTTAAGATTAGATCCTGTTTCATTCCACCGATACACATATACTCTGTCTTATTGAGATTAACCTCTAGTCCCCACTTATTGTACTCTTCTATTAGTTTTCGTGTCATATATTCGAGGTCGTCATAATCCTGAGCCACTACTATCTGATCATCGGCGAAACATAAAGTATACAAGGTGGTTTCGTCCAACGGAATTCCCATATTTTGGCAATTTCTCTTCCATATTTTAAGGACTTGTTCCAAGTATATCTTGAAGATCGTAGGCGAGATACAGCAACCTTGTTTAAGACCTTTATTTACTTGAAAGCCTTTGGTTAGTTTTGCTTTTATTTTAACTTTTGCCTTACTATTGCGGTATAACTCTTTGATGGCCTTAATTAGTTGTACGCTTATGTTTGTGTTTTCCAACGCTTTCCAAAGTAGATTTAGTGGTATACTATAGGTCTAATACACCCAAATAACACATCTAATAATAAATGTTACTATGGATAAAAAGCTAGTTAATATGTTACGAACTTTTTGAAGTTTACACTTACATCTTTTAGAAACACCTCTCTTTCTTTGACAGGTATCAAAATGGTGGCAAGAGTTGTTAAAAAGTGGTTGATTTCGTAGCAAGCAAAGGGTGATTCTGGCCTCAGTTCATTAAGGGGTAGTTGAATAAAATTTGAACCCCAGGTTCCCACCCCTGCCGGGCATCTAAAAAAAATAGAGTTGGTTAAGATAAATAAAATAAACAAAGTTTTTGTCGATTTTTGTGTGTAAATTACAGCAAAAACCTTCGAACATTAAACCCCTTAGAAGCAGCATGCTTTCTGACTGATTGAGTATAATATTTACAAAGGGGCCAGGGGGGAAAAGAACCCAAATTGCCACGTTTACATAATGTGATAAGATAACTTAAAAGGCATAATTAAATAAACTGTATTTTCTTTAAAAATTAACATTATTTTTATTCAAAATAAAATGTAAGTATCTATTTTACTAGTTTCACCAAGATAAATACAATAAAATATTTTGACTTTTGTCAAATTACATTAAGTAATAATAATTGTATCCTTTAAACGTTCGAAAAAATTAACAGTGCGGCAACCTCGCTAACAGATGACGCACTGTCAATTGTTGTGGATGGCCGTCATTGTATTTTGAATCGTTGAGGACTAAAAGGTGATCCGTTCTAAAAAGCCTGTGATTTTGTGATTTTTGATTGTTTTTTTCCGTTAAAATCAATATGGTAAATAAATTGGTAAAAAAACTTTTTAAGTCACAAGCTTTTATAAAATGCACTAAAAATTAAAAAATATATTTCTAGCATTCTAATATTATCATAATAATAAAAGCGATGGCCGGAAATCAAAGCATAAGTTAATCTCAACTTGTGATCTAAACACTTAAAGAATTGTTTGGGCTGTATTGCCATCGGACCTTTATGCATATACCAAATTTTATATAAGTCATTTTATGGAAGGGGGTGGGGGGTAGGGGTGGGAGGACATTTTTTAATTATTGTTGTATTGTCATGGGACCACTATGTGTGTACCAAATTTCATCCAAATCGGATAACGGGGTGTGTGTCAAAAACAAATTTTTCTATGGAAGGGGGTGGGGGTAGGGGTGAGAGGATATTTTTTTCTTATTGTTGTATTATCATCGGACCACTATGTGTATACCAAATTTTATCCAAATCGGATAACGGGAAGTGTGTCAAAAACATATTTTTCTATAGAAAAGGTGGGGGTAGGGGTAGGAGGACATTTTTTTCTTAATGTTGTATTGTCATGGGACCACTATGTGTGTACCAAATTTCATCCAAATCGGATAATGGGAAGTGTGTCAAAAACGCTTCACAAGATTTGATAGATAGTTAGATAGTTAGACAGAACATCTGAAGCTAAATAAAAGTTTGTAAAAAAAGTGCGAGGTGTTTCAAACATCCTATACCGTAGGAAGTAATCAGCTTATTTATCTGCAAAAAAAAACATAGGCGTAGTTAAATATTTTAAGCATTGTTATGTAAACAAACAGCCGGTTCTTAAGCTGCCACATTGTTTTAAATGTATTATACCTGCACGATTTTGTATTATTACTATTGAGATTCAAAAAATAATATACTTGCTACAATAGAATGTTGAATTATTTTGAATATAAAAAAGTATTCTCTGGTTTAATGCTGTATTATGGTTTTGTACTATTTTTAAGATTTACAAAGAAATGTTTGTATCATCAAAGGTTTAGGGATATTTTCAAGTTGACTTGACAACAATGTCTGGAGATCATTTACTCAAACAAACCTGCCTATGGTTTGAGGTTATGCTGCTTCTAGAAGTTCAATGTTCTAAGGCAAAAACTATTGAATAATTAGGGACTTATTGGAATAAACCTGACTTTATTTTAGAATCGACTTTATTTTGACACATTTACACAGAAAACTAACAGCTGACCTCTCAAAATTGACATACCAAAGCCAAATTTAATAATGAAGACGCAAACTTTCATTTAATAAATACCGACACAAATAAATCCGGTTTTTAAATACACAAAGGCCGAATTTTGAATCAGAGCAGCGGCTTTTTATATGTTCAGGTTTTATTCCAATAAGTGTCTATTGAATAATCTTTAAAGAATTGACAAATAAAGAATTTAACGCAGATTTTGTTCAAATTGCGCAAAACACCACAAGAAAAAAAATGTCGGGATCCGTAAGACAGACCATAACATTCCATTTGTGTTTTTCGCAGTAAAATAGAACAGCTAGATATCGGATTTCACAACCAACCAAATTAGAAAGAGTGGGTACATCATGCGATTGACATTGCCATTGAAAACGTGATTAAAATAGTTTGGCACTGATAGGCAGCCTAACCAAACCTACTATACTTTGATTTTATCACGGCCTTGTAAAAAATGGCGGAGACTGTCAGTTCATGTTATTGTTAATTTTACCCGATTAGCCACGAAACTTGTTTGATTTTTTTAAATTCACGGGTACTAAATTTCACGTTTGTTAGTAGTATTTGGCTTAAAAATTCCGTTGACTGACGCTCACCTGTCTAATAGCGGGTAAAAACGCAATAAGCGTTGATCTGGCCTTAAAGGCAGAAGAGCTGTCGTAGGTCACGGATTAGTTTGTTTCTTTTTATTTGTTTTCGATCTTTTCAATGATTATTTTTCGCCTGCTCTTGTTCTTGTTTCTCTCGTATCTCAGTAGATGACGCTTCTTGCAAGAGTTTTCTCGCTATTTACATAGCATTAGAGACAAAACCGTCTAATTAACTTTGCAAGAGTGTCACATTGACCAAGCAGTGTTCTGAAGAGTCCCATAAGGACGAAACAGTTAACTGTCAACACATTAGATCTTGAACCCCCATGAGGTTAAGCTTTCAAGCTACCCACGGAAAAATATGAGAGAAACAAAAACTCCTTTTTACCGGATTAGCCACGAAACTTGTTTGGTTATTTTTGTTGTGTTTTTATTGAAAAAAAAATTCTCGGACTTTTCCTACCATGTACTAAAATAAATCCATATAACTTGAAAAGTTCTTGCACCAGGTTAGTGATACATAGCTTGTTTGAAAGGTCTTTCGAATGAGGTGTCTTTAAATCATTTTGATACTCCTAACTTTGTCTTACCTTAAAACGTGATTGATCAAAAACAAGTGATCTTGATAATTTGCCAATCTTAGCAAAACTGAAACCAACTGTCTAAGCCATTCTCGTGTTTCTTTTGAAAATTGAGAGTTCCTTATCAGTTTTCTTTGGAACGCGAATAATACGGAAATGCATAACCTAAAAAAAATATTATAAGTTTTTGTATGGAGTTTTTTTTGTTAAATTCCGTTACTTATATATATATATATATATATATATATATATATATATATATATATATATATATATATCTATATATATAGATATATACATATATATATATATATATATATATATATATAACAAGTTTCATGGCTAATCGGGCAAAAAGGAGTTTTTTGTTTCTCTCATATTTTTCCGTGGGTAGCCCGAAAGCTTAACCTCACGGGGGTCCAAGATCTAATGGACACCTAATAAGTGTTGACAGTTAACTGTTTCGTCCTTATGGGACTCCTCAGAACACTGCTGGTCAATGTGACAAATCTTGCGAAGTTAATCAGACGGTTTTGTCTCTAATTAAATGTAAATAATAAAATAACTATAGCAAGAAGCGCCATCTACCGAGATACGAGAGAAACAAAAAACAAAAAACACAAGCAGGCGAAACACTGCTATACAATATCGATCAATGAAAAGATCGAATGCAAATAAAAGAAAACAACTATAGTCCGTGACCTACGACAGCTCTTTGTCTTTTCAGGCCGGATCAACGCATTTTGCATTTTTACCCGTCATCAAGACAGTGAGCGTCAATCAACGGAATTTTCAAGCCAAATAATACTAACAAACGTGAAATTTCGTACCCGTGAATTTAAAAATCAAACAAGTTTCATGGCTAATCGGGCAAAAAGGAGTTTTTTGGTAGATGGCGCTTCTTGCTATAGTTATTTTATTATTTACATTTAATTAGAGACAAAACCGTCCAATTAACTTTGCAAGATTTGTCACATTGACCAGCAGTGTTCTGAGGAGTCCCATAAGGACGAAACAGTTAACTGTCAACACTTATTAGGTGTCCATTAGATCTTGGACCCCCGTGAGGTTAAGCTTTCGGGCTACCCACGGAAAAATATGAGAGAAACAAAAAACTCCTTTTTGCCCGATTAGCCATGAAACTTGTTTCATTTTTAAATTCACTGGTACGAAATTTCACGTTTGTTAGTATTATTTGGCTTGAAAATTCCGTTGATTGACGCTCACTGTCTTGATGACGGGTAAAAATGCAAAATGCGTTGATCCGGCCTGAAAAGACAAAGAGCTGTCGTAGGTCACGGACTATAGTTGTTTTCTTTTATTTGCATTCGATCTTTTCATTGATCGATATTGTATAGCAGTGTTTCGCCTGCTTGTGTTTTTTGTTTCTCTCGTATCTCGGTAGATGGCGCTTCTTGCTATAGTTCTTTTATTATTTACATTTAATTAGAGACAAAACCGTCTAATTAACTTCGCAAGATTTGTCACATTGACCAGCAGTGTTCTGAGGAGTCCCATAAGGACGAAACAGTTAACTGTCAACACTTATTAGGTGTCCATTAGATCTTGGACCCCCGTGAGGTTACGCTTTCGGGCTACCCATGGAAAAATATGAGAGAAACAAAAAACTCCTTTTTGCCCGATTAGCCAAGAAACTTGTTTGATTTTTAAATTCACGGGTACGAAATTTCACGTTTGTTAGTATTATTTGGCTTGAAAATTCCGTTGATTGACGCTCACTGTCTTGATGACGGGTAAAAATGCAAAATGCGTTGATCCGGCCTGAAAAGACAAAGAGCTGTCGTAGGTCACGGACTATAGTTGTTTTCTTTTATTTGCATTCGATCTTTTCATTGATCGATATTGTTAGTTTTGTTTCTCTCGTATCTTGGTAGATGGCGCTTCTTGCTTTTTTATTTACATTTAATTAGAGACAAAACCGTCTAATTAACTTCGCAAGATTTGTCACATTGACCAGCAGTGTTCTGAGGAGTCCCATAAGGACGAAACAGTTAACTGTCAACACTTATTAGGTGTCCATTAGATCTTGGACCCCCGTGAGGTTAAACTTTCGGGCTACCCACGGAAAAATATGAGAGAAACAAAAAACTCCTTTTTTCCCGATTAGCCATGAAACTTGTTTGATTTATAAACAATAATATTAACAGATAGACTAACAATAAAATTTGATGGGTGATGAGGAAAAACGGAGTCCATATTTGGATTCAGGAGGTCATTTTACATAAGAATCGACAAGAATGGTGACAGGGCCGATTTTTATGCCGACCAGTGTTATTTATTTATTTATTTATTTTAGTTTTACAATTTTATATTTTAATTTTAAGTAGTACAAGCATATTGTAATTTTAAGTTATTAAGTCTGCTGCAGTGGAGCATCAAATAGTTTGTTGCACTTTAAAATTTCCAAGTTTGTAAAGTTCAACTATGTCACATCAGGGAAAAAACAGTCCAAAATTCATTTTTGTTCTCACCTGACTTCTCCAATATAAGGCTTCAAATGCTCCGGTTCAGCTTGCATGGATATCAAAACGGGACTGTTTTTGTTTATTTGCGTTACACTGATGCAGTTGAAAGTAACTGATTGGATAAATAGATCAATCTACAGAAAAAAACGGTTATTTTTAGTTTATACCTAAAATTTGTTTAAATTAACCACATATTTATTACCAGCTTGCAGTATTTCACTTATGTAGTATGTATATTATAGGTTCTTTAGTAGTGTAATGTACCTGCAATCTAAGATCTTCAGCAGAAAATGAATACAAAGTATGATTCTCGTATAGCAACTTCCTGACATTTCCCAAAATTCTGACAACACTCTGAAACACTGCCCTGTGAAATATGCTTCTTCTGTAATTGTGACTTTCTGTAAGGGCCACGCCATCTTGACACACTCCTCGACCAGTGACAGTTGCGGATTCCACTGTCCATAGATCGCTTTGTAAGTCCTTGTATTCTTTTCTTAATTGAGACAGTTCCAAATTATTACCTAAAAGATATGTATGCGTCTGCGTATAATGACGATGCAAATGTAGCCGTGAAAGACAATTTTTTTGAAGAAATCCACAATGAAATATCAGCAGTAAGTACGTCTAGAGAAATTGTAATATTGGGAGATTTAAATAGTAGAACAGGTAACAGAGTAAATGATCTGACAGTTGGCCAATATGGAGAAGATGTTGTTAATGACAATGGAAACCGGCTAATTACAGTATGTGAGCAATTAGACCTAAAAATCCAAAACGGTTCTTTCCAACGTAAGGAAATACACAAATATACCTGGACCAAAACCTATCACAAAACCGGAAATCCGTCATTGATTATCTTATCATCAAACAAAAGACAAAACTAAAAATTCAAGATGTCAGAACAAAGCGTGGATCAACATGCGGAAGTGATCACTATTTTCTGGAGACCAAAATTCTCTTTCCTTATCAAGGCCGAAGCCTGCATCAACAACATCTTGATGATACAGTGAATGAGGAAATTGATCACTGTCAATATAAACTAAGCCTAGAACATGACAGCGTAAAAAACTTATACAAAAAGAGACTGAACGAAAAACTTAATTCAAGTTCAGCTGAAACCCCAGATGAGGAATACGAATGTATCACATTAAGCATCCATCAAGCTGCAAAAGAAGCACTAGGATTAGTGGAAGAAACTCCTAAAAGAACAAAACCATACTGGTGGGATGCTGAGATTGAAAGTGTAATAGAGGAAAAAAGGAAATTATATCACACCTACTTATCCCAAAAGACAGATAGAAGCAGAGAAGAATACAAAATCGCGCAATCAAAGGTGAGAAGAATGATCAGTGATAAGAAAAATCAATCGTGGATGCAAAAGTGCCAGAAAATAGATTCATACTTAGGAGGTAGGAGAAGTACAGAAAGCTGGAAAACTATAAGATCGATCAAAAAAGAAACATGCAGAGATATTATTTCACCAATATCAGACAAAAAATGGGCTACCAGTGAGGCACCACACTTCAGTTTAAAAAGAAAAGGGAGCAACCAATGACACAGCTATAGCTTAATCTAAAATCAATGTTTTAGTGAAATACTTTAAACATTGCAGGAGTTAGAAAGGAAAAACCAAAAAAAATATAATTTCAGCCCTGTATTATTTAAATAAATATAGGTACCTGTAATTTTTTCTCTAACTTTTAAATAATTCGCCAAAAGTTCATACAAAGGATGCTGTTTAGCGGTAAGGCCTTTAAGTTCAGCTTCTACAAAATGGTTACAAAATTCCTCCAAAGTGTCAAGTTCTCCATTATGGTACAGAGCACTAAGTTGTTGTTCTGTATATGGCTTTATCTGTAAATCTACTTCCAAGTTTTGGGTTGCAGATAGAGCTTTGTTTTTAGAGCGCTGAAGTTCTGGTATAAATTGAACATCTTTGATAGTTTTTAAAATTTGTTTATTCATATTTAAAAATTTATCAATGCTTTCTGCATCAACTTTTGGTTTATCTTCCATTTTTGGATAGTTTTCATTTATCAACCCATTTTGTGATGCTTTGCTGTTATCACATTTTTCCTGAAAGCTTTTGTCAATACTTGTTTCATCTTTCACATCAACTTTTAAATTATCTACTGATTTTTCTAAATCAGTTAATTCATTAATTTTACCATGATTATTTTTATATGAGGTCTCACTTTGATTATCACAATTTTCTAATACACTTTCTTTATTTCTACAGTACAATTCAGACTTTTCAGGCAAACTATTTTCAGGAAGGTTTTCTTTAGAAGTTTCAACAGATTCATCACCTTCCAATTCTTCTACATTTTCAATAGCAGTATTCTTAGTTTCATTTTCTTTAGATGTTTCATTATCAACTTTTAGTATTACATCTTTCTCATCTTTACTTTTTGATGTAGAACCCCCAGGAGTTTTCTCTTGAATTCTATCTTTCTTTTTTTTCTAAAAAAAACTAATTAAGGCCCTCTTGAACCCTTAACTAACAAAATAACGTTAAGTGTTAATCATCTGTTGGCCTATAACTATGAATACAGCTTAAGTGATGATTAAAACTTAAGTGTTTCACTCTTGTAGCTCTAGGGCAGTTTCAAATGAAATCAACTAAAAAATAAAGGTTTGGCAGATCATCTGATTCCTTTAGATCATTTTTGGTATATGCATTCTACCTAACAGAATAAAAAATTTCAATTTCACATTTTTCTAATTTTTTTAAATTAAATTTTAAAAATAAGAGAGGTATTAGATGTCATTTCTTATGTCAAATTGTGGCAGCAGCTTTATTAAGTTAAAGTGAAGTAAAAAAAAAAAAGATTTTTTTTTCTGATTTTAAAACATTAAATTGTACAGAACCTTGGTGTTGGATTTTGGATAAATTTAATAAAATTATTCCTTATCTAGGGATAAATGATAGAATTTTACCTTTTATTGTGGAGAAAAGATCAAGAGCAAGGGAAATTGCCCTGGATTCGTCCTGTTTCGATTTTCGACTTCAGCATATCAGGTAGGCCAATATTTTACGAGCTTGAAGATTCACAGCGGAAATTATTTTTCCTATTTTCGAACCGGTCTATTTTGTTTTACCCGCGATCCCATAAAGGGATCCAAAAGCCATTATGGGTTTTTTCACTTGGGTCAAGTGGTTTATCATTGGTGCACTTTAACAGTAATTTAAAACTAATATAACTCAAAAACAGCTTATCCAAATGTCAACAACCTATATGTTTTTAAAATCAGGGTGAAGATATCTTTCGTTTTGACAAATAATATACAGAGTGTTCCCTTTCACTTAAGAATATTGCTGTTAAAATTTGACATAAGGACTGACATCTATGACTTCTGACAAATGAAAGCAAAAAAAAAACAATTTTTTTTTTGTTTATACTGGGTCATCCAATCAGTATCATTCGCCCAGTTTCGCAAAGTTCTAACAGTGTAGTGTGTATAGCTTAATACACATGCCAAATTTGAGCCAAATATCTCAAAAACTGCCTGAGCTATAAACAAACAACTATAAATTTTACACCCTGTATCTCAAAAACAAATTTGATTTTATATGAAAATTTTGTCTTAAAATCACTTAAGGAATTTAATACTAAAATGCTGCCATTGAATTTTAAAACACACTGTATATAAGTATAGCCACAACTGACCTTTGGTTTTTCAGCAACTGCTTCCATGATTTTTTATACTTTATTGTTGCTTGACTTCTATAATCATTATAAATAGTTTTTCCTAAAACAACATTTAGTTAAACACAGAGGTGCAGGAGGGTGCAGGGTGGAATGGCTTTATAAATGAGAACAAAGCTCTGGGAAAACTTCATTTACAGATTTTCGAGGTACCAAAAACCTGAGGGGTGAACAGCTCTCACAATCGGTGTACACATT
Organism: Aspidapion aeneum; assembly: GCA_963576565.1. NCBI lineage: Eukaryota > Metazoa > Arthropoda > Insecta > Coleoptera > Brentidae > Aspidapion > Aspidapion aeneum. The sequence continues at coordinate 145,332,364 of OY755039.1, read as the reverse complement.
TCTCACAATCTTTACACAATCCCTCCCAATCACTCACAATCTTACCACAATCTGTCACAATCTTACCACAATCCTTCACAATCTTACCACAATCCCTCACAATCTTTACACAATCCATCCCAATCACTCACAATGTTTCACAATCCTTCATCCCACAATCCTTCACAATCTTTACACAGTCTGTCCCAATCACTCACAATCTGTCACAATCTTACCACAACCCCTCAAAATTAAAAAAAAAATATTAAAAAAAAAATATTAAAAAAATATATATATATATTTAACATTATTATAAAGCTTGAACCATACAATGTAAGAGATTTCATTGAACACAGAGATATTTCGCTTCTGCTAATGGGGGAGACCTCCTAGGATTTCTGGTGCCTGCTTCTGATTGCTTTAGATTTCATTAAATTTGATGGCTTTGATTACATTAAATTCATATACCTAAAAAGATAATATAAGAAAGTAAAATAAAAAGGAACATAAGTAAATACTTAAGAATACACATCACTGAAGTATTTTATGAGTTTTCATAAACTGTGGGGACATTCTGCAATGGTTTTGATGTTTGTTTTTTAATTTTTAATTTTGTTTGTTTAATAGTCCTAATATCCTTTATATAAATTTTCCGGAGGTGACATGTGAGCAACATCCGTCCAAACAGCCCACTTTATACTCTTCGATGAAAGTTACAATTAGGCAAGATAATTTTCGCAATGCATGGAAAAAAGAAATATGGCCAAGTGGTGCATATGTTTCTCGATTTTTTCAGAAGAGGAGGAATTTGGTACAGACAGGGGAGCCATTTCCTCAGACACCATAAATAAACTACAAAAACCGGTTAGTTCACATAATTCAAATAACAATCTCTGTAACATCTACTATCAGAATGTACGTGGTTTAAGGACAAAAACTGAAACTTTTTATACAAACCTATTATCTGAAGATTTTGATGTTGTGGCACTGACTGAAACCTGGCTGTGCGATGGAATTTTTACACCAGAACTGGTTGACAATAGATATACCGTAATTAGAAGAGACCGAGATTCAGCCACTAGGGGAGGTGGTGTTTTATTAGCTTTTAAGAAAAAATTTTTATTTGAAATTTTGGATGTTAGTGATTGTAATATTGAATGTATCTTTGTCAAATTGAAATTTAGAAAATTTAATGTAATTGTCTCTGTTGCATATTTTAAACCAAATGCAAACTTAGAAGAGTATAATAGCTATTTTAATCAATTTGAAGGTCTCATATGTGATGAACTTACCAAAGTATTAATATTAGGTGATTTTAATCTTCCTTTCTTTAATGTATGTGATAATGAAAAAAACTATTTACTTAATGAGTTCCTTATTTTAAATAATTTAAAACAAATTAATAACATAAAAAATTTTAGAGATAGATGCCTGGACTTGATTCTGGCTAACATGGAGGTATCGACAATTATAAGATCAGATTTCCCACTAGTTTTAGAAGATCCTTATCATCCTGCACTTATATTTAATATACCAATAAAGGATAAAATTGAAAACTGCTTATCCAAACAGTATGTATATGATTTTTCAAAAGGTAATTACACTCTTCTATACAATCTTGTTAAAAACTATGATTGGTCAGAACTTTTCTTAATCACTAATGTGGAAGTCAGTCTAAATCTTTTCTATAAAAATATGTATGACTTTTTGGAGAAATCAATTCCAAAGAGACAAATTAAAAGTTCTTTTAGTAAACCTCGTTATCCTCTCTGGTACTCTATAGATCTGATTCGTAAGATTAGAGAAAAAAACAGAATTCATAAAATTACTTCAAGGAAGTGTGCTAATTCAGAAACACAAAACTACTTTAATGTGCTAAGAAAAGAAATTAAGTTTCAAACACAAGAAGAATACAAAATATATAAAAACAATGTAGAAGTAAATCTTAACTCTGATCCCAGTTCTTTTTGGCAATTTCTACAGTCTAAAAATAAAAATAAAGGGATACCAGGGGAAATGAAACTAAATGATAAATTGTATACAAACTCTAAAGACATCGCCACTGCTTTTGCTCAACATTTTAAGTCGGTGTTTGAAACATCTAATGATGTCAATAAGGACAGAAACCTTAACTTTAATGGTTGCACTTTTCACTTCTCACATGTATCGGAGAGTAAAGTTATAAATAGTATTAAACAACTGAAACCAAAAAAATCAACAGGACCAGATCAAATTCCTGCTTATATTTTTAAAGGGCTAGCTGAATTCATAGCTAAACCACTTCAACATATTTTTAACTTATCTATTAAAAGCAAACATTTTCCTAATGCCTTAAAAAATTCCCAAATTACACCTGTGTTTAAAAATGGGCATAAAAATGAAATTAAAAACTACAGGCCAATTAGTCTAATTAACATACTGGCTAAAATATATGAAACAATTTTGTTTGATGATCTCTCTGACTTTTTAAAACCTAAATTTTCTAAGTTTCAGCATGGGTTTTTAGAGGATAGGTCAACTGTAACAAACCTTTCAATTCTGGCTGAGATGGCATCGGAAGCTATTGCAAGTAAAAGTCAGTTGGATGTGATATACACCGACTGTGAAAAGGCCTTTGACAAAGTTGATCATGACTTGCTTCTTGGCAGGCTTGTGGAGCTTGGAATTGGTGAGGATGCATACCTTCTTATAAAATCATACCTTGCAAATAGAGTTCAAAAAGTAAAAGTCGGTTCAACTAGTTCTGATACCTTTGTTGCAACCTCAGGTGTGCCACAGGGTAGTAAACTAGGTCCATTATTTTTCTTGTGTTTTATAAATACCTTACCAGACTGCCTTATTGACTCTATAGGACTTCTTTTTGCGGATGATTTCAAGCTCTGCAGGATTGTCAGGGAGCAGGAAGATTGTGAGAAACTTCAACGCGATTTGGGCAAGATAAACAATTGGTTTAAAAAAAATAGAATGTCACTAAATGTCAATAAATGTTCAATTGTTAGTTTTACTCGAAAAACCAACCCAATAATAAATTTATATAAAATTGGCAATTCTGAGCTAAATCGACAAACGCAAGTTAAGGATTTGGGAATTCACTTTCAGCCCAACATGAAATTTAACAAACATTTTGCTTATATTGTTAATAAAGCTATTAAATCACTTGGATTTGTAATTAGGAATAGTAAAGGTTTCAAAATAAGTACAATTATTAACTTATATAATTCTCTAGTGAGACCACACCTAGAGTATGCCTCACAAATTTGGCTGCCTTTAGAGTTTGTACATATTGATGAAATTGAAAAAGTGCAAAAGAAGTTTTTGCGATACCTCTATGTTGTTAGAAACAATGTCTATCCTTTTAAAGTCTCATACAACAGTATGCTCTCAAGCTTTAATATGAAATCTCTGGTAGAAAGAAGGAAAAACCAAGCTGTGATATTTCTGTATTATATATTAAATAACATAAAATATAAGAATAGCTATTTAATTAACTATATTCACATAAATGTGCCAAAGATTAATTTAAGGCTACATCAAGCCAACCAAAAACTTTTTAGCACTAACTATAGTAGTTTATCATCATTCAGTCGCCTAATGATTGTGACCAATCAGGTACTAAATGAGACACAGATTGATATTTTCAACATATCTTTAAAAAAACTAAAAGCTAATTTAGATAGTAGGTAATTTGTAATTATATTTTTTTTCCTATTTGTAGGTAGTCTTAAGACTTTACATGTAATTACCGTCTTGGTGTTTGTAAAGTATACAATAAATAAAAAATAAATAAAATCCTAGAAAAGGATGTCTTTTATTAAAGTGTGTTTAGCTTAGGAAAAACTTTTTTAAAACTTTTTTATGTCTTTTTAGACTTTATTTTGTGTGTAACTTTTTTGTTTTAAAGCCGACATAGATAGATAGATAGATAAGTAGGTAGGGTTTGAAATTTGAAAAAAAAACTAACAATACTTAAACTTAAAATTTGCTTTTCTGACACAATTCTTTTAACTTGAGACTGATTTGCAGGTATTGTAATTTAGGCTTAGGTTCATTTGAATAAAGAAGAATTTGAATTTTTGAATTTTGAATTTTTGAATTTTCTTACCACAGTCCATCACAATCCATCGCAAAGGAAACTTTTTTTTTTTTGGTCACAAGAATTTTTGATGGGCTGTCGCCCCACCGCCCCTTCAGGCACGCTACGCCGCTGCACAGTCCTCCACAACAATCCATACCAATCTTTTACAATCTTACCACAATCCCTCACAATCTTTACACAATCTGAGCAAAAGATTGTGGATTTTCACAATTGGTGTACACATTTTGGGTTAGCTGTTCACCCCTCGCAAAAACCTATATGCACAGGTTATATATTGCGTGATCTGTGCTATAAGCTTCATTTTACAAAATCTACATATTATAAACAGAAGGATACAGTTGTAGGGTCGACCGGGGTAATTTCAGATTTGAAATCAAATAGACACTCCCGTTGATAAAAAAAATTATACAAAAATTTTGTGTTAATATTTGGACATTATCCTTTGTTCTAAGAACAAAATTAACAAAACAACAAAAGTGCTTTTAAGAAAAAAAAATTGTTGAAAAAAACTGTCATATGTTTACATTTATCCCAACAAACCGGGGTAAATGTAAACTGGTATTTTAGCTCATCTTTGTCACACAGATATCTTGCCCTGGTCAGCAGGCAATCTAAACTGTTGGATTCTACATCTGTATTAAACTTCAGTTTGCTACCGGGACCAGTGGAATCTAGGGAATTCCTTCAACCCTTGAGCCGATGGAATATTACAGATATCAGAACATTGTAGAAACTTTGAGCTTTACAATATGTTTTATTCCTGCTTTGCACATCAGCTATAGCATTCAGCAAATCATCCTCCTACTGTATGATGGCCCATTTGCCTTGCACACATATTTTCAAGGCATCTAGAATTAAATTATTAATTATTTTAGTTATGTTTATAATTACCCCATGTGTGTTTACATTTACCTCAAAATTGTTTACATTTACCCCTAGGCAAATATTGCTGGGGATAAATGTAAACATGATAATAAAAATTTATTTTGTTGATATTATGCAATTAAACATGTTTAAACAAATAAAATAATGCATTGTGTTACTAATAATTACTTTATTTTAAAACTTACCTTGCTTACAAAAAAAATACTGACAGATTTCAGTGTCTCTATAAAAATGAAATACATGCAGAGGTGCATCTGAACTTATCTGGAAGCTAATTTTCATTGCCGCTAATTGTCAAGAAAGTGTGGTATTAGAAATGGCACCAATATCGAATTTAGAGGCAAATTAAAAATTTTTATTAGGACTGATTACATTTACCCCTGTTTACATTTACCCCTATCGACCCTACCTATATTATATTGTGTGGTCAAGTCAGGTTGGGTTTCATGTGTAATCATAAAACAAATTAATTTAGTAAATCTTATGAAATTTGGTCATACTTGGACCTTTTATGTAGTATTTATTTTTTTGATAAGGTGTTTAAAAATAAACACTTGTTTTGTTAACTTGATAATGGGTATTTCAACTTATGGTTATTTTCCATTAAAAGTTCAGTGAAAGAAAATTGTTTAAGTACATTTTTGCAAAACTTACCTTGCAAAAGAACACCTAATTTAACATGTACAAAATTAAACAAACGAAAAATTTAGATTTTTTTCTAAAAAAAATTGGGGAAACAACACTTTTTTGCTGAAACGCAAAAACACAACAAAGACAGCTGATAAAGGAAAAATATTATCGTTTCATCACGCTGAAGTCACCCGATGACTTCGCGAGAATTCTTATTGGCTTTAAAATCAACGTGGATCTCAGGGGTACGTTCAGATTGAAACGTCGGGCGAGACGTCTTGCCGAGCGAATGACGTCATGGGTAAATCGCCGGACGTCTTGCCTTTGTGAACGGTATGGGTGTAATAAACATAACCTAAAAATATATATATTTTTTAAATTATTGATAAATTTGATCAGATTTAAAAATTTGTTACAGTTTATTTAGTAGAGTTAACATAAACACAAATAAGTGTTTTTTTTGTTTTGAAAAATGGAAATAGAGAGTCTTTTGGAGTACCCGACTTTTGGTGGCTGACAGAGTTTTGTTAGAAAAATAAAGTTTTGTTTTAGATTTAAAAGTTGTGTTTTCTGCAAATTTATTTTCTTTGTTGTACAAGCAATACAGGTGGTTTTAAGTTCCTCTGCTCAACACTTTCAAAGGAAATAAATAAATTTGAAAATTAATAGTTATATGTACATACATGTGCAATATATTATAATAGCGTATGACGTGAGAATGCGAAAGAAGACTAATTCTCAAAGTGTTTGCTGGGGCGTTGAGAGATCTTCAATTATATTATATCAAACCTCTTTATATGGTTACATTATTTACTATTAAATAAAGAATACAAATATACATAGTTTAAATGTCTTTTATTTTAATTTGAAAGCACAAAGTAATATCTAGGTATAATATTATTTATATTCCTATAACAATTTGTCCAAATAAAAATCCATTCTCTACATTCTCCTAAGTAGAAACTAAACAGTCAAAATGAAATTCTGTAAAGGATTCATTTGCATCTGAAAGAGTGTTTTCCTAAAAGGAGTGCCGCTGCAAAAGGATTCTGCTTGAAAAACTGCTTGATACTCTAAAAACAACTCACACTGCCAAGGGTTATTCCAAAGCCAACTGTCTTCATTGCATGGAGCGATGTGAAACCTGTAACCAATACAGTTTTGAGGGTCGATTTACACAGCAACATAACAAAAAATGGAATTTTAGGGTTAATTTTGGTATTTTCGTTTTTTTTTCTGCCAGTTGATTATGGTAAAATGGAGCTTTAAAACAAGGCATTAACTTTATCCATTGTGCTATGTTACTATGGGTAAACCATCAAGCATACCCTAGCTAAAATCCCACAAAGAAAAATACTCTGTCAGTCTATCACTAGGTACTATAGTTATAGTGTGCGTGTGAGCTAATATAACTAAAAACTGAAATATATTACCTTTCGTTTGATACCACACAAGCCATGTTTTGACTCTCTAATTTTTGAAATCTACCTTCACCATTTTTTTTTTCAAAAAACTAAAATGTAGGTTGTTTAACTCCAGACTTAATTACCTTTTGTTTGATATCACACAATATCACTCCCACCCTTTTATTTGACTTGCGTTTGGTGGTTTTTGTTCATTTTGACCATCTCGACCGAAAACCCAGCCTAGGTACCAAATTTCATTCAAATCGGGCAAGCAGTTTTTGACTTAAGCGCGTTGGTCGTTACAAACAGACAGACATACAGACAGACACACGGCGCGACAAAAAAAGTTTCAAAATCATCTGAACCGCAAAGATATATAAAAAATTTTCAAATCAGAGCAATTTTTTTTCTCGAAAAAATTAGGATCACCATAGCTCACACTACTACAGTATAGTAGTAGTGTGAGCTAATGGGTAACTACATTTAATGTTTTCTATACGGGATATAAAACAAACCCAACCATAACAAATTGTCTTGTCAGAGCTAACCATGTTGAATGGTCTCGAGTTTATAAATAGGACTTAACCCTTCTAGAAACTTAGAACTCACCTGTCAAAAGTCAAACAAGTGTTTTTCGTCTTCAAGAAAAAGTAAAATTTGATTATTTATTTATGGAAAATGCCACTTTTATGTAATATGTTTTCGAAAATATAAAACAAAAAATAAAAAAATTGGGTTTATTTATATACCTACTGCGCAAGACGAGCGTTTGTCACCCACCTCATAGAGAAAGGTGTAAAAGGCGATTCGCCCGACGTTATTTTCGGCCAATATGAACGAGAGTAACTTTCACCCAGTATGTAATCTGAACGGAATTGAGCGCGCCCGACTACATCCGACGTGCTATCTGAACGTACCCCTGGTGACGAGGTCTAGCGAATCTGTTCACGCCAGAATCGAACGCGAAAGAACAAAGAATTGCCATAACCTCAAATTTTGACAGTTTGCCAGTGTTGCCAGTTACGTTTTGCTTCAATTTTCATATCCGACCGTGCACTTTCTGAACATCAAGGAAAACCGTGCATTTTGGGTGCGTTTGTATAAACATACCATTGAGTTGTATAACGCCCTAAGTCAATGAAACATACATACAGAGTAACCTTAAAAATCATTCCCTTTTTATTCTAAAGTAGAAAATTTTATATATTTTTTAATCAAGTTATCTACAAACTTTGATTGATGGTCTTTACTATTATATATATTTACAGGCCTTTTGCAAATGATGTCACATAAAGAGGGCCTCTATATTTTAAGATATATTCCCATGCAACCAGTGGCGGCCCGTCAGTTGTAAAGCTGGGGGCACCCTTTAAAAAGAACTAAAATGTATATTGTTTAAGTGCAGACTCAATTACCTTTCGTTTGATATCAAACACGCCATATTTTTAGTTAAACTTTAATTTTTAATATCTACCCGCCACACCCTTTTTTTTAAATTAACTAAAATGTATTTTGTTTACCTCTAGACTCAATTACCTTTCGTTTGATATCACACACGCCATATTTTCACATAAACTTAATTTTTGAAATCTACCCCACACCCTTTTATTTGGCTTGTGTTTGGTGGATTTTGTTCATTTTTAAATGGGACCATGCATCTCGACCCAAAACCCAGCCTAGGTACCAAATTTCATTCAAATCGGGCAAGTGGTTTTTGAGTTATGCGCGTTAGGCGTTACAGACATACAGACCTACAGACAGACAGACGGCGCGACAAAAAAGATTCAAAATTATCTGAAACGAAAAAATATATAAAAAATTTTGAAATCGGAACAACTTTTTTTTTCGAAAAAATTAGATATTATTATTGAGTGTAACGCATGGCCAAACCCCTCTCCCCCCTAGAGCGTTACGTAATTTGAGGACAGGCCCTAAAAAATAGTACTTTTATAATATACAGACCCAAAAAATACTGCGTGCAAAAAATGTGCGTTTTGATTTCTAGGACCGTTCAAAACAGTGCGTTTTGGATCACTCCCTCGTGCAATCAAACAAATTTGCATTGGCAACACTGCAGTTGGCACTTGGCAGCTGTCATTTTTGTGAATTTTCCCCAAAGCATTTTTTTACATTGTTTGAAATTTTTCACATTTTTAGTCAAAATTTTGAGTAAAAAAAAGTAAAGATTAATACTGAGTGATGTGCTTATACAAAACCACTTTAGTTTTCAAATTTTGAATTGCTCTAGGAATTTGGTAAGTTTAAATTGTGGACCTCTCTTAAAGCCTAATTTATACTTCAAAAATAGCCGTTTTTATAAGTTTTTTTTAAATTTTCAGCTTTTCAAGACTTCAAACATATGAGAAATACAGAGCAAGAGTGCAGAAGTTGTAACCTCATTGTCCGAGGCACTAGAATTGTACCACTGTAATATCTCTTGTAATTGAGTTCATTAAAGCTTGTGTATTTGGCTTATAAATTTTTCTGGTTGCCCTCTAAAGGATATTTCAATGTTTGATTTAAAATATTCTTGAAGTAACCTTTCGACTGTTAACCGAGAAATATCCTGCACAAAAGCCATTGTTTCCTGTCTATGTTTGGTATTATAATTAATTAGTGAAAACTACACTATTTGGTATTATTTAATTAGTAATAGTTCTGTAGTAAGTAAATAGGGTAATGTCTGAAGAACCAGAACCACAGGATTTTAATGAGCTTGATGGAGACTGGGTGGAGACAAGTGAGGCAGCAGAAAATAATTTTGTAAGATAATCAGAGATAATTTTTTAACATTTTAACTTAATTATGTTACTTGACTTTCCCTCAGCCCTGTGGTTTGCATTTTTAAGAAAAAATTCATTAAAAAATCATTGGAGTAACATAAGGCTAAACGAAAGGCCAAACACCCTCTCCTTTCATTCAGTGTTATATAAGAACTAGGTACAGTTGCAAACAAAAATTTTGTAACCTAAAACTGTGAAAATGTTACAGTGTCACCTGTGTTATTTGGGTGTATTTGGACCTATCTTAGCAAGCTTGTCATGTCATCTGTCTGTGGCAAAGTTGTAACAAGATGCTAGCGCTACCAAGTCCACTTCCAATCCCTGGCTTCGCATGCGTAGATCTACCAATATTATTTACCTCATGTATTAGAATCGATGTACAGGGTGATTTTCACTTGAATGATTCTAACCACATGAAAATAGAAAGTTTCAAAAACCTAACCTAACGAAACCTAATCAGATCTAACCGAACCGAACCAAAGCAAACTAAACCAATATTTTTTTTCAAAAAAAAAACTTTCCTGACTTTCTACCTAGGATGCTAGAGGATGTGAATCCGGACCGTACCGAATCGAACCTTTCCAAACCTAACCCTACCCAACTAAACCTAATTAGCAGTACATGTTGTAGTTTAGTTTGGTTAGGTTAGGTTTGGTTCAGTTTAGTTAGGTTCGGTTCGGATTCACATCCTCTATGATCCCGGGCAGAAAGTCAGGAAAGTTTTTTTTTGAAAAAAATTATTGGTTCAGTTTCCTTCGGTTGGGTTAGATTTGATTAGGTTTTGTTAGGTTAGGTTTTTGAAACTTTCTATTTTCATGTGATTAGAATCATTCAAGTGAAAATCACCCTGTATGCATCTATTCTAAGACATGAGGTAAATAATATTGGTAGATCTGCGCTTGCGAAGCCAGGGATTGAAAGTGTACTTGGTAGCGCTAGTGTCTTGTCAAAGTTGTAGGGTTTTTTAAAAATCATCATGATCTGATGTTAAAAATGACATGTCAATCCCTGGTCAAATATTTGATTGGAAAACTTTGATTATGCCTAATGAAATGCTTTATTTTATGAGATCTGAGTCCTACATATAAACTAAAGTACCTGTACCTAACATTGCAGCAGCAGTGCTTCTTATTTTTATTGCCAGGCTGATCCTTTTTTATTTTGTTTTTTTTTCAAGAATTTCTGTGGATAAATCCATTGAATATTGACAAAGGTAAATGCATTATGTCCCAGAAAATGTTTACTATAGCATAGACCTATTCTATACTTTTGAAATAAGAAAGGAAAATAAAACTAAATACTCTGCCAATATATGGGCCCCTAAGCTCACACTAGGTACTATAGTTATAGTGTACGTGTGAGCTAATATAACTAAAAACTGAAATATATTTTATTCAACTCCAGGCTAAATTACCTTTCGTTTGATACCACACAAGCCATGTTTTGACTTAAACTCAAATTTTTGAAATCTACCCCCACCCTTAAAAAAACAAAAATTAAAATGTAAACTAATTTTTTAAATCTACCCCCACCCTTTTTTTAAATAAAAATCTATTTTGTTTAACTCCAGACTCAATTGCCTTTCATTTGATATCACACACGCCATATTTTCACATAAACTCTAATTTTTATTGTATTTGGCTTGTGTTCGAAGGATTTTGTTCATTTTTTAAATGGGACCATCTCGATCCGAGACCCAGCCTAGGTACCAAATTTCATTGAAATCGGGCAAGCGGTTTTTGAGTTATGCGCGTTGGTCGTTACAGACAGATAGACATACAGACAGACAGATGGCGCGACAAAAAAGTTTCAAAATCATCTGAAACGCAAAGATATATAAAAATTTTTGAAATTGGAGCATTTTTTTTTTCTCGAAAAAATTAGGATCACTATAGCTCACACCAGTGGCGTATATAGAAAAAAGTTTCGGGGTGGGCCCGAGGCAGTTTGGGGGGGGGGGCCCGAAACCCCATGAGGCCGTATTTTATGCTATTTTATGTTTGTATTCAGGAAATATGTGGAAAATATCTAAAAAAATCTTAGCTTCGGGGGGGTCCGGGCCCCCCAGGCCCCCCCCTTATATACGCCACTGGCTCACACTACTATAGTATAGTATATGTGTGAGCTAAAAAACATCACAGTGTCAGTTAGTAACATAATAACATAACTTTCTCCATTAATATTTATCACACATTAAAATTTAAAAATTTTAAAGTTATTATTATAATAGTTATGGTGATCCTAATTTTTTCGAGAAAAAAAAAGTTGCTCCGATTTCAAAAAATTTTATATATTTTTGTGTTTCAGATGATTTTGAAACTTTTTTGTCTTGCCGTCTGTCTGTCTGTATGTTTGTCTGTCTGTCTGTATGTATGTCTGTCTGTAACGACCAACCTGCATAACTCAAAAACTGCTTGTCCGATTTAAATTAAATTTGGTACCTAGGCTGGGTCTTGGGCCGTGGTGGTCCCATTTAAAAATGAACAAAATCCACCAAACGCAAGCCAAATAAAAGGGTGGGGGTAGATTAAAAAAATTAGAGTTTATGTGAAAATATGGCGTGTGTGATATCAAATGAAAGGTAATTAGGTCTGGAGTTAAACAAAATGAATTTTAAGTTATTTAAAAAAAAAGTGTGGGGGTAGATGTCAAAAATTAGAGTTTAAGTGAAAATATGGTGTGTTTGATATCAAACGAAAGGTACATGAGTCTGGAGTTAAACAAAATACATTTTACTTTTTTAAAAAGGGTGGGGGTAGATTAAAAAAATTAGAGTTTAAGTCAAAATATGGCTTGTGTGGTATCAAACAAAAGGTAATTGAGTCTGGAGTTGAATAAAATATATTTCAGTTTTTAGTTATATTAGCTCACACGTACACTATAACTATAGTACCTAGTGTGAGCTTAGGTGCCCATAGATTGGCAGAGTATTTTAATGGTGTCAGCCAGTTTTGCCTAAAGCTACACAGAAAAAAGTTTTTTTTAAGATTTTTTTTAAACATGACAAAAAGACACTATAAAATTTTATGAAAAGAATTGTCATCGTATGTGAGCTGAAAAATAAATCGAAGTTTTCAAATACACTACAGTTTTTTATGGTTAGTATAGGATCAGATTTTCTTACAGTTTTAGGTGGTTCCTAAAGTTTTGCATACTAAAATCATAGATTACTCTATGGTAAAGTCATGTAGTGCTCTTTTGTCATGGTTAAAAATCAGAAAAAAAATGTCTGAGTCATTTTAGGCTAAATTGGCAAGTATCATTTGAAAGAAACATAAAAGGTATATGGGTATGTCCAGAACATATTACAACAATTCCATAAAGAAATCAAAATTTTATGTAACATCTTAAATTTGATAGTTCTCTATAAAAAAAAATCTTTAAAAAACAATTAATGCCAAAATGGAATTTTCATAAATAACAAATTAATATGCCCCCTTTCAAAATGCAGACCTTTTAGAGACCCCCCTCCCCCTAGTTTAAAAACAGCTTCTCTATTAAAGTGTGGTTTTTACCTTTAAGCTTTGCTTAAAAATTAAGTGGATGTTTTTTCTATATTCCCTAGAAGCATTAGAAACTCCTCGGGCAGCAGTGGCTATAGAGAAGGTATTATTTTTGACATTTTTTTTTTTTGAGATGTCGCCAAAAATGTGTTATTTGGTATATTTTGACCCATCTTAGCAATATCGTCGTGATGTCTGTCTGTGTGTGTGTGTATGTCCGTAACACGATAGCTCCTAAACCGCTAAACCGATTTTAATAAAATTTTCAGGTAAAATAGTGTACTCTAACGAGCTTATTAGATTTTGGTCAAAATTTTTGACAATTAAATTTTTTTAAAAATGCTAACTTTTTACCGGAGCATCGCATTAATATGCAGTTTTCGGGAACAGTACATTGCAGTTTGCTCAATAATTTGTGTTATAACGAAAAACTTTAATTTCTGAGATATTTACAAAAAATTATTTTTAACACTTTACTTGTACTGTGCTAATGGGCTTAGCTAGAAAGATATCAGATCTGTCATGTATCCATTTATTTTTGTACTGGCTCAAATAGTATTCAAATGAGGCTATTTCAAATTCAAGCTTAAATTTTATAATAATCTCATTACAAGCTTTTATTTAGCTTCAGATGTTCTAACTATCAAATCTTGTGAAGCGTTTTTGACACACTTCCCATTATCCGATAAAATTTGGTACACACATAGTGGTCCCATGACAATACAACATTAAGAAAAAAATATCCCACCCCTACCCCCACCCCTTCTATAGAGAAATGTGTTTTTGACACACTTCCCGTTATCCGATTTGGATAAAATTTGGTATACACATAGTGGTCCGATGATAATACAACAATAAGAAAAAAAGATTCCCCCACCCCTACCTCCACCCCCTTCCATAGAAAAATTTGTTTTTGACACACTTCCCGTTATCCGATTTGGATGAAATTTGGTATACATATAGTGATCCGATGACAATACAATATTAAGAAAAAAATATCCAACCACCCCTACCCCCACCCCCTTTCATAGAAAAATGAATTTTTGACACACTTCCCATTATCCGATTTGGATGAAATTTGGTATTCACATAGTGGTCCGATGACAATACAACATTTAAAAAAAATATCCTCCCACCCCTACCCCCACCCCCTTCCATAGAAAATGCGTTTTTGACACCCTTCCCATTATCCGATTTTGATGAAATTTGGTATACATATAGTGGTCCGATGACAATACAACATTGAAAAAAAATCCTACCACTCCTACCCCCACCCCCTTCCATTAAAAATGCGTTTTTGACACACTTCACTTCAAATGACTTTTATAAAATTTGGTATATGCATAAAGGTCCGATGGCAATACAGCATATATTTCTACCTCTACCCCCACTCTCTCCTTCTCCCAATAGAAAAATGAGTTTCCAAACAACTCACGATCAGCGATTTCATTATAATCTAGAATAAACTCTTCTGTTCTGTTATTGAACAAATATTTTCATCTAATAGAGTAGATAGCTGAGACTAAAAAGTAGAAAATAAATTTGTAAAAATTTTTTTTTAAGTCACAAACTTATAAAATGCACTAGAAATTAAAAAATAATTTTCTAACATTCTAATATTATCATAACAATAAAAGCGATAGCCGCAAATAAAAGCATAAGTTAATCTAAATTTGTGATTTAAACACTTAAAGAATATTCAACATAGCAGGTCACCAAAGATATGTTTGATGTGCCGCAATGTTATGCCATTGCCATACCTATGTCAGAGAAATGCTGTGGTATCTTGGGTCGGGTTGGGTGGGTTTTGGTACCTCTGCATTTTTCTGCTAGATTGATTCTTGCAAATAGTGATATTTAATTGATACGGATATCTTATCGTGCTAACATCGTCAAAATTTCCATCAGTCGGCCATCGCTGTTATTATTATGATATTAGAATGTTAGAAAATTATTTTTTAATTTTTAGTGCATTTTGTAAAAGCTTGTGACTTAAAAAAAAATTTTTACAAATTTATTTTTAAGTTACTTATAATTTTCACGTTTTGACAAATTAAAGCGCCTAAGGTGCGTCTGCGCTTTAATGTTTGAACGCAAAGAATACATTTGTAGTTATTTTTACCTTCCTAGCCCGTGCAGCAATGGCTAGAGAAGATATTCTTTTTGATGAAAATTTTTTTTTAGATAACGCCAAAAATGTGTTATTATAACAAAAACATTTCATGTAAAAAAAAGCCAAGTACGCGAAACTGGTATTCCGTAAAAAGAATTGAGATAAAAGTAAAGCCACGTTTTCCAATACA
This sequence comes from Aspidapion aeneum, assembly GCA_963576565.1. Taxonomy (NCBI): domain Eukaryota; kingdom Metazoa; phylum Arthropoda; class Insecta; order Coleoptera; family Brentidae; genus Aspidapion; species Aspidapion aeneum. The sequence continues at coordinate 145,316,779 of OY755039.1, read as the reverse complement.
AATTTCAGAATGAATGGTTCTTACTAGTTTGGAAATGTTTGGTGGGGGTGCCACCTTAAAATATATTCTAGTCTGGTAGTGGCAATCTATTAAATCATATTTACTGTTTTACATTACCAGTCATTTTTAAAAAATATAAATAAAATTATTGGAACATAATTTAAATTAAATCTAACCTTGCTACTTAAACGAAATGGATTTTAATTTTTTTGCTGTGCAGTTATTTAAGAATTGAGCTTAATAAATGGATTTTTATACCTTTAGGAAAGGTAATTTATGAAATACCCTCAGAAATACCTAGTGAATTACCGTGAATTTTTTTTTGTTCATAAATAAAAATATTCTCTAGCATTTTAAATATTTTATATTTACAATAACAAGAAATTCTTTTAGGAAAATGAAGAGGAAGATTTCGAAGAGGAACAGGACTATTACAAACGCCCGAATGGAACTAGTGCTAGATGCCCATTCTCAAAACAAGTAGATGACATTACGAAATTTCATATATTAGGTATGGTTTTCACATCCTTAATGCAGAGATATTTGGGGGGTGGCCAAGTTTAGAAAAACATTTTCAAACTAGTAAGAACCTTTCATTTTGAAATTTGTATTGGAGAACTTGGCTTTACATTTATCTCCATTCTTTTTACGGAATACCACTTTCGTGTACTGGGCTTTTTTTTTACATAAAATGTTATTGTTAATTTTAGGTTTTTTTAATGCATTTTTAGTCTAACCCTAACAAAAGTAATAGTAGACTACAGTGAACGCAGCGTGCTTATAGGCCGCGGGAGGGTGGTCGAGATCTTAGGGGGGCGGCAGAGGTGGCATTGAACCTCAAAAGTAGTTCCGCGGAGCTCATTTAGTACTTTTTCAAGACAAATATCATAATTATGCGTAGTAATGCTTTTTACACTATAAACGAAAACTTTCAGAAAATATTGAAGTAGGTAATGTTACTTTAATTGCTCACAGGCGACATGCGCCACAGGCAAAAATTTTTTAAATACAAAGAGAACATTTTTAAACAAAAATCGATCATAGCAAAAACATTTCATGTAAAAAAAGCCAAGTACGCGAAAGTGTTATTCCGTAAAAAGAATTGAGATAAAAGTAAAGCCTAGTTCTCCAATACAAATTTCAAAATTAACGGTTCTTACTAGTTTGGAAATGTTTTTTTAAACTTTGCTATTCCAGCCAAACTTTTTTATGTTCAATTTCAGCAAGTAATAGCCAAGTTTAGAAAAACATTTCCAAACTAGTAAGAACCTTTCATTTTAAAATTTGTATTGGAGAACTTGGCTTTACATTTATCTCCATTTTTTTTACGGAATACCACTTTCGTGTACTTGGCTTTTTTTTACATAAAATGTTTTTGTTAATTTTAGGTTTTTTTTAATGCATTTTTAGTCTAACCCTAACAAAAGTAATAGTAGACTACAGTGAACGCAGCGTGCTTATAGGCCGCGGGAGGGTGGTCGAGATCTTAGGGGGGCGGCAGAGGTGGTATTGAGCCTTAAAAGTAGTTCCGCGGAGCTCATTTAGTACTTTTTCAAGACAAATATCATAATTATGAGTAGTAATGCTTTTTAAACTATAAACGAAAACTTTCAGAAAATATTGAAGTAGGTAATGTTACTTTAATTGCTCACAGGCGACATGCGCCACAGGCAAAAATGTTTTAAATGCAAATAGAACATTTTTAAACAAAAATCGATCATAACAAAATCATTTCGTGTAAAAAAAAGCCAAGTACGCGAAAGTGTTATTCCGTAAAAAGAATTGAGATAAAAGTAAAGCCAAGTTATCCAATACAAATTTCAAAATGAACGGTTCTTACTAGTTTGGAAATGTTTTTTTAAACTTTGCTATTCCAGCCAAACTTTTTTATGTTCAATTTAAGCAATTAATAGCCAAGTTTAGAAAAATATTTTCAACCTAGTAAGAACCTTTTATTTTGAAATTTGTATTGGAGAACTTGGCTTTACTTTTATCTCAATTCTTTTTACGGAATACCACTTTCGTGTACTTGGCTTTTTTTACATAAAATGTTTTTGTTAATTTTAGGTTTTTTTTAATGCATTTTTAGTCTAACCCTAACAAAAGTAATGGTAGACCACAGTGAACGCAGCGTGCTTATAGGACGAGGGAGGGTGGTCGAGACCTTAGGGGGGCGGCAGAGGTGGTATTGAGCCTCAAAAGTAGTTCCGCGGAGCTAGTACTTTTTCAAGAAAAATATCATAATTATGAGTAGTAATGCTTTTTAAACTAAAAACGAAAACTTTCAGAAAATATTGAAGTAGGTAATGTTACTTTAATTGCTCACCGGCGACATGCGCCACAGGAAAAAATGTTTTAAATACAAAGAGAACATTTTTAAACAAAAATCGATCATAACAAAAACATTTCGTGTAAAAAAAGCCAAGTACAACTTTGCTACTCCAGCCAAACTTTTTTATGTTCAATTTAAGCAAGTAATAGCCAAGTTTAGAAAAACATTTCCAAACTAGTAAGAACCTTCCATTTTAAAATTTGTATTGGAGAACTTGGCTTTACATTTATCTCCATTCTTTTTACGGAATACCACTTTCGTCTACTTGGCTTTTTTTTACATAAAATGTTATTGTTAATTTTAGGTTTTTTTAATGCATTTTTAGTCTAACCCTAACAACAGTAATGGTAGACCACAGTGAACGCAGCGTGCTTATAGGACGAGGGAGGGTGGTCGAGACCTTAGGGGGGCGGCAGAGGTGGTATTGAGCCTCAAAAGTAGTTCCGCGGAGCTAGTACTTTTTCAAGAAAAATATCATAATTATGAGTAGTAATGCTTTTTAAACTAAAAACGAAAACTTTCAGAAAATATTGAAGTAGGTAATGTTACTTTAATTGCTCACGGCGACATGCGCCACAGGAAAAAATGTTTTAAATACAAAGAGAACATTTTTAAACAAAAATCGATCATAACAAAAACATTTCGTGTAAAAAAAGCCAAGTACAACTTTGCTACTCCAGCCAAACTTTTTTATGTTCAATTTAAGCAAGTAATAGCCAAGTTTAGAAAAACATTTCCAAACTAGTAAGAACCTTCCATTTTAAAATTTGTATTGGAGAACTTGGCTTTACATTTATCTCAATTCTTTTTACGGAATACCACTTTCGTCTACTTGGCTTTTTTTTACATAAAATGTTATTGTTAATTTTAGGTTTTTTTAATGCATTTTTAGTCTAACCCTAACAACAGTAATGGTAGACCACAGTGAACGCAGCGTGCTTATAGGACGAGGGAGGGTGGTCGAGACCTTAGGGGGGCGGCAGAGGTGGTATTGAGCCTCAAAAGTAGTTCCGCGGAGCTAGTACTTTTTCAAGAAAAATATCATAATTATGAGTAGTAATGCTTTTTAAACTAAAAACGAAAACTTTCAGAAAATATTGAAGTAGGTAATGTTACTTTAATTGCTCACCGGCGACATGCGCCACAGGAAAAAATGTTTTAAATACAAAGAGAACATTTTTAAACAAAAATCGATCATAACAAAAACATTTCGTGTAAAAAAAGCCAAGTACAACTTTGCTACTCCAGCCAAACTTTTTTATGTTCAATTTAAGCAAGTAATAGCCAAGTTTAGAAAAACATTTCCAAACTAGTAAGAACCTTCCATTTTAAAATTTGTATTGGAGAACTTGGCTTTACATTTATCTCAATTCTTTTTACGGAATACCACTTTCGTCTACTTGGCTTTTTTTTACATAAAATGTTATTGTTAATTTTAGGTTTTTTTAATGCATTTTTAGTCTAACCCTAACAACAGTAATGGTAGACCACAGTGAACGCAGCGTGCTTATAGGACGAGGGAGGGTGGTCGAGACCTTAGGGGGGCGGCAGAGGTGGTATTAAGTCTCAAAAGTAGTTCCGCGGAGCTCATTTAGTACTTTTTCAAGACAAATATCATAATTATGAGTAGTAATGCTTTTTAAACTAAAAACGAAAACTTTCAGAAAATATTGAAGTAGGTAATGTTACTTTAATTGCTCACGGCGACATGCGCCACAGGAAAAAATGTTTTAAATACAAAGAGAACATTTTTAAACAAAAATCGATCATAACAAAAACATTTCGTGTAAAAAAAGCCAAGTACAACTTTGCTACTCCAGCCAAACTTTTTTATGTTCAATTTAAGCAAGTAATAGCCAAGTTTAGAAAAACATTTCCAAACTAGTAAGAACCTTCCATTTTAAAATTTGTATTGGAGAACTTGGCTTTACATTTATCTCAATTCTTTTTACGGAATACCACTTTCGTCTACTTGGCTTTTTTTTACATAAAATGTTATTGTTAATTTTAGGTTTTTTTAATGCATTTTTAGTCTAACCCTAACAACAGTAATGGTAGACCACAGTGAACGCAGCGTGCTTATAGGACGAGGGAGGGTGGTCGAGACCTTAGGGGGGCGGCAGAGGTGGTATTGAGCCTCAAAAGTAGTTCCGCGGAGCTAGTACTTTTTCAAGAAAAATATCATAATTATGAGTAGTAATGCTTTTTAAACTAAAAACGAAAACTTTCAGAAAATATTGAAGTAGGTAATGTTACTTTAATTGCTCACCGGCGACATGCGCCACAGGAAAAAATGTTTTAAATACAAAGAGAACATTTTTAAACAAAAATCGATCATAACAAAAACATTTCGTGTAAAAAAAGCCAAGTACAACTTTGCTACTCCAGCCAAACTTTTTTATGTTCAATTTAAGCAAGTAATAGCCAAGTTTAGAAAAACATTTCCAAACTAGTAAGAACCTTCCATTTTAAAATTTGTATTGGAGAACTTGGCTTTACATTTATCTCAATTCTTTTTACGGAATACCACTTTCGTCTACTTGGCTTTTTTTTACATAAAATGTTATTGTTAATTTTAGGTTTTTTTAATGCATTTTTAGTCTAACCCTAACAACAGTAATGGTAGACCACAGTGAACGCAGCGTGCTTATAGGACGAGGGAGGGTGGTCGAGACCTTAGGGGGGCGGCAGAGGTGGTATTGAGCCTCAAAAGTAGTTCCGCGGAGCTAGTACTTTTTCAAGAAAAATATCATAATTATGAGTAGTAATGCTTTTTAAACTAAAAACGAAAACTTTCAGAAAATATTGAAGTAGGTAATGTTACTTTAATTGCTCACCGGCGACATGCGCCACAGGAAAAAATGTTTTAAATACAAAGAGAACATTTTTAAACAAAAATCGATCATAACAAAAACATTTCGTGTAAAAAAAGCCAAGTACAACTTTGCTACTCCAGCCAAACTTTTTTATGTTCAATTTAAGCAAGTAATAGCCAAGTTTAGAAAAACATTTCCAAACTAGTAAGAACCTTCCATTTTAAAATTTGTATTGGAGAACTTGGCTTTACATTTATCTCAATTCTTTTTACGGAATACCACTTTCGTCTACTTGGCTTTTTTTTACATAAAATGTTATTGTTAATTTTAGGTTTTTTTAATGCATTTTTAGTCTAACCCTAACAACAGTAATGGTAGACCACAGTGAACGCAGCGTGCTTATAGGACGAGGGAGGGTGGTCGAGACCTTAGGGGGGCGGCAGAGGTGGTATTAAGTCTCAAAAGTAGTTCCGCGGAGCTCATTTAGTACTTTTTCAAGACAAATATCATAATTATGAGTAGTAATGCTTTTTAAACTAAAAACGAAAACTTTCAGAAAATATTGAAGTAGGTAATGTTACTTTAATTGCTCACAGGCGACATGCGCCACAGGCAAAAATGTTTTAAATACAAAAAGAACATTTTTAAACAAAAATCGATCATAACAAAAACATTTCATGTAAAAAAAGCCAAGTACGCGAAAGTGTTATTCCGTAAAAAGAATTGAGATAAAAGTAAAGCCAAGTTCTCCAATACAAATTTCAAAATGAACGGTTCTTACTAGTTTGGAAATGTTTTTTTAAACTTTGCTATTCCAGCCAAACTTTTTTATGTTCAATTTAAGCAAGTAATAGCCAAGTTTAGAAAAACATTTTCAAACTAGTAAGAACCTTTCATTTTGAAATTTGTATTGGAGAACTTAGCTTTACATTTATCTCAATTCTTTTTACGGAATACCACTTTCGTGTACTTGGCTTTTTTTTACATAAAATGTTTTTGTTAATTTTAGGTTTTTTTTAAATGCATTTTTAGTCTAACCCTAACAAATGTAATGGTAGACCACAGTGAACGCAGCGTGCTTATAGGACGAGGGAGGGTGGTCGAGATGTTAGGGGGGCGGCAGAGGTGGTATTGAGCCTCAAAAGTAGTTCCGCGGAGCTCATTTAGTACTTTTTCAAGACAAATATCATAATTATGAGTAGTAATGCTTTTTAAACTAAAAACGAAAACTTTCAGAAAATATTGAAGTAGGTAATGTTACTTTAATTGCTCACAGGCGACATGCACCACAGGCAAAAATGTTTTAAATGCGAATAGAACATTTCATGTAAAAAAAGCCAAGTGCGCGAAAGTGTTATTCCGTAGAAAGAATTGAGATAAAAGTAAAGCCAAGTTCTCCAATACAAATTTCAAAATGAACGGTTCTTACTAGTTTGGAAATGTTTTTTTAAACTTTGCTATTCCAGCCAAACTTTTTTTAAACAATTTAAGCAAGTAATAGCCAAGTTTAAAAAAACATTTCCAAACTAGTAAGAACCTTTCATTTTAAAATTTGTATTGGAGAACTTGGCTTTACTTTTATCTCAATTCTTTTAACGGAATACCACTTTCGTGTACTTGGCTTTTTTTTACATAAAATGTTTTTGTTAATTTTAGTTTTTTTTTAATGCATTTTTAGTCTAACCCTAACAAAAGTAATAGTAGACCACAGTGAACGCAGCGTGCTTATAGGACGAGGGAGGGTGGTCGAGATCTTAGGGGGGCGGCAGAGGTGGTATTGAGCCTCAAAAGTAGTTCCGCGGAGCTCATTTAGTACTTTTTCAAGACAAATATCATAATTATGAGTAGTAATGCTTTTTAAACTAAAAACGAAAACTTTCAGAAAATATTGAAGTAGGTAATGTTACTTTAATTGCTCACAGGCGACATGCACCACAGGCAAAAATGTTTTAAATGCGAATAGAACATTTCATGTAAAAAAAGCCAAGTGCGCGAAAGTGTTATTCCGTAGAAAGAATTGAGATAAAAGTAAAGCCAAGTTCTCCAATACAAATTTCAAAATGAACGGTTCTTACTAGTTTGGAAATGTTTTTTTAAACTTTGCTATTCCAGCCAAACTTTTTTTAAACAATTTAAGCAAGTAATAGCCAAGTTTAAAAAAACATTTCCAAACTAGTAAGAACCTTTCATTTTAAAATTTGTATTGGAGAACTTGGCTTTACTTTTATCTCAATTCTTTTAACGGAATACCACTTTCGTGTACTTGGCTTTTTTTTACATAAAATGTTTTTGTTAATTTTAGTTTTTTTTTAATGCATTTTTAGTCTAACCCTAACAAAAGTAATAGTAGACCACAGTGAACGCAGCGTGCTTATAGGACGAGGGAGGGTGGTCGAGATCTTAGGGGGGCGGCAGAGGTGGTATTGAGCCTCAAAAGTAGTTCCGCGGAGCTCATTTAGTACTTGTTCAAGACAAATATCATAATTGAGTAGTAATGCTTTTTAAACTATAAACGAAAACTTTCAGAAAATATTGAAGTAGGTAATGTTACTTTAATTGCTCACAGGCGACATGCGCCACAGGCAAAAATGTTTTAAATTCAAAGAGAACATTTTTAAACAAAAATCGATCATAACAAAAACATTTCGTGTAAAAAAAAGCCAAGTACGCGAAAGTGTTATTCCGTAAAAAGAATTGAGATAAAAGTAAAGCCAAGTTATCCAATACAAATTTCAAAATGAACGGTTCTTACTAGTTTGGAAATGTTTTTTAAACTTTGCTATTCCAGCCAAACTTTTTTATGTTCAATTTAAGCAATTAATAGCCAAGTTTAGAAAAACATTTCCAAACTAGTAAGAACCTTTCATTTTGAAATTTGTATTGGAGAACTTGACTTTACTTTTATCTCAATTCTTTTTACGGAATACCACTTTCGTCTACTTGGCTTTTTTTTACATAAAATGTTATTGTTAATTTTAGGTTTTTTTAATGCATTTTTAGTCTAACCCTAACAAAAGTAATAGTAGACTACAGTGAACGCAGCGTGCTTATAGGCCGCGGGAGGGTGGTCGAGATCTTAGGGGGGCGGCAGAGGTGGTATTGAGCCTCAAAAGTAGTTCCGCCGAGTTCATTTAGTAGCTTTTCAAGACAAATATAATTGAGTAGTAATGCCTTTTAAAGTAAAAACGAAAATTTTCAGAAAATATTGAGGTAATGTTAATTTAAATGCTCGCAGGCGACATGCGCCACAGGCAAAAATGTTTTAAATGCAAATAGAACATTTTTAAACAAAAATCGATTATAACAAAAACATTTCATGTAAAAAAAGCATAGTACGCGAAAGTGTTATTCCGTAAAAAGAATTGAGATAAAAGTAAAGCCAAGTTATCCAATACAAATTTCAAAATGAACGGTTCTTACTAGTTTGGAAATGTTTTTTTAAACTTTGCTATTCCAGCCAAACTTTTTTATGTTCAATTTAAGCAATTAATAGCCAAGTTTAGAAAAACATTTCCAAACTAGTAAGAACCTTTCATTTTGTAATTTGTATTGGAGAACTTGGCTTTACTTTTATCTCAATTCTTTTTACGAAATACCACTTTCGTGTACTTGGCTTTTTTTACATAAAATGTTTTTGTTAATTTTAGGTTTTTTTTAATGCATTTTTAGTCTAACCCTAACAAAAGTAATAGTAGACTACAGTGAACGCAGCGTGCTTATAGGACGAGGGAGGGTGGTCGAGACCTTAGGGGGGCGGCAGAGGTGGTATTGAGCCTCAAAAGTGGTTCTGCGGAGCTCATTTAGTACTTTTTCAAGACAAATATCATAATTATGAGTAGTAATGCTTTTTAAACTATAAACGAAAACTTTCAGAAAATATTGAGTTAATGTTAATTTAAATGCTCGCAGGCGACATGCGCCACCGCCAAAAAAGAACATTTTTAAACAAAAATCGATACAACAAGAAAAGTTGATTGTTTTAAGGTAAAATTGGTTAAATAATACTTTTAACTAACCCCTTTTTTAAACCAAAATCGAATGCCGACATAAAACTTGTGTATCATATTGGGTTAAAATCGTTTGAGGTATTCTTGGGTTATCGTGTATTGAGACAGGTCTAGGTCTCTCATTTAATCAAATTTTAAAAATAAAATGTTCACGTTTTTAATAGTCCACGCCACTTGTATGGGGACAAGTCAAGTAATAATTCTCGCCCTAAAAAAATGTTTTGGATTGCCCGCCCCTTGACGAGTGCGACCGCGTGCGCATTTATCACCATTGGCGTAGCTAGGAGGGGGCCAGGGCCCCCCCCTGAAGTCCCTCAGGCCCCCCCCTAAGATATTTTAGGCCTCCCCTACCGACTACTAGTAAAAGAACATGACGCTGAAAATACATACTTTTCTATTATTATTCGGGAAATATTCAAATAAAATAGGTGCATTAAAATTTAAAATCATTCAGATAATGTTTACATTTCAGGAAAAAGCCCTTGTCTTGCGGAATTAGGCTTTTTCTCTTTAAATTATCGGCAACTTTTCTGCACTTATACAATTTCCCGAAAATATTTTTTAAATTTAAACATAATTATGCATATTGAATATTTCATACATATTGGCGACATCTTGTAAAATATTATAGAAGTGTAAGTTGAATTTCGCATTTAATAAAGACAGCGACCTTTGCCCCTCTGTTTCCGAAATCGGGTTGTAGATGTCGTAAGGTTATAAAAGACCTTTTTAAACTGTTTTTCTAAAATAAATATAATAATCTTTTTAGTTTTTTTGAGGTTAGCGTTTAGTGTCTTATGGAAATTTTCCGATTTTGGTGACAATTTCATAACCATTTTCATATTAAGTTTTCCCACGTCGTTAAATGGAATAAATTCGTCGAGCAATACCGGGAAATTTTTAATATTAATACTTCTGCTCTAAGAGCAGAAATGACCGTTTTAAAGGATTGTATTTTTCGGTTAAATCAAACTGTTGGTCATGATTCTATCAAACAACATATAGCAGAAAACACCTATCCAAACCTCTACCAACTTTTTAAAGTTGCGAGTATTCTTCCAATTTTAAGTGCAACTTGCGAGAGGTCTTTCTCTGCCATGAGGAGAGTTTTTAATTGGCTTAGAACAACTATGACTCAAGAGAGACACTCAGGTTTGTCATTGTTATTCATAGAAAAAGATGTTGAGGTCGACTTAGACAGTGTGGTAGACGCTTTCAGTCAGCGACGTAGAAAACTTTCTTTGTAGAATTGCTGAATTACATACTTCCTGTGTATACATATAAATAAGTTGGTAAATGTATTATTAAATTTGTTATATTAAAATATTAGAACATTTAATGCGCGTATTTTTTTTAAATTCATTGCACACTTTGCACGACTCTTTAAAACCTATGTTTGCTTTTTGTTCAAGTTAGACCGGGGCCACGGCCCCCCCTGAAAAGCAAGGCTAGCTACGCCAATGTTTATCACGGTTACTTTTGACAACGCTGCAAAGCTTTCTGCGGGTCTGTTTTTTATCATGTTATGGAAATTTACGCGGTATGCCAGAATGAGGCAGGAGTTGTCTGAGTTTCCAACACTAGCAGTTGATATCTTTACAGCTAATTTTTTTTTAAGATGAGACTGATGAAAAATATGATTCGGAAGATGAAAATGATGACTACGACTCTGATATTCCCGATGATGAAATCGAAAAAATGCTTGAGGAGGCCTTGGAGAGCAAGAAAAGAAATGCATCAGAAGCAGGTAAAAAATAATTAAAAATGTCTGAATATCTCTGCTGCATTGTTGCCACGCACAACGAGGTACGAATCAGCAAAATCGGTTTAGTGGTTTTAAAAAAAAATTGTTTCAACCAATGTTTTGAACATTATACGATTGCCTTGCCCATCATGTATGCATTTATTTCGTTATAAATTCATTACTACTGAACCGATTTTAATGAAATAAAAAACATCCATAAACATAAATCGGTTCTAAGAAAAAATATTTTTCAAACCAGTTTCGTGGCTAATCGGGCAAAAAGGAGTTTTTTGTTTCCCTTATATTATTCCGTGGGTAGCCTGAAAGCTTAATCTCACGGGGGTCCAAGATCTAATGGACACCTAATAAGTGTTGACAGTTAACCGTTTCGTCCTTATGGGACTCCTCAGAACACTGCTGGTCAATTTGACAAATCTTGCGAAGTTAATCAGACGGTTTTGTCTCTAATTAAATGTAATTAGTGAGAGAACTATAGCAAGAAGCGCCATCTACCGAGATACGAGAGAAACAAAAAACCAAAAGCAGGTGAAAACACTGCTTTACAATATCGATCAATGAAAAGATCGAATGCAAATAAACGAAAACAAAGTCCGTGACCTACGACAGCTCTTTGTCTTTCAGGCCGGATCAACACAGATTGCATTTTTACCCGTCTTCAAGACAGTGAGCGTCAATCAACGGAATTTTTAAGCCAAATAATAGTAACAAACGTGGAATTTCGTACCCGTGAATTTAAAAATCAAACAAGTTTCGTGGCTAATCGGGCAAAAAGGAGTTTTTTGTTTCCCTTATATTATTCCGTGGGTAGCCTGAAAGCTTAATCTCACGGGGGTCCAAGATCTAATAGACACCTAATAAGTGTTGACAGTTAACCGTTTCGTCCTTATGGGACTCCTCAGAACACTGCTGGTCAATTTGACAAATCTTGCGAAGTTAATCAGACGGTTTTGTCTCTAATTAATGTAATTAGTGAGAGAACTATAGCAAGAAGCGCCATCTACCGAGATACGAGAGAAACAAAAAACCAAAAGCAGGTGAAAACACTGCTATACAATATCGATCAATGAAAAGATCGAATGCAAATAAAAGAAAACAAAGTCCGTGACCTACGACAGCTCTTTGTCTTTCAGGCCGGATCAACACAGATTGCATTTTTACCCGTCTTCAAGACTGAGCGTCAATCAACGGAATTTTTAAGCCAAATAATAGTAACAAACGTGGAATTTCGTACCCGTGAATTTAAAAATCAAACAAGTTTCGTGGCTAATCGGGCAAAAAGGAGTTTTTTGTTTCCCTTATATTATTCCGTGGGTAGCCTGAAAGCTTAACCTCACGGGGGTCCAAGATCTAATGGACACCTAATAAGTGTTGACAGTTAACCGTTTCGTCCTTATGGGACTCCTCAGAACACTGCTGGTCAATGTGACAAATCTTGCGAAGTTAATCAGACGGTTTTGTCTCTAATTAAATGTAATTAGTGAGAGAACTATAGCAAGAAGCGCCATCTACCGAGATACGAGAGAAACAAAAAACCAAGAGCAGGCGAAAACACTGCTTTACAATATCGATCAATGAAAAGATCGAATGCAAATAAAAGAAAACAAAGTCCGTGACCTACGACAGCTCTTTGTCTTTCAGGCCGGGTCAACACAGATTGCATTTTTACCCGTCTTCAAGACAGTGAGCGTCAATCAACGGAATTTTTAAGCCAAATAATACTAACAAAACCGATTAGCCACGAAACTTGTTTGATTTTTAAAATCACGGGTACGAAATTCCACGTTTGTTAAAAAATATTTTTGTTTCAACCATTGTTTGAATATTATACGATTGCCTCGCAAATCATGTCTGCATTTATTTAGTTATAAATTCATTACTACTTAACCGATTTTGATGAAATAAAAAACATCCTGGTGAGAATTGACTGCTTTTTTAAGATCATGATCAAAATTTGCCACCATCTTAGAATTTTAGATGTTGGACAGAATCACACTTGATTCTTCAAAATGACGTGTGGAAAAGTAGTGCTTTTCTATAAATGAAAAAAAAAACTAAAACATTTTCAGAAAATAGTAATAAACAGGCCATTTTGAAGAATCAAGTTTAATTCTGTCCGCCATCTTAAATTTTAAGATGGCGATAAATTTTGATCATGATCTTAAAATAGCACTCAATTGTCACTAGGATGTTTTTTATTTCATCAAAATCGGTTAAGTAGTAATGAATTTATAACTAAATAAATGCAGACATGATTTGTGAGGCAATCGTATAATATTCAAACAATGGTTGAAACAAAAATATTTTTTCTTATTATCACTAAACCGATTTTGCTGATTCGTACCTCGTTGTGCGTAGCAAGAAAGCAGCTTTTTTAGGGTAAATGCGGGAGAGCCCAAGTAACATTTCTTTATTTATAGCAGAAGCTAAAAGGTTGCCAGCGCCTTTCCTTAAAACCATTAGTTTCAATGTTTGGTCGCTAGCACGTTCCCATTACCCTTATATACCCCTTAGACCTCCTAAATGGGACTCTCCAATTGGTGGTGGCAACCTATGTATCAAACTCACTACAAAACCATAAGAAATAAACTCCAGCTTCGCCCTCTAGCGGTTCCACCAGTATAGAACCTTTTAGAGCCTAAAGCTATTATGCCAGGTTCTAAAAGCAACTCAGAAACGTTCTCTATCCTATTATAAAACTAGATTTGGTAATTTGGTATCCTGGCGATTCTGTTAAATACCATAATACCTTTAGAGTAAATAAGTTTTCCTATAAAAGTTATGGCGATATTTTAGATTCACAATGGCTATATAAAATAATTTACGTCACAAAATTGCCAAAAATGTCAGAGTCCCAAAATTATTTTATCACACAAAAATATACCGAGTTTTGTCGTTTTGTTGATGATAAAATTGCCTGCCAGATTTATTTTTCTGATAAACTCGTATCTGAAAAGCTCTCAAAACAAGCGCGCCAGCTCAAGAATGCTTTTTAATAGTTTTTTGATAACAAAATAACAAATATTTAAAATAAAAAAAAATCATTTACAATATTCACCATTAAAAATGTCTGTTTGGTTTACATAAATCAAAATTAAAGTAAAATTATTGTTAAAAACACTGCTAAAACGACTAGATAAATATTTTATCTTTACAATATTTTTTAAATAAATTTTTATACGCCATTATGGTTTTATAGTGGTCACTTGGTTTTATTTGTTACTGTATCGCAACAAGGATTTTTGAGTGCCCTTATGAAACCAACAAAAAAGAACAAAGTAAACATAGTCAACATAACCTCACTTAAATTTTTTGTATTTGTTTTTAAAGTGTTTAAAAGCGTAACTCAACACTTTTGAATGTTTTTTATCGTGCAATTTTGACACAATCGAGAGGGCCAGTGCAATGATATTCGTTGTGTCTGCAGGTTGGAGGGCAACCTCTTATATTGGCCGTCTAAACAGGCCTTATCTAGGCCTGGGTGTCCTACCCAGCAGGACGGAAACTCAACAATTATTAATTATTGGGCTTTAAATAATCAATCTTGCAATAGGTACGTACCAATGTGTACTTATTACTTTTTAAAAACTTTAGGTAAAATAGTTTTATAAGACCATCTTTATAAATCAGAAATCAATAAAACCAAAAGTATCTAAAAGGAACAGAAGGAATATCAGTTTTATTATACCCTTTATGTAGTCAAATTGATCCTAAAACCCATAACAGCACCCTCTAAATAACCTAGGAACCAAATTATTAAAACCTTGAGTGGTAATAATGTTACTTGGGAGTTGCCGTACTTTTTGAAAAATAGCTGTAACATCTGTAAGTGTTTATTCTTCAAAATGAATCAATGCACAGGTACTGCGTTAAACTTTATTAAAATACAAAAATAAAAAATATATGTAAGAAAACATGAACATAGCAAAAAAAATTTTTTTTAAATTAAAGTCGGCATCTCTCCCACACTGCTGGGGGAGATGCCGCGTGAAAATAGCAAAGACGCCGCTGTAACCGTTTCTCTAAAAAACCTCTAATTTTAATTTTTTTCCTTAATTCGAGTCTGGAACAGATGTTACAACCTTCATCATACATGGTTCAAGTGACATGTAGCCATTTTAGGCATTTAATACATTGTAACCAATCCACTTTTTTAGTTGTTGTTGCGTAAACTTCGAAGCATTCCACGCAGCGTTCCTGGGTGTCATTTTTCTTTTTGGCTAGAAGTTCATCATCGCTGTCACTCCATTGAAATTTTTCTCGGTCTTCTTAAAAATGTGGCAACTGTCCTTTTAGTTGGGGGAGATGCCGCACCTGATTATCAAAGTCACAGATTTAAAACGCAACAAAATACGGCATGGCACCTGTAAACATAACCTCAAAATACTGAATAAAACACGAATGTGAAAAAACTACCACATTGCAATGAACTACACTTATTAGGACAGTACTTAAAATTTTGCTAAGAAAATTTTACCTTACCGTCGTAAATTCAAGGATTGCAAGCGATATTTTAGAAAACAAACACGTCCGATGTTATAACCGTTCACTAAATGATGAACTCTGAAAGTGGGCATACTTGGTTGCCTATGCAAGGCCAACACAAAAATAGAGGCCACGACCCTGAAAAAATCAGCTGTTCTCCCGGGGCTGAATTTTACATTGGGTCTTATGGGAGGTCAGACGTTTTTTTATAATATTTTCAAAATGGCACTACAGATTTCCGCAAAATTTCAGTGCAATATTCTCAGACACCATCCCGATATTCCACCAAAGGTTTGTAAGGAAGCAACATGATTAAAAGGTTAAAATCTTTAAGATTTAGCTTCCTTATTTTGAATTCAAATTACCCGGCATGTACCACATGCCAACTGTTATATTTGACATGTATTTGACTTTGTCATATGTGATTGTCACATTCGCTTCTGCTTTAAACTTAATTTTTGTGTGAGCTAATGAAGCGGCTATGAAAAATTAGGGCTTACTATACATTTAAAAAAAATTGTTCTGCCAGAATAAAGTAAAAACAATCTCAAAAACGGCTTTATTTAAAAAAAAATCAAATATCCATGAACCGTCATTCTAACTTCAATATTTTAAAGACAATCAGCTGTGTCGTAACGTGACCATCAAAAAAAAATCAGCCCCGGATGTGACGTCAACAAAGTGGAGGATCGTGGCCCGTCCATTTTGATAGCCCTGGCCTATGTTATAGCGTAATCATTAAAATACGTGAAAAGCGGCGTCTCTCCCTCCGCGACAACTCTCCCGCATTTACTCTATTAATTTAAAAAAATAATTAAAACATGTTTACAACACAAGAATAAACGAGTATCTTTGAAGGGTACATTTTAATTTTCGTCCGTCATCTTGGATGTTTGGATGTTCGATAATCCGCGGTCAAGCATTAATATACAGCTGTACTGGGAAAGGTCCCCTAAAAATTACTGTTACATGCGTGCCAGCATGTGGGATTTCAAATAAACCCAAACGTATGGCTTGGATTAATTCAGGCTACTGATAATGGGTGCTGCACTCTCAGCGCCATCTCTTTTCTAAGCTTAAAAACGCCCATTATCAGTTACCTTAGGATAAATACTGCCAAGTAAGTGGCTGCGTCAACTCGACAAGTAAGCGGCTACATCAACTGTAGATAATGGCTTGGTCTTCCAAAAGTTCCATAAGAATTTTTTTAAATTTAAATCAAAAATAAAAATTAATCTCAATTTTGACAACCTCATATCACCGCATTGACAATTTGTTAATGTTATTTGAAAGCATTTTATTAAAAGTGTCTACTTTTTTAATCCAAGCCATTTGTTGGGGTTCATTTAAATCTAATATGCCGGAACCATTGTAGCAGTCATTTTCTATTAATGGTTTTAAGACGCTTTAGTAGTACAGCGTGTCCCATTTTCGATGGGATTAAATGGGAAACTCGGTTATTATTAAAGATATTGATATTCTGATTGCACCTTACCGTGCTCTTTTTTTAAACTCTTAAAATAGGTGTAATCAGATTTTTGCTATACTTTGTAGTTTCTCTAATACAGGAAGTTTTTGAAAAACTTGCATTTTTAATAATCCATAAGGGCGCTTATTTTGCGAGATATTTTTATTCTGTAAAAACTTTTCTATGGCAACTTTTTTAAAGGAAAATAATGACGTTGTCAGTTTTGTAAAATATTGTTTAGTTTTTGAGATATGGTATTTATCATAAAAAAATTAAATACGGACCTGTATTTTTTTTTTCACTATTTTGATTGGCTTCATGCTATTATTATCACAAAATAATAAAAATCTAATATTTTTTTTGTTTTAAGATTTTAAAAAAATATTTACTATTTTTAAAAAAAATTTAGTCCGAACTTGGAAATTTCCAACATAAATATAAATTTAAAATTGCTAGTTGAACGATTTTTAGTTTTAACTGTTTTGATTCTTAGCAAATTAAAATGGTTTTACGTTAATTTAAGGATTTATTTGAAACAAAGTCTACGACAAATACAAAAAAAAATAACGAATTACAAAAAATAATAACTAATTTTTCTTGAATGGTATAAATGTTCAAACTGATTGCCATTATGTGTGAGACATTGTTGGTATTTTTGAACAATTTTTCTTAACGCATTTCGCTTAATAATATTTCTGCCGTTTAAATATTGTTGTTTGAATAAAGCAATCAAAAATATTACAAAATCTGGATATGGTCGATTTTTAGCCATTTTAGAATTATTTTGAGTGAGCTATTCCCAAAAATGACACGTAAAATGACATTGTCAATTCCACGCTTTTGTTTTTCCATGTTGAAGTAAATTTCATGTGTTGCTGTGCTACCATCAAATAATTTGGTTTTTTACGTCATTTGTAAATCTTTTAATAACGTTTCAAAACAGATAAACTAAAAATCGTCCAACTAGTGTGTCTTGCAATTTTTAATTTATATTTACGTTGGAAATTTCCAGGGTTGGACTATTTTTTTTTTAATATTAAATATTTTTTTTAGTCTTAAAACAAATTTTTTTTAAAATTTCATCATTTTAAGATAAAAAATAGGACGAAACCAATCAAAATAGTAAGAAAAAAATTCAGGTCCGTATTTAATTTTTTTATGATAAATACCATATCTCACAAACTAAACAATATTTTAAGAAATTGACACAAGTCATTATTTTGCTCTAAAAATGTTGCTATAGAGAGGTTTTTACAGAATAAAAATATCTTGCAAAATAAGCGAGATACAAGGAATTATTAAAAATGAAATTATTTTAAAAACTCCCTGTATTAGCGAAACCATGGGGTATAGCAAAAATCTGATTACACCATTTTTAAGGGCTCAAAAAAAGAGCACGGTAAGGTGCAATCAGAAAATCGATATCTGTAATAATAACCGAGTTTCCCATTTAATCCCATCGAAAATGGGACACGCTGTACATCTATAAGTCCATGGTCCTTGGTGAATTTATTGTTATCTTAGGTTTGGATTCCAAATTCGACGAAAAACAAAAAACCGTCCTGGTCGAAAAAAACCAACACCACTTCGAGGTACTGCCAGAGGGTTGGCTCACCGTAACCCACAACAGCGGTATGCCAATTTACTTGCACAAAACTACCCGCGTAATCACTCTAACGAGACCGTACTTTTTGGGCCCTGGATCAGCCAGAAAACATTTAATCCCAATAAGCTCTATACCATGTTTGAGTTACAAGAAGGCGTTGGAAAAGGCTGATGAAACACCGACTGAAGAAGAAAAATTGGAGAAAAGTAGCATTCCATCGAGTTTTCCTGAACCAAAAATAGAGACTATAAATGATAGTAAAAAGAACCATAACTTAACACCTGAAGCATTTAGAGAGTATTGTGAGAAGGTGTTCCAGTTCCAGACTATTAAGGTTAGTAAGACATGCCAGTGTCGCACTTAGAAAATATTGTCAGGATAGAAAATAATGTCCTATTAACTAAATGACACAAGTTACTTTTATAAGCAAGTGCATATTAACCCTAAACAATCTAAGGAAATTAACTTCTGTATATAGTTCAATTTGTATTAAAACGTGTAATAAATTATATACGGAATAAAAATCATAAGTGATTGACCGGGCATCGATGATGTTTATACAGGAAACAAAACACATCTCGATATCCTATCAATGGCAAACGGTTTTTAATAAAAGCATCTCCAAAAGAGTTTAGCAGTTAGTTGTAAGCTGAGTTACTTTAGCTGAGAACGTAACGTCCCATACATAGTTAACAGTGAAGTAGTAATAGGGTATTTGATAAATTTTAGAAAAGAGTTTAGAATGATACATAGATCGCTAATTTGCTACGCAAAATTATTAAAATAGTATATTTTATCATGACTACATTTTAAAATCAAGTTTTTTTAATTTCCGATTTGAATTTGCCGCTAAAACGCCCATTTCTAGCATGGCGTTGCAATGACGTCACAGCGCAGTAAACTTGCGGACAAATACACGGCATTCAAGTGTTTATTTGTTTTCGGTCTGTGTTTTGACTGTTTTTTTATGTAAAAAATAAATAAATAAAAACGACTTTTATTAATTTGAAAAAATGTCCTATAAGTGGTGTGTAGTGCCTCAGTGTTCGAATCCTAGCATAAAAACACCTGAAAAACTATTTATTCATGTGCCTACAGCAGCAAAAGAACGGAAAAAGTGGCTAGAACTTGCTCGAAGAGACCCAAGAGCCTTATCTAATAGTCTTTACATTTGTGAAGATCACTTTGTTGTGAGTATAACTACATTGTTTTTATTAATTTTTCTCACGTTGTCTATAATATATATATATATATATATATATATATATATATATATATATATATATATATTATATAACTATTTCGTAAATGACGATTAAATTTTTGAGGTTATGTTTATTACAAGGGGTGAACATCTATAATAGGCAGAAAGGTGTACAAATTTTTAGGCGGTGCTAGGCAGTTATTAAGCAGGACTAGGGAGTACCTCTAAATGCAGGATTAGGCAGTGTACGTGCAGGCTAAATGTAAGACTGAGCAGTGCATATGCAAGACTAGGCAGTGCATATTTGTTATAAAGGGTCATAAGAATTCTTTGAAACAAAATGTATGTATTTAGAAAATTGAATCTATTGTAAGTGGCATATTAAACAAAAAAGCAAAACATATAACCTAACCTCAAAATCTAAATAAGTAAAAGTAGGCGAAGAATATCGTAAAAAAACTTTCAGTTGTATACAAAACAGCTCATCGGATACTTACTCGAATACTTACATCAACATTTTAACGTTTCTAAATTCCGCAGACCAAAAGTCACTCTTGTTGGCAAAGAAGCCTGCCACCATAAAGGAATTCAGCATTGGCAAGTTGAAGCTATCGGCTTTGGAGAATCCGTTTTCCATTGAAAATATTTTTTATAAGCAAAACACAAAATACAATCTAATTTAGGATGATAATTCGCACTTTAAACCAAAGCAAACATTACCATCCATAAGAAAATAACACAGAAAATAGGTTCGTTCGAGGCGTTTACTGTTTTGTGACGTCACTCGCAGCTGATTGATAGACCGCCTGTTTTGAATCACGTGGCTAATTGTTTTAATTCAATGAATTTATTTAATTAAAAAAACTGAATTTGAGAAAAAATTAAACAAAAAAGTTGGTTTTTAGCATTCCAAAGACCTAAAGAGATATCTAATATAAATAAATATAAATATATATTTATTTTTTACTACTGTCAAACTGTGTTAGGTCACGATAAACCCCCTCGTGACAATATGTTTATGGGGTAAATTTTTGTAAACATATTTTTTGATATCAAATTTGAGAAGTCTGTAAAGACTGGCCCGATGGCTATTCTGAGTGCGCCACTGGCGTTTTGAAACTTTATCTAAAATAAAATTTGTGAGTTGGAAAGAGATTATAACCATAGAAATGTAAAAATAAATAGAATGCTTGTCAAACCTGCACAGACTGAAGGAAATAATAAGAAATTGAAACTCGCCTTCAGTGGCGGCTGGTGACGTTATAAATTGGGGGGGGGGCAGAAATTTATATTGCATGGAAAAGGAGATAAAAAAACTTACCTAAACAATTTTGGTTTAGCATTTTACAAACAAGGTGTACTTGGTGTAGTTTTTGGTTTATTTGTTTATAGATAGAGTCTATTCGCCCTTCTTTTACATGCGCAATGTGCTCCAGTTTCCTCAAAAATCCCACAGAATTTTAAACGGGCTATTAACCTACTAAGTATATGTCTATTTTTTGCCACATTTTCATTATGTTCGGTAATGTTTTGCCTATAGGCACTATTCAATTGGCACCTAATATCAGTCTTGTCTAGCATAGAAAATTCTACGTGGTTATTTAAATAAGTAGCACTTACTTTGTGTCTTTAACTTTTCACTAAAGTGGTTGATATCACACATTCCCTTTGTCACCCACGTGGATTGTCCATAATAAGACAAATAAAGCCAAAAAAAGCATTTCGTTTTTCACAGCCGAACAGTTTTCATAATTTTAGGTCTGGTCTATGTGGCCCTAAAGATTTTATTTGTAATCGAAGTTCATATGTCAACGTATTTAAATTTGCACAGTTAATTATGTAATCGGCGGTATTTTTTTCCATTTTATAAACAAACGACAACAAAAACAAACAATGACACGCGACCGGCAAGGCTGACCTACCCCAAATCAAAACAAACTCATACGTTTTTACTAAGGATAGAACCGGCAACATGTAGGAAGGGCAACGAACGTTTTAGCACGATGAATATGGCCGACGTCAACTAAAACTAACTAACTAAAGTCGAACATTGATTCAACGTTGAGATAAGTGCATATCTAGCCAAGGAAAGAGGTTTTCGTTGCAGTCTTTAGAGGCCCATCGAAAACTATCTGAGGTTCAGTTTCTCTACGATCTTATTAACGGTAGGATTGACTCATCTAATCTTCTGAGCCAAATAAAATTTTATATTCCCAGACTTTCAGCTCGCGAACGACCTACCTTTTATCTTCAGGTTTCTACAACAAATATTGGCAAATTTTCCCCAATTAATAGATTGTGCAGTAGTTATAATAGTGTGATATATTCAACTGCAGTGCGAATTCACTTAAAAAAATCGAACTTTTAATTGTTGCGTTACAAAATAGTGATATTTTCTTCTTTCTTTTAATACTTATTAAATTATGCTAAGTGATAGTACTTGTCAGCTCAAGTGTGTAGTATTTTATGTGTGTGTATGTGTACTATATGTTTGCCCGCAGTTAGAAAAACGATAACTGCAATGGACTGTATATATTTTAATTAACGAAAGCGCGAACAAACATAAATATATTGATTTGAAATCACGAAATAATTAAGGTCCATAGGTTAATTGTTGGTACCACACAACGGAAATCAGAAACAAAGCACTCACTAGTTTGCAGCCAATTTCTCCACGTTCCAAGGGGCCCCTGTCTTGATCTAATGCTGGCACCACGTAGCTGAAGGGCTGAAGTTTCAAGTTCTATGCTTCAGTACACCAAAATCGAGCACTTTCAAGTGTAGAAATTTGAAATAGTTGGAGAAAGTAAATTAACACGCCATTTTCTCGAGGCGGTAGAAAGGATCTCACTGACTCTCGGTGCGCATGTCCAAAATGTACTCTGTCCGTCATCCAATTGTGTGGTTTTTAAAATTTACAAACAACCGCGAAATTTAGCGGGAGCTAACACTATATATATATGTTTTTTTTTGTAGTTACTTGATTTAAGTGTTTTTTAGTTTTTTTCTTAATTATTTTAACTAATTATTATAACTTTTTAAAATTTCTGATTCCCACTTTGTAATTGGATTTTAAATCTGTGGTGGGTTAATAAATAAATAAATAAATAAAAATTATTCACTGTATTATTTGTTCAGACCTCATATTAGTGAATTAGTCAAAAAATAAATAGAATTATTGATCAGACCTCATATTAGTGAATTAGTCAAAAAATAAATAGAATTAGCTGAGTTTTACTTTTAGGTGTTAAGATTCAAATCTTGGTCAGAGAGGCGGAAACACACTAAAAAGAGAAAGATAGATAATCAACTTCAAAGACCGGCATTACCCGATGGAACTAAGCTGATTTCTTTTCCCATTCGAGGTATGAAATGTTTTGTTCTTTAATTGGCCTACAAAGTCAGAGGTTCCCGGTTCAAGTCCCGGCCAAAGCACTGGAAACTTTTTTAAATAATTTTTTGTACTCTAATTGCACCCCTTATTCTTTTAATATTTTTTAGGTGATCCCGATGTGGTTGAGAAAACCAACCCAAACACGAGAAGGGAGTGGATTATGAATCCAAACGGGAAATCCTATATCTGTATTCTTCACGAATACGTTCAACACGCCTTGAAAAAACAGCCAAACTATGAATTCACCGAGCTGGAAAACGCGGCAACACCGTATATGGCAACCGGTAACTTAATTTTTTGTCCGTCATCACCATACTTAATAAAAATAACAGCTTGGTGAAAAACTTTAACTTCGCACTGCAATCCGTACCCTATATTAGCTTTTGTAGGGTTTCAGCTATTTCAGGGGGAAATAGAAAAATTTAACTATTTTTAGAGGCTCAAAAAAAAAATTCATACCTTTGACAGTGGGAAAGAAGAATTATAGAGTTGGATCGCTTGGTCGGTTAATACCCTGAGAGTTTCTCGTTCTTGTATTGAGACATACACACATAAGGATGATTCTACCAAAAGTGGGCTATATGGATATCATTTTTGGTCATTGCCTTTAAATAACAGTACAGCACAGTAAATAATTTTGTTTTTTTTTAATTTATGTAACTAATTAGGTGTAAGCTAAGAAACATTTATTTTCCCGAATTTTAGAAATTATTGCATAAAAATTCCAGAGGGATGAGTACCAGAGGAATGAGTTTTTTAATGGTTTTCCAATTTAAATCAAAATCTATTTAGACTACTTAACTTAAGTTTTATATAAACAAAGTTCCTATACTTATAATTTTAAAACAATCAACAAAAAAATTATACTATTGATATCAGTCGAATATTTACTTACCAGAGGAATGATAATTGAAAAATAAAAAGATCTATAACTTAAACCAAACTAAAGTTGCCATTATCTGTCACAACTTGTCACCCTCACAAGTAAATTAGATATCCAGGGCCGTCTCTTTCTCTAGAAATTAACCGGTGGTATTCACAAATATTGTGTTATTAAAAATGGAGCACGTTTAAAATTGTAAAATTTTCCGGGAAGATGTAAATTCGAATTTTTAAAAATATGACTACAAACTTAAGTTTTATCAATTTTTTGATAAATAGTTAAGTTAAATATTATTTATTAGGATATTTTTTTCAATCTGAGTTTTTAATATTTGATTTGGGACTACACCAGAGGAATGAGGTATTTGCTTTGTAATAAAAAAATTATAAACTTACAATTTTTTTTATACAATAAACTCAAATGCTCCATAAAGAAAACATTTCGTTTTAAATCTTATAACTAAAACTATGCTTCATTTGCAGTCTGTCTTTAAAAAATATGCATTCCCACTCCACAGCACCATTCTTGTAGAATCATTCATATGCATAGATGGAAGTTTTCTGAAAATTTATGTATGGTCTTCGGTGGCTTAATGTAAAGAGCGTTTGCGTACAGAGCAAAAGATTCCGGGTTCGAGTCCCGGCCGAAGACAAAAATATTTTTTCTTATTTTCTTCCTTTGATTTTACTTGTTGTTAACTGTATCTTATTATTATTATTATCAAGTCGTTTTCGAGCTATAAGGACTTTTTCAAAAACTTTTTTATGTAGGAAAACTTCTTTTTGATGTAAATTGTTTTTTTATAGATTTTATTTTTATGAGATATTACATAAAGTTTTTCTTTTCTAGGAGAAACGCAGTGGTTTTTAATTAAAAAAATTCCTTAATGATGGCGTAATACTCAGATAAAGTTATTTGCCGTTAGTTAGTATTAATCCGGCACAAACATACAGGGTGTCCCATAACTTAGGGGCCATAGTGCAGCAGGTGACAGAGGAGGTTATTTCCGAAAAAAAAGTTTATATAACATGGGGGTAAACACACATCTGTTTTTAAGATATAGCATTTTTAAAGTTAGAGGAGTGGGGGGAAAAGGGTTTTACAAAAAAAGAAAAATTTCTCTCTCACAGCCAGCTGAATACTCAGCTAATTGTGATTCAAAAATGTAATAATCCTTTTTTGGATAAAATTACAAGTTGAGGAGATACAGGCTGTCAAAGTAACCTCCAAAAATGAATAAAAAATAATTATTAAAAAACATATATATATTCTTGCTTATTGTTTAAAAAAATATGAATAATATTTTATTAATATGCCTCGCTAGAGACTTGTTTTTACTAACGAAAAATATAAAAAAAAAAACATTGCGTTTAATATGGCATTTATAAAAGTTTATACAAAAAAACAGTTTTTTCTAAAAAAATTAACCACATAATTTTTTTACAAATTAATTTAATTTCAAATTATTGATCTTGTTCTAATATACGACTTTACCTAATTTCATATTTTTATTGCGTTTTTTAAAAAAGTTTAAAAAATCGCCAACTTTGATGCTCTGTATCTCGACAAAGAAACAGTTTGACCCATGCATTATAGGAACTTTTTTATTAGGCATGACCTCCCCTATCACTTGTTGGCCTATGGCTCCTAAGTTATGGAACACCCTGTATAGATTTACTTACATGAACTTGAAATTTTTTATGGAATACGTTGTTCGATTTTCAAAATCAGCGTAAAATTCCTTTAAATTAACCCGTCACACTCAATATTTGATTTTTACCTTCCTGGCCCGCGTAGCGAGAAGGTATTATTTTCGACGAAAAAAATTTTTTTGAGATAACGCCGAAAATGTGTTATTTGGGTCTTAACAATATCGTCATGATCTGTGTATGTAATATTTTTTCTGTCCGTTACACGATAGCTCCTAAATCGCTGAACCGATTTTCATAAAATTTTCAGGTAAAATAGTGTTCGATACTCTAACGAGCCGATTAGATTTTGGTCGAAATCCATTAATGCTAATGACAGTTTTTTGTCTATGAAAATTTTTAATAAAATGCTAACTTTTTAACAGTGCATCGCATGCGGTTTTCGAAATATAGTAGACTACATTTTGCTGTGTTATAACCAAAAACTTCGTTAGAGCTTTAGTTTCTGAGATATTTACAAAAAGCTGTTCTTAAGGCTTTACTTGAAGTGTGTTAATAGGCTCACCAAGAAGGTATCAGATCCGTCGAGGATCCATTTATTTATAATTTCATTAATTTTTTTTATCTATTTTTGTTATTTTAATTTTATTTGGTAGTCAAAAATATCCTAAATAGTAAATCAAGAACTTAATGAATTAAAAAATATAAATATAAAAACTTAAAATATTCAGTGTAATATGTCATTTTAAAGGAAATTTACGCTGATATTGAAAATTAATATAAAAAGGGTGATTCCATAGAAAATACCCTTAAAAATTTAAAGTTACAGAGAACAGTTGGATTTTTTTATAGAAAAACTATAAAAAATTAACACCAAAACTAAATTTCCATAAATATATTTTAAAAAAAACCCCGTAACTCAAAAACGGCTTGATGTATCAAAATCTGAGGGCACGGCAGTGCCTCGCCAAGTTCGCGCGCCGTAACCATCTTTTCTGAAAACATTTCAGCCGATATTTGACCTACCTAAAACTCTACTTCGTAATGAGCTACAAATCTCAAACTTTGCACAGTCGTAGATCTCCATGGAGTTAACAACCCCTTCAAGTTTCATGGAATCCCATAAAGTAGTAAAGTAGTTACGAAATTTCAAAAAACGTCGAAATTGCCACTCACTGACTCACTCATGTATAGATCATCAATATTCTACTGTACTTCCAGACATGCTACAAAGCTGAAATTTGACAGACTGATAGAAATTATGACCAAACCCGTGGAAAAAATCAAAATACCCCCAAATTTTAATTTATTCCCCTCCCCTATACATTTAAAGTTATGTAAAAGTAGCATGCCCACTTCCAGAAATGCTAGAGAGTTGAGCTTTGGCAGACTGATAGGAACTATGATAAAACTATAGGAAAAAATTAAAACACCCCAAAATTCTAATTTACTTCCCTCCCCTATAAATGTGAAGTTAAGTAAAAGTAACATTGCCTACTTCCAGACATACTAGAGAGCTGAGCTTTGGAAGACCGATAGTAACTATGATAAAATTATAGAAAAAATTAAAACACCCCAAAATTCTAATTTACTTCCTTCCCCTATTAATGTAAAGTTATGTAAAAGTAACACTGCCCACTTCCAGAAACGCTAGAGAGCTGAACTTTTTAAGACTGAAAGACAATATAATAAAACTATATGAAAAAATTTAAAAACACCAACATTTTAATTTACTTCCCTCTCCTATAAATGTAAATTTAAATAAAACTAACATTGCCCACTTCCAGAAATACTAGAGAGCTGAGCATTGGAATGCTGATAGAAATTATGATAAAACCATGTGAAAGAATTTAAAAAGTCCAATATTTTCATTTACTCTCCTCCCCTATAAATGTAAAGTTATGTAAAAGTAACATTACCCACTTCCAGAAACGCTAGAGAGCTGAGCATTGGAAGACTGATAGGAACTGTGATAAAACTATAGGACAAAATTTAAAAACACGACAATTTTAATTTATTTCCCTCTCCTATACATGTAAAGTTATGTAAAAGTAACATTGTGCACTTTCAGAAACGCTAGAGAGCTGAGCTTTGGAAGGCTGATAGGAACTACGATAAAACCATGGAAAAAAATTAAAAAATCTCAAAAATTTAAGTAAGGCATTGCAAAAGTTTTGAACGATATTCCGCATATTTTACTACTTTAAAAATTAAGTATTATCCAATTCCTTTAAAAAAGAAGTGAAATCATAACAAAAACATTTCATGTAAAAACAAGCCAAGTACGCGAAAATGGCATTCCGTAAAAAGAATTGAGATAAAAGTAAAGCCAAGTTTTCCAATACAAATTTCAAAATGAAAGGTTCTTACTAGTTTGGAAATATTTTTCTAAACTTGGCTATTACAGCTGCAAATGACTCTTAGGCACAGTGCTAAATTGAACATAAAGAAGTTTGGCTGTAATAGCAAAGTTTAAAAAAACATTTCCAAACTAGTAAGAACCTTTCATTTTGAAATTTGTATTGGAAAACTTGGCTTTACTTTTATCTCAATTCTTTTTACGGAATGCCATTTTCGTGTACTTGGCTTGTTTTTACATGAAATGTTTTTGTTATGATACGGTTTTCAATTTTCAATTATCTCCACTAGAAGTAACTTGAACGTCCCAAAAGTGCCCAGTGTAGATCATCCTTTACATTTTTAGTTATAATAAAAGAAATGAAATATGGAGTAGGCTATGGCACCAGCAAAAAACAGGCCAAATCTGAAGCAGCCAAAGCCACCTTGGAAATTCTGATTCCTCAAATGAAAGAACAAATATCTTCTGATAATCAAACAGGTACGTTCTTAGTTGATTTTACAGTCTTGTCTGGTAGCCCATTTTGCCACTACAGACAACAATTTTCAACAAAAGTTGTTGAAAATTGAGTTTTTTACAGCTTTGCGCTATTTATCATTTCTGTAACTTATATATATATTTAACGGTTTCACAACGTTCTACGTCTTCCGATACCCAATCTCCACTCGTTTCTGTTTGCTTATAATTCATCATCTAGGCCTCTTATTCTTATTTCACTGTCTATTCCTTCTCTCCAGCTTCATCTTGGCCGTCCTCGTTTTCTTCGGCCAGTTAGTTTCCATTGTAGTATTTGTTTAGGTAGTTTTTCATCATTCATTCTTTGTACATGTCCGTACCACACCAGTTGTTTTGTTCTTCTATCATCCACTAAAGTACGTTCACCCACTGTCATAATTTCTCTTATTCTTTGATTTGTAACTCTTTCTCTTTTTGATTTCCCTGCTGCTCTCCTCCAATAGCCATCTCCGTAGCGGAAAGCATTTTTTCTGTTCTATCCTTGATTGGCCATACTTCTGAGCTGTATGTAATAATACTTTTTACAATGGTGTTATATATAAGCTTTTTGTTATGTTTTGATATACTTTGGTCCCAAATTATTCGATTTAATAAAGTTATTGCTTTTCTTCCTTGTACGTTTCGATATTTTATAGCTTTGTCTAGTGTTCCGTCAGCGGTAATTTTTAGACCTTAGTATTTATACTCATCACAGGACTGAATCCGCTGCCCGGTATTTAAGATTAGATCCTGTTTCATTCCACTGATACACATATATTCTGTCTTATTGAGATTAACCTCTAGTCCCCACTTATTGTACTCTTCTATTAGTTGTCGTGTCATATATTCGAGATCGTCATAATCCTGAGCCACTACTATCTGATCATCGGCGTAACATAAAGTATACAAGGTGGTTTCGTCCAACGGAATTCCCATGTTTTGGCATTTTCTCTTCCATACTTTAAGGACTTGTTCCAAGTATATCTTGAAGAGCGTAGGCGAGATACAGCAACCTTGTTTAAGATCTTTATTTACTTTAAAGCCTTTGGTTAGTTTTGCTTTTATTTTAACTTTTGCCTTAATATTATAACAGTATAACTCTTTGATGGCCTTAATTAGTTGTACGCTTATGTTTGTGTTTTCCAACGCTTTCCAAAGTAGATTTAGTGGTATACTATCATATGCCTTCTGCAAATCTACGTAAAGCAGATGGAGCTCTTGTCCGTATGCCATTTTCTTTTCAATAACTTAGGTTATACAAAAGAGATGATCTGAAGTCGATCTACCCGCCCTGAAACCAGCTTGTTTTTCTGCCTCCATGTCTTTATATTCCCTCTCCACTTTATTTCTTATTATTTTACCGTATATTCTGCTTAGCTTAGCAGAATTTCTGTAACTTCATTTATTTAAATAAATTGACACATTTGATATTTAACAGGCTGTGCGAAGAAAGAGAAAAATCAAGACCTATCATTTTTCGACGTGATCCGAGTGGAGGACCCACGTGTAGCTGAGTTCTGTGCGAAAACCACCGAGCCAGCTCCATATGACGTCTTGTTGACGTGTCTTCAGCGGAACTTTGGTTTGGATGATTTGAAAATAAACTATCAGGGTAAATCACATCGGTCGCAAGGTAATGAGTTTACTATGACTGTAGGTAAATATACTGCTACCGTACAGTGTAAGAATAAAAGAGACGGAAAACAAAGGGCGTCTCAAAGTATTTTGCAAGCATTACATCCTGGTATCACCACTTGGGGTTCTCTATTG
The DNA here is from genome assembly GCA_963576565.1 of Aspidapion aeneum. NCBI lineage: Eukaryota > Metazoa > Arthropoda > Insecta > Coleoptera > Brentidae > Aspidapion > Aspidapion aeneum. The sequence continues at coordinate 145,286,549 of OY755039.1, read as the reverse complement.
AGGCTTTATGGTAATCACTCTGTTAAAAGTTTTAAAGAGAAAAAAATGGAAGAACAAGAAATTACTTCTCTACAAAGCAAAGCGGCGGTTAACCAACCGAACTATGCAATTTTAGAAAAATTAAGACTTGAGTTAGGAAAATTGGAAGAAAAACGACAATCCATTAGGCCTTTAGGTGTACTGAATACTGCTGACACTGAAATGGATTTTCGACCACCTAGTACTTCTAAAAAAGATTTGAACAAGAAGAATAAACTCACAAAAGTCTCAACCAAAGGTTTAGATAAAAAATATGTTAGTCCCAAGGGTAATAATCCTTTACCGGGCCCCGGCGCGTTAAACAATGTTGTAGAGGAAGTACTTAATAAAGAAAAGTTAATAAATATTGTCGATAACAAAATCATTCAAGAAAAACAAGTCCAAACATTACCCAGTCCAGATTCTGTTGTAAGTTCCACGTCAAAACATGATTTTGCTAAAGAAGAACTGATTTCTAATTTTGAGGCTGATATAAGCAGTAGTACCAATTTTTAATAAAATCCTTCGCGTTTTAGTATTTGTATCACCACTCTTTTGAGGCTCTATGGCGATTCCTCTGTTGAAAGTTTTAAAGAGAAAAAATGGATGAACAAGAAATTACTTCTCTAAAAAGCAAAGGGGCGGTTAACCATCCAAACTATGCAACTTTAGAAAAATTAATACTGGATTTAGGAAAATTGGAGGAAAAATGAACACCAGTTAGGCCTTTAGGTGTACTAATTACCGCTGACACTGAAATTAATTTTGGACCGCCTAGTACTACTAAAAAAGGTTGAACAAGAAGAATAAAATTCCAAAAGTCTCAACCAAAGGTTTAAATAAAAAATCTGATTGTCTCAAGGGTAATAATCCTTGACCGCCTCTCAGCACTTTAAACAATGTTTTAGAGGAAGTAGCTAATAAAGAAAAGTTAATAAATATTGACGATACCAAAATCATTAAAGAAAAACAAGTCCGAACATTACCCAGTCCAGATTCTAAGTAAGTAAGTAAGTTCTACGTCAAAACATGATTTTGCTAAAAAAGAACTGATTTCTAATTTCAAGGCTGATATAACCAGTAGTACCAATTTGTAATAAGATCCTGCGCGCTTTGATTATTTGTAAATATTTTCTAAATCACGGTGTAAGTCAGCTTATTTTAATAATTCGGTTGTTTCTCCATTGTTTTCTCAAAATGGCAAGGGGTTCTCTTTTGAGACATTTGCGATTATATCTTTGTTAAAAGTTTGCAACTAAAAATATCCCAACTAGTTTAGTTAATGTGTCTTTAAGGAAACCTCGGTTTAGATGACCTGAAGATAAACTACCAGTGGAAATCACACCGGTCGCAACGTGATGAGTTAGATGTAGGTAAATATACTGTTACTATGTAGTGTAAGAATAAAAGAGACGGAAAACAGAGGGCGTCTCAAAGTATTTTACAAGCATTACATCCTGGTATCTCCACTTGGGGTTCTCTATTAAGGCTCTATGGTAATCACTCTGTTAAAAGTTTTAAAGAGAAAAAAATGGAAGAACAAGAAATTACTTCTCTACAAAGCAAAGCGGCGGTTAACCCGAACTATGCAATTTTAGAAAAATTAAGACTTGAGTTAGGAAAATTGGAAGAAAAACGACAATCTATTAGGCCTTTAGGTGTACTAAATACTGCTGACACTGAAATGGATTTTCGACCACCTAGTACTTCTAAAAAAGATTTGAACAAGAAGAATAAAATCCCAAAAGTCCACCAAAGGTTTAGATAAAAAATATGTTAGTCCCAAGGGTAACAATCCTTTACCTGGTCCCGGCGCGTTAAACAATGTTGTTGAGGAAGTAGTTAATAAAGAAAAGTTAATAAATATTGTCGATAACAAAATCATTAAAGAAAAACAAGTCCAAACATTACCCAGTCCAGATTCTGTTGTAAGTTCCACGTCAAAACATGATTTTGCTAAAGAAGAACTGATTTCTAATTTTGAGGCTGATATAAGCAGTAGTACCAATTTTTAATAAAATCCTTCGCGTTTTAGTATTTGTATCACCACTCTTTTGAGGCTCTATGGCGATTCCTCTGTTGAAAGTTTTAAAGAGAAAAAATGGATGAACAAGAGATTACTTCTCTAAAAAGCAAAGGGGCGGTTAACCATCCAAACTATGCAACTTTAGAAAAATTAATACTGGATTTAGGAAAATTGGAGGAAAAATGAACACCAGTTAGGCCTTTAGGTGTACTAATTACTGCTGACACTGAAATTAATTTTGGGCCACCTAGTTCTTCTAAAAAAGGTTTGAACAAGAACAATAAAATTCCAAAAGTCTCAACCAAAGGTTTAAATAACAAATCTGATAGTCTCAAGAGTAATAATCCTTTACCGCCTCTCAGCACTTTAAACAATGTTTTAGAGGAAGTAGCTAATAAAGAAAAGTTAACAAATATTGACGATACCAAAATCATTAAAGAATAACAAGTCAGAACATTACCCAGTCCAGATTCTACTGTAAGTTCCACGTCAAAACATGAATTTGCTAAAAAAGAACTGATTTCTAATTTCGAGGCTGATATAACCAGTAGTACCAATTTGTAATAATATCCTGCGCGCTTTGATTATTTGTAAATATTTTCTAAATCACGGTATAGGTCAGCTTATTTTAATAAATCGGTTGTTTCTCCATTGTTTTCTCAAAATAGCAGGGGTTCTCTTTTGAGGTATTTGCGATTATATCTTTGTTAAAAGTTTGCAACTAAAACTATCCCAACTAGTTTAGTTAATGTGTCTTTAAGGACACCTCGGTTTAGATGACCTGAAGATTAACTACCAGTGGAAACCACCAGTCGCAACGTGATGAGTTAGATGTAGGTAAATATACTGTTACTATGTAGTGTAAGAATAAAAGAGACGGAAAACAGAGGGCGTCTCAAAGTATTTTGCAAGCATTACATCCTGGTATCAACACTTGGGGTTCTCTATTAAGGCTCTATGATAATCACTCTGTTAAAAGTTTTAAAGAGAAAAAAATGGAAGAACAAGAAATTACTTCTCTACAAAGCAAAGCGGCGTTTAACCAACCGAACTATGCAATTTTAGAAAAATTAAGACTTGAGTTAGGAAAATTGGAAGAAAAACGACAATCCATTAGGCCTTTAGGTGTACTGAATACTGCTGACACTGAAATGGATTTTCGACCACCTAGTACTTGTAAAAAAGATTTGAACAAGAAGAATAAAATCCCAAAAGTCTCATCCAAAGGTTTAGATAAAAAATATGTTAGTCCCAAGGGTAACAATCCTTTACCGGTTCCCGGCGCTTAAAACAATGTTGTAGAGGAAGTGGGTAATAAAGAAAACTTAATAAATATTGTCGATACCAAAATCATTAAAGAAAAACAAGTCCAAACATTACCCAGTCCAGATTCTGTTGTAAGTTCCACGTCAAAACATGATTTTGCTAAAGAAGAACTGATTTCTAATTTTGAGGCTGATATAAGCAGTAGTACCAATTTTTAATAAAATCCTTCGCGTTTTAGTATTTGTATCACCACTTGGGGTTCTTTTTTGAGGCTCTATGGAAATCACTCTGTTAAAAGTTTTAAAGAGAAAAAAATTAAAGAACAAGAAATTACTTCTCTACAAAGCAAAGGGGCGGTTAACGAACCAAACTGTGCAACTTTAGAAAAATTAAGACTGGATTTAGGAAAATTGCAAGAAAAACGAACATCAATTAGGCCTTTAGGTGTACTAATTACTGCTGACACTGAAATTGATGTTGGACCGCCTAGTACTACTAAAAAAGGTTTGAACAAGAAGAATAAAATTCCAAAAGTCTCAACCAAAGGTTTAAATAAAAAATCTGATTGTCTCAAGGGTAATAATCCTTGACCGCCTCTCAGCACTTTAAACAATGTTTTAGAGGAAGTAGCTAATAAAGAAAAGTTAATAAATATTGACGATACCAAAATCATTAAAGAAAAACAAGTCCGAACATTACCCAGTCCAGATTCTATTGTAAGTTCCACGTCAAAACATGATTTTGCTAAAAAAGAACTGATTTCTAATTTCAAGGCTGATATAACCAGTAGTACCAATTTGTAATAAGATCCTGCGCGCTTTGATTATTTGTAAATATTTTCTAAATCACGGTGTAAGTCAGCTTATTTTAATAATTCGGTTGTTTCTCCATTGTTTTCTCAAATTAACAGTGGTTCTCTTTTGAGGCATTTGCGATTATATCTTTGTTAAGAGTTTGCAACTAAAAATATCCCAACTAGTTTCGTTAATGTGTCTTTAAGGAACCTCGGTTTAGATGACCTGAAGATTTACCAGTGGAAATCACACCGGTCGCAAGGTAATGAGTTAGATTATTAGTTAGAGTTAAGTAAATATAAGAGACGGAAAACAAAGAGCGTCTTAAAGTATTTTGCAAGCATTACATCCTGGTATCACCACTTGGGGTTCTCTATTAAGGCTCTATGGTAATCACTCTGTTAAAAGTTTTAAAGAGAAAAAAATGGAAGAACAAGAAATTACTTCCCAACAAAGCAAAGCGAAGTTTAACCAACCAAACTATGCGATTTTAGAAAAAGAAGAAAATTTGATGAAAAACGAAAATACATTATGCTTTTAAGTGTACTAAATACTGCTAACACTGAAATGAATTGCCGACTACCTAGTACTTCTAAAAAAGGATTGGACAGAGAAATAAAATACCAAAATTCCCAGCCAAAGGTTTCAGAGGAAGAAGTTAATAAAAATAAGTTAATAAATATTGTTGATACCAAAATCAATAAAGAAAAACAAGTCCAAACGTTACCCAGTCAACATGCTGTGATCAGTTCGACTTTAAAATAATATGATTTTTCTAAAGAAGAACTGATTTCTAATTTTGATACTGATATAAGCAGTAGTACAAATGTTTAACCTTCAATTCAGGCCTATGTCTCACTGTAAAACGTTTTCGATCAGGTTTTTTTTTTCAATTCGTTTTCTAAGAACATAACGTTGTGAACAAATAATTTTGACAAGCAACACAAAATATTTCTGTAAGTAACTGACATTTTAATAGTTGGGAATTTTTTGCAGCCTTTCGAATTAATCTAAGTATTAAACTAAGAAGTACATTAAGTCATTTGTAATAATAATGACGTATATTCATTAAAATAAAGCTCAGTCATGTATATAGTGTTTAGTTTTTGTTACAAAAAATGCAGCTATTAAGGCGGATTTCCACCAAATGAACATAACCGCAACAAAACAGCCACTGTGTCGATTTCGACAAAACAAAAACTTGAGTTGGCTAAATATGAAACATTTTGAATACATTGTGTCGCAGGCGACAGTTGTGTCGCTATGTGGAAAAGGTCAGCGACAACAACAAGCAACTATTCAGTTTACTATTTTGTTTTGGATAAAACATTTCACAAGAAAACATAACTCATACTAGTTTTTGTCTGTTTGGTGGAATTTCAGTTTGTTTTCAAAAATAAAACGAGTTTTTTATTTCTGTTATTCACAGTGCGCCTGAATGAAGTATAGGTTACAAAAACTAATTGCACATTTTGAATATGGACTCTTTCCTGAGTTCAGAAACATATTCATATAAATCCTAGCTGATCCTCTCTTTGCCATTTTTCTAGTTAGGGTAGGCGCTGGCTCCTGTCACGTGTGACCCAATATGTGAGCTGAATTTGACTGCGGGGCATTGTTAAGCACCTATAGGAGTATACAAAAGTTTGGTCACGTGGTTGAACTCATGGTCGTTTGGCCGCCATCTTTAAAAATGGCCGCCAAATTGATAGATTTTTTTGTTTAAGCGTATCTCCCTACCCGGTCGTCCGATTTTAATTTTTTAAAGCTTTTTATACTCCTTTTTTAAAAACAAATAAACTTTGTCATTACACATTTTTTGATAAATCAAGTAGTTTTTGAGATATACCAAGTTATTAGTATTTCCGCTCGCAAAAGAATTGAAATAATACCCATGCTCATTTTATTGTAGCTTCAATATTATTGACATTTGTTTTTTTTGTTACATAGAAGGCTTTAAACTTTTCACAGAAGAGGATATTGACTTTATGTTTTTAAAGTTCAATGGATGGTACCCCTAAAGACTGCCTTAAAGAGGGTTGTTTCTAAAACTGTTCACAAGATTATAGAAAAAGTGAATTTGCAGCGAAACGATGCATCCTAGCGAAAAACGTTGATAATAATTTTTTATAGTACTTTTAATTCCGCTTCTTCTGATCATTGTCATATCTTTTACAATTTTTAAGAAAAAAATCGATTTTGGAGCGAAAACATGAAATTTTTTTTAGCTGGATTATCTAGCTAACTATCGAAGCTAGGATGCTAAGTGATACATCAAAAAAAGCGGAATGAAAAGCACTACAAAAAATTTATTTTATAGTTTTTCGCTAAAATGCATCGTCTCGCTGCAAATGCATTTATTCTATAATCTTGTGAACAGTTTTAGAAACCATCCATCGAACTTTAAAAACAAAAAGTCAATATCCTCTTCTGTGAAAGGTTTAAAGCCTTCTATGTAACAAAAAAAAAAACAAATGTCAATAATATTGTAGCTACAATAAAATGAGCATGGGTATTATTTTAATTCTTTTGCGGGCGGAAATACCAATAAACTTGGTATATCTCAAAAGCTACTTGATTTATCAAAAAATATGTAATAACAAAATTTGTTTGTCTTTAAAAAAGGAGTTAAACAGGCTTTAAAAAAATTAAAATCGGATTACTGGGTAGGGAGATACGCTTAAACAAACAAGGGTAGGGAGATACGCTTAAACAAACAAATCTATCAATTTGGCGGCCATTTTGAAAGATGGCGGCCAAACGACCATGAGTACAACCACGTGACCAAACTTTTTTTATACTCCTATGGGTGCTTAACAAAGCCCCGTAATTAAACTGAGTGTACATATTAGGTCACACGTGACAGGAGCTAGCGTCTAGATTAACTAGAAAAATGTCAAAAATTTCGAGAAGAGGATCAGCTAGGATTTATATGAATATGGCTCTGAAGTCAGGAAAGAGTCCATATTCAAAATGTGCAATTAGTTTTTGGAACCTATACTTCATTCAGGCACACTGTGAAAAACAGAAATAAAAAACTCGTTTTATTTTTGAAAACAAACTGAAATTCCACCAAACAGGCAAAAACTAGTCTGAGTCGCGTGTTTTGTTGTGAAATGTTTTGTTTTGAAAACGAAACTAGTCGCAAGCGAGTCCGTTTGGTGGAAATCCGCATTTACTTCTTATCCATCTACCTGTACCACGTACTTATATACATCAGAACTAAGAAGGTGTCTTTAAAAATGACTGCTACAAGCGTGCCAGCATGTTGAGTTTCAAACGAAAATTAAGGATGCTGATGGGATAATGGGCGCCGCTCTTTCAGCGTCATCTCTTTCCTAAGGTTAACAACACCCATTATCAGTTACCTTAGGATAAATATATTTTAATTTGTTTAAAAAAATACCAAGTAAGCGGTTACGTCAACTCAATATCCAGTAAATCCAAGACACTTTCTTAAATTTTATTGAATAATAAAAGTTTACCCCAATTTTGAACGTCAAATCACCGCACTGACAAGTTCTCAGTCATTTAAAAGCAGCGCAGCCCACGAGAAAGACCGGCCCGGGCGCGAAAATATCACGTGACCGTAGGAGGGTCACAAAAGAACGCTTCCCGGCCAGCTGTCATTATAAAACATGTGTGTTTTCAGTTTTGGTATGTTTGTTTACGTCGATTTTTTTTTAATTCGGGCATGAATTTTATGTGAATTTTATCAAAGTTATTCAAATAACGCAGCCCACGAAAAAGACAACAATGCCGCGAACGTGTAGTGTTGTTGGTTGTCGGTCCAACTATAAAACGGAAATCGAATATGTGTCAACTTTTAATTTGCCAGTGGATAAACAAATTATTAAAACGTCCACAAGTTTGCATCAAACATTTTCCTAACGAGCAGGTTATTTGGTTTGATAAGTGTGTTCTAAATGGAGAGTGTTGAAAATGGTCCGAAATACCTAAGTAGACAACCTGTATCTACTGTTCGATTAGCTGATGTCGAGAGGCAGCAACTGAAAACTGCAATACAAGAAAGTCTTGAAACACTTTGAGCTCATAAGAAATCAAAAGTTTTATGAAATATTGAGGACATTTTAAAATTTTATTGTTCTAATACTAAAATAAACAAAAATTGGATTTTTACCCAAGAACGTGACACAGTCTGCCTGTGCCTGATGACATTTTTGAACAACAATCCATCACTGTTAGCATCTCTAGTTGTTGAGGGAAATCTGTTATTTTTTGTAAATGTTAACAATGTGTCCATACCAAAAAACAAACTGGCAAAAAAAGTTGGAGTTTTATTTTTGGACAGCACCGATACACTTGAAAAGTTAATGCAGTTTATTGAAATGAAAGTTGCAAACGGGAAAGAAGTGGTAAAAGATAAAATTGATCAAGTAATAGACATCCTTAGTGACATTTTCGATAGTGAGAGTGAAAAATGTGTTCAATTGTCATTTCTTATTGAACAATTAGGTCTCTTGAAAAGGTCACCTGAAAATCGAAGATATTGTGGATACACTTTAATATTGGCTTCATCTTTGTTTATCCAGTCATCCAGTGCGTACATGTCAATTTACAAAACTAAGGTAATATGTCTTCTGCACCCTCGCAATATTAAAAAACTGATTTGTAAAATATCGCTAACAGATAGTAATCTCTCCGGTAGTGTGCAATATTTAAAAAGTAAGCTCCAGCTTTTAAAAGAACATGAGTTTTAGTTAACTTACACTTAATGAAATATATATTAAACTTTGTGCTGGGTAATTTTTCAAAAAATTATTGACGACCACTACATTCAGTTCATTGAATGTGAAAACCATCTCACTTATTCACAAAATCACTTGTTTCTTTTTAATAAATTATTGTGAAATGTTTTATATTAAACATTTTTCTTCAGATAACTCTACCGAGTGTTTTTGTGGAGAAGAACTATTGTCAAAGCTTGAAAAAATTAGTTTAAGGGCATGTAAAGTTTTTTAAAATAATTTTATTAAAAAGCATATTGATTTAGTGTCTGCTAATAAATCTTTGAATAAGAATACATACAAAGATGATGATGATGATGAGACACTCAAAGAAAAATTAAAAAACTTAAAGCTTAGGTTTGTTATGTCCAATTTTAAAAGACTTGTATAGATTTGAAGTAACTAACGATATTATGTACCTAATATACCTGAAGGTATTAGAGTGCAAATTTCATATAATTTTTTATTTTATAGATTCAGTTCTTTTATCTATAATAAACACATACACCAGCAAAATATTTTTTTCAATTTTTGCCTATATGAGAACAAAAATTTTTTGTCAATTTATTTAAATTGTGTAAAAACAGATAATATATTAACCAATACAATAAGAATCCTGGAACTCCTAAGATCACGTGACCGCCGACTTGCTTATAACGCGTCATGGCCGGTCTTTATCGTTGGCTGCGAAAAGCAGTCCCTTTCAAATTTTATTAAAAGCATTAACTTTTTTCATCCAAGCCATACGTTTTGGTTTAATTGAATCCCATATGGCGGAACGCTTATATGACTTTCATACGCTTTAGTAGCACACCAATATAAGTACGTGACCTATACCCAAAACCCAAAATTTTGTGATTTTAAGACTGCAATACCGCAAATATTTTTGCTTAGTTATAGACTTATATAGTTATAGGCTAGGTTGAATGACATTATAATTCATATTTCGGGACTAGTTAGACTTAAGCTTTTTTTATGTTTTAGTTTTTTTTGTTTTATCCTCAGCGTTTATGGTTGGTTTCTGTCTTTTTTGAACGCATAGAAAGAGATACAAACCATTAAATGTAATTATTCAGGGTTATTAAACCATAGGCAGTTACACTTTTGTGACATTTCCAACCTCTTTATTTATTATATGCATACTGAGAGCAACAAAAAAATCCCTGAAAAATGGCATGTCTTTGAGTTATTTTAATCTGTGCGTTTTTTTTTGTTCACCTACATGCACATGCGTGTTGCAACATTTAAGGAAAGTTTTAGGTTATGTTTACAGAAAAGAAAAAATAAGTTTTTGCAATATTTTTGATTAAAAATGGAAAACTTGTCTGATATTATAAATCACCAATTCTATCTACACTGTGTCTGCAATTATAAGCCTTTTTATGATAAAAGTGACAAGATATGTAAAAAATGGTATTGCGCATGTCTGATACGCAGCACGGGTGGCTGCACGGTCTGAAAAGCTTGCGGTTTGCAAACACGTCGGACGGTGCTGGCAGCGTTTTATTAAAAATGGTTACATTGATTCCCATATAGGCCACGACCCTGAAAAAATCAGCTGTCCTCGGGGGGCTGACTTTTACATTGGGTCTTATGGGAGGTCAGAGGTTTTTTTATGATATTTTCAAAATGGCACTACATTCCGCGAAATTTCGGTGAAATATTCTCAGACACCATCCCGATATTCCACCAAACTTTTTTAAAGAAGCAAGATAATTAAAAGGTTAAAATCTTCAAGATTTAGCATTCCTTATGTTAAATTCAAATTACCCGCCATGTACCGCATGCCAACTGTTATATTTGACATGTATTTGACTTTGTCATCTGTGTTTGTTACATTCCTTTCTGCTTTAAATTTAATTTTAGTGTGAGCTAATGAACTGGCTCTAAAAAATTAAGGATTACTATATATTTTATCGGTTTCACAACGTTCTACGTCTTCCGATACCCAATCTCCACTCGTTTCTGTTTGCCCATAATTCATCATCTAGGCCTCTTATTCTTATTTCACTGTCTATTCCTTCTCTCCAGCTTCTCCTTGGCCGTCCTCGTTTTCTTCGGCCAGTTGGTTTCCATTGTAGTATTTGTTTAGGTAGTTTTTCATCATTAATTCTTTGTACATGTCCGTACCACACCAGTTGTTTTGTTCTTATATCATCCACTAAAGTATGTTTACCCCCTGTCATAATTTCTCTTATTCTTTGATTTGTTTCTTATTTCACTGTCTATTCCTTCTCTCCAGCTTCTCCTTGGCTGTCCTCGTTTTCTTCGGCCAGTTGGTTTCCATTGTAGTATTTGTTTAGGTAGTTTTTCATCATTAATTCTTTGTACATGTCCGTACCACACCAGTTGTTTTGTTCTTATATCATCCACTAAAGTATGTTTACCCCCTGTCATAATTTCTCTTATTCTTTGATTTGTAACTCTTTCTCTTTTTGATTTCCCCGCTGCTCTTCTCCAATAGTCCATCTCCTTCCGTAGCGGAAAGCATTTTTTCTGTTCTTTCCTTAATTGGCCATACTTCTGAGCCGTATGTAATAATACTTTTTACAATGGTGTTATATATAAGCTTTTTGTTATGTTTTGATATACTTTGGTCCCAAATTATTCGATTTAATAAAGTTATTGCTTTTCTTCCTTGTACGTTTCGATATTTTATAGCTTTGTCTAGTGTTCCGTCAGCTGTAATTTTTAGACCTAAGTATTTATACTCATCACAGGACTGAATTCGCTGCCCGGTATTTAAGATTAGATCCTGTTTCATTCCACTAATACACATATACTCTGTCTTATTGAGATTAACCTCTAGTCCCCACTTATTGTACTCTTCTATTAGTTTTCGTGTCATATATTCGAGATCGTCATAATCCTGAGCCACTACTATCTGATCATGGGCGAAACATAAAGTATACAAGGTGGTTTCGTCCAACGGAATTCCCATGTTTTGGCATTTTCTCTTCCATACTTTAAGGACTTGTTCCAAGTATATCTTGAAGAGCGTAGGCGAGATACAGCAACCTTGTTTAAGACCTTTATTTACTTGAAAGCCTTTGGTTAGTTTTGCTTTTATTTTAACTTTTGCCTTACTATTGCGGTATAGCTCTTTGATGGCCTTAATTAGTTGTACGCTTGCTTATGTTTGTGTTTTCCAACGCTTTCCAAAGTAGATTTAGTGGTATACTATCATATGCCTTCTGCAAATCGACGTAAAGCAGACGCAGTTCTTGTCTGTATGCCATTTTCTTTTCAATAACTTGGGTTATACAAAAGAGATGATCTGAAGTCGATCTACCCGCCCTGAAACCAGCTTGTTCTTCTGCATCCATGTCTTTATATTCGCTCTCCACTTTATTTCTTATTATTTTGCCGTATATTCTGCTTAGCGTACTAGTCACAGATATACCTCTATAATTGTCACATATATCTTTCCTAGGATTACTATACATTTAAATAAATTGTTCTGAAAGAATATAGTAAAAACAATCTCAAAACCGGCTTTATTTAAAAAAAAATCAAATATCCGTGAACCGTCATTCCAACTTCAATATTTTAAAGACAATCAGCTGTGTCGTGACGTGACCATAAAAAAAAAATCAGACCACGATGTGACGTCAACAAAGTGGATCGTGGCCCGTCCGTTTTGATAGCGCTGGCCTAGCCAGGGCTATCAAAACGGACGGGCCACGATCCTCCACTTTGTTCACGTCACATCCGGGGCTGATTTTTTTTTGATGGCCACGTTACGACACAGCTGATTGTCATTAAAATATTGAAGTTGGAATGACGGTTCATGAATATATATTTTTTTTTTAATAAAGCCGGTTTTGAGATTGTTTTTACTATATTCTTTTAGAACAATTTTTTTTAAATCTATAGTAATCCTTAATTTTTCAGAGCCGCTTCATTAGCTCGCACAAAAATTAAGTTTAAAGCAGAAGCGAATGTGACAATCACAGATGACAAAGTCAAATAAATGTCAAATATAACAGTTGGCATGTGGTACATGGCGGGAAATTTGAATTCAAAATAAGAAATGCTAAATCTTGAATATTTTAACCTTTTAGTCATGTTGCTTCCTTACAAAACTTTGGTGGAATATCGGGATGGTGTCTGAGGATATTTCACTGAAATTTCGCGGAAATCTGTAGTGCCATTTTGAAAATATCATAAAAAAACGTCTGACCTTCCATAAGACCCAATGTAAAATTCAGCCCCGGGAGAACAGCTGATTTTTTCAGGGTCGTGGCCTCTATTTTTGTGTTGGCCTTGGCCTAGCATACGTGCTGGCGTTCAACCCCACGAGCGAACACGATGGGACATTTTTAATGCAACCAAAGTAAAGAACTGGCAGCATTGCAATTTTTCTTTGAGCCACACAAATGTTCTGTCTATACTCAACACATGGCTTTTCCAATGTATTTTTCCTGTGTATTTTGCTTAGAAGCCATTGTGCCATTAGGCAAAAGCAAAACTCTGTATGAGACTTTATATATAAGTTATTTCTTTTTAATTATTTTAAGTTTATCAATACTAACGTCCAAAGAAAGAACGCTGTAAGTTAATTTTTTCCAATTTTAAAATTTTTGTTTAAATTTAAAGTAAAATTGTTTTAAATCAGCTTTGAAATTTGCAAAGTGTCAAACATATCTTCGTGGTTTCAAGGATATGTAGTCATTGGTATTTACTATTGAATTATGAGATCTTTTCAAGCGGTGGACCGTTCGGTTATTAGTTCTCTTCGTTTAAATGCGAGAATTAAACAGAGAGCGACTAACCAAGAAATCATGCATTTCCATTGTTAGATTAACCATTTATAACTCTGCTCCGGAGCATCGAAGAAGTCCAGTTATTTCTTCGATGTCCGGAGGAAGAAAGAAAGAACAATGAAAATGCATGATTTTTTGACGTTTCTTGGTTAAGTGGTCTCTGTTTAATGGTGGGTGTGCTTTCGGGCTGTTCGGCCGTCGTCGTTGGAAATTCGTTCTCGACGTTTCGCCATCTCGAGTGCATGGCATCATCAGGAGATGTTGACTGTTTGTCGGCTTCTCGAAGACTGGAGGTTAGTCTGTCGCGGGCGCAAGTTATATACGCTATGGTGGGCGGGGCGTATATCAGAGCTGGTCGGTGATTGGTCACTTTCCCGAGATTCAGTTTTGTTTTTGTAAGGGAGCCGTTTAGTGTTTTGAAGAACCGGTACCCACGTTCTGTTAATTTGAAGAGTTTCTTCAGATTTGTTGAAGTTCTGCTGGTGTTTATGAATTTCGATTGCTTCTCTATAAAGTCTTGGATAGTAAGAAGAGGAGGCGCATAGAACTTGTGTGTCTTCGAATTTTATTCGGTGGTCTTCATTGTTTAGTGTGTGGTCTGCAACTGCGGATTTTTCCGTATGTCCGAGTCGACAGTTGGCTTTGTGTTCTTTGATTCTTGTGTTTACGGACCGTTTGGTTGTTCCGATGTAGACACTTCCACAGGTACAAGGAATGCGGTATACCCCTGAAGAACTTAGTGGGTCCCTTATATCCTTCGCAGATCTGAGGTGGTTCTCAATCTTCTTAGATGGCTTGAAGATCGTTTTTATGTTGTGTTTTCCCAGAATACGTCCGATCCTATCCGTCACTCTAGGGATGTAGGGCAGAAAGGCTCTTGAAATAACTTCGCGGCTGCTCAGTCCACCGCTACTATTACTTCTAGTACTCGGCTTTGGTCGTATACATTTATCTATGTTGCTTTGAGTGTATTCATTTGCTACGAGGGCGTTTTTAAGATGGTTTAATTCTTTGTCTAGATATTCTGGTTCGCAGATTCTTTTCGCCCTCTCTACCAATGTTCTTATTACCCCTTTTCTTTGGCACGGGTGGTGGTTATATGTGTTGTTTAGGTAGCGGTCTGTGTGAGCTACGCTTCACAGAACGTGGGTACCGGTTCTTAAAAACACTAAACGGCTCCCTTACAATAACAAAACTGAATCTCGGGAAAGTGACCAATCACCGACCAGCTCTGATATACGCCCCGCCCACCATAGCGTATATAACCTGCGCCCGCGACAGACTAACCACCAGTCTTCGAGAAGCCGACAAACAGTCAACATCTCCTGAAGATGCCATCCACTCAAGATGGCGAAACGTCGAGAACGAATTTCCAACGACGACGGCCGAACAGCCCGAAAGCACTCCCACCATTGGACGATGTCCGCGAAAGCCTTTCACAATTTGGTCTCTGTTTGTTTCTCGCATTGAAACGACGAGAAAGAATAACCGAATGGTCAATCGCTTGAAAAGCTCTATGGTTGTCGCTGAATATCAAATTCCAAAGTAAGGTGCAGTAAGTCAAGTCAAAAAAGGTATTAAGTAGACAGACTTACTGCGTTAAAAACTAACGTAAAATGTAGTATTGGATGTTTCTTTATTTGACAAAAAATCCGTTAAAATAAATTATATTTTACAAAATTAGGCAAAAAATTGATTAAAAAAAATAACTAGTTTTTTTTACTTATTACTTTGGATGGCAGTATAATTTTGCTTTTAAAGTCCTGATAAATGTAAATGTATTTTGCTTGTAATTAGTTTTTAAAAATTAAAAAATAAATAGAATTTTTAATTACATATGTTTTATTTGATATAAAGTAATCTTAGACATTAATCAGTCAAGAATATAATTTAAAGAGTAGACAAACTCTTAAAAACAAATACAGGTTGTTTCAAAGTTCAGTATTAAGATATTAAGAATACAGGGGTCGACTTCGAACGTTGAGCGTTTATGAAAAGCGTATAAAAAAGGATGAACTTCAAGAAGTCAGTGAGGGACCAAAGACGCGCATATTCAGGAGCGTTTGCAGCTGTGACTCAAAATTCAATAATAGTTTTTTATTACTAAACAGGAGCAAGCACAGTAAGATTTCCACTTTTAAAAGACGAAGAATTACGTATTCGCAGTTCAAATTATATCTAAGAGATGGCGCAACAGCAATTAAAATCAAGGGGTTTTAAGGATTTTATTAATTGCCGTCTTTGGTGTACTCAGCCGGTAAGAGTAACGTCATTAGATCGCGAAAAAAAACCATTTTCTTGAATTGCTAACTTGACAACAGCGCTAAACTATTTATCTCTCTTAGTGCCATTTATTTAAATAGCGATCTTAATTCAATTCACATATTTTTCAATGGCCAAACGATCGTTGACGAACCCTGTATATTTTTGCCTATAAACATGTGATTGATAAAACGAAATATTTTATTTGACCTGAGACGTATGCTCTTAAAATCTTAATTCGGAAATTTGTATTTTTAGATTAACAATTAAACAAACTGTACATAACTTTACAGTTCACTGTAGAAACGGAAAATCTTTTCTATGTACAGCGTGTCCCATTTTCGATGGGATTAAATGGGAAACTCGGTTATTATTAAAGATATCGATTTTCTGATTGCACCTTACCGTGCTCTTTTTTTGAGCCCTTAAAAATGGCGTAATCAGATTTTTGCTATACCCCGTGGTTTCGCTAATACAAGGAGTTTTTGAAAAAATTGCATTTTAATTAATTCCTTGTATTGTATTTTGCAAGATATTTTTATTCTGTAAAAACCTTTTTATGGCAACTTTTTTAGAGCAAAATAATGACGTTTTTAAAAATATTGTTTAGTTTTCGAGATATGGTATTTATCATAAAAAAATTAAATACGGACCTGGATTTTTTTTATTATTACTTTGATTGGTTCCATGCTATTATTACCTTGTCCGAACCTGGAAATTTCCAACGTAATTATAAATTAAAAATTGCAAGACACACTAGTTGAACGATTTTTAGTTTATCTGTTTTGAAATGATAATTGAAAGATTTATAAATAAAGTAAAAAACGTTAAAAAGTTACAAAAATAATATCATACTAATTATTCAGGTCGTGAAATTTACAAAACAAAAGCGTGGAATTGACATTGTCATTTTACTTGTCATTTTTGTGAATGGCTTACAATTATTTTAAACTGGCTAGAAATCGACCATATCCAGATTTTAAAAAATGTGATATGTTTGACTGCTTTATTTAAGCAACAAAATCCCAATATTTAAATGACAGTAATATTTTTATGCAAAATGCGTTAAGAAAAATTACTCAAAAATGCCAACAATGTCTTACACATAATGGTAATGAGAAAAATTAGTTATTTTTTATAATTTGTTTTTTTTTTGTATTTTTCGTAGACTTTGTTTCAAATAAATCTGTAAATGAACATAAACCCATTTTAATATGCTAAGTATTAAAACAGTTAAACTAAAAATTGTTTATCTAGCAATTTTTAATTTATATTTATGTTGAAAATATCCAGGTTCGGACTAATTCTTTTTTTAAATATTAAATATTTTTTTTTATCTTAAAACAAAAATTTTTTAAATTTGTATTATTTTATGTAATACTAGCATGAAACCAATCAAAATAGTAGTAAAAAAATCTAGGTCCGTATTTAATTTTTTTATGATAAATACCATATGTCAAAAACTAAACAATATTTTAAAAAGTTGACAACGTCATTATTTTCTTGTAAAAAAGTTGCCATGAAAAGGTTTTTACAGAATAAAAATATCTCGCAAAATAAGCGAGATACAAGGAATTATTAAAAATACAATTTTTTCAAAAACTCCTCGTATTAGCGAAACTACGGGGTATAGCAAAAATCTGATTACGCCATTTTTAAGAGCTCAAAAAAAGAGCACGGTAAGGTGCAATCAAAAAATCAATATCTTTAATAATAACCGAGTTTCCCATTTAATCCCATCGAAAATGGGACACGCTGTACTCATACTGGGTAATTTTTACTCAATACCTATCTCCGTTAATATTGATCACACTATAGAGTTTATATAAGTCATAAGATGTTTCCTTTAAAAGATTCTGTCGATCAAGAAAAATCCTACACCTTTGTCAATTTAAACGATATAAGACGCTGACTCATGACGTAGCTTAAAATTTGCGCCCCGACATAAATTGTAATTTTGGAACATACTCATTTGCATCTCTTTTTAAAGCACAGCTAATTTTCCATTGCTGTCCAACTCATAGCGCTATACAAGGGACTCCCGGGCCTAATTTTTGACCAAAATTAGAAAAATAGGTTTTGTAACAATATTTGTTTTGAAATAAGAAAAAAGTAATTATCAATCAAAATGGCGGATCCAAAATGGCGAAGTTTCCTATTTATGAACCGATAAGTATGAAATTTAAAACTTTGGAGTGTTAATAGTCGCTAAATGATTTTTTACTTAAATTTTAAAAAGCTTATTTACCAATAGGTATCAAATTTGGAACTTTGGCATGTCTAAAGTCGCTGATTATAATTATGAAATCAAACTTTAAAAAATTACATGGCAGATGCGAAAGGCCAGAGTTGGAAAGGATGAGGAGTTTGCATAATATGAGATAAAAACCAAACTAAAAATTACAAATATTATAAAGAGTTAAACGGTATTATTTTTTGGCAGTACCAAAAACAAGAAAATAATACGAACGTAACCCTGACTTTGTAGAGGATAAGAACCTGTAAGTTTAACGACTGCATAATGAGTTAAAATGATTTTTCTAGAAAAGTGTGTTTTTAAGTCCAACAAAATAAATATTTTTAAAGCGTCCACGTTTTTTATATTGATAAAATGTTAGTCAGGTTTGGTAAACTGCTGAGAATTCCAAATAGAACCGTTTACCTTAAAAGCTTTTTTACCTATTTTTAGCTCACACATATACTATACTATAGTAGTGTGAGCTATGGTGATCCTAATTTTTTCGAGAAAAAAAAAGTTGCTCCGATTTCAAAAATTTTTATATATCTTTGCGTTTCAGATGATTTTGAAACATTTTTGTTGCGCCCTCTGTCTGTCTGTCTGTATGTCTGTCTGTCTGTTTATTTGTATGTCTGTATGTCTGTCTGTAACGACCAACGCGCATAACTCAAAAACCGTTGGCCGATTTTAATGAAACTTGGTACCTAGGCTGGGTCTTGGGTCGAGATGGTCCCATTTAAAAATGAACAAAATCCACCAAACACAAACCAAATAAAAGGGTGGGGGTAGATTTCAAAAATTAGAGTTAATGTGAAAATATGGCGTGTGTGATATCACAGAAAGCTAATTGAATCTGGAGTTAAACAAAATACATTTTAATTTATTTTAAAAAAAGGGTGGGGGTATATTTCAAAAATTAGAGTTTAAGTGAAAATATGGCGTGTGTGATATCAAACGAAAGGTGATTGAGTCCCGAGTTTAACAAAATACATTTTAGTTTTTGTTTTTTTAAGGGTGGGGGTAGATTTCAAAAATTTGAGTTTAAGTCAAAACATGGCTTGTGTGGTATCAAACAAAAGGTAATTTAGTCTGGAGTTGAATAACATATATTTCAGTTTTTAGTTATATTAGCTCACACGTACACTATAACTATAGTACCTAGTGTGAGCTTAGGGGCCCATATATTGGCAGAGTATTTTTCATAAGCAATCCACCTGTCAAAGTTAACTTGTTCTGTAATTTTTGGTTTTTGAGATATTGCAGTTGGTATTTTTTATTATTTTTTTTTATTTGATTTTTGAAATTAGTATAAAATTCTCTTTAAAATGACGTGTGAAACTAGACATTTAATTTTTTAATATTCTTTACATTCTTTATATTTTTTATTAATATATATTTAATAACAATTTTTAATTGTTTAAGTTAGCCTAAAGTGCTTTAAAAATAAGAAAGAAGTACTTTTGTTAAGACTGACATGCTTTGTTGTATATGATTAATATAAAACTCGTTTTTCTCGAAGAAATCCCTTTTTTGTAAATTAATAATATCTTTCATAAATATGAGCAACTTGTGGCAGCAGATTTTAAAGTATAATTTTTGAAAGATATGTACTCTTTAAGAAAATAAAAATTTCAAGAAAACGATTAATGACTGAAGCAAATTTTTATCCAACATTTATAAAAAATCTATATTTTTATAGAATTTCAGAAATGCCAAGCAAAAACCATTGTCTGGCCTGTCTACACATCAAAATACGAATCAAAATGTACAGGTATAAAATCTACTTACCTCCTTCTACAAGATTTATTTTATGCGAATTTTATACAACATAAAATATTGTCGCAAAATGGCTTTAAATCTGGATCAAATCGCCATACAGATATGGTACTCTGTTCCTTCCTTTTTCCTTCTAAAAAATAACTGAAAGTTCCGTCAATCAAATCATAGTTTTTTCAAGGCCTACTGGACTATCTACTCGTTTTTAGTACAGGTGTTCAGAAGTTTCAGTATGTTTTTAATTAAAGCCTTTTTGGCGAAAAATCAGGTCCGCGAGCTCACTGCTGATGGAAGAAAGTCGCTTGACATTGATTGTCAAAATGGCATCTTATAAAAACTTCTATTTGCAAAATAATCCCATGACATGTTTTAGATTGCGTGCGCCCGTCCCACTACTTTGTTAAAAAGAGAGAGTAAGTAGCTGCATAACAAACGAGTCGTTAAATACCGAGATGAATTCCAAAACGTGCGCAAGCGTTGATCTGTCACTTCTGCCAACCAATCGGCTGAGAGATATTTCAGTATGGTTTTATACAGCAAAACTTTAATAATTCCCAGTTCTTTTTGATGAAAATTCGTCGTTTTTGTGCTGTGAAAATGCCGGTGACGTGCAAGTTGTGTGACAAATTATTTAGTGCCCAATTTAATTTGAATAAACACTGTCATCGGGGTTCTACTGTATGTCTATGCTACGACAAAATTTTTTTAAGATTTAGGGCGTTTAAATTTGTCAATACTCCCATGGCAAAACAAAATAAACGTGAAATGCAATATAGAAGAAATACTGCATATACCTCAAAAAATATTAATCGCAGCACATAGATATTGTAAATTTTTGAAATCAAAAAGAAAAGACGAATCTTAAAATGCAAAAATATACAGGGTGTTCCCTCTCAAAAAATCGACTTCATTGTCACACCCTGTACAAAGTGTCCCAAATTCGTTGTTTTTTTGTGGTGTCGGGTATTTCTAGGGGAAATAGAAAAAAACTGAGCCCCCTTTGCGACGCTCAAATTTTAAGAGAAGCCTAAAGGTGAAAACTACATTTAGATATAGCAAGCCGTTTTTAAGCTACGGAGTGTTTTTGTCTGCATTTTGCTTTTGTGTAAATAGCTTTCTTATAGATCTTTTCTTGAAGAATCGACAGATGTAAACGGTTTTTATTTATCTCTTTTGGTTTTTAAAATATTGCATAAAGTTGTTATTTTTCTTACAGAATAACTCTAAAACTCTCTCTAAAATTTCCTTTAAAATGATCAGTGATGAGTATCACACTCAATATTTTAATTTTTAATTTTTTTTTATTGTTTTCTTTATTTTTATTTTTGAATCACCTCTTTATTATTTTTTTATTTTTATAATTTTATAATATTAAAATATTTTAAACCCATTAAGCAAACTAAAATATGTGGTAAAAATAAAAAAAAACAAAAATATAAAGAAATCCCACAATCCCATAAAGAAAAATTAATTTTATGGGATATCTCAAAAACTAAACGTGACAAATGAAATTTAATTTAACAGTTGAATTCCTCTTAAAAAAGTGTCTAAAGAATGTTTTCACAGAAATAAAAATATTAATAAATAAACAAGTTATAGACCCCTTCCCAAAATGCAGACTTTTTAAAAACACCCCGTAGTTTAAAAACGGCTTGCTATATCAAAATGCGATTTTCACTTTTAAGCTTCTTTTAAAATTTGAGTGTCGCAAAGGTTGATCAGTTTTTTTTAGCCCCTCTAAAAATACCCGAAACTCCCCAAAAACATCGAATTTGGGACACCCTGTACAAGGTGCCGGATAGAAAAAAAATATGTTGGCTTTTAAAGTTCATCATCATAATTAACCAAAAAAAATCTACAATTTATTATAGCCCTTTATTTTCAATGATAAAGTTGCTCCGGTTTTAAAAAACCACCCGGTACCTACATAAAATCATACCTAAAAATTAGAATTGACCATTATTTTATACCTTGAATTTTTTATTATACGTTAAGCTCTTCGATCTCGCGCCAATCCCGGTATTCGCGCCAATAATTTAAATTAGACATTTTGACGTTAATTTTGGCGCATGCTCCTTTGATGGAATTCATCTCGGTATTTAACGACTCGTCATAACAATGTGTGAGTTTAGTAAATAAAACGAGTGGACCACTGTTTCGTTATTAAAATCATGTGTGTTTAAGATTATTAAGCGCCCTTACTCATAAATTAATTTAAAAAGAGATGGTCAATAATCGGATAATAATGTGTAACCCTCAGATGCACCGTAACAACGCTTAGCTAATCCATTCTCCCTCTTTGTTGTTTTGTATGCGAGCAACAAGGACTTTATCGCGATTACACCCATAATCGCGCCTAAGTGCTTACGGTGCATATGAGGGTGTCCTATTTTGGGTTGGGGTGCCGTGGGACGTCACAGTCAGCGCCTTATTGTATAGCAGAATTTTTATGCAGTTACGTCATTTTTTACAAAAACAAATTACATAATAATATGATAAATATTAACGGCAATATCGTAAAATAGTGATCTAATTCAATGATAATATATAACCAATCACAGGGTGATTGGTTTGGTGATTGATTTCGTTAATGATTGATTGACATACATAATAATAATAATATACATACTGACACAAATAATAACATAGCAATACGTGTGAAACTAAACCTACTTTCTATGTACAAATGTTACAACTTAAAAATAACATCACAACAAAAGTTTAATTTGTTTATATCGTTCCAGATTTCAAATAACTTATTTCTGACACTTTAACAGCTTTTGTCACATTTTGTGTTTGTTTTATCTCACTTATCACTTGATATTCACCCAAATCAGAGAACATATAACTATTTTCTCTCTCTTTCTACCTTAATACACTTTGGTTTAATTTAATTTGTGTAATATTTAATTTTGTTCTAGTTTTGAATTTTTATTCCTTATTGCAACAACAATCAACTGATTTTGGCGTTTGGTTAGTTTGTTTCATTTTTACTAGTATTTTAGAAGCACTAAACGTAGGATCAACTAGTTTTAGTGTGTTATTTAGGTTTTATTGTTACTTGTATATTTTAAGTTTGGGCTTGCCAAGGTTTACTCAAAAATGTGTGTCTTCTAAATTTTTTTATTTAAAATCACATAACTATCAGTATAAAAAGTTTCTTCACTCACAGTTTCATTGTCTTGCATAACTAGGGTTGTAACTGTAGTTTGGTTTGGAGGTGGATGAGTTAAAATTGACTTGAGCATCCACCAGCACAAAATGATACATCACTAGTTTATATTACCGCTAGATGCTCTTTATTACTTTTGTTTGGATTGGCAACAACTTTTGGTATAATCGTTCCAGATTTCAAACAATTCAATTCTGGCACTATGGCAATTTTCGTTAAACTTTTTAGTTTTCTTACGATAGTTATTACTTTAGGCTTAGTATTATCTGTTATTATCTGCAACTGACTTGTAGCAGCTTTGTGAGCTCTAGTAATGGATATTCCTTGTTCCAACAGCTTATGTACTCTAGTAGTTATTCGAGGAACTACTGTTGGCGTTTGAGTAGGTGTTTTTATTTTAAGTACTAGTTTAGAAGTACTAAGCATAGGAACAACTTCTTTTAACGTCTCTTTTGTTTTATTTTTCTGATTGGTTTGTGTTGTTTTCCGATATTTTAAGTTTGACTTTGTCAACGTGGGTTTTCATTGTCGCTTTCAGGAACCACTTTTAAGGTAACAAGATCACGATTTCTCAAAAATGTGTGGCTTGTCTAAGTTTTTTTATTTAAAATCACATCATTTTCAGTATAAAAAGTTTCTTCACTCACAATTTTATTGTCTTGTATGACCAGGTTTGTAACTGTAGTTTGGTTTGGCGGTGCATGGGTTGGAATTGATTGACCATCCACCAGCACATATGATCCATCAGTTGTCTGTATTACCTTTAGATATTCCTGCTGTGTATTACTTTTATTTGGATTGACAACTTTTGGTGTAATCGTCCCAGGTTTCAAACAACGCAGTTCTGGCACTGTTACAATTTTTGTCGAACTTTCTGGTTTTCTTAAGATAGTTACTACTTTAGGCTTAGTATTTTCTGTTACTATTTGCAACTGACTTGTAGCAGCTTTGTGAGCTCTAATGGGTATTCCTTGTCCCACGAGCTTATTTACTCCAGTAGTTATTCGAGGAACTACGGTTGGCATTTGTGTAGGTGTTTTTATTTTAAGTACTAGTTTAGAAGTACTAAGCATAGGAGCAACTTCTTTTAACGTCTCTTTTGTTTTATTTTTCTGGTTGATTTGTGTGGTTTTCCGATATTTTAAGTTTGACTTTGACAATTGACAATTTTATTGTCTTGTATGACCAGGTTGGTAACTGTAGTTTGGTTTGGCGGTGCATGGGTTGGAATTGATTGACCATCCACCAGCACATATGATCCATCAGTTGTCTGTATTACCTTTAGATATTCCTGCTGTTTATTACTTTTATTTGGATTGACAACTTTTGGTGTAATCGTCCCAGGTTTCAAACAACGCAGTTCAGGCACTTTTACAATTTTTGTCGAACTTTCTGGTTTTCTTAAGAGTTATTACTTTAGGCTTAGTATTATCTGTTACTATTTGCAACTGACTTGTAGCAGCTTTGTGAGCTCTAGTAATGGGTATTCCTTGTCCCACGAGCTTATTTACTTTAATAGTTATTCGAGGAACTACGGTTGACATTTGAGTAGGTGTTTTTATTTTAGGTACTAGTTTAGAAGTACTAAGCATAGGAGCAACTTCTTTTAACGTCTCTTTTGTTTTATTTTTCTGATTGGTTTGTGTTGTTTTCCGATATTTTAGGTTTGACTTTGTCAAGATGGATTTTCATTGTCGCAAGATCACGTTTTCTCAAAAATGTGTGGCTTGTCTAAGTTTTTTTATTTAAAATCACATCATTTTCAGTATAAAATGTTTCTTCACTCACAATTTTATTGTCTTGTATGACCAAGTTTGTAACTGTAGTTTGGTTTGGCGGTGCATGGGTTGGAATTGATTGACCATCAACCAGCACATATGATCCATCAGTTGTCTGTATTACCTTTAGATATTCCTGCTGTTTATTACTTTTATTTGGATTGACAACTTTTGGTGTAACCGTTCCAGGTTTCAAACAACGCAGTTCTGGCACGGTTACAATTTTTGTCGAACTTTCTGGTTTTCTTGCAATAGTTATTACTTTAGGCTTAGTATTATCTGTTACTTTCTGTACGAGAATTTGCGCATTTTGGGGACTACCAGTAATAGTTATGCCTTGTTCAAAGAGTTTCTTGACTGCAGTAGTTATTCGAGGAACTACTTTCGGCTTTGGGGTAGATGGATTTATTTTAAATACTATTTGAGGCATAGGAGCAGATACTTCTTTTATGGTTTCTTTTCTTTTTTCTGGTTGGTTATGTGGTTTATTTATACTTTTATTTAAATCCGGGTTTGCCAAAATAGATCTAGTAGAACCCATTGCATTTGTTAGAATTTTCCTATGCCGAGACGAGCTTTGAGGTAACACGACCACTGGCTGAGTAGTATTCACTATATCTCCCAATTTTACGATAGTTGGAGCAGGATTGATAACTTTTTGTATCGCGAACTGGACGGGTTCACCAGGCTCTCTAATCTGCTGAACTGTAATTTCACCCTGACTTTCTTTTAAATCAACAAGCCCAATGTCTTCACCTTTATTCGATGTATGTCCGCCACTTCTTTTTTTTACTAAATCTTCGTTCCTATTTGACTCAAACCTAATTTCTTCACTTCTATTTTGAATATGTCCGGCACTTGCTTTTAAATCAATAAGTGATGTATTTGGGAGTGTGTTGGGAGCTTCTTTACTTCTATCTTCAATATACCCGCCAAATGTTTCGAAATTAAGAAGTATTTTGTTTTCCCACGGGTTGGTTCTTTTTTTAACTAAATTTTGGCTCCTATTTGACTCAAGCCCAATGTCTTCACTCTTGTTTTGAGTAGATTCCTCATTATCATCGGGTATAGTTAAGATTCCATCATCGTTTTCAAAAAAAGTGGCTTGCTTCGTTTGGACTGGTTCCGCGATTCGTCTTTTTTTGCTTTTGTCCTTAAAAAGTTGTGCCACTGGAAAAAATCTTCTCTTGCGATTAGATGTTCCGACACTTGTATTTTGAGTAGATTCTTTATTATCATCATTTAAAATTAATACTCCATCGTCACTTTCTCGAAAACTAAACTCTTGATTTGAAGGCAAATTATTTTGTTGTATTTGTGACGGTATGTTGGCTGGTTGAATGAATCTTTGTGTTGCATTTTCTTTATACAATGTGCTTGGGTTTCTAAATAGCATTGTTTTTTGGATGGGTTCCGTGACTGGAGTCATTTTTCTTAATGCTGTTTTTTCTGCTTCTTTGTCTGCATGTTTTTCTAGAACCTAAGAAAAAAAACAAATTGTTAGATTTTATTTTTAGGGTCATGCTAAAATGCTATGAAAATTTATGAAAATTTGATAAAATCTTTAAAATATTTTAAATTTTAGAATTATTTAAGATTTCTCAAAATTCTAAAAAAATCAGAGAGTATTTAGAAAAGTTTGTAAATTTTCAATTTTTAAAAAATTTTAAATACAAGAATTTCCGAGAATTTTTAAAATTTCATGAAATTTTCAAACTTTTTAAAATTGCACATTTTTTGTCAACATTTAAGTTTATGGAAATTTTTAAAACATTAAAAAAAAATTTGAGAATTTTAAAAAATTTTAATCATTTTTAAAAAATTAATGTGAGAATTTTAAAAAATTAATGTGAGAATTTTTAAAAATTTTCAATGTTTCTTAAATTTTAATAATTTTTCAAAAATTCAAAACAAATATTGAGAATTTTTTAATCAAAATTTGAGAATTAATTTTTTTTAATTCTTAAATTTTTAAGAATTTATAAACTTAAAATTTTGTAAAAATAACAAAAATATCACATTTTGTGTCAACATTTAAGTTTATAAAAATTTTTCAAAAATGAAAAAAAAATTGAGAATTTTTAAAAATTTTTAATTTTCTTTAAATTTTCCAAATTTGAAAATTTTATAATTGTTTCCAAATTTTTTAAAAATACGAATTTAAAAAATTTTCAAAAATCACAAAAATGTCACATTTTGTCTCAACATTACGTTGATGAAAATTTGATAAAATTTTAAAAAATATTTTAAATTTAATAATTATTTAAGATTTCTCAAAATTCTAAAAAAAATCAGAAAATTTAGAAAAGTTTGACAATTTTCAATTTTCTAAAAACTTTAAATACAAAAATTTCCAAGACTTTTTAAAATTCCATGAAATTTTAAAATTTTTACATTTTATGTCAACATTTAAGTTTATGAAATTTTGTAAAACATAAAAAAAAAATTGAGAATATTTAAAAATTTTCAATTTTTTTAAAATTAATTGTTCAAAAATTGAAAAAAAATTAAGAATTTTTAAAAATAAAATTAAAAAAAAAATAAGAATTTTTAAAAATTTTCAAAATTTGAAAATGATTTTTTTTTTAATTCTTTTATGAATTTATAAACTTTTCAAATTTTGCAAAAACTTTCAAAACTACAAAAATAGCACATTTTGTGTCAACATTTAAGTTTATTTTATTTTTGAGAATTTTAAAAATTTTTTAATTTTCAAAATTTTATAATTGTCTTCCTGAAAAATACTCGAAATTGAAAAATTTTCAAAAATTAGATAAATATCACATTTAAGTTTATGAAATTTTAAGAACTTTTTAAAAATTTTCAATTTTCTTTAATTCCTAAATTTTCAATATTTTATAAACAAAAATTCTATAAATTAAAAAAATTTAAGAATTTTTAAAAATTTTAAATTTTCTTTGATTTCTTGTATTTCCAAATTTTTCAAATTTGAGAATTTTTTAAAAATTTCGATTTCTTTTTAATCTTTTAAATATAAACCAGTTTTCAAGTTTTTCACAAAGTCTTCAATAATTTCCAAATACTTATATATTTACTATTTAAAAAAAACATTTGAAATATTAAAAAAAAAATTTTTTTCAAGAATTCTTAAAACTTTTATATTTTATAAAAGAAAAAATTTCAAATTTGACGAAATTTTTATTACCTGTTTTTGGCTGTCAATCTGATAATTTTCCTCGCTGTCAGCCAAACTGGTCACGTTGGTAATTTGCGGTGTTACGAATGACAAACGTGTTGTGTCGTCAGAATCTTGAGCTGTTACGAAATTTACTGGATCTTGATCTCGATTTGTCGTAAATTCCTCAGAATCATCATTTTGAGGCAAAACATACGTCACTGAATCGTCAGAATTCTGGGCAGAAACAATAGTTAAACTATCCTCATTCTGTGATGTCATATTGTTGTGAGGTGAACTATCTTCATTCTGAGATGTGATATTGTTGTGAGGTGCCACGAATGTAACCGTATTATCGTTCTCGAGGATAGTGTAACTCGCTTCGTTAGAATCGCCTTGTCTGTCGTAAGTTTCTTCATCTTCAGGCAGTGTGTTTGGCAAGATTATGCTACCGACTCGGGAATTCATCGTTGGTGTTTGCGTGTCGTTGTCCTGGTCAGAATCGTCTGGAATTTCTACTACCTGCCAAAATAAATGGATCTTTAAATAAATTTGTAATTTGTTTTTTAAATCACAAGCTTTTTTAAAATGCACTAGAAATTAAAAAAGATCCATTTTACGAAAATTTTATACACCACAAAATAAAGTCGCAACATGGCTGTGAATCTGAATCAAATCGCCATACAAATACGGTACTTTTAATGCGTTCCTCACAAAGGAAAAATGGCACTTCTCAAAAATAACTGAAACAATAGAAGACAGTTAAGAAATTTGATACGCACAGAAAAAAATGAAATGTTCCAGCGCAAATGCCACGATATAAATAGACACGTAGGAGGTAGGCAGAGTTCTGAAGTATGGAAATTCATTTCTACAGTAAAAAACCCAACAAAAGAAAAAGTAAACATCCAGATCATCAAACCAGAACAATAGACAGAACACTACAAGGGACTGCTGCAGGAAACGAGACCCGAATATCTGGCAGCCTCTCCGAGGAGAGACATAGAAGTACACGGAGAGGAAGTAATCATCGAAAAAGAAATGATAAAGAATAGTATTAAAAAGCTTAAATCCGGAAAAGCTAGCGGACCTGGAGGAATATATGCTGAAATGCTCAAACATGGATCAGAGAAACTAATCGAAAATCTCACATATATTATCAATCAATGCATAAACGGACATCCAGTACCTGATGATTGGAAAATTGCATTCATATCCTCAATACATAAAAAAGGAAATAAGCTGGATTGCAACAATTACAGAGGAATATCTCTAACCAGTACTCTGAGTAGATTGTACGGTAGGATTCTTAGAGATCTAATAGAGAATGATTGTCATGACTAAGAAGAAGAGCAAAGTGGGTTTCGTGCAGGCAGATCTTGTAGTGATAATATTTTTTGTCTTAAACAAGTAATTGAGAAAAGGAGCGCCAGAAATATAGAGACTCATGTTACCTTTGTGGACCTACAAAAAGCATATGATACCGTTCCAGTAGAGAAACTATGGACAGTGTTAGAGCAGACTAATATCAATCATACATGCATAAAAGCAATAAAAGAACTATACAAAGGGTCAAAATCTAAAATTAAAATTGGAAATCGACTTTCAAAAGAATTCCTGGTAACAAAAGGCTTAAGACAGGGGTGTTGTATCTCTCCAACTCTTTTTAAAATATATATCGCAGTAGCTCTAAAAAACTGGAAACGTAAAGTGCACGGCATGGGAATACAACTTAACGACCGATTTACCATATATACACTACAGTTTGCTGACGATCAAGTAATTGTAGCTAATGATAAAGAAGACATGGAGTATATGATGAGAAAGTTAATGGAAGAATACCAAAAGTGGGGATTAACAGTAAACGTGGACAAGACACAGGACTTGGAAACGAATCCAGTGTTGAACTAGACAATGGACAAGTAATATCTCCATGCAATGAGTATGTATACTTGGGTGTCACATTCGATAAGACAGGAACAGACTGTAAAGAACTGGAAAAAATAATAGTAAAAGCAAAACAGGTTATTGGATGTCTTAACAGTATTTTATGGAGCAGAGAGATAAAAAAGAATGTAAAATTTAACATATATGAAACAATGGTGAAAAGCACGCTGTTGTATGGAATAGAGACTTGTCGCGTAACAGAAAAATACAAAACAAAAATGGAAAGTGTCGAAATGGATGCAATAAGAAGATCAATGAGAATATCTAGAACAGATCACATAAGAAATAAGATCATAAAAGAAAGAATGGGAATCGAAGGAAGCATAACGGATAACATCACTAAAAGACAACTGATATGGTACGGCCATGTACAACGGATGAACGACGAAAGATTACCAAAGCAGGTCCTAGAATGGCAACCAATAGGGCGCAGAAAAAGAGGGCGTCCTAAACTAGAATGGCAACAGTCAATCCAAAGATTAATTAGTAAAAAAAATCTGACAGAAGATGATTGTCAGGATCGAAGGAGGTTCGGTTCGGTTCGGTTCGGTTCGGTTCGGTTCGGTTCGGTTGGAGAATAGGCGTCGGACAACGTAGAAAAACGTTCTAAACCGACTAAATAATAATAATGCATCAATCAAATCATAGTTTTTTTAAGGCCTACTAGACTATCTACTCTAATTTAGTAAAAGTGTTTGGGAGTTTTAGTATGTTCTTAATTTAACCCTTTTTGGCCAAAAATCAGGTTCCTGAGCCCACGGTGCAACGCCTACTTGCTTTTATTATTTTTCGTAGGAATGCTAGTGGTTGTTTCTGTTGGTCTCGCACAGAATGCTGCGTTGCCAAACTGGAGCCCTAAAGCGTCATACGTCGTGTAAAGGTGCATTTCTAATCGTGTTCGCTGGCAGAGTTGCAATCCGACACGCATGCTAGGCATATGGGAATCAATGTAACCATTTCTAATGACGACCACCGTGTCCGCACGGTCCTTCGTGCTTGCAAGCTGCAAACTCTGTGGCCCGTGCTGGCGTCCGTGCAGCGTACCAGACATGCGCAGTTCCAACACCTAAATGATCGGTATCGGGAATAATCTCGATCGAGATCTTTTTGGCTATATCTGTCTCCTATATTAGTTTGAGTAAAAGAAGGATGAACATAATATATTAGGTGCTCTTTCTGCAATACCGACTTATATCCCTTGTCACTTCCCAAGTAACATTTCTTTATTTATAGCAGAAGCTAAAAGGTTGCCAGCGCCTTTCCTCAAAACCATTAGTTTCAATGTTTGGTCGCTAGCACATTCCCCTTAGACCTCCTAAATGGGACTCCCTAATTGGTGGTGGCAACATATGTATTAAACTCACTATAAAACCATAAGAAATAAACTCCAGCTTCGCCCTCTAGCGGTTCCACCAGTATAGAACCTTGTAGAGCCTAAAGCTATTATGCCAGGTTCTAAAAGCAACTCAGAAACGTCCTCTATCCTATTATAAAACTAGATTTGGTAATTTGGTATCCTGGCGATTCTGTTGAATACCATAATACCTTTAGAGAAAAGAAGTTTTCCTATAAAAGCTATGGCGATATTTTAGATTCACAATGGCTATATAAAATAATTTAGGGAGTCCCAAAATTAATTTATCACATAAAAATATACCGAGTTTGTCGTTTCGTTGATGATCAAATTGCCTGCCAGATTTATTTTTCTGATAAAATCGTATCTGAAAAGCTCTCAAAACAAGCGCGCCACCTCAAGAATGCTTTTTAATAGTTTCTTGATAACAAAATAACAAATATTTAAAATAAAAAAAAAATCATTTACACTGTTCACCATTAAAAAAGTCTGTTTGGTTTACATAAATCAAAATTAAAGTAAAATTATTGTTAAAAAACACTGCTAAAACGACTAGATAAATATTTTCTCTTTACAATGTTTTTTAAATAAATTTATATACGCCATTATGGTTTTATAGTGGTCACTTGGTTTTATTTGTTACTGTATCGCAACAAGGATTTTTTAGTGCCCTTATGAAACCAACAAAAAATAACAATGTAAACATAGTCAACATAACCTCACTTAAATTTTTTGTATTTGTTTTTAAAGTGTTTAAAAGCGTATAATTCAACACTTAAATGTTTTTTATCGTGCAATTTTGACACAATCGAGAGGGCCAGTGCAATGATATTCGTTGTGCCTGCAGGTTGGAGGGCAACCTCTTATATTGGCCGTCTAAACAGGCCTTATCTAGACCTGGGTGTGCTACCCAGGAGGACGGAAACTCAACAATTATTAATTAATCAATCTTGCAATAGGTAGGTACCAATCTGTACCTAGGTATATCTATTATTTTTACAATACCTAAAAAAATAAAACATGAAAGTATTTACTTACTTGTGTTAGAACCCTTAAGGAAACAAGGTTTTATATGGCCGCCTATTTAAATAATATGTAATATACAGCTATGGGTAACTATAAATACAAAAGAATTAAGATTACCTTTAATCCTTCCTATAAAACCTTTTTAAAATGCCTAAAAGTAATGGCAAAAACCAAAAGTCTTAAGTTTATATTTACCACTCTTAAAAACCGTAAGGAAACTAGGTTCTATATGGCCGCCTATCTAATCATATTTACTTTTAAACTACTGGTAACTATAAAAACAAAAGGATATAAGATAACCTTTTAGCTCTATTATAGACTTTTGTGATGATCCAAAGTAATGGAAAAAACTAAATGACCAAAGTTTATATTTATTTCTTTTTAAAAACTTTAGGTAACATGGTTTTATAAGACCATCTTTATAAATCAGAAATCAATAAAACCAAAAGTATTTAAAAGGAACAGAAGGAATATCAGTTTTATTATACTCCCTTTATAAATCACTTTTTGGTTGTATAACACCCCTTTAGGTAATTGGCAATATAAATTACCTTTATGTAGCCAAATTGATCCTAAAACCCATAACAGCACCCTCTAAATAACCTAGGAACCAAATTAATAAAACCTTGAGTGGTAATAATGTTACTTGGGTTTTATCATACAAGGGTTTATAATTGCAGACACATTGTAGGAAGAGTTCGTTACTTTTTTTATTTGTCGATTGTGAGTTTTCCATTTTGAATAAGAATAATATCTTAAAAATTTTATAATTATAAACACATCAATTACGCATGCGCTAACCACAGGACGCACGTTGGTACGCAACACGATTAGAAATGGCCTAGTCCGTGACGACACCCGTGCTGGCGTTCCTGTCGGCCCGCAAACACGATGAGAAATGTAGCTTAAGAGTTGTACTGGATGTGTAAAAATATACTAACCTCTGTAGAAATCGTCCTTTGCGGGCGAATTTTCAAAGTATCTTGGAAAATTTCACATTGTCGATTACGTTCCGAAACCGGCAAGTCTGCCATTAAGTTGTACAGTGTTTTCATATTCTCGACCGCCAAATTTTCTTGTTTTTGCAGTTCCGACATCAACTCTAGTCTTTTTGCTTCTTGTTCTTTGATAAATCTGGCAACCTTTATTTTAAAAAAAAGAAAGCATTTATAGTAGATTCAGAGTTTAGGGTACCAAAACTGTAGTCAGATTTTTTTACTCTTTTAAGTATTTCTATTGATAGATTTAGATATATTTTAAGATTTAATTATTTTAAAAACTTAATTTTTTATAACTATTGTACTGTGTATTTTAAAATGGTTTTTCGAGGAATTTTTTTTTCCAGATAACGAATGTTTTATTCGGGTGTATTTTGACCAATCTTAGCAATATCGTCGTGATGTCTGTCTGTGTGTGTGTATGTGCGTGTGTCTGTATGTCTGTCTGTGTGTGTGTCACACTGTTACGAGCTAATTAGATTTTGGTTAAAATCCATTTTTTGTCATAACCAAAAACTTTGTGGGAGCTTTTGTTTACGATATATTTACAAAAAACTGTTTTCAAGGCTGATATATCATGGAGTTCACTTGATATTTTTGCCATTTTCTGTAACTTTAGGAGTAAAGGTGATGCATTATCTCCATTACTCCTGGAATGTTCCCCGTTAACAAAAATCCACTGGTAACATATCGATTTAAAAATAAAAAATTAAAAAAAATTATTTTTAACAATGTAGAGTAAAATTAGATTTTTCAGAAAGCTTTGTTTTTATTAAAATTAAATAAAACAAATAAAAATATAAAAAATAGGAATTAAAAAATATACGGACGCCTCTCTGGAGTGTCAATAATGGGTTTAACACCTCTTTGTGATACACTGCATAAAAGGACATTTTGTTTTTTCTTTAAAACGTGTTTTACTTTTTTCCCTAAAATACTTGGTTTTTTTGAAAACTGAATAAACCTTAAAAAACATGATTTTTTTTATTTTTTCTGATCTTAGGATTTATTTAGGGATGACAATTAAATCCTAACCGTCCCAGGCAGGAAGGGGTCATCAAATGACGTCTTTTTTTCGTCGAAAAGTGGTCATTTGGATGACCAGCAGGTCATCCACCAAAAAATGTTGTCTTTAAGGCGTCAGTTACTTGACGTCTTTTCGTAGTGTAGTTTTTGACGTCGGAAAAACGTCATATATTGGTCACTACCCACACTGCACACTTTGTCCAAGGGACATACACTCATACTTACATAGATGGTGCCCCAGTCAGTACTTGACCGGATTTATACGGAATGTGTACGTATGTAAAATAAATTAAATATTAAATCAAGACAAACTTTGAGGCTTCTTTCGCTTCAAGGTGGAGATGTGTAAGTCTAGGTATAGGTCTATTTTGATCTGTACCTCACAGACGAACACCGCTGTACCTGTTCCAGTACTTCCAGGTCTAAGAAACAGAAAAGACACCTTTTGTGTCAAAGTTTCCTTCAGTGTTCTCAACTGCAGGGAATATTTCATATATTCAGACGAGTTTAAAAAAAGTCATAAATAGGTCTGTGTGTGTGTCTAATGTTCTGATTTGGTCCCAAATACGTCATATTGCTGACGTCTTTAAAACGTCTAAAAATGACGTCATTTTGGGTGTGTCTTTTGAACGTCATTTAAAGGTCATTTACACGTCAGATAAGAAACGTCAATGGTCATTAAAAATGACCTGTTTTTGACGTTTAAAAAAAGTGACCTTGCTACCTGGGGTGGACTTCCCAAGAAACATTTATATGACTTACAACCTAATCAGACCTGCACCGACGTCGAATTTAGTGGAATATTAAGTTGCAAGATTGATTATGCGTTGAGCGACGTCACATTTATATCAAAACCGACGTTATTAAATATACGTCCGTTTTTTTAACGATCTCGCGACGTCAAATATTGCAACGCAATATTCCATTGATTTCCCAACGTCGGTCTTACGTTCGTTTGTTCGACGTACAAAAACTCTAACCAGCCCAACGACCAACAGACGTCGGCGTCGGGTACCTCCGGTGAAGACCCTAACCTCAGGCCTAAACTAGCGTTTAGTTTGGTTGGTGTATTTTCCGTAACTTTTACTTGACCTATTCGACGTCCGTTCATATGGCCTACGCGTTACATGTACAGCCTACTGTCATTTATAGACGCCCATAACCTAACAAAAAGTGCATTTGTTTGGTCAGGACGGCTACATGTCAGGACATGACGCAGTTTTATATCTTTTTTGGATTTTGGAAACCATAATAGCCTATCCTCTTCCCACAGGTGGGGTATCGGTTTTATTTCCCTTAGATTTTTGGCATTAAAACAAACATTTCTAAAAACAAAAAAATATAAAAAAAAAACAATGATTTCGTCACTGCCTGACAGTTGACAGCGCGGTAGTTAGCTTTGGGACCGTGGGCTTTACCTATTGTAGGCAAAAAAGAGCGGACGTTGAATTCTATACCGAGATTTTGGTTAATATGATGGATATAGTTGCGAACCTAGAGTTCCAATCCGTTGGTAGGCCGACGCAAAATCACGCGGCGCGAACGTCCGAATTTAATGGGACGAAATACGTTTGCCAGACGTCGGACTTCCACTCTTTGGTTATCTTTCACAACCAAAAGTGGAGACCCGGTCCGAATTGGTTTATTATTAGTTCACATTAAGTC
Source organism: Aspidapion aeneum (assembly GCA_963576565.1). Classification (NCBI taxonomy): domain Eukaryota; kingdom Metazoa; phylum Arthropoda; class Insecta; order Coleoptera; family Brentidae; genus Aspidapion; species Aspidapion aeneum. The sequence goes on along the minus strand of OY755039.1, from coordinate 145,250,552 downwards.
AGACACCGAAATCCGCCATTCTAAAAAGGTTAGCGTCTGTCGGCCATTATAAAATATTTTTTCTATTTCTAATTTTAAGTAGAAATGAAGGAATGATTGCAAAATTAGTAACAAATTTAAGTTTAGTGAAGCAGCAAAACATTTTTTTTTACAAAAATAAAATAATAATAAAAATTAGATCTATTTAAAAAATATATATATTTTAGTAAATCTTGCATATTTCAGGAGCGCTTGCTTTTTTTAAAAGTATTTTAATCACATTTATCAATAAACATGCCTTCGTTGTAAAATTTTAGTTGGATTCCTGCTTTAAAATATAAATTATTAATATTCGAATACCGCCTTTCATGCATGACTATAATTGTCATTTGTAAAATGCACCCATTTTTATGAGACTTGTTTAATAAGTTTAAAATATTTACTTATCAGGTATAATTTTAGTTACTTGACAGGAATTCTTTTTAGCAAAAACTATATATATTCTAGGCAATGGAAACGAAACCAAACGCAACTTACCTGTTTGCGACTAAATTTAAGTGACGGAAATCCAACGTACAATTACGTTGTTAATTGGTAAACTCTATTACCTATAAGGTCAGACGTCGTAGCGACCCGAATTTGTATTCCCCATTTAGGTGCAAACGAGGGTCGTCAGGCGGTCGAAACGACGTCGGCACCCGACGTCGCGTTTCTCGCAAGCAACGTATCCGTAAAGTAATATGACGTCTAAATGCTGCTTGGGTTGATCCACATACAGTGAAACCTCTCGTTGCGGACACCTCTATAAAGCGCACACTCCGTTTAGGAGGACAAATTTGTTGGAACTAAGCATTTCCCTATTTCTTTACATGTAAAATTCACTTCTATAACCGGACGGTCTAATAACCGGACACGGATAATTTTTTTTGGTTAAAAAGTTCTGAAATCTCCCGTAACCGGACACGAACCTCTGAAAACGGGACTGAGCGCTGCACGACATGGGCATAAATATTATGTAGTATGTTGGAAACAACGCACTCTGCAGCCGAGGAATTATCTCTTTCCGTTTTAATGCGCAGACTAAATACTTCTGTCGTATTTATAACATATTTTATTCGGAAGGACTGCTGTGTTTTATTTTTATTGTTCAGTTGGTATATCATATCTACCTTTTGTTTACAAAAATCAGCTGGACTACCAGTGACGTAAAAAATTCGAAGATCCGAACACTGGTCGCGTATTTACGTTTCCATGCTCATTTCACGTCGGCGCGGTTTTGAAATAGACACGGAAATGTTACAATATATTTGGGTTCAAATACGTGTTGATTTGTCGATCTCGAAATGAGCACGGATCTGTAAGAGAACATCGCTCATTAAACTATTACAAAAGCGTATTCAACTGTCAGGTTAAAACGCTAACATAAACGAAAGCTAATCAAATCTAACCGAACCGAACCAAAGCAAACTAAACCAATAATTTTTTTCAAAAAAAAACTTTTCTGACTTCCTACCCGGGATCCTAGAGGATGTGAATCCGAACCGAAACGAACCGAATTGAACCAAACCGAACCGAACCAAAGAAAACTGAACCAACAATTAAAAAAAAAACTTTCCTGACTTCTTTCCCGGGATCCTAGAGGGTGTGAATAGTGTTGTAGTTTAGTTTGATTAGGTTAGGTTTGGTTTGATTTAGTTAGGATCGGTTCAGTTCGGACTCACATCCTCTAGGATCCCGGGTAGGAATTCAGGAAAGTTTTTTTTTGAAAAAAATTATTGGTTCAGTTTGCTTTGGTTCGGTTAGATTTGATTGATTAGCTTTCGTTAGGTTAGGTTTTTGAAACTTTCTATTTTTATATGGTTAGAAATCAAGTGAAAATCATTTAAATCATTAAAATTTATTAATAACAATCAACAACAATCTGTCGTCGTAGTTGCCGGTGTAAGACAATGAACACTGAACTTTGCAGGTATAGTTAATGGAAGAGTGTTCTTCAAACTTCTAAGAATTTCAAAATCTTGAGTAATATTAGTACAAATACTTTTAAACTGCTCCATAATTTTCATATTAACAAACATATAACCTCAAAATCAAACAAATAAACAACGTGAATCCAATTTAAGTTTCAAATGTGCACTAATAAGTAAACCCCTGCGCTGCGTAATTCAATACAAATCCGTGCCTTGTTCGAGCCTCGGCGCCTTAAAATCAACACGCATTTGTAACCAAATATGTTGCAACATTTCCGTGTCTATTTGTCGTGTAAAATTATGGTTTTTTCTGTGAAAAATAGAAAATAATTCACATAAAACATGAGCGGTTTTTGGAAAATTGTCTGGAAGAAGTAAGGTAGTGCCATTTCATAGGTAACTACTTGTATTTTTCTTTATAATTTGTTAATAAAGTTAAAAGTGATTTATGATGCCATTAAACATTCTTCGCGGTGTCCACAATAAATCAGCACAATTAGTTTTAGAAAAAAATTAATTTTAATCCACAATTTGATAAATTTTCACCCAATCAATTAGTTTTTAGAATGGGCGAGTTTGTAAAGTAATCTAATTTTGCTCACCGATTACATCGGTTTTTTGACATATGACGTTTGACGTTCATTTGACATTTTCATTCGGTGAGTCCGATGAACACCAGAAAATAAAAAAGAACGCGATGAATCAGATATCTAAACTTCGCTTTTTTCGATTTTGATTTATTTTCTAAAAGATTCTCTGCATTAATACATGGAAACAATATTTTCAACGTAACCCTCAATCCTGGCATGCCGCGGTCTGATGATATCAAAATTTTAAAAACAAAATAAAAACAGGATTTGTTTTTTCATATTTTACAAGTGTTTTAATGTTATTTAAAGTTTTTTTTAACCTTTTGTTAAGGTAGGCTTTTGTGCCTTTGTATAGATTAGGTTAGGATTAGGATGAGGAATTTTACTTGAAAAATTTACTCTAATTTAAAACAACTAAAACTCATTTATTTTTAAAATTCATATTAGCATATAAACTTAGCATAAAATAATAATGGCAAAGGGCTCTCGAGATTAAGTTCTTCTGCTCTTTAGAATAAATTAATAAGTTTGTAAAATGTAAATGATTTTATAACAATTTTAACTCGTATATAAATAAAGAAATTGAAATTGATATTAACGCCAGATCTTGATCATCCGTGTCTTGAGTCACTATTTAAACATCGAAACTTTGTTTATCACACTGTGAAGCATTTAACAAAAAAACAACAAAAAAGATATAAAATTACACAGCCGAAAAAAAAAACGCAAAAAACAGCTGATTTTGACGTAATTGACATTCATCGAAGATTGCTCACCGACTCTCAGGGTCGGTGAGCATTGCTGCCATCAATTGGTGCCTTGGTGAAATTCATCAGATAATTTACGAACCCGATGGATTTCAACGAATTGCACTGATTAATTTAAAAACTTGATTGTTGTCATCGATGAGCTCATCGATGCCTTTACGAACTCGCCCAATAAAATAATAGACATAACCCTAAACATTTGACAATTGTCAAAAAATGTAGTGACGAGTATGTGGGCGAGTTTGTAAAGTAATCTAATTTTGCTCACCGATGAAATCGGTTTTTTGACATATGACGTTCATCTGACATTTTTGATCGGTGAGTCTGATGACAATCGAAAAATAAAAAAGAACGCGATGAAATCAGATTTTTTAACCATGCTTTTTTCTATTTTTATTTTTTTCTAAAAGAGTCTCTGCACAAGCACATGAAAACAATATTTTCACCGCAACCTTCAATTCTGGAATGCCGCGGTCTGGTGATAATAACTCCAGATCTTTATCATCCTAGTTTTGAGTCACTATCTATATCTTCCCAGATGTCCACAGCAAGTTTGCTTACTACACCGTGGGGCATTTAACAAAAAAAAAACAACAAAAAAATAAACAAATCAACCAGCCTAATAAAAAAAAGCAGCTGATTTTGATGTAACTGACATTTATCGAAGATTGCTCACCGACCCCCAGAGTCGGTGAGCATTGATGCCATCGATTGGTGACTTGGTGGAATTCATCAGATAATTTACAAACCCGATGGATTTCAACGAATTGCACTGATTAAGGGCGAGTTCGTAAAGGCATCGATGAGCTCATCGATGACAACAATCAAGTTTTTAAATTAATCAGTGCAATTCGTTGAAATCCATCGAGTTCGTAAATTATCTGATGAATTTCACCAAGGCACCAATTGATGGCATCAATGCTCACCGACCCTGAGAGTCGGTGAGCAATCTTCGATGAATGTCAATTACGTCAAAATCAGCTGTTTTTTGCGTTTTTTTTTTCGGCTGTGTAATTTTATATATTTTTTGTTGTTTTTTTTGTTAAATGCTTCATAGTGTGGTAAACAAAGTTTCGATGGTTATCTTAAAAGATATAAATAATGACTCAAGACTCGGATGATGAAGATCTGGCGTTAATTTCAATTTCTTTATTTATATACGAGTTAAAATTGTTATAAAATCATTTACATTTTACAAACTTATTATTAATTTATTCTAAAGAGCAGAAGAACTTAATCTCGAGAGCCTTTTACCATTATTATTTTATTAGTTTATATGCTAATATGAATTTTTAAAATAAATGAGTTTTAGTTGTTTTAAATTAGAGCAAATTTTTCAAGTAAAATTCCTCATCCTAATCCTAACCTAATCTATACAAAGGCACAAAAGCCTACCTTAACAAAAGCTTAAAAAAACTTTAAATAACATTAAAACACTTGTAAAATATAAAAAAAAAACAAATCCTGTTTTTTGTTTTTAAAATTTTGATATCATCAGACCGCGGCATGCCAGGCTTGAGGGTTACGTTGAAAATGTTGTTTTCCATGTATTAATGCAGAGAATCTTTTAGAAAATAAATCAAAATCGAAAAAAGCGAAGTTTAGATATCTGATTCATCGCGTTCCTTTTTATTTTCTGGTGTTCATCGGACTCACCGAATGAAAATGTCAAATGAACGTCAAACGTCATATGTCAAAAAACCGATGTAATCGGTGAGCAAAATTAGATTACTTTACAAACTCGCCCTAATTTAAGAACTTGAGTGTTGTCATCGATGAGCTCATCGATTACTTTACGAACTCGCCCACAAAACCACCAAAACTGACGCATGCGGGGTAGCAGAAATCCTGTCTACCCAAAAAAGAAACATTAAGAATTAAATAGGGGTCCTGGCTTCAAGCCTCGCGTGTGAGAATGCATGTGTATGCCCCATATTTATGCTCAAACGTATTTGGCTGTCACATATCACGAAGATCAAATGTTTTTTGTATTTTGTTTGTAAATTAATAATTTCTATATTATCGGGAAGTAGTCAACTAAATGCAAAATCTGAGGCAAAGATAAGATAAAAGAGTAACAAACAAATATACAGGGTGAAGCAAAATAAAATCATTAAAAAAAAAATATATATATATATATATATATATATATATATATATATATATATATATATATATATATATATATATATATATATATATATATATATATATATATATATATTACCTTGGTCAGAACTCCATCGGTTTTAAGAAGAATCATTTCATCACCTTTAAGACCAGAAAGTAACGCAACTTCTTCGATTCTTCTTTTAATATGCTCATGTGCCCTTTTTGCGAAGAGTTTTGTGATCTCTTGTCTCGTACACTTTAACGTTTCTCTGCAAAATGTGTCGGTTAGAAATCTGAAGTTATAAACGCCGAAATTTCCACAAATCTAAAATCAACAAAAAGCTGTAATAGTCCATATTGCAATGGTCCAGCGGCGCACAGAGGGGCAAAATTAAGAAAACATGCGATTTAGTGCAGAACTCATTTACCTAATATGGGAGATATTTTTACTGAAAACTATTTATTAATAATCACTTTACCAAAGCAAGTTAGCTTCGGATAGTCAAACGTGAAACAATTGAATAAAACACCTCGTCAAAGTTAACGTATTTTAAAAACTGACGTTTCGTAGTTGTTTTAAGAACAAAAATAATATATGTAGGTGAAACGAAACGCCCTCTTCAGGTTATAGTAAACGAACATCTAAAAAGTACCCAATTGGGGGATATTGAAAAATCCGGTTTAGCGGATCATGCATGGTCAAAGCTAAAGTTTTGCATAAGGAGTCGCTTTGGCGAAAACGAAAGTTTATTGAAGCTGCGTTTATAATGCAGAATAAAGAAGTTTTCAGTCAACCCAGCACAGACTTACCAAACATATGGGAACCACTCCTTAAGGAAAACAGGCGTCTTAGGATTAAAAAGGGGGCGGTCCGTCACACCCATTAGCGTATTCTCCGGTTAATACGTTAATGGTCACACCTGACTGCACACCAAGTAGTATAAGTAGTAGCCTAGAGACTAGATTGTTTAGTTTACAGAAGACGGTTATAGATACTTACTAACCGAAACGTCGTGTTTAAAATAATTAAAGACAATGGAAGTCCGAAATTTTATTTCTTCTTGATCTACTATCTTAGAATACTTACACAGTGTCCAGTTAGAGACTTCGAGTCCACAGGCGAAAACTTCATCAAATCTAGAGACTGCGTAATGAAAACTAATATTTTAAAATGCTCTGGAACTGTCTGTAAAAGGCTATTGAACCTCCTATAAACAAAAATTAAACAAAGTTAACGAATTAATTATTCTTTAAACCTCGAATCACTTTTAAGACTGAAATTGTAGTGTTAGCAATAAAAATTACACTAAGTGTTATTTAAATTCGTTTTTAAACTTGATTTTATTATTACAAGCTTTTATTTAGCTTCAGATGTTCTGTCTAACTATCTAACTATCTATCAAATCTTGTGAAGCGTTTTTGACACACTTCCCATTATCCGACTTGGATGAAATTTGGTACACACATAGTGGTCCCATGACAATACAACATTAAGAAAAAAAAATCCTCCCACCCCTACCCCCACCCCTTCTATAGAAAAATGTGTTTTTGACACACTTCCCGTTATCCGATTTTGATAAAATTTGGTATACACATAGTGGTCCGATGATAATACAACAATAAGAAAAAATATCCTCCCACCCCTACCCCCACCCCCTTCCATAGAAAAATTTGTTTTTGACACACATCCCGTTATCCGATTTGGATGAAATTTGGTATAAATATAGTGATCCGATGACAATATAATATAAAGAAAAAAATATCCTCCCACCCCTACCCCCACCCCTTTTCATAGAAAAATGAGTTTTTGACACACTTCCCATTATCCGATTTGGATGAAATGTGGTATTCACATAGTGGTCCGATGACAATACAACATTTAAAAAAAATATCCTACCCCTACCCCCACCCCCTTCCATAGAAAAATTTGTTTTTGACACACATCCCGTTATCCGATTTGGATGAAATTTGGTATAAATATAGTGATCCGATGACAATATAATATAAAGAAAAAAATATCCTCCCACCCCTACCCCCACCCCTTTTCATAGAAAAATGAGTTTTTGACACACTTCCCATTATCCGATTTGGATGAAATGTGGTATTCACATAGTGGTCCGATGATAATACAACAATAAGAAAAAAATATCCTCCCACCCCTACCCCCACCCCCTTCCATAGAAAAAATTGTTTTTGACACACATCCCGTTATCCGATTTGGATGAAATTTGGTATACATATAGTGATCCGATGACAATACAATATTAAGAAAAAAATATCCTCCCACCCCTACCCCCACCCCCTTTCATAGAAAAATGAGTTTTTGACACACTTCTCATTATCCGATTTGGATGAAATTTGGTATTCACATAGTGGCCCGATGACAATACAACATTTAAAAAAATTATCCTACCACCCCTACCCCCACCCCCTTCCATAGAAAATTCGTTTTTGACACCCTTCCCATTATCCAATTTGGATGAAATTTGGTATACATATAGTGGTCCGATGACAATACAACATTGAGAAAAAATATCCTCCCACCCCTACCCCCACCCCCATCTATAGAAAAATGCGTTTTTGACACACTTCCCATTATCCGATTTGGATGAAATTTGGTATACATATAGTGGTCCGATGACAATACAACAATAATGAAAAATTGTCCTCCCACCCTACCCCCACCCCCTTCCATAAAAAATGCGTTTTTGACACACTTCACTTCAAATGACTTTTATAAAATTTGGTATATGCATAAAGGTCCGATGGCAATACAGCCCAAACAAAAAATATATTTCTACCTCTACCCCCACCCTCTCTTTCCCCCAATAGAAAAATGAGGTTCCAAACAACTCACGATCAGCGATTTCATTATAATCTAGAATAAACTCTTCTGTTCTGTTATTGAACAAATATTTTCATTTAATAGAGTAGATAGCTGAGACTAAAAAGTAGAAAATAAATTGGTAAAAAATTATTTTTAAGTCACAAGCTTTTATAAAATGCACTAAAAATTAAAAAATAATTTTCTAATATTATCATAATAACAAAAGCGATGGCCGCAAATCAAAGCCTAAGTTAATCTAAATTTGTGATCTAAACACTTAAAGAATATTCAACATAGCAGGTCATCAAAGATATGTTTGATGTGCCGCAATGGTATGCCATTGCCATACCTATGTCAAAGAAATGCTGGGGTATCTTGGGTCGGGTTGGGTGGGTTTGGTACCTCTGCATTTTTCTGCTAGATTGATTCTTGCAAATAGTGATATTTAATTGATACGGATATCTTATCGTGCTAACATCGTCAAAATTTCCATCAGTCGGCCATCGCTTTTATTATTATGAAAATATTAGAATGTTAGAAAATTATTTTTTAATTTTTAGTGCATTTTATAAAAGCTTGTGACTTAAAAAATTTTTTTTACCAATTTATTTTATTATTGTAATTTTTATAGGGACTAAGTATCTCCATAGTTATAATGTTTGTATTTGCACATTTATGTTTTAAATAAGCAAGGCTTTGTCAATCTGTACTATTGTATTTTAACTAATAAAGCAAATTTTGATTTGATTGATTGATTAGTTGTCTTTACTTACGCTAGTAAGAACTCCTTCGCCTGTGTGGCGCTTTGGAACTCAAGAACTTTTCTTTCAAACGGCCAGCAAACTTCCATTTTCTCGCTGTCTAGATTCTGAACGGCCCCCAGGTAGCCAAACCTTAAAAAAATATGTAGTGTTGGAACCGAACCGAACCAAAAGTGGAGAAACCCCCTAAAATTATGTACAAATCTGATTTTACACCAATCAGAATAAATCTGTTGAACTCCAAACTGAAGCATGCTGGATGTAGAACCCTTTCCATTTCCAATCACAGGAGATTCTGTTGCATTCAAATGTCCTCTGTTTATTTGGCCTTAATAAGGATTGCATGGTAGAACAGAAAAGCGTAAAAACAACGTTGCCAGATTAGCGAAAATATCAGTAAAAGCCACTACTCGGTTCGCGAAAAGTCAGTTTTATGTAATACCTTAAACTTCTATTTGGTTCTAAAAGTAGATTATAAACAAGCAGAAATTTAAAGTGTTATTCTAGTTATTGATTTTCCTCAAGAGAGAAAATTGTATATCAGAAGAAAAGAAAAAAAACTGATGGAAAAAGGCGGAACCGGGAGAAAGAAGGAAAAAGGATATCAAAGGAATACACAGAAATACATAAAACTATAATCCAAATGATATAAGTAAATAAAAGAAAGAGCCAAGAAATAAAAGTTGTGAGAGTTATAGAAAATACTCTGCCAATATATGGGCCCCTAAGCTCACACTAGGTACTATAGTTATAGTGTACGTGTGAGCTAATATAACTAAAAACTGAAATATATTTTATTTAACTCCAGACTAAATTACCTTTTGTTTGATACCACACAAGCCATGTTTTGACTTAAACTCAAATTTTTGAAATCTACCCCCACCCTTAAAAAAAACAAAAAACTAAAATGTATTTTGTTAAACTCCGGACTCAATTACCTTTCGTTTGATATCACACACGCCATATTTTCACTTAAACTCTAATTTTTAAAATATACCCCCACCCTTTTTTAAAAAATAAATTAAAATGTATTTTGTTTAACTGCAGACTCAATTACCTTTCGTTTGATATCACACACGCCATATTTTCACATAAACTCTAATTTTTGAAATCTACCCCCACCCTTTTATTTGGTTTGTGTTCGGTGGATTTTGTTCATTTTTAAATGGGACCATCTCGACCCAAGACCCAGCCTAGGTACCAAATTTCATTAAAATACAGACAGACAGACAGACATACAGACAGACGGCGCAACAAAAAAGTTTCAAAATCATCTAAAACGCAAAGATATATAAAAAATTTTGAAATCGGAGCAACTTTTTTTTTCTCGAAAAAATTAGGATCACCATAGCTCACACTACTATAGTATAGTATATGTGTGAGCTAATATGTAGTGTTGGAACCGAACCGAACCAAAAGTGGAGAAACCACCAAAAATTATGTATAAATCTGATTCTACACCAATCAGAATAAATCTGTTGAACTCCAGACTGAAGCCTGTATGCTGGATGTAGAGCCCTTTTCATTTCCAATCACAGGAGATTCTTTTGCATCCAAATGTCCTCTGTTTATTTGGCCTTAATAAGAATTGCATGGGAGAACAGAAAAGCGTAAAAACAACGTTGCCAGATTAGCGAAAATATCAGTAAAAGTCACTACTCGGTTCGCGAAAAGTCAGTTTTATGTAATACCTTAAACTTCTATTTGGTTCTAAAAGTAAATTATAAACAAGCAGAATTTTAAAGTGCTATTCTAGTTATTAATTTTTCTCAAGAGAGAAAATTGTATACAGAAGAAAAGAAAAGAAACTGATGGAAAAAGGCGGAACCGGGAGAAAGAAGGAAAAAGGATATCAAAGGAATACACAGAAATACATAAAACTATAATCCAAATGATATAAGTAAATAAAAGAAAGAGCCAAGAAATAAAGTTGAGAGAGTGATAGAAAATAATAGAAATATAAAATGTCTAAGGCCGACTCCAGTTAGATATAAAATATTGAAATTAAAGAATAAGAACAGCATAGAAACTAACGTTAAAGAGGATATTATAAATATCACAACTATTCTATACAGAAGTATACCAAACAAAAAGAGAACCATAGTGAGAAACAATAAAGAAATTAAACAGAAAAATAAAGAACATAATAAAATGACCCTTAAAGAAAATTAAAAATCTCTCTCCCTCTCTTATCAACATTAAGCCCCCTAGATGTGGACTTGCTCACGCGGTATTATATTTATTTGTCTTACCTTGGGATATTTGTAATGATGAATCTGTTAAAATCGGACGGCTGTTTCGGTTCAGAGTCTTTGATGTAAATCGGTTGATTTTTAAAATAAATTATCTCGTTATTTTCGGTTCCAGTCAAATCCGAGAGACATAGTTGGTTTCTGAGAGTATCATCTAAAGTACTGGTAACAGGTGGATCTAAGAAAAAGAAATACGGTAAAATTAAAAAAGGAAAAATATTAGTAATGCAGCATGGAAATATCTTCTAAATTTATTTTTGTTTTTGACACAATTTTAGTTCTTAACGCGGAGTATTTGTTTTACATCAAAAGATTGATTTTTCCATTTTACTTTAATTTCTTTAAATTTTAATCAGGGAGAGGGCTACAATTCGTCAACGAATAAAAAACACTTTTAATATGAAGTGTATACACTACTTTTCGCCCTTTTAGTTTTTTTTTGCTATTTTTTGAAAGTTTTGAGGTTTTTACGTTTTTCTAGGGGTTTTACGTTTTATCCCTGATCTGTCAATTTTATCCCGATTTTTACTCTTTGTCTTTGATTCAACACATCACAGTGCTTAAAAGTGACAATTTTATCTCTAAATTGCGGGAGAAAAAACAGCACTTTTTGTCCCTAAAGCGTGAAATAGTATATTTTTATTCCTCGACAAAATGTAGACCTCGCTACTTTTCACTCCGGGCTAAAAAGTGTTACTTTTATCCCTTTATAGGAATAATAATATTTCTACATAAACAACTCTATGTTGAGGGAATTTTTTGTCGTAAAAGGGAATTTTCAAGACTCTCGCAGGGAAATTTCATCTAAAAAGGTTGAGAACACTGTGGACACCTACTAAGTTTTGACAGTTAACTATTTCGCCCTTATGGTATACTCCTCAGAACAGTGCTTGGTCAATGTGACACCCTTGCAGTGTTGCCAGATCAAAAAATTGAAAATCACCAGACACTTGCTATAAATGTTGCCAGATTTGTCAAAAAATCACCAGCTTCAAAGAAAAACGTATATTTATACTAGAGACCCTGTATGTAAGTACGACGTATTAGGATGATTCTACAATAATGGTGCTGTGGAGTGGGAATGCAAATGCAAATGAAGCATAGTTTTAGTTAAGTTTGCAGTCATATTTTTGAAAATCCGAATTTACATCTTCTCGGGAAAATTTTACAATTTTAAACGTGCTCCATTTTTAATAACACCATATTTGTGAATACCACCAGTTAATTTCTAGAGAAAGAGACGGCCCTGGATATCTAATTGACTTGTGAGGGTGACAAGTTGTGACAGATAATGTCAACTTTAGTTTGGTTTAAGTTATAGATCTTTTTATTTTCGGCAGAAAATTAGTTTTATTCGGAGAAATCAAAAAGGAACGCTTCAATTATCATTCCTCTGGTAAGTAAATATTCGACTGATATCAATAGTATAATTTTTTTGTTGATTGTTTTAAAATTATAAGTATAGGAACTTTGTTTATATAAAACTTAAGTTAAGTAGTCTAAATTTTGATTTAAATTGGAAAACCATTAAAAAACTCATTCCTCTGGTACTCATCCCTCTGAATTTTATGCAATAATTCCTAAAATTCGGGAAAATACATGTTTCTTAGCTTACACCTAATTAGTTACATAAATTTAAAAAAACAAAATTATTTACTGTGCTGTACTGTTATTTAAAGGCAATGACCAAAAATGATATCCATATAGCCCACTTTTGGTAGAATCATCCATTAAATAAAATGTCATACATACAGGATCTTTAAATTACACGAGATATGGCAATTGGTTCGTCCCGCCTTCCTTTTTGTAAATATGTTCTTTTTACTATAATTTACCAAATTGGTTCGAATTAGGCTATTTGGTGATTTACTAGAGCATTTTCTATTTTTTGTTTATTTAGTATTAATTAACTAATTAAGTACTTAAAATTACTGGGTTATTTGCATTTGAAACTCCCGCGGTTTTAAAGGCAAATATTACAATTTGCTATAATCAATTTACTTTACATAAAATGCATTTTGAATTACTAAGGTTCCTAGTTCCTTTAATATGGACCTTCGTAATCTCATTCCCTCCTACTTATTCCCTTTTCTCCTACGCCTATGGATTAACGACGCCACTGGGCGACATGTGGGAGAATGAACGCAGCAGCGATACCTGCTGCCGGACCAGAGAGAACCGTTTCGCCTTCGAACGATAATACACGCGTGTTAGCGACTCTCCTACCACATGAATGTGGGTGCAAAGAATACGGTTAAACAGCGTGTCCTCCCATGAGTTCCGCTTCCTGTACAAAAATGGTAAGTGAAAATGCATTATTTTTACCTTACATACATTTGTTTAATGCTACACTAACCTAGAAGGTAAACTAGACCATTTCAGAATCCCTTGTACCAGCTTAGCCTATGACCTTATTCCCTTAAAATTACAGTCCACATCTGACACCGTTAAATTCCAGACAAATCTCCTTTCTGGACCACCAGGGAGCCCCATTTTTGATCCTTAGCGACCCGGATTTCTGGAATCGTTTTTTTGCCTTTTTAGGTTAGTTTTTTTTACTGGTTTCAAATGCAAGAAAAACCCTTGTTTTTCCTAAATGCCTTTTTTACTGGTTTTAAATGCAAGAAAAACCCTTGTTTTTCTTACATGCCTACTTTAGAAAACCCCTAGGTTTCTAAAATACATTTTGCGATTTTTTTTTGTGTAAAAACAAATGCAAGAAAAACCCTTGTTTTTCTTACATGCCTACTTTAGAAAACCCCTAGGTTTCTAAAATACATTTTGCGATTTTTTTTGTGTAAAAATTAAATATTTTTACCAATAAATTTAACCTTTTCATGCGAAAAACCAAACACAGATAAAATCTGTAAACTACTATGCTTTTTTTTGTTTCGAATAAATCAAGTTTTTTCGTTTCTTTTTTGTAAAAAAAAAAAAACCGTATGGTATTTGGGTGTTTTTTTTGTTTGTCACTGGAAATAGTTTAAAATAGTGTCTGCAAAGTGCTATTATTTTAGCCGTTGTGCCTTCACATTTGTGGATTGCTATAATTATATCCAATTTGCTCGAAAAAAAATCTCCAAATTGCCATATTCATTTTTGCTTATTGCAAATTGCTATGACTATATCCGATTGCGGATGCTTTACTATATTCGTTTTTGCGTAAAAATTGCTATGAATATATCTATTTCTAATTTACTATTATAATATCTGTCTGCAAATGGCTATGATTGTATCCATTTTTTGCGTGCATAATAAATTTTGAAGGAAATTTAATTCTTAACTTGAGAATTTGTTTTCGTGTAAAGGCAGATAAATAGTTTTACCAAATTAAATGCTTTTGATTTGTAGGTATTTATTTTTAAATTTAATACATAGGTACCTACTTATTTGAATTCGCGAGGCGAAGATAAAAAAACTTATACACAAGTTTTTTGTTATCATTAGTTTGCATCGGGTATTTTCTTTACTTTTGTGCGCTTATAGTTTGATTATTGTAATTAAACGTAGGACATTAATATTTATACAGGGTGTCCAAATTTTGATTTTTTTTTCAGTTTACCTAATTTTTGTCAATTATTTTTTGGATTTTTTTTTTAAATCATGTCTAGTTCGGATAAAATTTTAAAGGCTAAAGCCTTGCGCTATAGTGCGATTTCACAGCTAAATTTGATCATTGAATCCGCGACCCTCGCAAAAAATGACCCTGCCTATCACAGCGGCTTTAAAGTCAAATTTCGGACATTGTCAAAAATCAAAAAAGATTTTGAAAAGCACCATAATACTTTGTTGACGTTGGTAGCCTCTGATGAGGATCGCTTAGTAGTAGAAACCAAAGTGTCTATGGACTTTTGCAAACGCTGTGACGAGATTTCCACTATATTTTACGAACTTTTCGAACTACCCTTTGAAGATGTAGGGCTTTTGAGCAGTACGATAAATCCCATGGGCAGTCCCTGTGCCTCCACAAACCAGCATGGTTTACTGCCTAGGATAAAAATACCTCTTTTTCAAGGGGAATTTAAGGAGTTTCCAACCTTTTTGCAAGCCTTTAATGCTACCGTGCACAATAATAGGTCGCTGGGAAACTTTGAAAAATTCAATTTGCTTTTTTCTAATTTAAAGGGCCCTGCCCTGGATGTCATTTCTGACATTCCTATCCTTGCTGAAAATTATTTAAATGCCTACCACACCTTGGTGGATAGGTATACAAATAAACGATTACAAGCTTACCTTCACTGGAAGGCAATTGAAGGCTTCTCTCCTCTTACTAAAGAGAATGCTACGAATTTGAGGAATTTGCTTGATTGTTTTTCGAAAAACTTAAGTGCTTTAAAAGTCATGGGTTTTAAAACGGAGTTTTGGGATTATATTATGGCACAAATGCTCTTGGATAGGTTGGACCCAACCACGCGCAAGGCATTTGAGCAAAATTATTGCTCCAATGAGATCCCCTCTTATGATAAAATTCGTGCTTTTGTTTCTAGCCATTGCATTGCGTTGGAACAAATACAACAAACTCAAGATTACTTAAAAAATAAAGATTTGTCAATTTCAGGTCAGAAAAATCAAGCAAAGTTTCAAAATCGATCTGCTTTGTTTGCTAATACTCAGAGAGCCTCCAAAAATGCCTCCCAGTCTCCAAATGGCCAAAGTGGCTTAAATAATACTCCAAACCCTCAAAATTTTTGTTTTCTCTGTAAAAGTGGCGATCATATAATATACAGATGTCCTAATTTTTTGGCGAAAACTCCCCAGCAACGTTTTGAGATTGTTAAACAACATAAAGCGTGTGTCAACTGTTTGGCCTCAAAGCATAATTTACCCCAGCAATGCAAATCAGAAAAAAGATGTTTACATTGTGGCCAATTTCATCACAGTCTCTTACATTTTTTTCCTATTAATTCTACACCTAGTTCTGCGAGTAGCCCCTCTACTTCTGCAGTGCAACCCCCGAGGAGCCCCGTGGCTACCGAATTTAATAGAACCACTAACACCATTGTTACTGGTATGTCTTTAAATGATCGCGAAGTACTTCTCTGTACCGCTTTAATACAAATACAGGATGTTTTTCAAAATTGGCACACAGTGCGCGCCATCTGTGACTCTGGTGCTCAATCTTCATTTATATCTAAGTCATGTGCTGATAGTTTGGGCCTTCCTAAATTTAATATCGCCATGACTCTACAAAGCTTAGATCGAATGACAACTTCGGCAAAATCTGGAATTAATTGCAATATATCCTCTTTGCGTGATAATAATTTTGTTTTTAATTTTGATGCGATAATACTCGATAAAATTTGTAGTGATTTACCTCATTCCTCATTTTCGATTAAAAGTTTTCCTTTTCTCGCCAACTTAGAACTAGCTGACCCAGGCTTTAATAAAAGCGATAAAATTGATTTATTGTTGGGCGGCGATGTGTACCCTTACATTTTGCTAGATGGTCGTTTGTCTACGGGACCCAACAACCCCGTCTGCATTAATACTATTTTTGGGTGGGGAATAATGGGCAATCTTTCACTTTCACCTTCAACTACAAATCAAATTAAAACATTTTTTACTACGTCAATGAACGATTCTTTTGTCAATTTAGATAAAAATCTACAACGATTTTGGCAAATAGATGACATACCTAATGTCAAGGCCATTGACCCCGAAGATGAGTTTTGCGAAAATTATTTTTTGAAAACTACCTCAAAAAATGAGGAGGGGAGATATATTGTATCTTTACCATTTAAAGTTACTGCTCCAGATTTTGGCGACACTCGATCCATTGCCGTACGTCGTTTTTTCTCCCTTGAGAAGAAATTGCTACAAAACCCTGATTTTTATGCTGCCTACAGCTCTGTTTTACAAGATTATTTAGATAATAATCATATGCAACCGGTTTCTGCACCTTTGCCGACCGAAATTTCAAATCATTTTTATATTGCACACCATGCGGTGTTTAAAAAAGATTCTACTAGCACCCCCCTGAGGGTGGTTTTTGATGCGAGCATGCACGCCCCTGGCAAAATCTCGCTCAACAACGCTGTTTATACTGGGCCCCCTTTACAAAGGGACTTACAAAAAATTTTATTACTTTATCGTTTGCATAAATTTTGCTTTTGTTGCGACATCCGTCAAATGTACAGGATGATTTTAGTTGACCCTAGTCAAACTAATTTTCAAAGAATAGTTTGGAGGTTTGATCCTAACCAGCCTATTCAAGACTTCGAAATAAATAGAGTTTTATTCGGGGTCTCTTGTAGCCCCTTTTTGGCTATCAGAACTTTGCTGCAACTTGCTAGAGAGCATGAGGACCTTCCTCTTGCCTCAAAAATCATTGAGGAGGCAGTTTTTGTCGATGATGTGATTTCGGGAAGTGATGACTTTTTTAAGGCCACTGAGATGAAAAATCAATTAATCGAGCTACTTAGCCGAGGTGGATTCGAATTGCGTAAATGGGCGAGCAATTGTCCCGAGTTACTATCCGATCTTCCTGAGTCACACATTTCGATGAAGGCTCTTTCTCTCGATTTAGATGCTGAAAATTCAACTTTGAAAATTCTCGGTTTAAATTGGAACCCTCATACTGATGAATTTTTTTATACTTTCGACTGTTCTCTCCAAACATGCACTAAAAGAACAATTTTAAGTAATTTGGCCCGCATTTACGACCCTCTGTCTTTTTTGGCGCCAATAGTTTTAATTTTTAAATTAATTGTTCAATACTGCTGGGCAGAAGACTTAAACTGGGACGACCCTGTCAGTCCGGAAATTGTTTTTAAATGGGAAAAATTTAAAAATGAATTAAAGTTTTTGCATTCTGTTAAAATTCCTCGTCAAATAATTTTGCCTAATGCTAGTCAAATCCAGCTAGTAGGATTTTGCGATAGTTCAGAACGGGCCTATTGTGCTGTCGCTTATATTCGAATTTTTTATTCTGATGGAAACATTAAAGTTTTTTTTGTTTGTAGTAAATCTAGAGTCGCACCGTTGCGTCGTAAACTAACTTTACCAAGACTAGAGCTTTTAGGAGCTGTTTTGTTGGCTAAATTAATGGATTTTTTACTAGAAACGTTCTCGGAAAAAATTAAATTTGATAAAATTCTTGCTTTTACTGATAGCACAGTGACCTTATCTTGGATTCAGGGATCTCCTCACAAATTTAAAACATTTGTTTCGAATAGAACTGCCTATATACAAGGAAGAATTAGCCCTGAGTTTTGGCATTATGTTCCTACTGAACAAAATCCTGCTGACTGCGGTACTAGGGAAATGTATCCCTCTGATTTACAAAGATTTTATTTTTGGTTAGAAGGGCCTTCTTTTCTAAACCAACCTACAAATACTTGGGATTTTATGACAGTTACTTACGATGGGAATGCAGTTTTGGAAGAACAGCGAAAAAATATTTTTAACGTTTTTACTTGCGAACAAACAGTTGAATATTATGTAAACAACTTGTTTGAAAAATACAGTTCTCTTTTTAAAATTAAGAGAATAGTTGCTTACTTTTTGCGAGGGTTACAAAAGTTTAAAAATCCCTCATACAATTTTGCTACTGATTACCTTACAAATCAGGATTACTACAAAAGCTTACTTTTTATTTCGAAATGCGTACAATCTTTTTCTTTCCAAAAAGAAATTGAATTACTAAAAGATAAGAAACAGCTTCCAAAAGCTTTTCAAAAATTATGTCCATTTTTGCATAATGAAAGCTACGATTTGCTTCGTGTTGGAGGCCGTTTATGCCATTCAAATTTATCATACGATAAAAAATTTTCCAATTCTTTTGCCTTCTAGTGCAAAATTCACTGAATTACTGATTTTAGATTTGCATCGCAGCAATCTTCATTGTGGTATACAGACCACAACTTTTTTACTAATGCAAAACTTCTGGGTATTGTCTGCTAAAAAGGTAGTGAGAAAAGTTTTAAGTTCTTGCCATACTTGCTGGAAAACTAAACCTAACTCCCTTCAACCCCCTATGGGTAACCTACCGAAATTTAGAGTTTCCGAAGCAAAGGTGTTCGAAAATGTAGGTATAGATTTTTGTGGTCCGTTCACGATTACTCTTGGTCGGACCAGAGGTGCAAAAACCATGAAAGCATATGTCTGTTTATTTATCTGTTGCGCTGTTAAAGCCGTGCATTTAGAGTTAGTCTCTGATATGACATCAGAAGCCTTTCTGGCTGCTCTGCGCCGCTTCATAGCTAGAAGAGGACTATGCTCAAAGATCTCTTCAGACTGCGGGACCAACTTCGTGGCCTCTGAAAAATACTTGCGACAAATTTTTTCTGATTGCGTGAAGGGGGAAGGTATAGTTTGGTCTTTTAACCCACCTGCTGCTCCCCACATGGGAGGCATTTGGGAATCAAACATTAAATCTTTAAAGACTCATCTTCACAGGGTAGTTGGAAATCAAATACTCACCTATGAGGAATTAAATACGGTTTTAACCCAAGTTGAAGCCATAATGAACTCACGTCCTTTATGTGCCTTAAGCACCGATCCTACTGATCTGGCGGTCTTGACTCCTAATAATTTTTTAAATTTGAGGCCTCCAGGTACAATACCCGATCCAAACTACTGCGATATTGCGTTAAACAGGCTGTCCAGGTGGCAACTGTTGCAAAGAATGCACCGCGATTTTTGGATTCGCTGGCATCGCGAATATTTGCACACTTTGCAACAGCGAGCCAAATGGCACCAACCTCTTGCTTCCATTGATATTGGTACTATGGTACTGATCAAAGATGAAAATTCCACTCCATTGGATTGGCCCCTAGGCCGCATTGAAGACCTTATTAAAGGTTCTGATAATGTTCCACGGGTTGCTATTGTAAAGACTACTAAAGGTACCTACAAACGGCCTTTGGTAAAACTATGCGCCCTGCCTACAAATTAAACTCTCTGAAATGCCCCTGGGCATTCTCAGGGGGGTGGGAAATGGTTCGTCCCGCCTTCCTTTTTGTAAATATGTTCTTTTTACTATAATTTACCAAATTGGTTCGAATTAGGCTATTTGGTGATTTACTAGAGCATTTTCTATTTTTTGTTTATTTAGTATTAATTAACTAATTAAGTACTTAAAATTACTGGGTTATTTGCATTTGAAACTCCCGCGGTTTTAAAGGCAAATATTACAATTTGCTATAATCAATTTACTTTACATAAAATGCATTTTGAATTACTAAGGTTCCTAGTTCCTTTAATATGGACCTTCGTAATCTCATTCCCTCCTACTTATTCCCTTTTCTCCTACGCCTATGGATTAACGACGCCACTGGGCGACATGTGGGAGAATGAACGCAGCAGCGATACCTGCTGCCGGACCAGAGAGAACCGTTTCGCCTTCGAACGATAATACACGCGTGTTAGCGACTCTCCTACCACATGAATGTGGGTGCAAAGAATACGGTTAAACAGCGTGTCCTCCCATGAGTTCCGCTTCCTGTACAAAAATGGTAAGTGAAAATGCATTATTTTTACCTTACATACATTTGTTTAATGCTACACTAACCTAGAAGGTAAACTAGACCATTTCAGAATCCCTTGTACCAGCTTAGCCTATGACCTTATTCCCTTAAAATTACAGTCCACATCTGACACCGTTAAATTCCAGACAAATCTCCTTTCTGGACCACCAGGGAGCCCCAGCAATGTATCATTTCATCCCTGATAGTCTAGGAAAACGCATCAAACTGTGTGTGTGTGTATCTACACAATACACAAAATACTCTTTAAACAGTTATAGTTTTCTGCTATTTATGGCTATGGTCACACACCATTCGTTGGAATGCAAAATAAATCTTAAATAATTCATGGGAAATGAAAGATCCCGGCATTTTGTACGGGTTATCGCCGGTGGCTCCCATTTGCCGGACATAGCCGAGTAGCCAAGCTCGAGAGTTTACGTTTTCCAACACGATTCAGCATACAGTGGTTCAAGCAATAAAGTTTTTCAAGCATTAGACAGTTACAGTCGCGTATTAAATACTTTTCGTTTGATATACCTAGGTTACAGAGTTTTTTACAGTCCAGAAGAAGAAATATATAATATAATTTTTTTTTTAATTTTAATTTAAATAGAAGTGACAAAAAATCACCAAAATTCAGTCTTTTTAAAAAAGTTTTTACTATTTCACTAAATGGGTAAAAAAATCACCAAATCTGGTGAATTTTTACCAGGCATGCAACACTGCACCCTTGCGAAGTTAATTAGACCATTTTGTCTTCTCTCCTACGGTTATAGTAAGAAAACTCAATAATCTAATTCGCAAGAAGCGCCATCTACCAAAACATGAGATAAACTAGAACAATGCAGGCTGTATATCGATCGATGATAAGATCGTTGGAAAAGAGAGAATCCTTCCGTGAACTTCGAAAGCACATTGTGTTGTGTATTTTTTAGAGTCTCGCATTGATCAAGCAGTGTTCTGAGGAGTCTTATAAGAACGAAATCGCAGCCCACGAGAAAGACCGGCCTGGGCGCGGAAATATCACGTGACCGTAGGAAGCTCACAAAAAAACGCCTCACGGCCCGCTGTCATTATAAAACATGTGTGTGTTCAGTTTTGGTATGTTTGTTTACGTCGATTTTTTTTTTAATTCGGGCACAAATTTTATGTGAATTTTATCAAAGTTATTAAAATAACGCAGCCCACGAAAAAGACTGTAGTGGGCTGCGTTAAAATAATTAATGGCTAATGAGTAAATTATAAAGAAAATACCTATAAGATAAACAATGCCGCGAACGTGTAATTAGTGTTGTTCCTTGTCGGTCCAACTATAAAACTGAAACCTAATGTGTTGCAAACGGGAAAGAAGTGGTAAAAGATAAGATCTTGGATAAGATTGATCAAATAATAGACATCCTTAGTGACATTTTCGATAGTGAGAGTGAAAAATGTGTTCAGTTGTCATTTCTTATTGAACAATTAGGTCTCTTGAAAAGGTAACCTGAGAATCGAAGATATGGTGGATACACTTTAATGTTGGCTTCATCTTTGTTTATCCAGTCATCCAGTGCATACACGTCAATTTACAATTCTAAGGTAATATGTCTTCCGCACCCTCGCAATATTAAAAAACTGATTTGTAAAATATTGTTAACAGATAGTAATCTCTCTGGTAGTGTGAAATATTTAAAAAGTAAGATACAGCTTTTAAAAGAACATGAGTTGGTAGTTAACTTACACTTTAATGAAATATATATTAAACTTTGTGCTGGGTAATTTTTCAAAAAATTATTGGCGACCACTACATTCAGTTCATTGAATGTGAAAACCATCTCACTTATTCACAAAATCACTTGTTTTTTTTAAATAAATTATTGTGAAATGTTTTATATTGAAAATTCTTCTTCAGATAACTGTAGCGAGTGTTTTTGTGGAGAAAAACTATTGTCAAAGCTTGAGAAAATTAGTTTAAGGGCATGTAAAGTTTTTTTAAATAATTTTATTAAAAAGCACAATGATTTAGTGTCTGCTAATAAATCTTTGAATAAGAACTCAGACAAAGATGATGACACTCAAAGAAAAATTAAAAAACTAAAAGCTTAGGTTTGATATGTCCAATTTTGAAAGACTTGTATAGATTTGAAGTTACTAACAATATTATGTTACTAATATACGTACCTGAAGATATTAGAGTGCAAATTTTGTATAATTTTTTATTTTATAAATTCAGTTCTTTTATCCATAATAAACACATATATCAGCAAAATATTTTTTTCAATTTTTGCCTATAAAAGAACAAAATATTTTTGTTAATTTATTTAAATTGTGTAAAAACATATAATATATTAAGCAATACAATAAGAATCCTGGGACTCCTAAGATCACGTGACCGCCGACTTGCTTATAACGCGCCATGGCCGGTCTTTATCGTTGGCTGCGGAACGAAATAGTTAACTGTCAACACTTATCAGGTGCCCACAGAGTAATAAAATATATTTATTTATTACTCTAAGGGTGCCCACTAGATCTTCGACCCTCATGTGGACAAGCTTTCGAGCTACCCACGGAGGAATCCTCACATTTTTACCCGATTAGCCACGAAAACTTGTTTTGTTTTATTACATATTTCATTTTTATTATTTTAAGGTATCAAAAACCTAAATTTCTAGTTACCTTCGCTAACATCTGATTGAGGGTTTTCCGTATTTGGTGGGTTCTTCTCGTCAGCCTTTTTCTTCCGTTTTCTGGTCCTTTTAACTTTTTCCGAAGGTGGTTTGATTTGACTGGCATCCGTCGTCTTATCTTCTTCTTCCGTAAGATCGACCATGCCGTCGTTTTTGGGAGAACTCAGTGAGGATCTGGAAACAAAAGTATAGGACACCTTAAAGACTATTTTTTTTCTATGACTTTAAAACCTTTTACAATTAAATTTTGAAAATTGATGTACAGCGTGTCCCATTTTCGATGGGATTAAATGGGAAACTCGGTTATTATTAAAGATATTGATTTTCTGATTGCACCTTACCGTGCTCTTTTTGTGAGCCCTTAAAAATGGCGTAATCAGATTTTTGCTATACCCCGTAGTTTCGCTAATACAGAGTTTTTGAAAAAATTGTATTTTTAATAATCCCTTGTATCTCGCTCATTTTGCCAGATATTTTTATTCTGTAAAAACCTTCTCATGGCAACTTTTTTAGAAGAAAATAATGACGTTGTCAACTTTATAAAATATTGTTTAGTTTTAGAGATATGGTATTTATCATAAAAAAATTAAATACGGACCTGGATTTTTTTTATTACTATTTCGATTGGTTTCATGCTAGTATTATCATAAAATAATAAAAATTTAAAATTTTTTTGTTTTAAAGTAAAAAAATATTTAATATTTAAAAAAAAATTAGTCCGAACCTGGATATGTCCAACATAAATATAAATTAAAAATTACTAGATAAACAATTTTTAATTTAACGGTTTTGATACTTAGCATATTAAAATAGTTTTACGTTAATTTACAGATTTATTTGAAACAAAGTCTACGAAAATTACAAAAAAAAAAACAAATTATAAAAAATAACTAATTTTTCGGATTACCATTATGTGTAAGACATTGTTGGCATTTTTGAGTAATTTTTCTTAACGCATTTTGCATAAAAATATTTCTGCCATTTAAATATTGGGATTTTGTTGCTTGAATGAAGCAGTCAAACATATCACATTTTTCAAAATCTGGATATGGTCGATTTCTAGCCAGTTTAAAATAATTGTAAGCCATTCACAAAAATGACAAGTAAAATGACAATGTCAATTCCACGCTTTTGTTTTGTAAATTTCACGACCTGCTGTGCTACCATCAAATAATTAGTATGATATTTTAGTAACTTTTTAACGTTTTTTACTGTATTTATAAATCTTTTAATTATCATTTCAAAACAGATAAACTAAAAATCGTTCAACTAGTGTGTCTTGCAATTTTTAATTTATAATTACGATGGAAATTTCCAGGTTCAGACTATAATTTTTTTTCAAATATTAAATAGTTTTTTTTAACCTCAAATCAAAAAAATATTAAAGGTAATAATAGCATGGAACCCATCAAAGTAGTAATAAAAAAAATCCAGGTCCGTATTTATTTTTTTTATGATCAATACCATATCTCAAAAACTAAACAATATTTAAAAAAATTGACAAGTCATTATTTTGCTCTAAAAAAGTTGCCATAGAAAGGTTTTTACAGAATAAAAGTATCTTGCAAAATAAGCGAGATACAAGGAAATAATTAAAATGCAATTTTTTCAAAAACTATTAGCGAAACCACGGGGTATACCAAAAATCCGATTACACTATTTTTAAGGCCTCCAAAAAAGAGCACGGTAAGGTGCAATCAGAAAATCGATATCTTTAATGATAACCGAGTTTCCCATTTAATCCCATCGAAAATGGGACACGCTGTACTGTATAAATAATTGATGGTAAATAAGATTCTAAATTCAAAATTTTGACATCCCTATTTGTTTTACTCTAGGTAATTGCAATTTTGTTTAAAAATGATTAAATCCTATGATTTTCTAAGTAAAAAAGGCCCTCTTACTTGATTTTGGATAAAGCGTACCGTTTACGAAAAAAATTGATTTTAAAAATTTTCTCATTTGCGTGTGTTTATCCACTAAGCACAAAATCGTAAAAAACGTTAAATAAATGTTGAAAAAAAAATGTTTTTTTACAGCACAAATTTCTGTTAAAATTAAGTCAACTTTTGGCATTAAAAAAACATGTAGAAAATCCTAACGAAAATTTCATGTAAAACCATTACGAAAAATATATTTCTTAATAACGTTAAGAAACCAATATTTAAAAAACCATAATTTTATTAACATTAAAAATAATACCACCAATATATGGTTATGTTTAAAATGTTTTTCCCAGATCTCATTTCTAACGTTGAATTTAAGATATATGAAGCTAATAATTGTTTTGTTTTTTAAAGATTAAAAAAAAATGATACTATAGAGGGCGATGCCGCATATTTCCACTACCAGAACGGGCCATCGCCATTTTTAGTTGCGTTTCTCTGCGAGTTCATACGAGTCCATAGCAGATACGCTTTGTGCAATTTTCGTTAAAATATTTACCTTTTGTAGAAACAAACATGGTAAATTAAACGCACAGTTATTAATAATGATAATGAATACATATTTAAATAGGAATATACACCAGTTGTGCGGAAAAGATGGTATAGTTAAAGAACAACAAATTTGTATGCAGTCATTGAAATGAAGCATCACAAAATTAGGTAAGAAAAGTAAACAAAAGTAAAAAAAATGTTTTGTATGGTAAAAAAATTGTTTTGTCTCCTACCTAACGTTATAGGTAATCAGACAGGGAATGCGACAATTCACCGCGGACGATTAGCCGCCGGACCTTAAGCCGCGTATTCATTTGAGGCAGAATTCGCAAGCCTCGCAGTGGGACCAAACGAATGCTTCGTTTGCATTCATGCTAAAGTGAATACGCGCCTTGAAATTGTTTGCCTTGTATTCACTTGAGCATAAATTGTTTGGCCTCGCAGCGAGGCACTTACTACAAAATTATTGTTTACATAGAATTTTAAATTTTATTTTCAGAAGTTACGGATCCGAATTTTCTTTACTAAGTGTCGAGTTCACGAAAACCTCAACAGACTGTTGCTGCCCTGCGTTTCCAAAATAGAAGAATTTTATTTACGTTATTTATGTTACTTTATCTTTAGAGATATTTGAAAAAAATATATTTTTTCATTGTTAAAAAAACATTTATTAGCTCA
This sequence comes from Aspidapion aeneum, assembly GCA_963576565.1. Classification (NCBI taxonomy): domain Eukaryota; kingdom Metazoa; phylum Arthropoda; class Insecta; order Coleoptera; family Brentidae; genus Aspidapion; species Aspidapion aeneum. Next base: position 145,224,045 of record OY755039.1, on the reverse strand, counting down.
CACTACTACTATACTATAGTAGTGTGAGCTATAGTGATCCTAATTTTTTCGAGAAAAAAAAAGTTGCTCCGATTTCAAAAATTTTTATATATCTTTGCGTTTCAGATGATTTTGAAACTTTTTTGTTGCGCCGTCTGTCTGTCTGTCTGTCTCTCTGTATGTCTGTCTGTCTGTAACGACCAACGCGCATAACTCAAAAACCGCTTGCCCGATTTTAATGAAATTTGGTACCTAGGCTGGGTCTTGGGTCAAGATGGTCCCATTTAAAAATGAACAAAATCCACGAGATTTCAAAAATTAGAGTTTATGTGAAAATATGGCGTGTGTGATATTAAACGAAAGGTAATTGAGTCTGCAGTTAAACAAAATACATTTTAATTTATTTTAAAAAAAGGGTGGGGGTATATTTTAAAAATTAGAGTTTAAGTGAAAATATGGCGTGTGTGATATCAAACGAAAGGTAATTGAGCCCGGAGTTTAACAAAATACATTTTAGTTTTTTGTTTTTTTTAAGGGTGGGGGTAGATTTCAAAAATTTGAGTTTAAGTCAAAACATGGCTTGTGTGGTATCAAACAAAAGGTAATTTAGTCTGGAGTTGAATAAAATATATTTCAGTTTTTAGTTATATTAGCTCACACGTACACTATAACTATAGTACCTAGTGTGAGCTTAGGGGCCCATATATTGGCAGAGTATTTTTCAATGTTAGAAAAACATTTCTTTTCCACTGTTAAAAATCAATATTTTTTTAACGTTCGAAAAACACTTAAAAAAACGTTATAAAAACATAAGATTATTTTTCTGACGTCAGAAAACGGGTTGTTAAGCTTCTTTTTCACTATGAATATGACGTTAGAACTAACATCCAACCTAACGTTATGTTTTTAAATTAAACATTATTTTGACAGTATTAAAATGTTTTTATGTGGGTATTGATGAAAATTAAATGCATTATCATGTAGCTAACTGCGGAAGCATTATCGGACCCATATTAATAGTAACTGCCTTATTTTCATACCTCTGAACGGATGCAGCTTACTTTTGAATCGCCCTGTAAACCGTGTTATTAAGCATGTATCTTGCATCTTCGAGTAGACAAAACGAGACTCGCATAACCCGACGTTGCCACTACAGTTGAAAAGTGGTAAGTGTAGGCTTTTTCATATGTATGTATTTTATCATACTAATAGGATCAGTTCGGCGCTATTTGCAAAGATGTCGCTAGAAGTATGTATTCTTCCGCACTATTATAAACTTATTACATTAATTTTAATAATAAGAATTTATATTTTCTTGTCAGATAATATATATTATATTCTATAATCTTTGCTTGTTAGCATTTTAAAAATAAAAACACCAAACTATCGAACTATCGCAAGGAATTAATAAAAAATACTTAATTTTGCTTACCTTTCGATCAGCCAATGTCCACATTTGTAGTCCTGGTTACCGATCAAACGTTGGTACTTGGCAGTGCTCAGAAAAGCGTTATTTTTTCCCCTAAACAGCGTTTCGACGTCCTCTCGGATAAATTGTTTAAAGTACGGTCCCAAAAAAATCTTGTCCTGGTAATTTTGGTCGACGTATATCCCAAAAAGTGGATGTGCGTAGGTTAGATTTAAAGACTGAGTTTTTAGGACTATGGTACATTTTCCTTCTTTTGCGATCTCTGTAAATCTCGCTAGGTCCACGTATTTGATAGTGTAATTTATGTCCTAAAAAAACAAAACAAACAATAACTATTAGCACTAATTAAATATACAGGCATTGGCGTAGCTAGTCTTGTTTTTCAGGGGGGCCGTGGCCCCGGTCTATCTTGAACAAAAAGCAAACTTAAGTTTTAAATAGTCGTGCAAAGTGTGCAATGAATAAAAAAAAATACGCTCATTAAATGTTCTAATATTTTAATATAACAAATTTAATAATACATTTACCAACTTACTTATATGTATACACAGGAAGTATGTAATTCAGTAATTCTACAAAGAAAGTTTTCTACATTGCTGACTGAAAGCGTCTACCACACTGTCTAAGTTGACCTCAACATCTTTTTCTATGAATAACAATGACAAACCTGAGTGTCTCTCTTGAGTCATAGTTGTTCTAAGCCAATTAAAAACTCTCCTCATGGCAGAGAAAGACCTGTCGCAAGTTGCACTTGAAATTGGAAGAATACTCGCAACTTTAAAAAGTTGGTAGAGGTTTGGATAGGTGTTTTCTGCTATATGTTGTTTGATAGAATCATGACCAACAGTTTGATTTAACCGAAAAATACAATTCTTTAAAACGGTCATTTCTGCTCTTAAAGTAGAAGTATTAATATTAAAAATTTCCCGGTATTGCTCGACGAATTTATTCCATTTAACGACGTGGAAAAGCTTAATATGAAAATGGTTATGAAATTGTCACCAAAAACGGAAAATTTTCATAAGACACTAAACGCTAACCTCAAAAAAACTAAAAAGATTATTATATTTATTTTAGAAAAACAGTTTAAAAAGGTCTTTTATAACTTTACGACATCTACAACCCGATTTCGGAAACAGAGGGGCAAAGGTCGCTGTCTTTCTTAAACGCGAAATTTAACTTACACTTCTATAATATTTTACAAGATGTCGCCAATATGTATGAAATATTCAATATGCATAATTATGTTTAAATTTAAAAAATATTTTCGGGAAATTGCATAAGTGCAAAAAACCGATAATTTAAAGAGAAAAGCCTTATTCCGCAAGACAAGGGCTTTTTCCTGAAATGTAAACATTATCTGAATGATTTTAAATTTTAATGCACCTATTTTATTTGAATATTTCCCGAATAATAATAGAAAAGTATGTATTTTCAGCGTCATGTTCTTTTACTACTAGTCGGTAGGGGAGGCCTAAAATATCTTAGGGGGGCCTGAGGGACTTCAGGGGGGGGGGGGCCAGGCCCCCCTGCCCCCCCCTAGCTACGCCAATGTATACAGGGTGTTTTTTTTTAAAGATTTTTTTTTGTCAAACAAACTGTGTTTATTGTATTACAATCTAGTCAGTAAGACTAATTAGCAATTTTGTTTTAACTTAATTTACTAGAAAAGTCAGATTTAAACTTAGGGTTCACTCAACAGTTCTCCCCGCTTTGTTTATTCTGTAACTCACAATTGTGTTGTGTTTATAGCATTATTTTGTTTTATGTAATTCACTTAGTTTACTAGCTCAAACGGCTTCACTCTTTTTAGTCTTCGAACTAGCATAGTATTGTCTAGAAGCTGAATTGCTTCCACATTCACATGCCGATGGAGTCTATCTTCATGGCTTTTTGCGTACTTTTTTGTAGTCTCTGCTACAGTTTCGATTTTTAGATCTCGATGAAGGTCACTATTTCGAACGTACCAAGGTGCATTCACAATGTTTCTTAATACTTTATTTTGAAATCTCTGTAAAACTAGAATGTTACTCTCTTTAGCACAACCCCATAGTTGAATACCATATGTCCATACTGGTTTCAGTATTTGTCTGTAAAGCAGTAACTTATTATTAATATTACTTTTTGACTATCTTAAAACTTTTTAAACTTCTATATTTTGAATAGAGAGAATGAGTCGAATGATACCTTGTTTTAAAGTATTTGAAAACCGTTTAAAAACTTCAAAAATTTGTTGATATGATTTGGAGATATTTGCTTCCAAATTTAACATGCACCGATAAAATTAAAATAAAATAAGAAACATATTTAAAAAATACTATCGCTCAGCCAGATTTCAAAAAAGAAATGCTTATACCACGGCAGCTAATGAACAGATTTTTAGTAAATTTGAATTTTTTTATTGATTTGATTGAAAGTACTTTAGTGGGTGTGCTTTTGGGCTGTTCGGCCGTCGTCGTTGGAAATTCTTTCTCGACGTTTCGCCATCTCGAGTGGATGGCATCTTCAGGAGATGTTGACTGTTTGTCGGCTTCTCGAAGACTGGTGGTTAAACTGTCGCGGGCGCAGGTTATATACGCTACGGTGGGCGGGGCGTATATCAGAGCTGGTCGGTGATTGGTCACTTTCCCGAGATTCAGTTTTGTTGTTGTAAGCGAGCCGTTTAGTGTTTGTAAGAACCGTTACCCATGTTCTGTTAATTTTAAGAGTTTCTTCAAAACTGTTGAAGTTCTGCTGGTGTTTATGAATTTCGATTGCTTTTCTATAGTGTCTTAGATAGTAAGAAGAGAAGGCGCAGAGAACTTGTGTGTCTTTGAATTTTATTCGGTGGTCTTCATTGTTTAGTGTGTGGTCTGCAAAAAGAAGCAATCGAAATTCATAAACACCAGCAGAACTTTAACAGATCTGAAGAAACAGAACATGGGTACCGGTTCTTAAAAACACTAAACGGCTCGCCTACAACAACAAAACTGAATCTCGGGAAAGTGACCAATCACCGACCAGCTCTGATATACGCCCCGCCCACCATAGCGTATATAACCTGCCCTGCGACAGACTAACCACCAGTCTTCGAGAAGCCGACAAACAGTCAACATCTCCTGAAGATGCCATCCACTCGAGATGGCGAAACGTCGAGAACGAATTTCCAACGACGACGGCCGAACAGCCCGAAAGCACACCCACCATTGGACGATGGCCGCGAAAGCCTTTCACAATTTAAAAGTACTTTATTGTCCAAGAAGTATTACAAGTAATACGTCTTATTGACAAATTACGTTTTTTATAAAACAGTTTTAAGCTAAAGAGGTACTTTTGTTCAAATCCGCTGAAGTTAGCCGTTTTCGAGATATTTCGGCTTTTGGTGTTCATATCCCGCAACGGAAAATATAATTTTTTTTAAAGAATTTATTTTTATTACATTTTAGGATGAAATTTTCTCGGTAAATTAGTGGTGCCCAATGTATTATTTTTAAATACTGTTAATATTTTTATTATTTAAAATGTGTTAGTTTTTAATTTTTTTTTGTTCAAATTAGTTTGATTATTCTGAACATTAAAAACCGAAAAATCTGGAAAATTACTGACTTTAGCGAATTGTAAAAAGATTACCTTTCTTCCTTTGAAATGCCTAAGAAAATATATTTTTAACAAAAAAAGTAAAAAACTACGATGAGAATAAAGTTATGGTCATTTTAAATAATCAGAAATACACTGTGAAGCGCCTTCTAACGACTACAGTAAAAAAGTGTCTATATTCGAGTTTCGGATCACAAGAAACCTCCGGGCATCCTCCGGGTACCAATTTTTAAAAATAATCCAATCCGTTTAAAATTGTCCATAATATTTAAAAAATCAACACAAACATATTAAAAAATATCCTCAGTACCTTAAAACGAAAGTGTATAACCTATTTATTATTATAAACAACAAGTGAAATTAAAGAAAGAAAAATAAGAAAAAAGCTTTTGCTTCGGCCGGGACTCGAACCCGGGATCTCTTGCTTTGTACGCAAATATTCTAAACATTGAACTACCGAAGCCATACATAAATTTTCGGAAAACTTTCATCTATGCAGGCTGCGGTGTCTCAATACAAGAACGAGAAATTCTCAGGGTATTAACTCGACCAAGTCATCCAACTGATCTCTTTAATTCTTCTCCAAAAACGTTTTCCTTATTTTTCTTTCTTTAATTTCACTTGTTGTTTATAGTTTTAGGTCCTTGCATTATTTGCAATTTGGTATTTGACTATTTATTCTTCCTGTGCTCACATATGGATCCCAGACATGAACGCTTACAAAATCAAACATGGATAAGGTAACAAAAGCCCAAAGATCAATGGAATGACAAATGTTACATGTAAAGCTAACAGATAGAAAAATAAGAAATTAAACAAAAGTAAGGGATGTCAGAGGAGAAGTAGCAAAATTAAAATGGAAATTTGCCGGTCATAATATCAGACAGAGAGACTGGAGACCTTGGGAAAATAAAAGAAGTAGGGGAAGACCCCAAATGAGATGGGCGGACGATTTGAAGAAACATGCGGGGACTAAGATATAGATAGATTTAAAAAATTCAATTTTTATTTTTTTACTTAATACCCTGTATCTTGGGCCGTAAATATCGACGTCTAATTTCGGGACACCCTGTATACTGTGAACAGATACTTACTCTAAAGTGCAAGAACTCAAAATCATCGGTCAACGGGATCATCTGCCATTTTCCACCTTTGGAAACTTGTGGCAACGCCGCCCACATGTAAAGATCATTGGTGACGTTGATATTCTTAGGATTCGTACAGGACCCTAGCAGAAAATAATAAAAACGTGATTTTTTCATCTACACTAATACTAGTATTAACTGAGATCTTATAACTTAGCAGTTAGACTAAGTATTAAATCCATAGACTTGACCTCGACCGGTTTATTAAGTGTATTTTAGCTCACACATTTACTATACTATAGTAGTGTGAGCTATGGTGATCCTAATTTTTTCGAGAAAAAAAAAGTTACTCCGATTTCAAAAAATTTTTATATATCTTTGCGTTTCAGATGATTTTGAAACTTTTTTGTTGCGCCGTCTGTCTGTCTGTCTGTATGTCTGTAACGACCAACTCAAAAATCGCTTGGCCGATTTTAATGAAATTTGGTACCTAGGCTGGGTCTTGGGTCGAGATGGTTCCATTTAAAAATGAACAAAATCCATCGAACACAAACCAAATAAAAGGGTGGGGGTAGATTTCAAAAATTAGAGTTTATGTGAAAATATGGCGTGTGATATCAAACGAAAGGTAATTGAGTCTGCAGTTAAACAAAATACATTTTAATTGATTTTAAAAAAAGGGTGAGGGTATATTTTAAGAATTAGAGTTTAGGTGAAAATATGGCGTGTGTGATATCAAACGAAAGGTAATTCTGTCCGGAGTTTAACAAAATACATTTTAGTTTTGGTTTTTTTTAAGGGTGGGGGTAGATTTAAAAAATTTGAGTTTAAGTCAAAACATGGCCTGTGTGGTATCAAACAAAAGGTGATTTAGTCTGGAGTTGAATAAAATATAGTTCAGTTTTTAGTTATTTTAGCTCACACGTACACTATAACTATAGTAGCTAGTGTAAGCTTAGGGGCCCATATATTGGCAGAGTATTTTTAATACTCACAGTTCAAATAGCTGCAAAGATTTGGTTCAGCCTAATGTGCAATATGATGGATAGTAAGCATTTCTCAGTGAGTTTCATCTCATATAAATTTAAATTAACTTTAGAAATAAAGAAAAACAACATTTTTTTCTAACGAAATGTCATTTTTTGGAAATTTAGTCCGTGCAGTCGTAGGATTCCCGTTAAAAATACCCTCAAATTGTTTAAAGTTCGAAAAACAGTAGAAATAATCCATGAGTGATAAAAAAATCAATATACAAAAATTTTCAAAGCTAAATAATACATAAATAACTCAAAACTATATCTGTAAATGCACTACCGTATTAAATACGTATCAGTATTAAAATACTGTAAAAAACACTAGATATATTAGAATCCGTTTTCAATTACACATCCACCAAAACAATCGAACATCGGTTTAATCATCGCTAACTTGTCTAAAAAATTAACATGTAAAATATAGCGGACAGCTGACACCGACTTACACCGTCTTTATTCGACATTTCCTAGTGACGTTCGGAGGTTTAAATATGGCTACCATTTTTAAACCAAAATATTATATTATTTTTATATTATATTAATTTTATTTATTTCTAACCATTGTGAGGAAATAATGTCTTTGTTACAACGAAAAAAGATTACCCATATCGCAAGGTATTTACGAATAATTTATATAAACAATAAAAACTATTGCATTCACGGCAAAAAGAAGTTAAACCCTCAACCAAAATCTAGACTTGTAAACCTAGGATTGTAGCACTTAGCACTGTAGACCCTTTAGTAAATACTGGTGTAAGTGTAAAAATTGAGGCCCAAGAAATCTTAACATTAGCTGGGGACAACCTGCCATTGAAAAACCGGCCGTAAAAATACAGGTGCTAAAACTAACCGTCAACTAGCTCTTGCAACGCAGAGTTTTCTCGGGTCATATACATTTTTCTGACCCTTACCTGCTGACAGATAGCTGCTGTGTGGGTTGATGCCATATTTGTCGTTTGTTTATATTTTGCGGTGTTTTCCGTTTGTCGTGTAAAATTGTTTTTTTTTCTGTGAAAAATGGGAAATAATTCACTTAAAACATGTGCGGTTTGTGATAAAAAGTTCGGGAGAACTAGCACTAGATATATTAGAATCCGTTTTCAATTACACATCCACCAAAACAATCGAACATCGGTTTAATCATCGCTAACTTGTCTAAAAAATTAACATGTAAAATATAGCGGACAGCTGACACCGACTTACACCGTCTGTATTCGACATTTCCTAGTGACGTTCGGAGGTTTAAATATGGCTACCATTTTTAAACCAAAAGATTATATTATTTTTATTTATTTCTAACCATTGTGAGGAAATAATGTCTTTTTTACAACGAAAAAAGATGACCCATATACCCAAGGTATTTATGAACAATTTATATAAATATTAAAAACTATTGCATTCACGGCAAAAAGAAGTTAAACCCTCAACCAAAATCTAGACTTGTAGCACTGTAGACACTTTAGTAAATAGTGGTATAAGTGTAAAAATTGAGACCCAAGAAATCTCAACATTAGCTGGGGATAACCTGCCATTGAAAAACCGGCCCTAGTAGTAGTAGTGGTGGGGGATTGACCCGCAGGTCTGACAAGTAGGCCCTTTTTGCCCTGCCCCAAGTCTGTCCCTTAACCCACTCTCTGCACTTCCCTTTGATGGTCGGGTAACTCATTGGGCCTTCCTGTTCTCTTTACAAAGTCCAGTAAGTCTGCCCATTTGAGCATGAGCAGTTCTTCCTCGCTCAGAGTTGGCGCTTCGAGTGCCTGTTGTCTCATCCTTGCGTATGCCTCGCATTCTGCCACGAGGTGTCTTGATGTCTCTTCTTCCTGTCCACAGGCTGGGCAGGTAGGGTCATTCTTGACTCCTATACGTGTCATGTGCCTCCTCAACCGGTTATGTCCGGTTAGAGTGTCTATCAGCAGTCCGAGGTCTTTTCGTGTCCGTCCCAGCATCCATCTAATTCTGGTCGCTTTTGGACGGTCTACAAATTCTCTTGTCTGTCTGCAACCCGTTCCTGTTTCCTAGGAGTTTAATAGCGCGTCCTGGGTCCTTTTGTTGAGTCCGGTTTGCACTTGTCTTTTTGCCACGCCCAAAAGTGGCTCCGGTCCTACATAGGCGGTTCCTGCCCCGAGTCGTGCGAGTTCGTCCGCCTTCTCGTTGCCTGGTACCCCCGTATGTCCCGGAACCCAAACCAGCGTCACCCGTTTGCCATCGCTTAGGGTCTCCAGCGCCTCTGCGCATTCTTCCACCAAGCCGTCAGCAATCTTGGGTGCATTTAGCGCCTTCACGGTTGCTCGATTGTCAGAGCATATATATATAAGCTCCTCTTCGCTGTTCCGAACCTCTTCTAGGGTTGCCGCCAATATTATGGCGTAAGCTTCTGCTTGAAAGACAGTAGCCTGCTCACCGAGCGAGTAGCTCTTCTGAACTTCTAGTTTTTCCACGTATACTCCCGCTCCTGTGGTTTGCCTCTCTGATAGTTTGGATCCATCAGTGTAGCAAACTAAAGCGCTCTCCTCAAACATCAAAAAAAAAAACCGGCCCACAGTGGAACGTTTGACTAATCTAGGTGGACATGGTTAAGTACTATAAATTAACATTTCAGCTACCTACAATTTAAGAGCATATTCCATATATCCTAGATCCAAAATATTATTTTTTTATCCCCTCTGGTTGTCAAGATATTTGCATGGAAAGTTGCATCTTAAAAATTTTCTGCTTAGACATTTTAATCTTATGTATGGGCAATGCTTTAAAACAATATTGTTTTTTTCCCGCGTAGTAGGCGCTGGAGTAAAACAAGTGCCAGGCATTTTTAGAGTGGCATGTCCTTAAGACTAGAGAAGCATTTTGACTGTCATTGTTGCAGTGTTTTACTTGCTATGAATTTATGAATTCGCTGGTGTTTTGGTAAGGAAAATTTTATTTTTATATAGTTTTTGTTGGACTGAAACTTTAGTTTGTTAGAATTTGTTGATGTTAGTTTTATTATTTTCTAATTAAACGAAATCTCTACTTTCTGACGCAGTATTGAAATTTTGTCCTTTTTTTGCGGTAAACTTGTACTTAATTATTTTGTTACCCTGCAACTCTAAAAATTGAAAACGTATTATTTGTGTTTAATAACATTTTCTTTTTGATACCTTCACAAATGTGCCCTTTGGGGATTTTCTAACCTAAATTAGTCAATCTTCGTGCATTTTTCTATATCACGACGAGTCAATGTGTTTGTTTGTCTACAGGGTGTCCAGATAAAAGTAAGTACATAGGGCTTTGTGTGATTTTCAGAAACGATATTCGTTCAAAAGAAAAAAAGTGGCGCTATTGCGAGCTTAATCGGAAGTTAAATACTCTGCCAATCTATGGGCACCTAAGCTCACACTAGGTACTATAGTTATAGTGTACGTGTGAGCTAATATAACTAAAAACTAAAATATATTTTATTGAACTCCAGACTCAATTACCTTTCATTTGATAACACACAAGCCATGTTTTGACTTAAACTTTAATTTTTTAAATCTACCCCCACCTTTTTTTTAAACTAAAATGTATTTTGTTTAACTCCAGACTCAATTACCTTTCGTTTGATATGACACACGCCATATTTCCACATAAACACTAATTTTTTAAATTTACCCCCACCCTTTTTTTAAAATAAAATGTCTTTTATTTAACTCCAGACGCAATTACCTGTCGTTTGATATTACACACGCCATATTTTTACATAAACTCTAATTTTTGAAATATACCCCCACCCTTTTATTTGGCTTGTGTTTGGTAGATTTTGTTCATTTTTAAATGGAACCATCTCGACCCAAAACCCAGCGTAGTTACCAAATTTCATTAAAATCGGGCAAGCGGTTTTTGAGTTATGCGCGTTGGTCGTTACAGACAGACAGACAGACAGACAGACGGCGCAACAAAAAAGTTTCAAAATCATCTGAAACGCAAAGATATATAAAAATTTTTGAAATCGGAGCAACTTTTTTTTTCTCGAAAAAATTAGGATCACTATAGCTCACACTACTATAGTATAGTAGTAGTGTGAGCTAAAATATCTACAGGGAGTTTCAAAATAATGCATAAAAACTTAAATTGTGTTATTCGAAAAATTAAAATATTGTCGCCTTCTTTTAAACAAATTAAATAAAACTATATAAATATGACCAGGCCAATAAAATGACGTTAACAATTTTTTAGGACTTTGTTTTTTTAACAATTTTTTTTAGATAACGCCGAAAATGTGTTATTTGGGTGTATTTTGACCTATCCTAGCAATATCGTCGTGATGTCTGTCTGTGTCTGTCCGTAATACGATAGCTCCTAAACCGGTGAACCAATTTTCATAAAATTTTCAGGTAAAATAGTGCTCAACACTCTTACGAGCTGATTAGATTTTGATCAAAAATCTATAAATGCTAATGACAGTTTTTCGACAATTAAAATTTTAAAAAAATCTATCTTTTTAACGGAGCGTCGTATCAATATACAGTTTTCGTAATATAGTAGACTATATTTTGCTCAATAATTCGTGTTATAACTAAAAACTTCGAAAGACCTTCAGTTTCTCAGATATATACAAAAAACTTTTCAAAGCTGATATATTATCATGGCTTCACTTGAAGTGTGCTTATAGGCTAGCTAGGAAGGTATCAGATCCCTCATGAATCCATTTATTTCTCAATATTTTGAAAACGCATCTAAATGTTTTCTTTGATACAGCTCGGAATAGCGCCACTTTTTTACCAAAATTAGTATTCAAACAAGTTTCATGGCTAATCGGGCAAAAAGGAGTTTTTTGTTTCCCTTATATTTTTCCGTGGGTAGCTTGAAAGCTTAACCTCACGGGGGTCCAAGATCTAATGGACACCTAATAAGTGTTGACAGTCAACCGTTTCGTCCTTATGGGACTCCTCAGAACACTGCTGGTCAAGTGACAAATCTTGCGAAGTTAATCAGACGGTTTTGTCTCTAATTAAACGTAATTAGTGAGCGAACTATAGCAAGAGGCGCCATCTACCGAGATACGAGAGAAACAAAAAACCAAAAGCAGCGAAACACTGCTATACAATGTCGATCAATGAAAAGATCGAATGCAAATAAATAAAAGAAAACAACTATAGTCCGTGACCTACGACAGCTCTTTGTCTTTTCAGGCCGGATCAACGCATTTTGCATTTTTACCCGTCATCAAGACAGTGAACGTCAATCAACGGAATTTTTAAGCCAAACAATACTAACAAACGTGAAATTTCATACCCGTGAATTTAAAAATCAAACAAGTTTCATGGCTAATCGGGCAAAAAGGAGTTTTTTGTTTCCCTTATATTTTTCCGTGGGTAGCTTGAAAGCTTAACCTCACGGGGGTCCAAGATCTAATGGACACCTAATAAGTGTTGACAGTCAACCGATTGCCCGATTAGCCATGAAACTTGTTTGATTTTTAAATTCACGGGTATGAAATTTCACGTTTGTCAAAATTAGTATGTCTTACCGTCTCCTAAATCCTCATAAACCCCCTTGTAGTTTCTGAGACACCCTATCCCATGTACCTATGTGTATGGGCCGATTCCTAAAGTACGTAACGCTCAAAAGGGAAGGGGGGTTATTAACCTTGCGTTACACCAGTGGCGTATATAAGGGGGGGCCTGCCCCCCCCCCCCCCCCGAAGCTAAGATTTTTTTAGATACTTTCCACAAATTTCCTGAATACAAACATAAAATAGCATAAAATACAGCCTCATGGGGTCTTGGCCCCCCCCAAACTGCCTCGGGCCCACCCCGAAACTTTTTTCTATATACGCCACTGCGTTACACTGTCATGATTCTTGAATATATTTTTTCTTAAAAATGCATTACGGAGTGGGGAGGAGGGGTTACGTAATTTAAGAATATGCCCTATGTATGTCTTTAGGATGGGTTTTTGAAACTCTCGACTTTCACGAATTTTTGTAAATAGTAACTTTTCACTCTGTCACAAGCTTAACCAAGCTTAATAAAAATGCATCTGCACCAAACCCCAAGGGAAGTTTTTTGAGGTTAAAAAAATCCAAAAAATTAAGTTTTAAACGGAGCGAGTTATTATTATGCGGTTTTAGAAATATGATAATATATTTTTCTTGTCTTTTTTGTGTCAGATTGTGAAATTAATTAACACAGTTTAGTTTGCAAGATAATAATAAAATGGACTTGTGTTAGTTAATTATTCTATTATTTGTTATTTTAAGTAATGATATTTTTCAAATAAAAATGATATTTTCCAATTAAATAAATATTTTTTTAAACTTTCTTAGTTATATAAAATTAAAATCCACATATCTCTTAAATTTTCTCACATTAAACCCCTTTAAAGATAATGCCATCCGATGAACATTTCCCATTATAATTTTAGGGGTTGGTTTTACCCCGGGCAAGGGGTGAGAGGTTTAAAATTTTTAATGCATTTATTTTTCATATAGTGACAGATGAGAGCGGAATTTTTTTTCTTGATCGTCCCTTACCGCCTAAAACGCCTTTATTTAAATTTTTCTGAAACACCTTGTATATTGTAAAACTGTATTATTTAAATTCCTTCTTGCAAAAACTAAAAAAAAAAAATACCGTTACTTCATTCTTATAAAATTTGTTGAAACAATTTTCGTTAAAAACATACAGTATGACTACAAATCCTAAAATCGTTAAAATCTGAATCACCCTATATAAGAGGTAGGTAATATTGCAAATACTAAATGCTTTTAAATATTTTATGTTATTTTAAAGCTAAAAAAATCAAGCATTAAAGAGTGTTAATGTTGCTTAGGGGTTGTCCACCTAGATCTTCAAAACGTTCCACTGTGCGGCCCTAAGAATGCAGGTGCTAAAACTAACCGTCAACTAGCTCTTGCAACGCAAAGTTTTCTCGGGTCATACACATTTTTCTAACTCTTCCGGAATAATCTTTGTGGAAAACTACTTGGGAGGTTCCTTCTGCCACCTCCATTAATTGCGCAGGCTCCTTTGATGCTTCGGGGCTTTTTGGTTCTGTTTCTTCGTCGCTTAGAACTGCAAAAAAAAAACAAAGGTTGTATTTTTAGCCATCTATACTAGTGCAGACGCTAGAGGTAGTTGACGATACAAAATATGAGGACCGCAGTTTGACAATGGATTCTGAGAATAGGTCACAGAAAAACGATCTGGATGTTTCCGGACCAGTTTTTGGTCCAATTTTTTTTAGCTCCCCCCCCTTTTAAAGTCGTGTTTAAATTTCTGAAAAGTTAACTAAATTGACTCACTAAAGCCATAATGACACAGAAATGCATTCAAAACGTGCAAAATCTAACCTAAAAATAATAATATTCGTTTTTTAAATTTTAGCTGCACAAACCCCCAAAAACGGTTTGTAGAAAAATCGGGTGAAACATGTGACAAAAATAGTTTTTATTTTTTTTTAAATGACGCCTGTTTACGGACGTCGTTGGAGAGTTTGTTATCAATCAAACCCCACTGAGTTACACGTTAGTAAAAAGGGAATTTAATTTACTACAATAAAGTGTCAAACAAATTTTTTTCAATTGAGCTTAGTGTCTAAGAAAATTGGATAAAACCTTTAACAAAATTAATTTGTTTGGTGATTTATAAAAATTTATTTAATTTACGGAAGGCTATGAAGTTTTATTCTGAAGATAAATCTTACCTAGTTATACAGCGTTTCAAGGGAAATTTAATTGTCTACAATCAACTATAAAGTACATTTTTTGAGAGAGTTTGATTTTTAAGAGAATCGGGTAAAACATGTGACAAACATGTGTTTTTTTATCTTTTTAAAGTTTTCTCAATAAACGGACGCCGCTGAACAGTTTGTAATTAATCTGACCCCACTGACTTGCACATTGTTAAAAAGGGAATTCAATTTTCTAAAATAAAGTGTAGAATAATTTTTTCCGAATGAGTTTTTTAAACCAGTTTTTAAAAATCAAAACTGATTTAATTTACGGAAGTCCCTGAATTGTTATAGATAAAACTATAATCTTCGATTATTATACATCGTTTAAAAGGAAATTTTATTGTGTCAGATTTTTTGATGCAGAGCTTGGTTTTTAAAAAAATCGGGTTAAAAAGTAATAAAAATAAACATGTTTTTACATTACCTCAATAAACGGACGCCTCTGAATTATATATCGTTGCAAAGGAAATTTTATTGTGTACAATAAAGGTTATTACATATTTTTCCGTAAGAAACTTAGTTTTTGAGAAAACTTAAAATAAACTTTAAAAAATTTCAGGTTTAGGAGGGGTTTTTTTTATCTAAAATTTTGGTCCAATTTTTTTTAGCTCCTCCCCCCTCTTAAAGTCGTGTTTAAATTTCTGAAAAGTTAACTAAATTGACTCACTAAAGCCACAATGACACATAAATGCATTCAAAACGTGCAAAATCTAACCTAAAAATAATAATATTCGTTTTTTAAATTTTAGCTGCACAAACCCCCAAAAACGGTTTGTAGAAAAATCGGGTGAAACATGTGACAAAAATAGTTTTTATTTTTTTTTTTTAATGACGCCTGTTTACGGACGTCGCTGGAGAGTTTGTCATCAATCAAACCCCACTGACTTACACGTTAGTAAAAAGGGAATTTAATTTACTACAATAAAGTGTCAAACAAATTTTTTTCAATCGAGCTTAGTGTCTGAGAAAATTGGATAAAACCTTTAACAAAATTAATTTGTTTGGTGATTTATAAAAATTTATTTAATTTACGGAAGGCTATGAAGTTTTATTCTGAAGATAAATCTTACCTAGTTATACAGCGTTTCAAGGGAAATTTAATTGTCTACAATCAACTATAAAGTACATTTTTTGAGAGAGTTTGATTTTTAAGAGAATCGGGTAAAACATGTGACAAACATGTGTTTTTTTATCTTTTTAAAGTTTTCTCAATAAACGGACGCCGCTGAACAGTTTTTCATTAATCTGACCCCACTGACTTGCACATTGTTAAAAAGGGAATTCAATTTTCTAAAATAAAGTGTAGAATATTTTTTTCCGAATGAGCTTAGTTTCTGAGACAATTGGATAAAAATTGGTAAATTTAGTTTTTTAAATCAGTTTTTAAAAATCAAAACTGATTTAATTTACGGAAGTCCCTAAATTGTTATAGATAAAACTATAATCTTCGATTATTATACATCGTTTAAAAGGAAATTTTATTGTGTCAGATTTTTCGATGCAGAGCTCGGTTTTTAAAAAATCAGGTTAAAAAGTAATAAAAATAAACATGTTTTTACATTACCTCAATAAACGGACGCCTCTGAATTATATATCGTTGCAAAGGAAATTTTATTGTGTACAATAAAGGTTATTACATATTTTTCCGTAAGAAACTTGAAAGTTTTTGAGAAAACTTAAAATAAACTTTAAAAAATTTCAGGTTTGGGGGGGTCTGAGGGTTTTTTTTCATCTAAAATTTTGGTCCAATTTTTTTTAGCTCCCCCCCTCTTAAAGTCGTGTTTAAATTTCTGAAAAGTTAACTAAATTGACTCACTAAAGCCATAATGACACAGAAATGCATTCAAAACGTGCAAAATCTAACCTAAAAATAATAATATTCGTTTTTTAAATTTTAGCTGCACAAACCCCCAAAAACGGTTTGTAGAAAAATCGGGTGAAACATGTGACAAAAATAGTTTTTATTTTTTTTTAAATGACGCCTGTTTACGGACGTCGCTGGAGAGTTTGTCATCAATCAAACCCCACTGACTTACACGTTAGTAAAAAGGGAATTTAATTTTCTACAATAAAGTGTCAAACAAATTTTTTTCAATTGAGCTTAGTGTCTAAGAAAATTGGATAAAACCTTTAACAAAATTAATTTGTTTGGTGATTTATAAAAATTTATTTAATTTACGGAAGGCTATGAAGTTTTATTCTGAAGATAAATCTTACCTAGTTATACAGCGTTTCAAGGGAAATTTAATTGTCTACAATCAACTATAAAGTACATTTTTTGAGAGAGTTTGATTTTTAAGAGAATCGGGTAAAACATGTGACAAGCATGTGTTTTTTTATCTTTTTAAAGTTTTCTCAATAAACGGACGCCGCTGAACAGTTTGTCATTAATCTGACCCCACTGACTTGCACATTGTTAAAAAGAGAATTCAATTATCTAAAATAAAGTGTAGAATAATTTTTTCCGAATGAGCTTAGTTTCTGAGACAATTGGATAAAAATTGGTAAATTTAGTTTTTTAAATCAGTTTTTAAAAATCAAAACTGATTTAATTTACGGAAGTCCCTAAATTGTTATAGATAAAACTATAATCTTCGATTATTATACATCGTTTAAAAGGAAATTTTATTGTGTCAGATTTTTTGATGCAGAGCTTGGTTTTAAAAAAAATCGGGTTAAAAAGTAATAAAAATAAACATGTTTTTACATTACCTCAATAAACGGACGCCTCTGAATTATATATCGTTGCAAAGAAAATTTTATTGTGTACAATAAAGGTTATTACATATTTTTCCGTAAGAAACTTGAAAGTTTTTGAGAAAACTTAAAATAAACTTTAAAAAATTTCAGGTTTGGGGGAGGGGTCTGAGGGTTTTTTTTCATCTAAAATTTTGGTCCAATTTTTTTAGCTCCCCCCCCTTAAAGTCGTGTTTAAATTTCTGAAAAGTTAACTAAATTGACTCACTAAAGCCATAATGCCACAGAAATGCATTCAAAAAGTGCAAAATCTAACCTAAAAATAATAATATTCGTTTTTTAAATTTTAGCTGCACAAACCCCCAAAAACGGTTTGTAGAAAAATCGGGAGAAACATGTGACAAAAATAGTTTTTATTTTTTTTTAAATGACGCCTGTTTACGGACGTCGTTGGAGAGTTTGTTATCAATCAAACCCCACTGAGTTACACGTTAGTAAAAAGGGAATTTAATTTACTACAATAAAGTGTCAAACAAATTTTTTTCAATTGAGCTTAGTGTCTAAGAAAATTGGATAAAACCTTTAACAAAATTAATTTGTTTGGTGATTTATAAAAATTTATTTAATTTACGGAAGGCTATGAAGTTTTATTCTGAAGATAAATCTTACCTAGTTATACAGCGTTTCAAGGGAAATTTAATTGTCTACAATCAACTATAAAGTACATTTTTTGAGAGAGTTTGATTTTTAAGAGAATCGGGTAAAACATGTGACAAACATGTGTTTTTTTATCTTTTTAAAGTTTTCTCAATAAACGGACGCCGCTGAACAGTTTGTAATTAATCTGACCCCACTGACTTGCACATTGTTAAAAAGGGAATTCAATTTTCTAAAATAAAGTGTAGAATAATTTTTTCCGAATGAGTTTTTTAAACCAGTTTTTAAAAATCAAAACTGATTTAATTTACGGAAGTCCCTGAATTGTTATAGATAAAACTATAATCTTCGATTATTATACATCGTTTAAAAGGAAATTTTATTGTGTCAGATTTTTTGATGCAGAGCTTGGTTTTTAAAAAAATCGGGTTAAAAAGTAATAAAAATAAACATGTTTTTACATTACCTCAATAAACGGACGCCTCTGAATTATATATCGTTGCAAAGGAAATTTTATTGTGTACAATAAAGGTTATTACATATTTTTCCGTAAGAAACTTAGTTTTTGAGAAAACTTAAAATAAACTTTAAAAAATTTCAGGTTTAGGAGGGGTTTTTTTTATCTAAAATTTTGGTCCAATTTTTTTTAGCTCCTCCCCCCTCTTAAAGTCGTGTTTAAATTTCTGAAAAGTTAACTAAATTGACTCACTAAAGCCACAATGACACATAAATGCATTCAAAACGTGCAAAATCTAACCTAAAAATAATAATATTCGTTTTTTAAATTTTAGCTGCACAAACCCCCAAAAACGGTTTGTAGAAAAATCGGGTGAAACATGTGACAAAAATAGTTTTTATTTTTTTTTTTTAATGACGCCTGTTTACGGACGTCGCTGGAGAGTTTGTCATCAATCAAACCCCACTGACTTACACGTTAGTAAAAAGGGAATTTAATTTACTACAATAAAGTGTCAAACAAATTTTTTTCAATCGAGCTTAGTGTCTGAGAAAATTGGATAAAACCTTTAACAAAATTAATTTGTTTGGTGATTTATAAAAATTTATTTAATTTACGGAAGGCTATGAAGTTTTATTCTGAAGATAAATCTTACCTAGTTATACAGCGTTTCAAGGGAAATTTAATTGTCTACAATCAACTATAAAGTACATTTTTTGAGAGAGTTTGATTTTTAAGAGAATCGGGTAAAACATGTGACAAACATGTGTTTTTTTATCTTTTTAAAGTTTTCTCAATAAACGGACGCCGCTGAACAGTTTTTCATTAATCTGACCCCACTGACTTGCACATTGTTAAAAAGGGAATTCAATTTTCTAAAATAAAGTGTAGAATATTTTTTTCCGAATGAGCTTAGTTTCTGAGACAATTGGATAAAAATTGGTAAATTTAGTTTTTTAAATCAGTTTTTAAAAATCAAAACTGATTTAATTTACGGAAGTCCCTAAATTGTTATAGATAAAACTATAATCTTCGATTATTATACATCGTTTAAAAGGAAATTTTATTGTGTCAGATTTTTCGATGCAGAGCTCGGTTTTTAAAAAATCAGGTTAAAAAGTAATAAAAATAAACATGTTTTTACATTACCTCAATAAACGGACGCCTCTGAATTATATATCGTTGCAAAGGAAATTTTATTGTGTACAATAAAGGTTATTACATATTTTTCCGTAAGAAACTTGAAAGTTTTTGAGAAAACTTAAAATAAACTTTAAAAAATTTCAGGTTTGGGGGGGTCTGAGGGTTTTTTTTCATCTAAAATTTTGGTCCAATTTTTTTTAGCTCCCCCCCTCTTAAAGTCGTGTTTAAATTTCTGAAAAGTTAACTAAATTGACTCACTAAAGCCATAATGACACAGAAATGCATTCAAAACGTGCAAAATCTAACCTAAAAATAATAATATTCGTTTTTTAAATTTTAGCTGCACAAACCCCCAAAAACGGTTTGTAGAAAAATCGGGTGAAACATGTGACAAAAATAGTTTTTATTTTTTTTTAAATGACGCCTGTTTACGGACGTCGCTGGAGAGTTTGTCATCAATCAAACCCCACTGACTTACACGTTAGTAAAAAGGGAATTTAATTTTCTACAATAAAGTGTCAAACAAATTTTTTTCAATTGAGCTTAGTGTCTAAGAAAATTGGATAAAACCTTTAACAAAATTAATTTGTTTGGTGATTTATAAAAATTTATTTAATTTACGGAAGGCTATGAAGTTTTATTCTGAAGATAAATCTTACCTAGTTATACAGCGTTTCAAGGGAAATTTAATTGTCTACAATCAACTATAAAGTACATTTTTTGAGAGAGTTTGATTTTTAAGAGAATCGGGTAAAACATGTGACAAGCATGTGTTTTTTTATCTTTTTAAAGTTTTCTCAATAAACGGACGCCGCTGAACAGTTTGTCATTAATCTGACCCCACTGACTTGCACATTGTTAAAAAGAGAATTCAATTATCTAAAATAAAGTGTAGAATAATTTTTTCCGAATGAGCTTAGTTTCTGAGACAATTGGATAAAAATTGGTAAATTTAGTTTTTTAAATCAGTTTTTAAAAATCAAAACTGATTTAATTTACGGAAGTCCCTAAATTGTTATAGATAAAACTATAATCTTCGATTATTATACATCGTTTAAAAGGAAATTTTATTGTGTCAGATTTTTTGATGCAGAGCTTGGTTTTAAAAAAAATCGGGTTAAAAAGTAATAAAAATAAACATGTTTTTACATTACCTCAATAAACGGACGCCTCTGAATTATATATCGTTGCAAAGAAAATTTTATTGTGTACAATAAAGGTTATTACATATTTTTCCGTAAGAAACTTGAAAGTTTTTGAGAAAACTTAAAATAAACTTTAAAAAATTTCAGGTTTGGGGGAGGGGTCTGAGGGTTTTTTTTCATCTAAAATTTTGGTCCAATTTTTTTAGCTCCCCCCCCTTAAAGTCGTGTTTAAATTTCTGAAAAGTTAACTAAATTGACTCACTAAAGCCATAATGCCACAGAAATGCATTCAAAAAGTGCAAAATCTAACCTAAAAATAATAATATTCGTTTTTTAAATTTTAGCTGCACAAACCCCCAAAAACGGTTTGTAGAAAAATCGGGAGAAACATGTGACAAAAATAGTTTTTATTTTTTTTTAAATGACGCCTGTTAACGGACGTCGCTGGAGAGTTTGTCATCAATCAAACCCCACTGACTTACACGTTAGTAAAAAGGGAATTTAATTTTCTACAATAAAGTGTCAAACAAATTTTTTTCAATCGAGCTTAGTGTCTGAGAAAATTGGATAAAACCTTTAACAAAATTAATTTGTTTGGTGATTTATAAAAATTTATTTAATTTACGGAAGGCTATGAAGTTTTATTCTGAAGATAAATCTTACCTAGTTATACAGCGTTTCAAGGGAAATTTAATTGTCTACAATCAACTATAAAGCACATTTTTTGAGAGAGTTTGATATTTAAGAGAATCGGGTAAAACATGTGACAAACATGTGCTTTTCTATCTTTTTTAAAGTTTTCTCAATAAACGGACGCCGCTGAACAGTTTGTCATTAATCTGACCCCACTGACTTGCACATTGTTAAAAAAGGAATTCAATTTTCTAAAATAAAGTGTAGAATAATTTTTTCCGAATGAGCTTAGTTTCTGAGACAATTGGATAAAAATTGGTAAATTTAGTTTTTTAAATCAGTTTTTAAAAATCAAAACTGATTTAATTTACGGACATCCCTAAATTGTTATAGATAAAACTTATCTTCGATTATTATACATCGTTTAAAAGGAAATTTTATTGTGTCAAATTTTTCGATGCAGAGCTTGGTTTTTAAAAAAATCGGGTTAAAAAGTAATAAAAATAAACATGTTTTTACATTACCTCAATAAATGGACGCCTCTGAATTATATATCGTTGCAAAGGAAATTTTATTGTGTACAATAAAGGTTATTACATATTTTTTCGTAAGAAACTTGAAAGTTTTTGAGAAAACTTAAAATAAACTTTAAAAAATTTCAGGTTTGAGGGGTTTTTTTCATCTAAAATTTTGGTCCAATTTTTTTTAGCTCCCCCCCCCCCTTTTAAAGTCGTGTTTAAATTTCTGAAAAGTTAACTAAATTGACTCACTAAAGCCATAATGACACAGAAGTGCATTCAAAACGTGCAAAATCTAACCTAAAAATAATAATATTCGTTTTTTAAATTTTAGCTGCACAAACCCCCAAAAACGGTTTTTAGAAAAATCGAGTGAAACATGTGACAAAAATAGTTTTTATTTTTTTTTTAAATGACGCCTGTTTACGGACGTCGCTGGAGAGTTTGTCATCAATCAAACCCCACTGACTTACACGTTAGTAAAAAGGGAATTTAATTTTCTACAATAAAGTGTCAAACAATTTTTTTTCAATTGAGCTTAGTGTCTGAGAAAATTGGATAAAACCTTTAACAAAATTAATTTGTTTGGTGATTTATAAAAATTTATTTAATTTACGGAAGGCTATGAAGTTTTATTCTGAAGATAAATCTTACCTAGTTATACAGCGTTTCAAGGGAAATTTAATTGTCTACAATCAACTATAAAGTAAATTTTTTGAGAGAGTTTGATTTTTAAGAGAATCGGGTAAAACATGTGACAAACATGTGTTTTTTTATATTTTTAAAGTTTTCTCAATAAACGGACGCCGCTGAACAGTTTGTCATTAATCTGACCCCACTGACTTGCACATTGTTAAAAAAGGAATTCAATTTTCTAAAATAAAGTGTAGAATAATTTTTTCCGAATGAGTTTTTTAAACCAGTTCAAAACTGATTTAATTTATGGAAGTCCCTAAATTGTTATAGATAAAACTATAATCTTCGATTATTATACATCGTTTAAAAGGAAATTTTATTGTGTCAGATTTTTTGATGCAGAGCTTGGTTTTTAAAAAAATCGGGTTAAAAAGTAATAAAAATAAACATGTTTTTACATTACCTCAATAAACGGACGCCTCTAAATTATATATCGTTGCAAAGGAAATTTTATTGTGTACAATAAAGGTTATTACATATTTTTCCGTAAGAAACTTAAAATAAACTTTAAAAAATTTCAGGTTTGGGGGGGTCTGAGGGTTTTTTTTCATCTAAAATTTTGGTCCAATTTTTTTTAGCTCCCCCCCCCCTCTTAAAGTCGTGTTTAAATTTCTGAAAAGTTAACTAAATTGACTCACTAAAGCCATAATGACACAAAAATTCATTCAAAACGTGCAAAATCTAACCTAAAAATAATAATATTCGTTTTTTAAATTTTAGCTGCACAAACCCCCAAAAACGGTTTGTAGAAAAATCGGGAGAAACATGTGGCAAAAATAGTTTTTTTTTTTTAATGACGCCTGTTTACGGACGTCGTTGGAGAGTTTGTCATCAATCAAACCCCACTGACTTACACGTTAGTAAAAAGGGAATTTAATTTTCTACAATAAAGTGTCAAACAAATTTTTTTCAATTGAGCTTAGTGTCTGAGAAAATTGGATAAAACCTTTAACAAAATTAATTTGTTTGGTGATTTATAAAAATTTATTTAATTTACGGAAGGCTATGAAGTTTTATTCTGAAGATAAATCTTACCTAGTTATACAGCGTTTCAAGGGAAATTTAATTGTCTACAATCAACTATAAAGTACATTTTTTGAGAGAGTTTGATTTTTAAGAGAATCGGGTAAAACATGTGACAAACATGTGTTTTTTTTATCTTTTTACAGTTTTCTCAATAAACGGACGCCGCTGAACAGTTTGTCATTAATCTGACCCCACTGACTTGCACATTGTTAAAAAAGGAATTCAATTTTCTAAAATAAAGTGTAGAATAGTTTTTTCCGAATGAGCTTAGTTTCTAAGACAATTGGATAAAAATTGGTAAATTTAGTTTTTTAAATCAGTTTTTAAAAATCAAAACTGATTTAATTTACGGAAGTCCCTCAATTTTTATATATAAAACTAATCTTCGATTATTATACATCGTTTAAAAGGAAAATTTATTGGGTCTATCAGATTTTTCGATGCAGAGCTTGGTTTTTAAAAAAATCGGGTTAAAAAGTAATAAAACTAAACATGTTTTTACATTACCTCAATAAACGGACGCCGCTGGAGAGTTTCTCGAAAGTCGTACTCCTCTGAATTATATATCGTTGAAAAGGAAATTTTATTGTCTACAATAAAGGTTGTTACATATTTTTCCGTAAGAAACTTGAAAGTTTTTGAGAAAACTTAAAATAAAGTTTAAAAAATTACAGGTTTGGGGGGGTCTGAGGGTTTTTTTCAGCTAAAATTAAAAAGACTAATCTAATTTTTTTTAGGGTAGATTTTACACATTTTTTATGCATTTCTGTATCATGTATCTTCATCATCACTGCGGTCCTGATATTTTAGATACTCAACTACCTCCTGCACTATACCGAAGTAAACCTTAACAACCGAACCTACTATCTGTTTGTGAATACAGATTCACAGAGGTAGGGGTAACGCCTGTCTTGGGCGAAGTTTGTACATCAACGAATTAGGCAAAGTTGATGATCAATACAAGGCCGTGGTTCGGAAGTCACGTTAAGCGGATGATCCCGTATTAAAAGCACGATAAAGATCCCAGTGCTCGACAAAGAGTATCACGCAAAATTAAATCCTCCTTGAGAATGAATGTGGCAGTGAATGAGTTATGATTGTCCCGGGCACCAAGTGACTATAAGTAAAAAACGAAACAAAACGACTTACTTATATGAGACGGTACTTCCTTATTGGCAGACGATTTACTCGAGGTTTGTGGTTGGGGGGCAGCACTGGCGTTTTCAGCGGGTCCCCTTAAGAACCCGAAGGACTGTGTGCGATCGATTGGCTTGAAAGTTGATCCCACTGGACCATTGGATGGTTTCTTGGCTGAAACACAAATCGATATGATTGTATACAGTACCGATTAAAAGTGAAAAAATCACCTAAAATTGTATTCTGTTCCTGTACCGACTATCAAAGAATAAAGTATTGTTCATACTCGTCTTAGTCTTTTGTTTTTGATTAGCCTTTGTCCTTTGATTAGTCTTATCTGTCTTAAACAAAATCGGCTGTTCATACTCGTATTTTGTTTTTGATTAGTCTTAGTCATAACACACTGACAAAAAAATTCAATTTCAATAAAAAGGCCCCTTTTCAAAAGTCATTTTCTACACAAAACAATCTTATTTAACCTAATTTGTGCACGAAACACAGACACGAAAGAACAAAAGCGAAAAAGAAAATAAAAACAAATAAAATTTTGAGGTTATGTTGAGATTTTCTGTTAAAAACATGATTAATGGCGGTAAATTCAAAATTTCGGCCGTGCGCTTGCGCTCTTCGGACGCCCTGAAAAAAAAACAACAAATATCAGCTGATGTCTGTCACTCGTCTTAGTCGTTGTCCTAAGGATTGAAAGTTGGCAACTCTTAAGACAAAGACTAATCAAAAACAAAAGCAAAAGCATTGTATGAACACTCCCATAAGAAACAGTGGTTTTAACTTTCTTATGACAAGACATATGACTAAACCAAGACAAAAGACTAGACAAAAAAAGAGTATGAACGATCCATTAGTGATTCATTTGAAAACGCCACTTCACGTGTTTCGGGATTTTCGATACAAAATCATTTAGTGCCTTTTTGTTACGTTTAAAAAAAGCTAAAATTAAAACATTTTTCTGTGTAATTTTACGCAATATGGGCAAGTACCATTCCAAAGAGATATACAAGGTGGAAAATTAAAAAGGATCCATTTTCTCGAAAATTATAAGAAAATTAAAAAACGCGTCGATTTTAGAAATAAAATTTCGGACTTCCATTGTCTTTATTTATTTTAAAACACGACGTTTCGGTTAGTAAGTATCTCTAACCGTTATCAAGTGTAAACTAAACAATCTAGTCTTTAGGCTACTACTTAAACTACTTGGCGTGCAGTCAGGTGTGACGGCCCGCCCCCTTTTTTAATCCTAAGAGGCCTGTTTTCCTTAAGGAGTGGTTTCCATATGTTTGGTATGTCCGTGCTTGGTTGACTGAAAACTTCTTTATTCTGCATTATAAACGCAGCTTCAATAAACTTTCGTTTTCGCGAATGCGACTCCTTATGTAAAACTTTAGCTTCTGACCACTGAATCCTGTGATCATTTGACCATGCATGATCTGCTAAACCGGGTTTTTCAATATCCCCTAATTAGGTACTTTTTAGATGTTCATTTACTCTAACCTGAAGAGGGCGTTTCGTTTCACCTACATATGATTTACCACACTCACACGGGATTTGGTAAATACATTCCTTATTATTTGAGGTATTGTCTGGTTTTGTTTTAGTTACAAAACTTCTTATCGTATTTCCCGAATAAAATACTGTTTTTATATTATAGTGTTTAGCTATTCGTCTTATGTTTTCTGAAATCCCTTGAACATATGGAATGTTAATAACACCTAACGGATTATCATTTTGAGAATTTGGTACATTTAGTTTGTTTTTAATTTTAAATATCGTTGAGTTTATTAATTTCTCGGAATAACCATTCTGTTGTAAGTCCTTTTTAATGTTGTTAATTTCTGTGGTTAATTCTTCATTATTACTACAAATATTTACGGCTCTTAAATACAAACTTCTTATAACTCCTTGTTTTGTAGCAACAGAATGATTAGACTTAAAATTTAAGTACCGTGTGGTAAATCATATGTAGATGAAACGAAACGCCCTCTTCAGGTTAGAGTAAATGAGCATCTAAAAAGTACCCAATTAGGGGATATTGAAAAATCCGGTTTAGCAGATCATGCATGGTCAAATGATCACAGGATTCAGTGGTCAGAAGCTAAAGTTTTATATAAGGAGTCGCACTGGCGAAAACGAAAGTTTATTGAAGCTGCGTTTATAATGCAGAATAAAGAAGTTTTCAGTCAACCAAGCACGGACATACCAAACATATGGAAACCACTCCTTAAGGAAAACAGGCCTCTTAGGATTAAAAAAGGGGGCGGGCAGTCACACCTGACTGCACGCCAAGTAGTATAAGTAGTAGCCTAAAGACTAGATTGTTTAGTTTACACTTGATAACGGTTAGAGATACTTACTAACCGAAACGTCGTGTTTTAAAATAAATAAAGACAATGGATGTCCGAAATTTTATTTCTACACAATCATTGTCTACGAGTTTCAAACAAAGACGTCGTTTTTGTTTGCAAAGGGGACACTTTTTGGCTCTTAAAATTTTTGTAGCAAACCGAACTGAACCCTCTTCGAGGGGTATACCCTATATTTTGAATAGGGAAAGTGGGTCTAGTGATACCCTGTTTTGAAGGCTTTTTGAATGTCCTTACAACCGTGTAAAAATGTCAAAAATATATCTATTAGTTTTTGAGATAATTGCGTTCAAACTTTCAAATTTAACATGGACTGATAAAATAAAAATTTAATTAGAATTTTATATTTTTTGGATTTAATTATTAATCGATGGATTTTCGAAATTTTTACACGGTTGTAAAGATATTCAAGAGAGGTTGAAAACAAGGTATCACTAGACCCACTTTCCCTATTCAAAATATAGGAGTAAAGTATACCCATTAACGTATTAACCGTAATACGTTAATGAGTATACGCCTCGAAGGGGGTTCGTGCTACAAAAATTTCAAGATAGCCAAAAAGTGTCCCCCTTGCAAACAAAATCGACGTGGTTTGGCGTTTTTTTATTTCCTGAAAATTTTCGAAAAAATCCAGGGGGATCCTTTTTAATTTTCCACCTTGTATGCCCAGAAAATTTGACGACAATTGAACATTTACATATTAAAATCAAACAAGTTTCGTGGCTAATCGGGTAAACAGGAGTTTTTGTTTCTCTCATATTTTTCCGTGGGTAGTTTGAAAGCTTAACCTCACGGGGGTCCAAGATCAAATGGACACCTAATAAGTGTTGACAGTTAACTGTTTCGTCCTTTTGGGACTCCTCCTCCTTTTTATTTATGTCTTCTTCTAAACGATTTCATTAGAAAAGAGTATATATACTCCTATCTGGTTGTTACGAATATATTGATTTAGCCGGGCTTTGACGTTTTCTGTTCGTTGTTGTTTTGACTGTTTTATGTCAAACAAATTAAGACCGAGCTTTTTACAAAAGAAATTACAGTTTTTGCAATTAAATCAATATTTGCGCACATTTTAATATAATTTTGGATTCTATATTATGTTTCGTATGTTTATTTATTAGGTAAGTACCTATTTTATCTCTCCTTTAAAAGGTCTCAGTTTTTTATCATACACATATAAAGCGGCACACTACATGTACAAAGTGAAACACTAATTTTTTAACGCTTCTTTACTTAGATTTTGCCGCAAAATTTGGTTTACTATAGCTATGACGCGGTGCCATTTATATACATCCTCAACTATAATAAAAATCAACTGACTGCACACCAAGTAGTATAAGTAGTAGCCTGTAGACTGGATTGTTTAGTTTACACTTAACAGTGGTTAGAGATACTTATATATTTATCGGTTTCACAACGTTCTACGTCTTCCGATATCCAATCTCCACTCGTTTCTGTTTGCCCATAATTCATCATCTAGGCCTCTTATTCTTATTTCACTGTCTATTCCTTCTCTCCAGCTTCTCCTTGGCCGTCCTCGTTTTCTTCGGCCAGTTGGTTTCCATTGTAGTATTTGTTTAGGTAGTCTTTCATCATTCATTCTTTGTACATGTCCGTACCACACCAGTTGTTTTGTTCTTATATCATCCACTAAAGTACGTTCACCCACTGTCATAATTTCACTTATTCTTTGATTTGTAACTCTTTCTCTATTTGATTTCCCTGCTGCTCTTCTCCAATAGTCCATCTCCGTAGCGGAAATCATTTTTTTTGTTCTATCCTTGATTGGCCATACTGCTGGGCCGTATGTAATAATACTTTTTACAATGGTGTTATATATAAGCTTTTTGTTATGTTTTGATATACTTTGGTCCCTTTTCTTCCTTGTACGTTTCGATCGTTTATAGCTTTGTCTAGTGTTCCGTCAGCTGTAATTTTTAGACCTAAGTATTTATACTCATCACAGGACTGAATTCGCTGCCCGGAATTTAAGATTAGATCCTGTTTCTTTTTACCGATACACATATACTCTGTCTTATTGAGATTACCCTCTAGTCCCCACTTATTGTACTCTTCTATTAGTTTTCGTGTCATGTATTCGAGGTCGTCATAATCCTGAGCCACTACTATCTGATCATCGGCGAAACATAAAGTATACAAGGTGGTTTCGTCCAACGGAATTCCCATGTTTTGGCATTTTCTCTTCCATACTTTAAGGACTTGTTCCAAGTATATCTTGAAGAGCGTAGGCGAGATACAGCAACCTTGTTTGAGACCTTTATTTACTTGAAAGCCTTTGGTTAGTCTTGCTTTTATTTTAACTTTTGCCTTACTATTGCGGTATAACTCTTTGATGGCCTTGATTAGTTGTACGCTTATGTTTGTGTTTTCCAACGCTTTCCAAAGTAGATTTAGTGGTATACTATCATATGCCTTCTGCAAATCGACGTAAAGCAGATGCAGCTCTTGTCCATATGCCATTTTCTTTTCAATAACTTGGGTTATACAAAAGAGATGATCTGAAGTCGATCTTGAAAGGGTTTAGAGATACTTACTAACCGAAACGTCTTGTTTAAAATTAATAAAGACAATAAAACTCACCTGTTTCAGCTGGAGGTGCATTTTGGGTACACAGACCGCGAATTTCGAACTGATTTCTTCCAATTTCCATCAGCAAAAATGACAGCGAAGCCTCGTTGTACTTTTGCGGCAGTGAACAGTCGGTCAGCCATTTGACAATGTCCAGAACGTTCTTCGTCTGATCCACATTCCTGGGATTGTCGGCCAGAATGGTTTCAGCATCTAAATCATGAAATTTCACATTTTTACCTTCCTAGCCCGCGCAGCAATGGCTAGAGAAGGTATTGTTTACGAAGAAAGTGACGTCTGCCTCTGTCCGTGGTGTGCATGTCTGCCTGTAACACGATAGCTCCTAAACCGCTGAACCGATTTTCATAAAATTTTCAGGTTCATATATAGTGTACAATACTGTAAAAAGCTGATTAGATTTTGTTCAAAATCCATTAATGCAGGGCTCTCAACAGATAACCAGCAAAATAATGTGAAAAATATAAAATCTTTTAATAAAAATATGAAAAATATGAAATTACGAAAAAAAATATGAAGGAAAAATGAATAAAAAAAATTTTTGTTTCTTTCCATATGTCCGGTAATTTTTTTTAAAACATATATTTACTAACCAAAAATGTTTATTTATTATTTATTTTTTTATTTTCTGTGGATTTCACCTCAACCTCACTGTTATAAATTTCGGATTATGCAAGAACAATAAAATCTTGAACATTTAGTTTTTTTTGACATTTAAAAAAAAGCCAAGTTTTATGTAAAATTTTGACAATGGCATTTTCTTCCGGAAAAAAAGTTGTTATAAAAATGTTTGTACAAAATTACGGGTTTTTAAAAAATCTTCCGTATAATAAAAAGTATAAGGTACGAAAAAATCTGATAACACCATTTTTAAGAGCTCAAAAAAAGATCACTGTAGAGTAAAATCAGCAGATCGCCATCTTTATTAATAAGCGAGTATAAAAATAGGACATGCTGTATATTGAGGAAGGAAACAGGCTTAAGTATACTTAAAATGAAAAAGATAATTTCTAATTTATGTTTGCTTCAA
This sequence comes from Aspidapion aeneum, assembly GCA_963576565.1. NCBI lineage: Eukaryota > Metazoa > Arthropoda > Insecta > Coleoptera > Brentidae > Aspidapion > Aspidapion aeneum. The sequence continues at coordinate 145,193,123 of OY755039.1, read as the reverse complement.
CAATAGTCACTACTGGAGCCAACATTAGCCCCCTCAGATGATGAAAAATATGAAATTACGAAAAAAAATATGAAGGAAATATGAATAAAAAAAAAATTTAGTTTCTTTCCATATGGCCGGAATTTTTTTTTTTAAATATATTCACTAACCAAAAATGTTTTTTTATTTATTTATTTTCTGTGGATTTCACCTCAACTCTTTTTTCAAACTTTTTTTGAGAAAAAAATGATGATGCTGTCAAATTTTTGACCGGTATAGTTTTTAAAATAGGTCATTGTTATAAATTTGGGATTATGCAAGAACAATAAAATCTTGAACATTTAGTTCTTTTTGACATTTAAAAAAAAAATTGTTTTTAAATAAAAGATGCCAAAAGCCAAATTTTATGTAAAAATTTTGACAATGGCATTTTCTTCCGGAAAAAAAGTTGCTATAAAAATGTTTTTACAAAATTACGGGTTTTTAAAAAATCTTCCGTATAATAAAAAGTATAAGGTACGAAAAAAATCTGATAACACCATTTTTAAGAGCTCAAAAAAAGAACACTGTAGAGTAAAATCAGCAGATCGCCATCTTTATTAATAAGCGAGTATAAAAATAGGACATGCTGTACATTGAGGAAGGAAACAGGCTTAAGTATACTTAAAATGAAAAAGATAATTTCTAATTTATGTTTGCTTCAACAATAGTCACTACTGGAGCCAACATTAGCCCCCTCAGATGATGAAAAATATGAAATTACGAAAAAAAAAAATGAAGGAAATATGAATAAAAAAAATTTTTTGTTCCTTTCCATATGGCCGGAATTTTTTTTTTTTGAATATATTCACTAACCAAAAATATTTTTTTATTTATTTATTTTCTGTGGATTTCACCTCAAATCTTTTTTCAAACTTTTTTTGAGAAAAAAATGATGATGCTGCCAAATTTTTGACCGGTATAGTTTTTAAAATAGGTCATTGTTATAAATTTGGGATTATGCAAGAACAATAAAATCTTGAACATTTAGTTCTTTTTGACATTAAAAAAAATATTTTTAAATAAAGGATGCCAAAAGCCAAATTTTATGTAAAGATGTTGACAATGGCATTTTCTTCCGGAAAAAAAGTTGTTATAAAAATGTTTGTACAAAATTACGGGTTTTTAAAAAATCTTCCGTATAATAAAAAGTATAAGGTACGAAAAAATCTGATAACACCATTTTTAAGAGCTCAAAAAAAGATCACTGTAGAGTAAAATCAGCAGATCGCCATCTTTATTAATAAGCGAGTATAAAAATAGGACATGCTGTACATTGAAGAAGGAAAGAGGCTTAAGTATTCTTTAAATGAAAATGATAATTTTTAATTTATGTTTGCTTCAACAGTAGTCCCCTGGAGCCAGCATTAGCCTCCTCAGTTGATCTTCATTCCAGAAAATATGAAAAATGTGAAGGTTTTTTAAAAAATATGAAGTTTTATGAAGCCTGAAAATAAATATGAATATTTTTATACAATATGAAAGTGTTGAGAGCCCTGTTCATGCGGTTTTTGGAATATAGTAAAACACGATTTTCTCACCAATTTATGTTATTTCTAAAAACTTGGTAGGAGCTTCCGTTTCTGAGATATTTACAAAAACTTTGGAGTGTGCTGATGGACTAGGATAGGAAGGTATCAGATCCATCATGATTGCTTGGTATATCAAAAATGCGGCTGGTAGCGCTAACAATGTGTCATTAGTATGAATACCAGGGCATTCTGGCCACGAGGGAAATGAGGCCGCAGACCAAGCAGCGAGGGCAACGGCATCTGCCGAATTTTTCGCCCCCGAACCAGCCCTAGAGATATCATACAATGCTGCTAAATCAACCATATTAAAATAGATGGAGAATAGCTTCCAACAATACTGGATAAATATACCAGAACTGGCCCACTCTACAGAGTTCATTAAAGGACTTTGTAGAAACAGACCCAGGAACATCATTGGACTTAGCAGACAGGAGATACGTATAGTGACTGGCCTTTTTACGGGTCACTGTCGACTGAGAGTACCCATGCACAAAATGGGACTAACAGAAGAGACAGAATGTAGACTTTGTATGGAGGATGACGAAACAGTCAGACATATACTGTGCGAATTTTCGGCTATGGCACGTTTACGTCAGAACACTTTCGGTAAACCTCTGACTGAAGATCTAAACATTGTCTGAAAAGCCGGCCTTTTTGGAAGATTAGTGGTACAGTGGTGAAAAACCACTCAAAAGTGAGCCACAATAGACCCAACCCACTGCTGATCGCAGTGGAAGGGCTGCAAGGCCCACTCACAATCCTCACCAAAAAAAAACTTACCTGACCAGATCAGGATAGGTTTTTCTTGATAATACAAACCTAACCGGGTGAGGTTAGGTTACTAACCAAACCGGGTCAACAATCAACTATCTCGGCCCCTGGTCTATCTCTGCTGGACAGGAAAGTTAATAATTGTTTTTGACAAGAATGTAATCAGATAAAAGTGCTTTGTTCATTCGATAAAAAAAATCGATAAAGATGTCATTAGATAAAAAGTTTTAGATAAAAATGTCTACGACAAACTTGATTTAATTAATAGCGATTTATTGGAATAAAGTCATACAATAATAGTGTCAGGCCGTATTTTGACAGTTTTGCATTGGAATATGACAGCTTATCTTTCAACATAAGGATTTTGTTTACCATACAAACCGAAATAAATACTGTCAACTTTAATTAAAGATAAATAAACGTGTCAATTTTTAAAGATCAACTGTCAGCCTGCAATGTAAATCTGTCAAAATACTGCAATAATAGTGTCATTGCATGGCTTTATTTATTTATTTATTTATTTATTTATTTATTTATTTATTTATTTATTTATTTATTTATTTATTTATTTATTTATTTATTTATTTATTTATTTATTTATTTATTTATTTATTTATTTATTTATTTATTTATTTATTTATTTATTTATTTATTTATTTATTTATTTATTTATTTATTTATTTATTTATTTATTTATTTATTTATTTATTTATTTATTTATTTATTTATTTATTTATTTATTTATTTATTTATTTATTTATTTATTTATTTATTTATTTATTTATTTATTTATTTATTTATTTATTTATTTATTTATTTATTTATTTATTTATTTATTTATTTATTTATTTATTTATTTATTTATTTATTTATTTATTTATTTATTTATTTATTTATTTATTTATTTATTTATTTATTTATTTATTTATTTATTTATTTATTTATTTATTTATTTATTTATTTATTTATTTATTTATTTATTTATTTATTTATTTATTTATTTATTTATTTATGTATTTATTTATTTATTTATTTATTTATTTATTTATTTATTTATTTATTTATTTATTTATTTATTTATTTATTTATTTATTTATTTATTTATTTATTTATTTATTTATTTATTTATTTATTTATTTATTTATTTATTTATTTATTTATTTATTTATTTATTTATTTATTTATTTATTTATTTATTTATTTATTTATTTATTTATTTATTTATTTATTTATTTATTTATTTATTTATTTATTTATTTATTTATTTATTTATTTATTTATTTATTTATTTATTTATTTATTTATTTATTTATTTATGTATTTATTTATTTATTTATTTATTTATTTATTTATTTATTTATTTATTTATTTATTTATTTATTTATTTATTTATTTATTTATTTATTTATTTATTTATTTATTTATTTATTTATTTATTTATTTATTTATTTATTTATTTATTTATTTATTTATTTATTTATTTATTTATTTATTTATTTATTTATTTATTTATTTATTTATTTATTTATTTATTTATTTATTTATTTATTTATTTATTTATTTATTTATTTATTTATTTATTTATTTATTTATTTACAAGTACAAGATATTATTACAAAAAAAAAAGAGAAATGTGGTTCATGGAACCCAAAGAAGAAGAAGATGCTAGCAGAAGACACTATGAATTTTAGAAATTTGTGTGTGTCTCCAACTAGCATTCTTACCTTAGACTAAATTACATAAGTTGTTTTAACATACTATTATAATATAAATTATTAGACATTTTTAACAAAATACACAAACAGATAAAGCATAATATTTTAACAGAAACGTGTTAATTTTATGAAAACCAAATTATTTCAGACATAATTCGTTGGTAGTTATTTTTAACCCAAATTTTTATAGTTCTTTTTGTTGCCTTAATTAAAGATTTATTTCTTGTGTTTAGTGGCAACAGATTAAGGAGTCTAGGACCTGTAAATAGGATAGTTCGCTGAGTCCCTGAAAAGTTTTGTAAAGAGGTGCAATAGTTTAGCCTAGATACTGCTCTTGTTTGTATATCATGTGAAACAAAGTCTTGAAATATCTTATAATTTAACGAGAATTGCAGGACTTTCATACAATATAACTACCTTAAATGTAAAAACTCTATTTCAGAAAATAAAAGCTCTGTAGAATATAATTTCGGTTTAAACAATAGTATCTTGAGTACATATTTCTGAGCTATTTTAAGAGGCGATAAGATCGCAAGTGGCACCCCAACACAATATCCCATAACATAGTCAAAGAAAATATATCAACAAGAAGCGACAAAAGGTAAATGACAGTAATGCAGTACTATTACACTCAAAGAAAAAATTGAGCAATTTCTGTTTTACACGAAAAAAAAAACAAATTCAAACCTAGCAAAAATATTGTCAGGAATCCCTGTAATTTACTTTGTTTGAATGGTAACCTTATTTGTATAATGGAACCACGTCCTGTATACAGGGATGCATGTTTCACTTTGGCCTAAAAATATATTTGATATCCCTTTCAACGGGTTTAGCATGTTCTATGAGTTCTAGGATGTAACGAGTTTTAAAAGAGAATAAGGTTTGTACCGGTATTTATAATGTGCGTCTTCAGCTCGCCACCGACACGCCATTTCTCTAGTGTCTAGTGGAAATTTTCTTTATGTTGACATAAAAGAATTGCATGTAGGTGTGTAATACACCAGAATGTGCCTATTATTTTTGAAGTTCTCTGGAAAAAAATGGGGATTGCCCCCGCCTGAGACTACCTAATTTATTTCTATATTAGTTAGTTTGTTTTATAAACACAATTTTAGCTCACACATATACTATACTATAGTAGTGTGAGCTATGGTGATCCTAATTTTTTCGAGAAAAAAAAAGTTGCTCCGATTTCAAAAATTTTTATATATCTTTGCGTTTCAGATGATTTTGAAACTTTTTTGTTGCGCCGTCTGTCTGTCTGTCTGTCTGTATGTCTGTCTGTAACGACCAACGCGCATAACTCAAAAACTGCTTGGCCGATTTCAATGAAATTTGGTACCTATCCTGGGTCTTGGGTCGAGATGGTCCCATTTAAAAATGAACAAAATCCACCGAACACAAACCAAAAAAAAAGGGTGGGCATAGATTTCAAAAATTAGAGTTTATGTGAAAATATGGCGTGTGTGATATCAAACGAAAGGTAATTGAGTCTGGAGTTAAACAAAATACATTTTAACTTTGTTTTAAAAAAAGGGTGGGGGTATTTCAAAAATTAGTTTAAGTGAAAATATGGCGTGTGTGATATCAAACGAAAGGTAATTGAGTCCGGAGTTTAACAAAATACATTTTAGTTTTTGTTTTTTTTTAAGGGTGGGGGTGGATTTCAAAAATTTGAGTTTAAGTCAAAACATGGCTTGTGTGGTATCAAACAAAAGGTAATTTAGCGTGGAGTTAAATAAAATATAAATAAATTTTTAGATATATTAGCTCACACGTACACTATAACTATAGTACCTAGTGTGAGCTTAGGGGCCCATATATTGGCAGAGTATTTTTGCATATTTTAGCTGTAATATTTTTTTTAACCGACTGGAAAACAAGTACTTTGCGTATATTTCTTTCTTTCTGGAAAATTTTCTGTTTTCAAAAGGCACGGAAAATGAACAAAGAGACCGGAAAATCTATTTTTACGGTCCCCTTTTGAAAAATGATCTAAAATATAAAGTAAAATTTAAAATTAAGCATGAATTAATTGAAATATAGTCAATTATAAATGCAACCTATGGATTTTTTTTTACTTTAATATCTACATGTAGAGTAGCATGTTTGTAGTGTTTCATCTCGTTTTGAAAAAATTATTATTTACATGTTGGTTGTGATTATGCTGTTTTATACCGGGTTTAAAAAAAATACACAACCGGAAACTATCTTTACAGGTCTAGTAACGTAAATAGCTATTAATTGTATTTTCTCCTAATTGTGGTTGGGTTTGTTCTTGTTTCGAAAACAATAAAAACATAACGGAGATTCAAAACGTTTTATAAAAATCTCTACTTTAACAAAATTTGTTTTATTGTCAATCTCCTTTGTTTCCTTTTTCTCATAATTTTTCAATTTAAAATGGCCGGAAAGAATCTTTAAACAATATAATATTAACAAACGTGAAATTTCATACCTGTGAATTTAAAAATCAAACAAGTTTCATGGCTAATCGGGCAAAAAGGTTTTTTGTTTCTCTCGTATCTCGGTAGATGGCGCCTCTTGCTATAGTTCGCTCACTAATTACATTTAATTAGAGACAAAACCGTCTGATTAACTTCGCAAGATTTGTCCCTTGACCAGCAGTGTTCTGAGGAGTCCCATAAGGACGAAACGGTTAACTGTCAACACTTATTAGGTGTCCATTAGATCTTGGACCCCCGTGAGGTTAAGCTTTCAAGCTACCCACGGAAAAATATAAGGGAAACAAAAAACTCCTTTTTGCCCGATTAGCCATGAAACTTGTTTGATTTTTAAATTCACGGGTATGAAATTTCATGTTTGTTAGTATTATTTGGCTTAAAAATTCCGTTGATTGACGTTCACTGTCTTGATGACGGGTAAAAATGCAAAATGCGTTGATCCGGCCTGAAAAGACAAAGGGCTGTCGTAGGTCACGGACTATAGTTGTTTTCTTTTATTTGCATTCGATCTTTTCATTGATCGATATTGTATAGCAGTGTTTTTCCCTGCTTTTGGTTTTTTGTTTCTCTCATATCTCGGTAGATGGCGCCTCTTGCTATAGTTCGCTCACTAATTACATTTAGTTAGAGACAAAACCGTCTGATTAACTTCGCAAGATTTGTCACTTGACCAGCAGTGTTCTGAGGAGTCCCATAAGGACGAAACGGTTAACTGTCAACACTTATTAGGTGTCCATCATCCAAGGGAAACAAAAAACTCCTTTTTGCCCGATTAGCCATGAAACTTGTTTGAATATAATATTACTTAGATTTTTATAAATATTACAATAATTGTTGTTTATTTTTTAGTTATTATTAATTCCGTAACCGATTTTTCTCGATAAAAATATCCAGGGTGTTTCAAAATTCAATAAGAGATGTTTTTTTTTTGTTTATTTTGATATACTTTGCCATATACCATACTGCATTTTTATTTTGATGAAGTAGCCTTCGGTGCAACGGCGATTTTCTCTATAACGGTTAGAAACGCGAAAAAATCGCAGGAGACAAAAAAGTTTGTAAATAAAACAAGGATTTTACTTGTTGTTTTAGAATCAACTAGTAGCTTACTACAAAAAAAATTCGGGGGAAAAGTCGACAAAACCCCTGAAAAAGTATCATCCTGTAGATTTTTATCATTATTTGGCATGTCTAATAGTGTAGCGTCTATAGCTAAATATACGCGCCAAATTTGAGCTAAATATCTCAAAAACTGCATAAACTATAAACAAAAAACTATTAAAAAAATGAGAGTTTAACACCCTGTATCTCGAAAACTAAACATTTGCAGGCCTATGTTTATATGAACTTTGTCCTATAATCACTTAAGGAATTCAGCACTAAAATTATGTTATTGAATTTTGAAACACCTGTATAACCATTTTTGCAAACAATCAAATAAAAAGTTTTAAAAAATTGATTTTCTATGACCACAGTTATATGATTATATAGGTGCAATGTCCTTTTAAATTTGATTTTTTTCTTCGTGTAATAAAAATGCACCACAAACCACAGTTACACAAAATTTTTCTCAGTGTAATATAACTGCATTAGTGTCATTTGGTCCAAGCGTGACGTCACATATTTGTTTCCCATATGAACAATGCTTTGAGTGACAGTATTTCGCTTCTTGTTGATATATCTTCTTTGACATAGTACCGATTCAGCCAAAGCCAAATATTTTTATAATTCCAATAAGTCCCTATTGACACTTACGTGTTTCCACATTAAGGGCGTATGGTAGTTTGTTGACACCCAAAGTAAGTACAAGTCTAAACGGGTATTCCCGCAGGCAGTTCACTGTCAAAGTCCTGGATAAAAAGCCCTTCAGTAGGGCTTTCCAGGGTAGGATCCGAGCATACCCTGACGCTTGTTGCTTGTTCTGACAGAACTTCTCCAGCCATGCTTCGTCGTCTACTATTATTTCTCCTTCAAATGCTGGCTTTACCTAGAAAAAAAGTCGGAATCAGGTTCCCGCATAGTCCCTCGTCATAACACATTAAACAAAATCTTATATTTATATTTACGACTTCGAGAACGTCATTTAAACATTGACTTGCATAGAAGTTTATTTTTTGCATGCGTGGATCAAAAAAGGTGTTCTAAGAAAGACAAAGGAGTGTAGATAGAAAAATGCCACTTTTGAGTTAAAACCGCCAGAAATCTTTAAACGTGGATATCTATGTCATGACAAAGAGGCGTATATCTTATCCTTATACTCATCGTGATATGGCAAATGAATGTGTGGACGGATCTCTTTTTTGCATTAAAGCTAATAAAAAATCATATCTGTTAAAACTTTATCATTTATTTGATTTATCTGTTGGGGTTTTAAAGTTTCTAAATTAATTAGGATTTTTTTTGAGGCACTTTATCAATCAAATTTAACATGGAAAGGTTTTCGAATTGGGAGAAAGTAGATATGTATGAATGTTATATTTTTTTGAATAAGATTGCTGGAAGAGATGTACTCTCAGAGATATCCAGAAAGACGACAACCAGGTATGTCAATCTTCAGAATACTTAGAAATAATTTAATTGAATATGGTTCCTCTAAAAAACAAAATCGTCGTAATCAACAACCTGATGAAAATATTGAAGCTTTGGTTTTACAAAGTGTCGTTGACAATCCTCGCATCTGTCTTCGTGAACTGGAAAATAATGTTGAATACCAACTGCACAAAGAATTCTTAAAAAATTTAAGTATCATCCATATGCAACACATATTAGACAAGCACTCCGAGATGGTGACTTAGAAAGAAGAACCTTGTTTTGCAATTGGTTCATACAAAAATCGCAAGAGAACCCTCAATTTCCGCTTAAGGTTCTGTGGTCAGATGAAAGCAGGTTTACAAACTGCGGGGTGTTTAACAGACATAACTACGTGTACTGGGCCGATGAAAATCCGTTCTTAAATCGTGAGGTTCATGGGGTTTCAATGTATAGCTAGGATTCATAAACGGACACATACTATTTAACATTTTTCCTAATAATTTGACGGCACCTCGATATCTAGAAATTCTACAAAATTACATTGACCAAGTTTTAGAAAATTCGCCTCTTCAAGATAGCAAACATGTGGCTCCAGCAAGATGGAGCACCTCCACATAATGCAAGAATCATAACCGACTATTTGAATCAGCAACATGGAAATAACTGGATCGGAAATCGAGGTCCAGTTGCCTGGACTGCACGTTCGCCGGACATTATGCCTCTTGATTTTTGTATTTGGAAATACTTAAAGGATAAAGTTTATTCTACTATTCATAATACGATAGAAGAACTTAAGACAGCCAGTGTTCAAGCCTTAGAAGAAATTGCTGAACAAATGGTTAAAGATGCATGCATAATTCATCCATGCAGAATTTGCATGAATAACAACGGTGGAATTTTCGAATATTTGCTTATTTAATTCCATGCTTTGTTATCGGTTTTTAGTTTTATTTTAAATTAAATAATAAATGCAAACTTTTGTTTCAGAAATAAAAGATAGAATTTAAGAAATTGTATTATACCTTAGCCAGAGAAAAATTAAAAAATAAGGGCCTTAAAGATTTGCATATAAATTAAATAAATGGAAAAGTTTTGAAAGGTAGTTACGTAGGTATGACAACAAACACAACTACGGCATTTGCTTCACAGCCAACTAAGTGAAAAATTACTTTTTTAACAAATGCACATTTTCCGTCATCCAAAGATGGGCTTGCTATACACGGTTGAAAAGCTCCTTTTGTGCTCTATTTATTGAAGTATAAATCCAATATGGCGGACATAAGAAATAACGAAGTTGGCTATGGTTTCAAAAAAACTAGAAGGCCTAGAAAAAAAATTATTAACGTCATTCAATTGGCCGTAGTTGCTTATACAAAACTATCAAATTTCATTAAATTTGTTTGCAAGAATCGGCGATATTTCAATTTTTCAAAAAACACAATTTTTAGTTTTTGCTTGATATTATAAAACCCCTGTAGATATTTTTAATTTTGATACCTCATCTGATTGGGCTTAGAATAGCGCAACTTTTTTCTCATTTAAACAAACTCGTATCTCTTACCGCTTCCGAAATCCCCATGTAGTTGCTTTTATTTGGGACACCCTGTACGATATTGTATCACAAAATAGGCAAGCAACAAAACATTTAAGAACGGACTAAATATAAAAGTAGAGCTTTTAATTTGATTTCCAAAACATTCAAATTAAAGAAACTACATTAGACATTCTCGATTTCTTAATCTTGATCCTATCGAGATCTCTGGTCTGCAAAATTTGTTTTCTTTTGTGCTGCTTTTGATTGGTTTGTTCTACATTAAGCCTTCATCTTTTATCAGCTATTAACGTGATTTTCAGTAGTTCACTGTTCAACATTTGTTCTTTTTCGAGATTGATCTTCAACAAGTCCGCTTGTGTGATGTTTTTAATAAAGTCCTTCTCGAACATCGAACTGCTCATTCTGTTAAGACGAAGGTAAATACTGTTGAGTGGTTTGGTTCTAGCGGCTTCTCCTTCGTCATCGTTATCAAAATGTTCTTCCTCCGAATCAGTTTCTGGGTTTTTTTCTTTTATTATTTTTTTAAGATGGATTGACATTAATAAAGAATATATAGGAATGTTTAACTGAGATAAAGTTCTTTTACTAAAACACTATTGGATCACGGAAATATGTGCTTAATTCAGTGCGTGACACATACGCAATTCATTTAACTAAATCAGGGTACCTAATTATTACTAAAACCCTGTACAAATCATTTCAGAACCAACTAAATATAAAATTAGAGCTTTTAATTTGATTTCCAAAACATTCAAATTAAAGAAACTACATTAGACATTCTCGATTTCTTAATCTTGATCCTATCGAGATCTCTGGTCTGCAAAATTTGTTTTCTTTTGTGCTGCTTTTGATTGGTTTGTTCTACATTAAGCCTTCATCTTTCATCAGCTATTAACGTGATTTTCAGTAGTTCACTGTTCAACATTTGTTCTTTTTCGAGATTGATCTTCAACAAGTCCGCTTGTGTGATGTTTTTGATAAAGTCCTTCTCGAACATCGAACTGCTCATTCTGTTAAGACGTATGTAAATACTGTTGAGTGGTTTGGTTCTAGCGGCTTCTCCTTCGTCATCGTTATCAAAATGTTCTTCCTCCGAATCAGTTTCTGGGTTTTTTTTATTTTTTTTTCTTATTATTTTTTTTAAGATGGATTCACATTAAGAAAGAATATATAGGAAGGTTTAACTGAGATAAAGATCTTCTACTGACACAGTATTGGATCACGGAAATATGTACTTAATTCAATGCGTGACACATACGCAATTCATTTAACTAAATCAGAGTACCTAATTATTACTAAAATCCTGTACAAAACATTTCAGAACCGACTAAATATAAAATTAGAGCTTTTAATTTGATTTCCAAAACATTCAAATTAAAGAAACTACATTAGACATTCTCGATTTCTTAATCTTGATCCTATCGAGATCTCTGGTCTGCAAAATTTGTTTTCTATTGTGCTGCTTTTGATTGGTTTGTTCTACATTGAGCCTTCGTCTTTCGTCAGCTATTAAAGTGATTTTCAGTAGTTCACTGTCCAACATTTGTTCTTTTTCGAGATTGATCTTCAACAAGTCCGCTTGTGTGATGTTTTTGATAAAGTCCTTCTCGAACATCGAACTACTTATTCTGTTAAGGCGTATGTAAATACTGTCGAGTGGTTTGGTTCTAGCGGCTTCTCCTTCGTCATCGTTATCAAAATGTTCTTCCTCCGAATCAGTTTCTGGGTTTTTTTTATTTTTTTTTCTTATTATTTTTATTATTTTTTTTAAGATGGATTCACATTAAGAAAGAATATATAGGAAGGTTTAACTGAGATAAAGTTCTTCTACTAAAACAGTATTGGATCACGGAAATATGTACTTAATTCAATGCGTGACACATACGCAATTCATTTAACTAAATCAGGGTACCTAATTATTACTAAAATCCTGTACAAAACATTTCAGAACCGACTAAATATAAAATTAGAGCTTTTAATTTGATTTCCAAAACATTCAAATTAAAGAAACTACATTAGACATTCTCGATTTCTTAATCTTGATCCTATCGAGATCTCTGGTCTGCAAAATTTGTTTTCTTTTGTGCTGCTTTTGATTGGTTTGTTCTACATTAAGCCTTCATCTTTCATCAGCTATTAACGTGATTTTCAGTAGTTCACTGTTCAACATTTGTTCTTTTTCGAGATTGATCTTCAACAAGTCCGCTTGTGTGATGTTTTTGATAAAGTCCTTCTCGAACATCGAACTGCTCATTCTGTTAAGACGTATGTAAATACTGTTGAGTGGTTTGGTTCTAGCGGCTTCTCCTTCGTCATCGTTATCAAAATGTTCTTCCTCCGAATCAGTTTCTGGGTTTTTTTTTCTTATTATTTTTATTATTTTTTTTTAAGATGGATTCACATTAAGAAAGAATATATAGGAAGGTTTAACTGAGATAAAGTTCTTCTACTAAAACACTATTGGATCACGAAAATATGTGCTTAATTCAATGCTTGACACATACGCAATTCATTTAACTAAATCAGGGTACCTAATTATTACTAAAACCCTGTACAAATCATTTCAGAACCGACTAAATATAAAATTAGAGCTTTTAATTTGATTTCCAAAACATTCAAATTAAAGAAACTTACGTTAGACATTCTCGATTTCTTAATCTTGATCCTATCGAGATCTCTGGTCTGCAAAATTTGTTTTCTTTTGTGCTGCTTTTGATTGGTTTGTTCTACATTAAGCCTTCATCTTTCATCAGCTATTAACGTGATTTTCAGTAGTTCACTGTTCAACATTTGTTCTTTTTCGAGATTGATCTTCAACAAGTCCGCTTGTGTGATGTTTTTGATAAAGTCCTTCTCGAACATCGAACTGCTCATTCTGTTAAGACGTATGTAAATACTGTTGAGTGGTTTGGTTCTAGCGGCTTCTCCTTCGTCATCGTTATCAAAATGTTCTTCCTCCGAATCAGTTTCTGGGTTTTTTTTTCTTATTATTTTTATTATTTTTTTTTAAGATGGATTCACATTAAGAAAGAATATATAGGAAGGTTTAACTGAGATAAATTTCTTCTACAAAAACACTATTGGATCACGGAAATATGTGCTTAATTCAATGCGTGACACATACGCAATTCATTTAACTAAATCGGGGTACCTAACTATTACTAAAACCCTGTACAAATCATTTTAGAACCGACTAAATATAAAATTAGAGCTTTTAATTTGATTTCCAAAACATTCAAATTAAAGAAACTTACGTTAGACATTCTTGATTTCTTAATCTTGATCCTATCGAGATCTCTGGTCTGCAAAATTTGTTTTCTTTTGTGCTGCTTTTGATTGGTTTGTTCCACATTTAGTCTTCGTCTTTCATCAGCTATCAACGTGATTTTTAGTAGTTCACTGTCCAACATTTGTTCTTTTTCGAGATTGATCTTCAACAAGTCCGCTTGTGTGATGTTTTTGATAAAGTCCTTCTCGAACATCGAACTACTTATTCTGTTAAGACGTATGTAAATACTGTTGAGTGGTTTGGTTCTAGCGGCTTCTCCTTCGTCATCGTTATCAAAATGTTCTTCCTCCGAATCAGTTTCTGGTTTTTTTTTATTTTTTTTTATTTTTTTTTTATTTTTTTTTTAAGATGGATTGACATTAAGAAAGAATATATAGGAAGGTTTAACTGAGATAAAGTTCTTCTACTAAAACACTATTGGAACACGGAAATATGTTCTTAATTCAATGCGTGACACATACGCAATTCATTTAACTAAATCAGGGTACCTAATTATTACTAAAACCCTGTACAAATCATTTCAGAACCGACTAAATATAAAATTAGAGCTTTTAATTTGATTTCCAAAACATTCAAATTAAAGAAACTTACGTTAGACATTCTCGATTTCTTAATCTTGATCTTATCGAGATCTCTGGTCTGCAAAATTTGTTTTCTTTTGTGCTGCTTTTGATTGGTTTGTTCTACATTGAGCCTTCGTCTTTCATCAGCTATTAAAGTGATTTTCAGTAGTTCACTGTCCAACATTTGTTCTTTTTCGAGATTGATCTTCAACAAGTCCGCTTGTGTGATGTTTTTGATAAAGTCCTTCTCGAACATCGAACTGCTCATCCTGTTAAGACGAATGTAAATACTGTCGAGTGGTTTGGTTCTAGCGGCTTCTCCTTCGTCATCGTTATCAAAATGTTCTTCCTCCGAATCAGTTTCTGAGTTTTTTTTCTTATTATTTTTTTTATTTTTTTTTAAGATGGATTCACATTAAGAAAGAATATATAGGAAGGTTTAACTGAGATAAAGTTCTTCTACTAAAACACTATTGGAACACGGAAATATGTGCTTAATTCAATGCGTAACACATACGCAATTCATTTAACTAAATCAGGGTACCTAATTATTACTAAAACCCTGTACAAATCATTTCAGAACCGACTAAATATAAAATTAGAGCTTTTAATTTGATTTCCAAAACATTCAAATTAAAGAAACTTACGTTAGACATTCTCGATTTCTTAATCTTGATCCTATCGAGATCTCTGGTCTGCAAAATTTGTTTTCTTTTGTGCTGCTTTTGATTGGTTTGTTCTACATTGAGCCTTCGTCTTTCATCAGCTATCAACGTGATTTTCAGTAATTCACTGTCCAACATTTGTTCTTTTTCGAGATTGATCTTCAACAAGTCCGCTTGTGTGATGTTTTTGATAAAGTCCTTCTCGAACATCGAACTGCTCATCCTGTTAAGACGAATGTAAATACTGTCGAGTGGTTTGGTTCTAGCGGCTTCTCCTTCGTCATCGGCTTCAAAATGTTCTTCTTCCGAATCAGACTCTGGTTTCTCTTGTAGTTTCTCTTGCGGTTTCTCTGGTTGTTTCTCTGGTTTTTGCTTTTTCTTGAAAATTTTATCAACCTATAAATAGGATAAAGTCACGTACTTACCGGGTGGGCCAAAAAAAACCGAACAATTTTTTTTTCATTATAACTTTTGGACTATACAATCGATTGTAATGGGACAAACTGCACTTGGTTCGGAAGATCGAATGGATTTTTTTGGCCACCATCTCAAAATCCAAGATGGCGGACGAAATTAAAATGTACCCTTCAAAGATGCTCGTTTATTCTCGTGTTGCGAACATGTCTTAATTATTTTTTTAAATTAGTTAAATAGCTGCATTCTTGCCACGCACAACAAGGAACGAATTAGCAAAATCGGTTCAGTGGTTCTAAAAAAAATATTTTTGTTTCAACCATTGTTTTGTATATTATACGATTGCCTTGCCAATCATGTCTGCATTTATTTCCTTATAAATTCATTACTACTGAACAGATTTTAATGAAACAAAAAACATCTTGGTGAGAATTGATTGCTTTTTCAAGACCATAATCAAAGTTTATCGCAATCTTAAAATTTAAGATGGCGGACAGAATCATACTTGATTCTTCAAAATGGCGTGTTTATTCTTAGTTTCCGCAAATGTTTTAGTTTTTTCTTTAATTTATAAAAAAGCACTACTTTTGCCCCACACAACGAGGTGCAAATTAGTAAAATCGGTGTGGTGGTTCTCAAAAAATCTAATTTTGTTTCAGCCATTATTTTACAGATTATACGATTGCAATGCCAATCCTGTCTGCATTCATTTCCCTATAAATTCGTTATTACTAAACCAATTTTAGTGAAATAAAAAAAATCATGTTGAAAATTGATTGCTCTTTAAAGATTGTAATCGAAATTTGAAGCCATCTTAGAATTTAAGATGTCGGACAGAATGGCGTGCTTATTCTTATTTTCCAAAAATATTTTAGTTTTTTTTTAATTTATAGAAAAGCATTACTTTTCTCCCGCATAAAGAGATAAATTAATTGTTTAAAGTGCTTTTCTATAAACTAAAAAAAAGACTAAAACATTTTTTGAAAATAAGAATAAACGTGCCTCTTTGAAGGGTCAAGTATGATTATTTCCGACATCTTACTTCTAAGATGGCGGCAAATTTTGATTATGAACTTTAAAGAACAATCAATTCTCACCATGATTTTTTTATTTCAATAAGATCGGTTCAGTAATAATAAGTTTATAAAGAAATGAATGCAGACAGGATTGGCAATGCAATCGTATAATCTGTAAAACAATGGCTGAAACAAAAATAGATTTTTGGAGAACCACCAAACCGATTTTACTAATTTATACCTTGTTGTGCGAAGGAAAAGTAGTGCTTTTCTATAAATTATAAAAAAAAACTAAAACATTTTCAGAAAATAAGACTAAACACGCCATTTTGAAGAATCAATTAGCATTCTGTCTACCATCTTTAATTTTAAGATGTTAATAAATTTTGATCATGATCTTTAAAAAGCAATCAATTCTCACCAGGATATTTTCTATTTCATCAAAATCGGTTCAGTAGTAATAAATTTATAAGGAAATAAATGCAGATATGATTGGCAAGAATGTTGCATTTTTAGTGATTTAAAAAAATTATTAAAACATGTTTGTAACACAAGAATAAACAAGCACCTTTGAAGGGTACAATTTTATTTCGTCCGCCATCTTGGATTTTGAAATGGCGGACAAAGATTTTTATTTATTCAAAACTCTGACTAATTCTCTGCCAAGTGCAGTTTATCCCATTAAAATCGATGGTATAGTTCATAAGATATAATTTAAAAAAATTGTCCGGTTTTTTTGGCCCACCCGGTAGATGTACTACTAAACAGTGGTGGCGGGTGGTGTAAAACTTTGGGGGTGCATCCCCATCGAATGGACCATTATATCAGTGGCGCACCCAGGAATAAAATCTTGGAGGCGAGAGTTTTGGAAGGGGAGAGTCTTGGGGGGTGGGGGGCGAAACCCCATGATGCCGTATTTTATGTTATTTTATTCATGAAAAGTGTCAAAAATATTTTTTTTTAAATTGTCTTGAGGGGGCCCGGCCCCACCCCTCGGTGTGCCCATGAATATATCACAATTTAGAGCAAATAATTAAAAAATTATACAGTGTCCCCCATAATATTCGCAAAATATGGGAAAAATTTTTATTTGTGAGATATGGGAAAAATTTTTATATACGATCAATCCTGCTTGTTGAATAACCTAGAAAGACATTTTGACATTAGTCCCATGATCACTGTCATGGTGGTAAATTCAAAAAATTAGCCATGAAAACCCACAAAGTGAGGTTAGATGGCAAAATATCGAAAAAAGTTATTTGAAAAAAGTGTTTAGAATGTCATTTTAGGGTCTTCTATGAAATTTAGAGCAATAATAGTAAAAAATAAGAAATACCCTATTTTTGGCCCTAGCCTTATTATGAATTAATTTTATACAGATTTTATTATTGAAATAATTCAAGTAACGCAATATTTATTGGGCAAAAACCTCTTCCACCGCATTTTATTTCGGGTTCATTTAAAATCTATCTTTTGGCTTATGTAGGTAATCTTTGCTGCTGTGACGCATTAAAATTAAATTATGTTAAATTTGTAACTTTTGCAATTTTAAATATAAAAGAATAAGAATTTCTAGTTGCTTTTCTGGGTGAAGTGTCTAAAGTTCAGACGAGTATAAAATGCATAGTTTTCCGAGACATTTTAAGGTAAGTTTTCTTATTTTCTCATTTGAGGTTAGATTGGCATTTGATAAAACTTGTATTGGTAGTGTCTTTTTAACTTCTTATCGCTTACTCTGACTACAGGTTTCCAATGCCTGATAGGTGCCTTATTTGCCCATCAATTAAGCACAAATTTAGTGTTAATTTTATGTCTATCCCTTTCTTTTGATATTAAGTAAAAGGGAGACACATACAAAATTAACACTAAATTTGTGCTTAATTGATGGGTAAACGAGGGATTACCCAGCAGCGTAATGTACTTTGAATAAATTTATTTCTTAATTTTAAATCTTTATCCTTCTATAATCTCGTAAAATGATTAATGTGTTTATAAGTTGATTTTTTTTATTGTTTTCAGCTTTTGGATGATATGTGTGACCACTGATAAGCTATGTATATACTACTTTGAAACATACCCTACACAACTTACAACCAAGGCGAAGAGGTACTTTTAAATCATGTCAGATTTTCGTCAAGCTGTTAAAAAGTAGACATTTAAGAATGATTCTCTTCACGAACAACTGTTTCATTATTTATTCACTCATCACTCACCAGAAATGTTAAAAGCAAATTTAAATATGCTAGATAGTGTTTGGTTTTTCATTATATTTTATTTTACCAATCAATTAGACTATGTATTATTTCATCAATAGTTAGTCGTTAATTTGTAGCTTTTTTTATAATAATAAAAACTCATTTAAAAAATGTTTTATTTATTGCACTTTATATATTATTTTCAATCTGTTTATATCTTATAAAGACATTTATAATGTCTTTATAAAATATTGACTGATTAAAAATTTAAAAAAAAAACTTTAAAATTAAAGAAAATTTATTATAAAAGGCGATTCAAATTTCCCGCCTTAACTTTTAGTTCGTCACTAAGCTCTGCAGTGGGCGCCACAGAGCTAACGACCTGTCAAACAGCCGGAGTTGCCTATCTAATAAAAACTCACTGAACCGCGCCGCAAATCCTTTATCTATGCTGGTGAAAGTGTTTAGTTTGAAAACTAACCTCATATCCACTAGAATCAAAGGATTTCTGTGACTTTCTTCGCAGCAGTCTTCCCGAAGAAGAATACATAGGCTCGCTACCTTCCTGACTCACACTTTCTTCACTTATTTCTGGCGAAGGGCTTCTTAATTTCTTCTTGACGATCTTGGTGTGTTTTTCTTTCTCTTTCTGTTGTTTTTTTGGATCTTTTTTAGGGATCTTTGGAGGTTTTTCAACTTCGGTTGTTACAAAATTCGCTTCGGGGTCATTCGGATCGACGAATTTAAATAACCCTATAAAAAAATCATAATTTAGGGGAAAGTGGAGCAGGTTGAAACACGGGGCACGTTGAATCATTGAATTAACTAGACACAGTGTGCCTGAATGAAGTATCCCAAGCAGCATTTGGACGTCGTATTACGTTACGCATACGTTGCTTGCGATAAACGCGACGTCGGGTGCAGGCGTCGTTTCGACCGCCTGATGACCCTCGTTTGCACCTAAATGGGGAATACAAATTCGGGTCGCTACGACGTCAGCATCTGACCTTATAGGTAATAGAGTTTACCAATTAACAACGTAATTGTACGTTGGATTTCCGTCACTTAAATTTAGTCGCAAACAGGTAAGTTGCGTTTGATTTCGTTTCCATTGCCTAGAATACATATAGTTTTTGCTAAAAAGAATTCCTGTCGAGTAACTAAAATTATACCTGATAAGTAAATATTTTACACTTATTATAACAAGTCTCATAAAAATGGGTGCATTTTACAAATGACAATTATAGTCATGCATGAAAGGCGGTATTAGAATATTAATAATTTATATTTTAAAGCAGGAATCCAACAAAAATTTTACAACGAAGGCATGTTTATTGCTAAATGTGATTAAAATACTTTCAAAAAAAGCAAGCGCTCCTGAAATATGCAAGATTTACTAAAATATATATTTGTTAAATAGATCTAATTTTTATTATTTTTTTTATTTTTGTAAAAAAAATGTTTTGCTGCCTCACTAAACTCAAATTTGTTAATAATTTTACAATTATTCTTTCATTTCTACTTAAAATTAGAAAAAGAAAAAAATATTTTATAATGGCCGACAGACGCTAACCTTTTCAGAATGGCGGATTACTGTGTCTGACTTAATGTGAACTAATAATATACCAATTCGGACCGGGTCTCCACTTTTGGTTGTGAAAGATAACCAAAGAGTCGAAGTCCGACGTCCGGCAAACGTATTTCGTCCCATTAAATTCGGACGTTCCCCCGCATGATTTTGCGTCGGCCTACCAACGGATTGGAACTCAACGTCCGCTCTTTTTCTACTACAATAGGTAAATCCCACGGTCCCAAAGCTAACTACCCACCGAAATCATTGTTTTTTTATTTTTTAGAAATGTTTGTTTTAATATCAAAAATCTAAGGGAAATAAAACCCATACCCTACCTATGGGAAGAGGATGGGGTATTATGGTTTCCAAAATCCAAAAAAGATATAAAACTGCGTCATGTCCTGAAACGTAGCCGTCCTGACCAAAATATCTCTTGAACAAACAAATGCACTTGTTGTTAGGTTATGGGCGTCTATAAATGACAGTAGGCTGTACATGTGACGCGTGGGCCATATGAACGGACGTGGAATAGGTCAAGTAAAAGTTACGGAAAATACACTAACCAAACTAAACGGTAGTTTAGGTCTGAGGTTAGGGTCTTCACCGGACGTACCAGACGCCGACGTCTGTTGGTCGTTGGGCTGGTCAGAGTTTTTGTACGTCGAACAAACGAACGTAAGACCGACGTTGGGAAATTAATGGTATATTGCGTTGCATTAATTGACGTCGCAAGATCGTTAAAAAACGGACGTATATTTGATAACGTCGGTTTTGATATGAATGCGACGTCGCTTAACGCATAATCAATCTTGCAACTTAAAATTCCACTAAATCCGACGTCGGTTCAGGTCATTAGGTTGTAAGTCATATAAATGTTTCTTGTCATGTGGTCGAACTCATGGTCGTTTGGCCGCCATCTTTAAAAATACCCGCCAAATTGATAGATTTTTTTACGCGTATCTCCCTACCCAGTCATCCGATTTTAATTTTTTAAACCTTGTTATACTCCTTTTTTAAAGGCAAATAAATTTAGGTATTACATATTTTTTAATAAATCAAGTAGTTTTTGAGATATACCACGATTATTAGTATTTTATAACACCAAAAAAAAATTTTTTTATTAAAAAGTTACTTATAGGCCCCAGTCCAAAATGAAGATGGTCAAAAAGCATCTGAATCGCAAAAATGGGTTGATATATCAAAATACGGTTAAACTCCATATTAAAATAAATGGAGAATAGCTTTGAACAATACTGGATAAATATACCAGAACTGGCTCACTCTAAAGAGTTCATGAAAGGACCTTGTAGAAACAGAGCCAGGAACATCCATCATTGGACTTACCAGACAGGAGATACGTATAGTGACTGGTCTTTTTACGGGTCACTGTCGACTGAGAATACCCATTCACAGAATGGGACTAACAGAAGAGAACGAATATAGACTCTGTATGAAGAATAACGAAACAGTCAGATATGTACTGTGTTTACGTCAGAACCCTTTCGGTAAACCTCAGATTGACTCAGAAGATCTGAACAGTGTCTCACCCAAACTGATAGCCGGCCTTTTTTGAGGACTAGGCAGACAGTGGTGAGAAAGCACTCAATAGTGAGCCACAATAGACCCACTAGTAAATGAATTATCAACATTCCGATACCCAATATACACTCGTTTCTGTTTGCCCATAATTCATCATCTAGGCCTCTTATTCTTATTTCATTGTCTATTCCTTCTCTTCAGCTTCTCCTTGGCCGTCCTTGTTTTCTTCGGCCTGTTGGTTTCCATTCTAGTATTTGTTTAGGTAGTCTTTCATCATTCATTCTTTGTACATGTCCGTACCACACCAGTTGTTTTGTTCTTATATCATCCACTAAAGTACTTTCACCCACTGTCATAATTTCTCTTATTCTTTGATTTGTAACTCTTTTTCTTTTTGATTTCCCTGCTGCTCTTCTCCAATAGTCCATCTCCGTAGCGAAAAGCATTTTTTCTGTTCTATCCTTGATTGGTCATACTTCTGAGCCGTAATAATACTTTTTACAATGGTGTTATATATAAGCTTTTTGTTATGTTTTGATATAGTTTGGTCCCAAATTATTCCATTTAATAAAGTTATTGCTTTTCTTCCTTGTACGTTTCGATCTTTTATAGCTTTGTCTACTGTTCCGTCAGCTGTAATTTTTAGACCTAAGTATTTATACTCATCACAGGACGGAATTCGCTGCCCGGTATTTAAGATTAGATCCTGTTTCATTCCACCGATACACATATACTCTGTCTTATTGAGATTAATCTCTAGTCCCCATTTATTGTACTCTTCTATTACTTTTCGTGTCATATATTCGAGGTCGTCATAATCCTGAGCTACTACTATCTGACCATCGGCGAAACATAAAGTATACAAGGTGGTTTCGTCCAACGGAATTCCCATGTTTTGGCATTTTCTCTTGCATACTTTAAGGACTTGTTCCAAGTATATCTTGAAGAGCGTAGGCGAGATACAGCAACCTTGTTTAAGACCTTTATTTACTTGAAAGCGTTTGGTTAGTTTTGCTTTTATTTTAACTTTTGCCTTACTATATTGCGGTATAACTCTTTGATGGCCTTAATTAGTTGTACGCTTATGTTTTCCAACGCTTTCCAAACTAGATTTAGTGGTATACTATCATATGCCTTCTGCAAATTGAAGTAAAGCAGATGCAGCTCTTGTCCGTATGCCATTTTCTTTTCAATAACTTGGGTTATATAAAAGAGATGATCAGAAGTCGATCTACCCGCCCTGAAACCGGCTTGTTCTTCTGCCTCCATGTCTTTATATTCGCTTTCCACTTTTTTTCTTATTATTTTACCGTATATTCTGATTAGCGTACTAGTCACAGATAACACACGCACAAAACTTACCTTTGCAATAACAGTTGTAGAGATTGTGGACAAGACAGTAAGGCATAATGTTCGAAAAATCGAGCTTCTCCATTTCAACACAACAGCTCTTCATTTGTTTTTTCAATTCTTCGAGAGTGTTGTTTCTCTTCTTCTGGAGATAGACTTCGATATCCTCGTCGATGAAGTCGGTGTACTTTTTCGGCGCTTTCGTCACTCGACGAGGTTTTGTGCCGAAACCGACCATGATCGTTTTGTCGCCAGATTGGATTATCGTTTGAGTAAAGACATAAAACTTACCTTTACAATAACAGTTGTAGAGATTGTGGACAAGACAGTAAGGCATAATGTTCGAAAAATCGAGCTTCTTAATTTCAACACAACAGCTCTTCATTTGTTTTTTCAATTCTTCGAGAGTGTTGTTTCTCTTCTTCTGAAGATAGACTTCATTATCTTCGTCGATAAAGTCGGTATACTTTTTCGGCGCTTTGGTCACTCGACGAGGCTTTGTGCCGAAACCGACCATGATCGTTTTGTCGCCGGTTTCGATTATCGTTTGAGTAAAGACATAACACTTACCTTTACAATAACAGTTGTAGAGATTGTGGACAAGACAGTAAGGCATAATGTTCGAAAAATCGAGCTACTCCATTTCAACACAACAGCTCTTCATTTGTTTTTTCAATTCTTCGAGAGTGTTCTTTCTTGTCTTCTGGAGATAGACTTCGATATCCTCGTCGATGAAGTCGGTGTACTTTTTCGGCGCTTTCGTCACTCGACGAGGCTTTGTGCCGAAACCGACCATGATCGTTTTGTCGCCGGTTTCGATTATCGTTTGAGTAAAGACATAACACTTACCTTTACAATAACAGTTGTAGAGATTGTGGACAAGACAGTAAGGCATAATGTTCGAGAAATCGAGCTTCTCCATTTCAACACAACAGCTCTTCATTTGTTTTTTCAATTCTTCGAGAGTGTTCTTTCTCGTCTTCTGGAGATAGACTTCGATATCCTCGTCGATGAAGTCGGTGTACTTTTTCGGCGCTTTCGTCACTCGACGAGGTTTTGTGCCGAAACCGACCATGATCGTTTTGTCGCCGGTTTCGATTATCGTTTGAGTAAAGACATAACACTTACCTTTACAATAACAGTTGTAGAGATTGTGGACAAGACAGTAAGGCATAATGTTCGAAAAATCGAGCTACTCCATTTCAACACAACAGCTCTTCATTTGTTTTTTCAATTCTTCGAGAGTGTTCTTTCTTGTCTTCTGGAGATAGACTTCGATATCCTCGTCGATGAAGTCGGTGTACTTTTTCGGCGCTTTCGTCACTCGACGAGGCTTTGTGCCGAAACCGACCATGATCGTTTTGTCGCCGGTTTCGATTATCGTTTGAGTAAAGACATAACACTTACCTTTACAATAACAGTTGTAGAGATTGTGGACAAGACAGTAAGGCATAATGTTCGAGAAATCGAGCTTCTCCATTTCAACACAACAGCTCTTCATTTGTTTTTTCAATTCTTCGAGAGTGTTCTTTCTCGTCTTCTGGAGATAGACTTCGATATCCTCGTCGATGAAGTCGGTGTACTTTTTCGGCGCTTTCGTCACTCGACGAGGTTTTGTGCCGAAACCGACCATGATCGTTTTGTCGCCGGTTTCGATTATCGTTTGAGTAAAGACATAACACTTACCTTTACAATAACAGTTGTAGAGATTGTGGACAAGACAGTAAGGCATAATGTTCGAGAAATCGAGCTTCTCCATTTCAACACAACAGCTCTTCATTTGTTTCTTCAACTCTTCAAGAGTGTTGTTTCTCTTTTTCTGAAGATAGACTTCGATATCTTCGTCGATAAAGTCGGTATACTTTTTCGGCGCTTTCGTCACTCGACGAGGTTTTGTGCCGAGACCGACCATGATCGTTTTGTCGCCAGTTTGGATTATTGTTTGAGTAAAGACATAAAACTTACCTTTACAATAACAGTTGTAGAGATTGTGGACAAGACAGTAAGGTATAATGTTCGAAAAATCGAGCTTCTCCATTTCAACACAACAGCTCTTCATTTGTTTTTTCAATTCTTCGAGAGTGTTGTTTCTCTTCTTCTGGAGATAGACTTCGATATCTTCGTCGATAAAGTCTTTTTCGGCGCTTTGGTCACTCGGCGAGGTTTTGTGCCGAAACCGACCATGATCGTTTTGTCGCCAGTTTGGATTATTGTTTGAGTAAAGACATAAAACTTACCTTTACAATAACAGTTGTAGAGATTGTGGACAAGACAGTATGGCATAATGTTCGTAAAATCGAGCTTCTCCATTTCAACACAACAGCTCTTCATTTGTTTCTTCAACTCTTCAAGAGTGTTGTTTCTCTTCTTCTTTAGATAGACTTCGATATCTTCGTCGATGAAGTCGGTGTACTTCTTCGGCGCTTTCGTCACTCGACGAGGTTTTGTGCCGAAACCGACCATGATCGTTTTGTCGCCGGTTTGGATTATCGTTTGAGTAAAGACATAAAACTTACCTTTACAATAACAGTTGTAGAGATTGTGGACAAGACAGTAAGGCATAATGTTCGAAAAATCGAGCTTCTCCATTTCAACACAACAGCTCTTCATTTGTTTTTTCAATTCTTCGAGAGTGTTGTTTCTCTTCTTCTGGAGATAGACTTCGATATCTTCGTCGATGAAGTCGGTGTACTTCTTCGGCGCTTTCGTCACTCGACGAGGTTTTGTGCCGAAACCGACCATGATCGTTTTGTCGCCGGTTTGGATTATCGTTTGAGTGAAGTCCCTCTCCACCTTGGCCAAATGTCTAAAATAAAGATTTATTTACAGGGTGTTCCAAATAAAAGTAACTACCTGAGTATTTCAGAAGCGGTAAGAGATATAATTTTGGTTAAATAAGAAAAAAGTAGCGCTCTTCCGATCCTAATCAGATACTGTATCGCAATTAAAATTATCTGCATGGTTTTTCAACATATCGAGCAAAAACTAAAAAAATGTGATTTACAAAAAATTGAAAAATCGTCGCCATCTTGTATAAAAATTTAATAAAATTTGGTATTCTTGTATTAGTGACTACGTCAAATCGAACAATGTCATCAGAATTTTTCTAAGCCTTCTGGTTTTTTTAGCATAAAAAGAGCTTGTCAACCATGTATAACAAGCACGCACAAAAAAACGTCATTTATTGATTTTGAGTATAGGGAAACCCATAAAACCAAAATGGCAAAACTTTGAAAATTCATATTTTACAAACTACACAGTTTATCAAAAAAAGCACCGAGTTGCAGTATTGTGGCGTCATAGAGATACGAAAAAACCACTGAGTGAGTTGAGATTCCAAAAAACGTCATTTAGCGATTTTTAGTATAAGGAAACCCATAAGACCAAAATGGCAAAACTTTGAAAATTCATATTTTACAAACTATACAGTTTATCAAAAAAAGCACCGAGTTGCAGTATTGTGGCGTCATAGAGATACGAAAAAACTACTGAGTGAGTTGAGATTATAGGGAAACCCATAACACCAAAACGGCAAAACTTTGAAAATTCATATTTTTCAAACTATACAGATTATCAAAAAAAGCACCGAGTTGCAGTATTGTGGCGTCATAGAGATACGAAAAAACTACTGAGTGAGTTGAGATTATAGGGAAACCCATAACACCAAAACGGCAAAACTTTGAAAATTCATATTTTTCAAACTATACAGTTTATCAAAAAAAGCACCGAGTTGCAGTATTGTGGCGTCATAGAGATACGAAAAAACTACTGAGTGAGTTGAGATTATAGGGAAACCCATAACACCAAAACGGCAAAACTTTGAAAATTCATATTTTTCAAACTATACAGATTATCAAAAAAAGCACCGAGTTGCAGTATTGTGGCGTCATTTAGCGATTTTTAGTATAGGGAAACCCATAAGACCAAAATGGCAAAACTTTGAAAATTCATACTTTACAAATTATATAGTTTATCAAAAAGAGCACCCAGTTGCAGTATTGTGGCGTCATATAGATACAAAAAAACCACTGAGTGAGTTGAGATTCCAAAAAACGTCATTTAGCGATTTTTAGTATAGGGAAACCCATAAGACCAAAATGGCAAAACTTTGAAAATTCATACTTTACAAACTATATAGTTTATCAAAAAGAGCACCCAGTTGCAGTATTGTGGCGTCATATAGATACAAAAAAACCACTGAGTGAGTTGAGATTCCAAAAAACGTCATTTAGCGATTTTTAGTATAGGGAAACCCATAAGACCAAAATGGCAAAACTTTGAAAATTCATATTTTACAAACTACACAGTTTATCAAAAAAAGCACCAAGTTGCAGTATTGTGGCGTCATAGAGATACGAAAAAATCACTGAGTGAGTTGAGATTCCAAAAAACGTCATTTAGCGATTTTTAGTATAAGGAAACCCATAAGACCAAAATGGCAAAACTTTGAAAATTCGTATTTTACAAACTACACAGTTTATCAAAAAAAGCACCGAGTTGCAGTATTGTGGCGTCATAGAGATACGAAAAAACCACTGATTGAGTTGAGATTCCAAAAAACGTCATTTAGCGATTTTTAGTATAGGGAAACCCATAAGACCAAAATGGCAAAACTTTGAAAATTCATACTTTACAAATTATATAGTTTATCAAAAAGAGCACCCAGTTGCAGTATTGTGGCGTCATATAGATACAAAAAAACCACTGAGTGAGTTGAGATTCCAAAAAACCTCATTTAGCGATTTTTAGTATAGGGAAACCCATAAGACCAAAATGGCAAAACTTTGAAAATTCATACTTTACAAATTATATAGTTTATCAAAAAGAGCACCCAGTTGCAGTATTGTGGCGTCATATAGATACAAAAAAACCACTGAGTGAGTTGAGATTCCAAAAAACGTCATTTAGCGATTTTTAGTATAGGGAAACCCATAAGACCAAAATGGCAAAACTTTGAAAATTCATACTTTACAAACTATATAGTTTATCAAAAAGAGCACCCAGTTGCAGTATTGTGGCGTCATATAGATACAAAAAAACCACTGAGTGAGTTGAGATTCCAAAAAACGTCATTTAGCGATTTTTAGTATAGGGAAACCCATAAGACCAAAATGGCAAAACTTTGAAAATTCATATTTTACAAACTACACAGTTTATCAAAAAAAGCACCAAGTTGCAGTATTGTGGCGTCATAGAGATACGAAAAAATCACTGAGTGAGTTGAGATTCCAAAAAACGTCATTTAGCGATTTTTAGTATAAGGAAACCCATAAGACCAAAATGGCAAAACTTTGAAAATTCGTATTTTACAAACTACACAGTTTATCAAAAAAAGCACCGAGTTGCAGTATTGTGGCGTCATAGAGATACGAAAAAACCACTGAGTGAGTTGAGATTCCAAAAAACGTCATTTAGCGATTTTTAGTATAGGGAAACCCATAAGACCAAAATGGCAAAACTTTGAAAATTCATATTTTACAAACTATACAGTTTATCAAAAAAAGCACCGAATTGCAGTATTGTGGCGTCATAGAGATACGAAAAAACCACTGATTGAGTTGAGATTCCAAAAAACGTCATTTAGCGATTTTTAGTATAGGGAAACCCATAAGACCAAAATGGCAAAACTTTGAAAATTCATATTTTACAAACTATACAGTTTATCAAAAAAAGCACCGAATTGCAGTATTGTGGCGTCATAGAGATACGAAAAAACCACTGAGTGAGTTGAGATTCCAAAAAACGTCATTTAGCAATTTTTAGTATAGGGAAACCCATAAGACCAAAATGGCAAAACTTTGAAAATTCATATTTTACAAACTATACAGTTTATAAAAAAAGCACCGAGTTGCGGTATTGTGGCGTCATAGAGATACGAAAAAACCACTGAGTGAGTTGAGATTCCAAAAAACGTCATTTAGCGATTTTTAGTATAGGGAAACCCATAAGACCAAAATGGCAAAACTTTGAAAATTCATATTTTACAAACTATACAGTTTATCAAAAAAAGCACCGAATTGCAGTATTGTGGCGTCATAGAGATACGAAAAAACCACTGAGTGAGTTGAGATTCCAAAAAACGTCATTTAGCGATTTTTAGTATAGGGAAACCCATAAGACCAAAATGGCAAAACTTTGAAAATTCATATTTTATAAACTATACAGTTTATCAAAAAAAGCAACGAGTTGCAGTATTGTGGCGTCATAGAGATACGAAAAAATCACTGAGTGAGTTGAGATTCCAAAAAACGTCATTTAGCGATTTTTAGTATAGGGAAACCCATAAGACCAAAATGGCAAAACTTTGAAAATTCATATTTTACAAACTATACAGTTTATCAAAAAAAGCACCGAATTGCAGTATTGCGGCGTCATAGAGATACGAAAAAACCACTGAGTGAGTTGAGATTCCAAAAAAACGTCATTTAGCGATTTTTAGTATAGGGAAACCCATAAGACCAAAATGGCAAAACTGAAAATTCATATTTTATAAACTATACAGTTTATCAAAAAAAGCAACGAGTTGCAGTATTGTGGCGTCATAGAGATACGAAAAAATCACTGAGTGAGTTGAGATTCCAAAAAACGTCATTTAGCGATTTTTAGTATAGGGAAACCCATAAGACCAAAATGGCAAAACTTTAAAAATTCATATTTTACAAACTATACAGTTTATCAAAAAAAGCACCGAATTGCAGTATTGTGGCGTCATACAGATACGAAAAAACCACTGAGTGAGTTGAGATTCTAAAAAACGTCATTTAGCGATTTTTAGTATAGGGAAACACATAAGACAAAAATGGCAAAACTTTGAAAATTCATTTTTTACAAACTATACAGTTTATCCAAGAAAGTACCGATTTGCAGTATTGTGGCGAGATACAAATACGAAAAAACCACTGAGTGAGTTGAAATTCCAAAAAACGTCATTTAGCGATTTTTAGTATAGAGAAACCCACAATGATCTCTATATAGTATATATAACCACAATATTTTACAAACAAAAAAATGTTGAATAAAAAAATATTGTAAAAATTTTTTGTTACTTTTTAAATAAATAATCTTTTTTTTATTTATTTAAAAGGTATATCTCAATGTCAAAAACTGAGTACAAGTACAATTGTATACGATAATTTCATGAAGGAGAAATTTCATTAAAAAAAAAACGTGTTTTTGAGCGAAAAAAACAAATCTCTTAGAAACTTCTTAATTTTTTTGTTTGCAAAATATTGTAGATATTTAGCACCCGAAGAGCTCTACTCTCACCTAGTTTTGTTAAACTGACATTATTTTTGCAAAAGTTAAAAACAAAAAATACGGTTTTTTTCATTTTTCTCGAACATTATGAGGTTATGTAAAAATTACATTGACAAAAGTTTTAGATATTTTTAAGACCTATGACTGTTATGTATGTCACTTTTTCTACGAAGTCAACTTTTACCGGAAATCGTAATAATACGATTCCTTGCCCCTTTTTACCCCCAAAACTAACCCCCAACGCCCCTGCTCACGCATTTATTTTTTTTAACTTTGTTTTTCGCCGTTCTACAATCTTTAATGCATCAGGTCCTGCTAATAATTTTTTTTATCTCAAAGTGCAATTTGACTGGGCCTAAAATGACAATCTCCTTAAAGTATGAAGTTCACACCACCGGGTGACCACCGATAATTAGAACTAGAGAGAGAAAGGTTACACTACTTGTATGTTCTCACTCTAAAAATACTCTGCCAATATATGGGCCCCTAAGCTCACACTAGGTACTATAGTTATAGTGTACGTGTGAGCTAATATAACTAAAAACTGAAATATATTTTATTCAACTCCAGACTAAATTACCTTTTGTTTGATACCACACAAGCCATGTTTTGACTTAAACTCAAATTTTTTAAATCTACCCCCACCCTTAAAAAAAACAAAAAACTAAAATGTATTTTGTTAAACTCCGGACTCAATTACCTTTCGTTTGATATCACACACGCCATATTTTCACGTAAACTCTAATTTTTAAATAAATTAAAATTTATTTTGTTTAACTGCAGACTCAATTACCTTTCGTTTGATATCACACACGCCATATTTTCACATAAACTTTAATTTTGCAAGCGGTTTTTGAGTTATGCGAGTTGGTCGTTACAGACAGACAGACAGACAGACAGACAGACAGACAGACAGACAGACAGACAGACAGACAGACAGACAGACAGACAGACAGACAGACAGACAGACAGACAGACAGACAGACAGACAGACAGACAGACAGACAGACAGACAGACAGACAGACAGACAGACAGACAGACAGACAGACAGACAGACAGACAGACAGACAGACAGACAGACAGACAGACAGACAGACAGACAGACAGACAGACAGACAGACAGACAGACAGACAGACAGACAGACAGACAGACAGACAGACAGACAGACAGACAGACAGACAGACAGACAGACAGACAGACAGACAGACAGACAGACAGACAGACAGACAGACAGACAGACAGACAGACGGCGGAACAAAAAAGTTTCAAAATAATCTGAAACGCAAAGATATATAAAATTTTTTGAAATCGAAGCAACTTTTTTTTTCTCGAAAAAATTAGGATCACTATAGCTCACACTACTATAGTATAGTAGTAGTGTGAGCTAAAACTCTTAAAATTTTTGCCTTAGTGTCCCGTATACGTAATGTATAGCCGTAGCCGTTCCAGTTAGTTCGTATATAATTCATTGGTTTTTACTAGAGCCCCTCGATACATTTGACACTTGTTTTACACCAGAGGTGGGCAACTCTCTTTGACAGTTATTAGGAAATCTTGTTTTAGATAAAAAATAATTGGTATCTGCAGGTTGGCATTATACATCAATAAATTATTGTCAAATTTTAAAGTTTTCACTTCCGCATCAATGTCAGTTGGAATTCGCAACTTTTTCTTAAAAAAAAAAAAATAAATAAATAATTTGAAATCGCGAAATATACAAAAAGAAGAGAGCCAAAATGATATCCTGTTTTAAAAATGTTAGGTAGCTAAAAAATTCAATACTTTATGCGTAGCAGCATCCCAAAAACTAGCACTATTTTCTATTTAAACCTTTACCCCCGGTATTTGTTTTAGACAAGAACACCTTTACCCCCGGTATAGTGGGTTTTGAGTGTTTTGTTTTTGTTATTGGAATTTGAAGTCTCGTCTAACCTAAAATATTAAAAACGACGAAAAAAATCCAGGGAAATAACACAGACAAAGATAGGTATAGCTAGCTATTTCACAAAATCGGTTTTACATGTAAAGAGAGGGCAATATGAGTTGCCGACCTCTGGTGTAAAACAAGTGTCAAATGTATCGAGGGCCTCTGGTTTTTACCTCTTGGCTTCGTCCTCGATCCTCGAGACGGTGTCGGTGGAAAACAGGTCCGTACCGGCCGGCATTTTGATCTGGGAGAATTTCGAAATTTTGTCATTGATTTTTGGACAATCACAGCCAAACATGCAATTCAATTTGCCACAGTGCAGGCCGATGTAGCTTTCACCCAAGAGGGACTTACAGACGCATCCTGCAATAAATTAAAAATGCTTAACAAAGTTTTTAACTATTTAAAACTAGAACCGTAGAACGTGGTGACTTTGTGACAGACTGTCTTCTCGCCATTAACTCGGTTCGCAGCCCACGAGAAAGACCGGCCCGGGCGCGGAAATATCACGTGACCGTAGGAGTCCTACAAAAAAAACGCCTTACGGCCCTCTGTCATTATAAAACATGTGTGTGTTCAGTTTTGGTATGTTTGTTTACGTCGATTTTTTTTAAATTCGTTTAAACCTACTAAGTGTTGATTATTTTAATAACGCAGCCCACGAAAAAGGCTGTAGTGGGCTGCGTTAAAATAATTAATGGCTAATGAGTAAATTATAAAGAAAATACCTATAAGATAAACAATGCCGCGAACGTGTAATTAGTGTTGTTCCTTGTCGGTCCAACTATAAAACTGAAACCTAATATGTTGCAAACGGGAAAGAAGTGGTAAAAGATAAGATCTTGGATAAGATTGATCAAGTAATAGACATCCTTAGTGACATTTTCGATAGTGAGAGTGAAAAATGTGTTCAGTTGTCATTTCTTATTGAACAATTAGGTCTCTTGAAAAGGTAACCTGAGAATCGAAGATATGATGGATACACTTTAATGTTGGCTTCATCCATGTTTATCCAGTTATCCAGTGCATACACGTCAATTTACAATTCTAAGGTAAAATGTCTTCCGCACCCTCGCAATATTAAAAAACTGATTTGTAAAATATTGTTAACAGATAGTAATCTCTCTGGTAGTGTGAAATATTTAAAAAGTAAGATACAGCTTTTAAAATAACATGAGTTGGTAGTTAACTTACACTTTATTGAAATAGATATTAAACTTTGTGCTGGGTAATTTTTCAAAAAATTTTTGACGACCACTTCATTCAGTTCATTGAATAGGAAAACCATCTCACTTATTCACAAAATCACTTGTTTCTTTTTAATAAATTATTGTGAAATGTTTTATATTGAAAATTTTTCTTCAGATAACTCTAGCGAGTGTTTTTGTGGAGAAAAACTATTGTCAAAGCTTGAAAAAATTAGTTTAAGGGTATGTAAAGTTTTTTTAAATAATTTTATTAAAAAGCACAATGACTTAGTGTCTGCTAATAAATCTTTGAATAAGAACTCAAAGATGATGACAGTCAAAGAAAAATTAAAAAACTAAAAGCTTAGGTTTGATATGTCCAATTTTGAAAGACTTGTATAGATTTGAAGTTACTAACGATATTATGTACCTAATATATGTACCTGAAGATATTAGAGTGCAAATTTTGTATAATTTTTTATTTTATAGATTCAGTTCTTTTATCCATAATATATACATATATCAGCAAAATATTTTTTTCAATTTTTGCCCATAAAAGAACAAAAAATTTTTGTTAATTTATTTAAATTGTGTAAAAACATATAATATATTAAGCAATACAATAAGAATCCTGGGACTCCTAAGATCACGTGACCGCCGACTTGCTTATAACGCGCCATGGCCGGTCTTTATCGTTGGCTGTGACTCGGTTACAATTTAAACGCGTATCAAACAGACAGACATGACAGACTTCAAAAAAGCGCACGGTTCCCTCTAGGCCTCAGTCAACGTTGGACAAGTCGACAAAGAGCTGTGCGGGCCATTTATATAACTGACAAGAGATTGAATATTTTACGTTTTCCGTATACTTTATTCCCAACACAAACTATTTTTTGTGGCCAAGATATAAGTTGTTTGTAGTGTTCGCCATAGTTTTGGCTATTTATTGAAGAATTTTATTTTAATAAGGCCAGTCACAAAGCTCGTGAAGTCATAATTAATGAGAGCTGGCATAGAAAGATTTTGTTTCTCTTGTATTTTGCCGTGGGCAGCTCGAAAGCTGTAGTACATCTACGGGGGTCCAAAGATCTAGTGGACACCTAATAAGTGTTTACAGTTAACTGTTCCTTAAGGCACTCTTCAGAACACACGGTATATACATCTCATCTTACGATATTGGTAAGAGAAATTATATATATTGCCTGCGATACCCTGTGCTGTCGCCACTTCTTGGGATAGCATCGCAAGCAATATTTATAATTTCTCTTACCAATATAGTAAGATGTATTTACCGTCTCTCTAGCTTTACAAAGTTGTCACATTGACCATGCAGTGTTCTAAAGAGTCCCTTAAGGACGAAAACAGTTAACTGTCAACACTTAATAGGTGGTGTAGATCTTGGACCCCGTGGGTGTAGTTTTCGGGCCGCCCACGGAAAAATACAAGAGAAGCAAAATCTTTTCATACCCGCTTAGCCACGAAAAAAATGTTTATAATTAATAAAATTTCAATAAAATGCGGGATACGATTCTGAGAGATTTTAGTATTTAAAAAAACTGTGGTGAATTTGTGACAATGTTTTTGTTGTTGGTAGCGATGCAACGATACTACATAAGGTCACCAGTAGAGGTGTTGATTTTCGTTACTTTTGAATACTCGTTACTAATCGTTACTCGACTACTAAGCAATCATTTTATATATTCGTTACTATCGTTACTTTGATTACTGTAACTGTATTCAATTCAATCATACAATTAGTGCAAAATTCTCGGACTGTCGTTAATTCGAAGATAATTTACTTGTAGGTATATTTTTGTTGTTGATATTATGGAAATATTCAATTGAATTTTTCAAAATGCGGGCTAAAATTTAAAAAATAATGGTAGGAATTACGAAGGAACTCAAAAACATTTTAGAAGAATAAACACGCCATTTTGAAGAAACAAGTATGATTCTGTCCGCCATCTTAAATTTTAAGATGTCGATAAATTTTGATTATGTTCTTTAAAAAGCAATCAATTTTCAGCAGGATGGTTTTTATATCATTAAAATCGGTTCAGTAGTAATGAATTTATAAGGAAATATATGTAGACATGATTCTGTCCGCCATCTTAAATTTTAAAATGTCGATAAATTTTGATCATGTTCTTTAAAAAGCAATCAATTCTCAGCAGGATGGTTTTTATTTCATTAAAATCGGTTCAGTAGTAATGAATTTATAAGGAAATAAATGCAGACATGATTGGCAAGGCAATCGAATAATATTCAAAACAATGGTCAAAACAAAAATATTTTTTTTTAGAACCGCCGAACCGATTTTGCTGATTTGTACCTTGTTGTGCGTGACAAGAATGCAGCTTTTTTACTGATTTAAAAAAATAATTAAAACATGTTCGCAACACAAGAATAAACACCATCTTGGATTTTAAGATGGCGGAGAAAACAATACATATGTCCAAAACTCTGATTAATTCTCTGCCAAGTGCAGTTTGTCCCATGAAAATCGATGGTATAGTTCAAAAGTTATAATGAAAAAAAAATTATCCGGTTTTTTTTGGCCCCCACCCGGAATAATGCAGAACAAAGAAGTTTTCAGTCAGCCAAGCACGGACATACCTAATAAAATAAAAAACAAGCGTCTAAGAAATCGGGGGTGGATCGTCAGACCTGACTACACACCAAGTAGTAGCCTGTAGTGGTCGGATACTATCGATAGCACTATCGATATTAGCGATAGTTTGTGACTATCGAAAACTATCGATAGTTTTCAAGAATTTTTAAAATCGCTGGTTTTTAGTATTTTTCAAAATAATTTTCACGAGAATCCTTTCAAAACACTAAAATAAAAAAAACATGTTTATTAGCAGGCAAACAGCAATTCAGCACTAGAACAGTAGATCATAAATCTATAGGTTTAATGCAGCGTTGTCACCCTCGATCCTGAGGTCTTCGGTAGAGGGCTTCGAGAAAAATCGCTAGATTTCGGTAGATTTCTTAATCACTATCAAGGGCGCACCCAGGGGGGGGGCCCGGGCCCCCCCCAAGCCTTAGATTTTTAATATATTTTCCACATATTTGATGATAAAACATGAAAAATACCTTAAAATTTGACATCAGGAGGCTTCGGGCCCCTCCCAAGCCCAAGCTGTGGCGTAGTTGCGAAAAGACATGATGACGACCTTTTTTTTTTTTTTTTTTTTTTTTTTTTTTTTTTTTTTGGCCGCCACTTTTTTGAGGGCGCGCTTTGTAGCTGTCGGGGCCCCCCCCAAGACACATTCCTGGGTGCGCCACTGTCACTATCGATAGTTTGGATTGATTTAGTAGGTCAATTGTATTTCTACGATTTGTTTTCGGTTTACTGACAAAATACCAAAATTAAGAATTCAATAAAAAAATTAGGTACATATTAGGTAGATAATATTATACGTGAAAATCGTGTGAGCAGTAATTTTCTGGGAATCATTCAATTTACTGCCAAGTAACCTCAGGGGATTCACAAGGTCGGAGCCAATCGACTCGCTTCTCGCATCATCCTTTTATAATAGCGTGATCTTTAATGCCGCTTGCGGCTGAGTATATCGCAAAATCCAAGAGATGGCGCCATAAATACACTTTTAAATAGGGTCACTGCATCACGAAGACGTAATGGAGACGCCAGGCTTCCAGGATGCAGTGACCCTAACTTTTAAAGACAATGGCTTGAAATAAAATTTTTATTCTACAAAAGATCTTACATAAAAAGAATATTTTATTTATGGTGGTTTTTTTTAATCGCGATCACGAGGCGTATCAAAAAACAAGTTTTTATCGAAAAAAAAAATCGGTAGAAAACTATGGTAATTCGGTATATCGTAAAGTAAAAGGTTTAATCGGTAGATCTACCGAAAAATCGGTAGAGGTGGCAACGCTGGTTTAATGATTGCCTAACTGCCTTCTCCATCAGTTTTATCATGTCTGCTTTCTACTCGTGCTACCATCTATTGCTTCATGAACAAACTAGAGAAAAATCACCCGATGCAATTACGGGGAATCACAGGATTCAATTATTTAGTGTGCTTTTGATTTATTTCCTATAGGTAGTAGGAGTATTAGGTCGCTTTTGGCCACTAATTTCGAAACAATAGAAACTATGTTTTTTTTTCGATAGTACTATCGATACTATCGATAGTATCTCTTGAGACTATCGAACAAAAGTTAGATATGATATAAAAACTAATATTTTTTGAATTTTTTAAAAACTAAGGCAATTTTCTTTTGTTTACAAAAATCAGCTGGACCACCAGTGACGTGAAAAATTCGACATATAATATATATATATATATATATATATATATATATATATATATATATATATATATATATATAAGACCCGAACACCGGTCTATTCTATCCACCGTGACCACACTAAAACGACTAGAGATACTAACCTAGTTTACAATAGGGTTTTTCACAGGGGATCTCTTCATCGTCTGGAGATGGAGCCACTTCAACCTCCACTAATTTACAGTTGAGTCGCCTAAGTTCATGATTTATCCGAGGTTTTCGACGCCCCTTAAAGCTGGTGCTTTTCTTGAGCAACAAATGTTTTTCTTCTAGAGAATCTAAAAAGTATTGTTATAAGGTTTGTAGCATTTTTATTTTATGGAACAATAAAACGCAAATTTTTGCTTGCACTGGTCGTATACATTAACTGTGAATAGCCCCACTTGATATTTTGGTCGGAGAATATCCTGTTCTCTGATGAGATTGCGATTTGCCTTTTAGTGGTTTCCGGTCCCGGGAGTTATGTCGAATGACGTGGACTGACCCTCAATTTTTTCTCCATTGGAGGTTTTGAGAAAATCCTCCATTAATACCACGTTCTTAGTGAGCCCCCAACTACTGATTTGCTGTGCAGGGTCTGCGAATGTGTGGAGAGTTTCCCTTATTGAGGTAAGTCATTTTTTTTGCTATTTCCACGATGTGGACAGAATGTTCATGCTAGTTTTTCTGTTAAAACAGGGTCCTTGGGAAGACTGCATAATTATCCCGCTGCAATTTCCTTCCTGTTTTTGGTTACGAAAAATCCATCCGGAATCTGCATTTTCCATGGTCTCAGACACTCCATAGTCTCCATTTCCATGAATATCAGGCAAGATTTTTCCTTTTATTTTGAGAAAATTCATCGTATAATGTCCATTATAAAAATATTAATTTATTTTATTACACATGATTCAAAATGAGTGGCGTCCAAAATCATTTAAAGATGGTACTTCAACTCAGTGATAAAAAACCTACGACCCAGCTCTCCTAAGAAAAAACTGAGTGTCCGTTCGCTGAAGCCTAAACAGATATTTTTTAATTATTATCAATCAGTATAAAAAAAATAGGCTACAGGTTAAATAAGAATCGACCTGTCTCATAGACCAGGTACGTTAAAAAAATACTCTGCCAATATATGGGCCCCTAAGCTCACACTAGGTACTATAGTTATAGTGTACGTCTGAACTAATATAACTAAAAACTGAAATATATTTTATTCAACTCCAGACTAAATTACCTTTTGTTTGATACCACACAAGCCATGTTTTGACTTAAACTCAAATTTTTGAAATCTACCCCAACCCTTAAAAAAACAAAAACTAAAATGTATTTTGTTAAACTCGGGACTCAATTACCTTTCGTTTGATATCACACACGCCATATTTTCACATAAACTCTAATTTTTGAAATCTACCCCCACCCTTTTATTTGGTTTGTGTTCGGTGGATTTTGTTAATTTTTAAATGGGACCATCTCGACCCAACACCCAGCCTAGGTACCAAATTTCATTAAAATCGGCCAAGCGGTTTTTGAGTTATGCGCGTTGGTCGTTACAGACAGACATACAGACATACAGACGGCGCAACAAAAAAGTTTCAAAATCATTTGAAACGCAAAGATATATAAATGTGTGAGCTAATACAAAAAGGGAAAACATTTATGACAGCGAGAAAACTATTCGAAATGAAAGAAAATGTATTGTAGCCAACAGAAAAAAACATTATACAAGGTAAAAAATACTCTACCAATATATGGGCCCCTAAGCTCACACTAGGTACTATAGTTATAGTGTACGTGTGAGCTAATATAACTAAAAACTGAAATATATTTTATTCAACTCCAGATTAAATTACCTTTTGTTTGATACCACACAAGCCATGTTTTGACATAAACTCAAATTTTTGAAATATCCCCCCACCCTTAAAAAAACATAAACTAAAATGTATTTTGTTAAACTCCGGACTCAATTACCTTTCGTTTGATATAACACACGCCATATTTTCCCTTAAACTCTAATTTTTGAAATATACCCCCACCCTTTTTTTAAAATAAATTAAAATGTATTTTGTTTAACTCCAGACTCAATTACCTTTCGTTTGATTTCACACACGCCATATTTTCACATAAACTCTAATTTTTGAAATCTACCCCCACCCTTTTATTTGGTTTCTGTTCGGTGGATTTTGTTCATTTTTAAATGGGACCATCTCGACCCAAGACCCAGTCTAGGTACCAAATTTCATTAAAATCGGCCAGGCGGTTTTTGAGTTATGCGCGTTGGTCGTTACAGACATACAGACAGACAGACAGACATACAGACAGACAGACAGACAGACAGACAGACAGACAGACAGACGGCGCAACAAAAAAGTTTCAAAATCATCTGAAACGCAAAGATATATAAAAAAATTTGAAATCGGAGCAACTTTTTTTTTCTCGAAAAAATTAGGATCACCATAGCTCACACTACTATAGTATAGTATATGTGTGAGCTAAAAATAATTAAATATATTTTAGCTCACACATATACTATACTATAGTAGTGCTCCGATTTCAAAAATTTTGATATATCTTTGCGTTTCAGATGATTTTGAAACTTTTTTGTTGCGCCGTCTGTCTGTCTGTATGTCTGTCTGTATGTCTGTATGTCTGTCTGTATGTCTGTCTGTATGTCTGTCTGTATGTCTGTCTGTCTGTCTGTATGTCTGTCTGTATGTCTGTCTGTATGTCTGTCTGTATGTCTGTCTGTATGTCTGTCTGTCTGTATGTCTGTCTGTATGTCTGTCTGTATGTCTGTCTGTATGTCTGTCTGTATGTCTGTCTGTATGTCTGTCTGTATGTCTGTCTGTATGTCTGTCTGTATGTCTGTCTGTATGTCTGTCTGTATGTCTGTCTGTATGTCTGTCTGTATGTCTGTCTGTATGTCTGTCTGTATGTCTGTCTGTATGTCTGTCTGTATGTCTGTCTGTATGTCTGTCTGTATGTCTGTCTGTATGTCTGTCTGTATGTCTGTCTGTATGTCTGTCTGTATGTCTGTCTGTATGTCTGTCTGTATGTCTGTCTGTATGTCTGTCTGTATGTCTGTCTGTATGTCTGTCTGTATGTCTGTCTGTATGTCTGTCTGTATGTCTGTCTGTATGTCTGTCTGTATGTCTGTCTGTATGTCTGTCTGTATGTCTGTCTGTAACGACCAACGCGCATAACTCAAAAACCTCTTGGCCGATTTTAATGAAATTTGGTACCTAGGCTGGGTCTTGGGTCGAGATGGTCCCATTTAAAAATGAACAAAATCCACCAAACACAAACCAAATAAAAGGGTGGGGGTAGATTTCAAAAATTAGAGTTTATGTGAAAATATGGCGTGTGTGATATCAAACGAAAGGTAATTGAGTCTGCAGTTAAACAAAATACATTTTAATTTATTTAAAATAAAGGGTGGGGGTATATTTTAAAAATTAGAGTTTAAGTGAAAATATGGCGTGTGTGATATCAAACAAAAGGTAATTGAGTCCGGAGTTTAACAAAATACATTTTAGTTTTTGTTTTCTTTAAGGGTGGGGGTAGATTTCAAAAATTTGAGTTTAAGTCAAAACATGGCTTGTGTGCTATCAAACAAAAGGTAATTTAGTCTGGAGTTGAATAAAATGTATTTCAGTTTTTAGTTATATTAGCTCACACGTACAAAATAACTATAGTACCTAGTGTGAGCTTAGGGGCCCATATATTGGCAGAGTATTTTTTAATGTTAGGTTGGGTTTTCTTCTTAATTTTATATTATAGATCGAATGATTTTGCGTATTTTTTCATGCCAATACCCACGGTAACTGCCCATTCATGATGCAAACATGAGGGCCTTGGGGTCTTTAAGCAAAAAAGACCTGATTGGTTATTGCTTTCAAAGACATAATTATGCATATTATTTCCATATAGTACGTATTATTGCAACACCTACGGTACCATACGATGCAGAATGCAAACATATTTGAAATAGCAATATCAATGGGTATAAGTCTATCCTTTTTGCGTTCCTTATGATAAAATGTCCTGATTAATCCTTTTACGCATGAATATTATTTTATTCTTGTATTCGTTACG
This sequence comes from Aspidapion aeneum, assembly GCA_963576565.1. NCBI lineage: Eukaryota > Metazoa > Arthropoda > Insecta > Coleoptera > Brentidae > Aspidapion > Aspidapion aeneum. Next base: position 145,151,161 of record OY755039.1, on the reverse strand, counting down.
TCAAATCATCGGCGTACAGTTGACAAAAACTCTATCTATGTAAATTTGGTATCTGTGCATTTTTTAGTACCTTTATTTCTGAATGTTTGCATCAAACGCCAACCATTGTGTAAATAGGTAACAGGGAGTATTGGAATATTACTTATATGATTTTTTCTCTCTCCCCTTTTTTAAAAAAGTTATTAATTTTCGAGAAAATCGCAAAAAACAGATTATTGGTCATGGAAATTTCTTCAAAAAATTTTCTTGTTGAACGGAAAATTGTTCGAAAACATTTTCTTCGAAAGTCATTTTGTTCGAACGGAAATTTGTTCGAAAACATTTTCTTCGAACGGAAATTTGTTCGAAAACAGTTCGAAAACATTTTGTTCGAACGGAAATTTGTTCAAAAGGACATTTGTTCGAAAAAATTTTTGTTCGAACGGAAATTTGTTTGAAAACATTTTATTCGAACGGAAATTTGTTCGAAAGGACATTTGTTCAAAAAAATTTTGTTCGAACGGAAATTTGTTCGAAAAAAATTTGTTCAAACGGAAATTTGTTCGAAAACGTTTTCTTCGAACGGAAATTCGATCGAAAACATTTTCTTCATTAAAAACAGCAACTGTTTGACTAAGGGGTCTCTTTCTAACATATTTTTTCAAAAAAAAAAACTTTCCTGACTTCTTTTGCCGGATCCTAGCGGGTGTGAAACAAAACTGAACCGAATTAAACTGAACCGAATCGAAGTATCGGTTTGCTTTCACAACCTCTAGGATGCCGGTTCGGTTCGGTTTGGTTTCACACCTTCTAGGATCCCGCAAAAGAAGTCAGGAAAGTTTTTTTTTAATATGTGAGAAAGAGACCCCTTAGTCAAACAGTTGCTTTTTTTAATGAAAAAATGTTTTCGTACGAATTTCCATTCGAAGAAAACGTTTTCAAACAAATTTCCGTTTGAACAAATATTTTTCGAACAAATTTCCGTTCATACAAAATTTTTTCGAACAAATGTCCTTTCGAACACATTTTCGTTCGAACAAAATGTTTTCGAACAAATTTTCGTTCGAACAAAATGTTTTCGAACAAATTTCCGTTCGAACAAACTGTTTTCGAACAAATTTCCGTTCGAACAAAATGTTTTCGAACAAATTTTCGTTTGAAGAAAATGTTTTCGAACCAATTTCCGTTCGAAGAAACTGTTTTCGAACAAATTTCCATTCGAAGAAACTGTTTTCGAACAAATTTCCATTCGAAGAAACTGTTTTCGAACAAATTTCCATTTGAAGGAAATGTTTTCGAACTATTGCTTCAAAAAAATGGTTTTCGAACAACGTGTTTTCGAACAAAGTTCCGCGACCCGATTATTAGGACCTTCGGGGCCTTATATCTGCGAAGCTCAAGGGGATTTTGGCGGAGAATATGTGGAGATGTTTCCCAGATGCTAAGGATTCATTTTAGAAAAATTCAGCTTGCACCTATTTTTTCCAAGTTTCAGGGTTTTTTCACTGAATATGACTGGGCTAGAAATCCGTGGTAGTGACGTTACTGCATACCCATAAAAATTCTCCTATCCCTAATTTGAATTCGCATTTATTATTAAGCCAACAAACAAACATTAAAATGTATTTTCTTACCCGATTTAAAGGCATTCTTGTCTTCATCCTCCACATAATTACAATCTTCATCATTTTTAATCAAACTAGGTGCCAACTCCTTTAATTCAACATAGTTAAGCAAGCCTTCAACTACGCCTGCTACTACTTCTTTAACAGTTAATTTTTTATCTCTCTCTTCGACTGTTTCAAAAGATGGTGTTATTTCCTGTCTCTTCTTAACCAATATTTGAGTTTGGTTGTTTTTATAGGGCACTTCAAAGATGTATTTATAAGGTTTTCGATGTTTTTCTGGCAGTTTTAAAGCGGTTATAGCAAACTCAACTTGATCTTCGTTTATTTCACCATCGCTTTGAGGTAGAAGATGTAAAATATCTTTTGACAGAGGCTTACCAAACTCAGCTTCAATTTCTAGGTTAACTTTTGGAAGATCCTTTAATTCTGTGATCCATACATCCTCTTTCTTTTGTAACTGTGGCTTTTTACTCAATGGTCCCGCTTTGTACTTGAAATTTGGTTTATTCCTCTCGATCATTTCCCTCAAAAGCGATTGTTTTCTTGGCATTGTAGGTGCCAATTTTCTTGGACCTTCAACAGTTTTTTTAACAACTTCCGGTTTTGTAGATGAATTAATTTCCGCTATGCATTTCGATGATAAGTGACTCTTGACGTAAATTTGTTGGTCTTTAAATAGTATGTAACATCTTTTAGCGTTTTCTTGGAGTTTTTTAGCTTTGGCTTCTTGTTTTGCCAATATTTTTTGCTTTTTTTCATATATCCGTCGCTTTTCAGCCAAAGTTCTAGCTTTTATTTTCGGTTCGTCATTTGATTTTTCTGCATCATTTGTATCTTCCTTTACTTCTTTTATTGGAATCAACAAATCATCATCATCATCATTATAGTTCTGTTTTAAACCTTCTTCCGCGCCCGACTTAGGGACGTCGTAACTAACTTGCAGTTTGGAGTTTCCAGTTAAAAACTCTTCCAGAGCATTACTCTCAAATGGATTGCTGGTTTGAGCTATCTTGAGTTGTTCTAAAGGTTTTACAGATATGGATATTTTTCTTTTTTTACCATTTGTTTCAACATCAGAGCTCTTTGAGTCAGATTCTATTTGAAAGGGTCTTTTGTTTTTCGGAGTTCTATTTTTATTAATAATTTTACGAAGCTCGGTAATGATATTTGGAACATCTTCGCCCTGTTCAGTATTTTGATTAAGCGAATCGATCGGTTCAGAAGCATCTTCAGAGATCAGTTCGTTATTTATTGAGTTTGATTTTTCGTTTTCATTTTCGTCCTCCTGTACTGTAGTTACTGATTGAATAACAAAATTAAAATTTGGTGATTCAATTTCCGTATCATTAGACACAGTTCTAAAAGGATTCTCCATCCAACTGGGACCAGCTATTTCATCAGTATACCTCACTCTTAATGTCTTTTTTACACCACCAACCTCTGTGGGCTTATTCTTAACGATTTCAAAAACTCCAGAATGCAAAGAATTGTCATTAGAATGCAGGTTGCTACTAAAGGTAGAATGGTTAGAATTCTCTAGATCTGTCGGGTTATTTAAATCACTCTGAATTGAACTCGCTCTAGAACTAGCTCGCATTTCGTCACCTAAAATCGTTTTTATTTCTTCTGTAAGTTTGTTCTGTTGGGCTTCGTTAGCATCTGGTTTATCTTCTGTTTTTTCTACAGACTTTTCCTTTTTTCTATATCTTTTAACGCAGAATGTTTCATATGAAGTGTTCGGTATCGCAGAAATGCCGAATAAGCCGGTATTTTTTCTAGTTCGCAGACTTGATAGTTGCAACAGCAAGTTTTTTCTTACTTCTTCCTGATCTTGAGGTAATTTAAAGTCATCATCTCCATTATTTTCTACTTCTTCTTCGGGTTTTTCCGGTTTATTGTCAGTTCCTATGTGTGCTCTTTCAACATTGGCTTTAGTATCTAAAATGTCCTTTTCTAAACTATCCTTAAGAGTAGTTTGAATATGATCATGAACTTTTGCTACTTTCAATACTTCTGTATCACTGGAATCTCTTTCTTGGATTTTATCAATATCTTCTAATATTTCTGGGTTGGAGAATCGTCTTAGCATCATATCGGTGATTGACAGCTTTCGTGGTTTATAAATAGGTACTATAGGAACTTCCAACTCTTTGCTTTCGGAGGCATCATTATCTTGTTCTATATCTTCATTTATTTTCTCTTCGTTAGCAGGTTCTTCAGCAACATAATTAATATCTTCCTTTTCTAAAATATTTTTATTTTCAATTTGCTCAGTATCGTTAACATTTTCCGCGTTAACTTGCGATTGCTCTATTATTCCATTTTCGTCTTTTTTATTCTTTGCTCCTACTTCTTCAACATCGTTTGGTGCTTCTACAGTTTTATTACCAAGATCCAGATCTTCAGATGTAATGACGGATTCATTCAATTTTTCCACGCTTTTGTGTTCACCAGCAAAGAAATCTGTATCTTTTTCAGAAGAGTATAAAATGAGTTTTTGGTCAGATTCTGATTTTTCAGTTAACTCTCCGTGTGCAATATCAGTAATATTTACACTTCTCGGCTCACCACCAATTACGTCGGTTTTCCTTTCAACTGACAGGCGTTTTAAAATAATATCAGAGATGTATTTTAACTTTTGCCCAGAAGTATCTTCAGGCAAATTGTGATTTTCTGATTTTTCTACTTCTTTGTTTTGATTTTCTTTCTCATACTGGTTTGAGTATAAAATGATTTTTTGGTCAGATTCTGATTTTTCAGTTAAGTCTTCTTGTGGAATATCAGTAAGAGTTTTATGTTCTAATTTTTTAACTTCTGCCTTTTCATTCTCTTCCTTACCTTGGTTTGTTAAATTTGTATTTATGTGCTCTATATCTGTAATTTTCTCAACAGAATCCCTTTGTGCAGAAACAGTATCAATTTTAATAATATATTGCTCTGTGTCAACCTCCTCCATTACGTCATTACTGACACCATCCAGAACTATTTTAGTTTCTTCTTCGAGACCTTCTAACTCTTTTAAGCCAGCACCGTCGACATCTTTTAACATAAAATCGATGAAAGGTAATTTTGATTTTATGACAATTGAGCTATCGAATTGTTCTTCTAATTTATTATTACTCTCAACCGGTTCAGTCAGTTCTAAAGGTTGAATAGAAGCATTTTCATTGTCTTTATTATGCGCTCCATTTGTGTCATTTATAACTTGAGGTTTCATAGAAGTTATATTTTCTTTTTCCATCAAATCATTATTTACATTTTCTGAAACTGTTTTAGTCGTTTTATTTTCGAGACTTTCTGATCCTGTTGACTCCGTAAAACGTTTTACCATAGGATCAGACACAAATTTTTGATTCGACATTAATACAACTGGACTATCGACTTCTTCTAATTTGTCTGTACCCTTAGCGGATTCAGTCAGCTCTAAAGGTTTAATTACAGAAGTTACAATGGAAGTACAATCATCATCTTCGTGTATAACCCCTAAGTCACTAATTGCATCATCTGAAACTATTTCATTTCCAAATGATTTACTGTTAAAATCCACAATCGTTTCTTCTTTGAGACATTCTAGTTCTGATTGTGGCTTTAAGATTGGTAGTATTAAACTATCGATTTTTTCTAATTTCTCTATTTTTTCACCTGCTCTAGCCAGTTCTAATTGTACAGTTGTAGAAGCTACAATAGAAGCAGAATCTTCGTCATGTTCTTCACTTGATTCCTGTACAACTTGACCTTCCACACTAGTTATATTACTTACGTCCAACAAATCATTACTTGTATTATCGAAAACTATTTGAGCACTAATATTTTCAAGTGATTTAAATTTACCATGGTCAGGTGTTTGTTCAAGATTTTCTAATTCTTTTGACTCGGTAAAACCTTTTACCATAAGTTCAACAAAAGATAACGACTTTGGTTTTAAGATAGGTACTACTGGAATTTCGACTTCTTCCAATTTTTCCCTATCCTCAACAGGTTTAGTCAGTTCTAACTGATTAGTTATGAAAGAAGCTACATCAAGACCATAATCTTTATTCCTTTTAGCTTTTTCAGTTGTTTCCTGCACAACTTCAGATTCACTTTCAACTGCTTTATTGTTACTATAGTCGTTTGTTTCTCCTTCAACTTTTTCTGATTCTTTGGATTTTAAAATTGGTACTACTAGATTATCGGCCTCCTGTAATTCCTCTGTGACCTTAACTGGTTCAGAATTATTTAAGTTTTTGGTTGGAGAGTCATCATTCTTATCATGTTCTTTGTTAATATCAACAATTTCAGAAAATTTAATATTACAGGTCGTTTCATCCTTAAGACATTCTGGCTCTTTTGAATCAGCAAAACTTGTTAATAAAGAATCCGTGGATGGTAATAATTTGGGATTTATTATTAAAACTACCGGACTACTAACTTCTTTTAATTTGTTTATATTCTGAATGCTTTCAGTCAGTTCTAATTGTTTTGTTTCAGAAGAATCTACAACAGAGGTAGACTCATCATGTTCTTTAGATATTTGTTGTACAGCTTTGGATTCCGGTGTTGCCGTATTTTTTATGTCCATTAAGTCATTATTGGCATCTTCTAAGACTATTATAGGATTAATACTTTCAAGTGATTTAATGCTACAGTGGTCAGTTGCTTCCTCGAGAATTCCTGATTCTTTTGAGTCTGCTAAACTTTTTAACACAATATCACTTACTACTAGACTATCGACCTCTTGTTCTGAGCTCTCTGTACCATGAACAGTTCCAGTTAGTTTTGATTCTTTAGTTGCCGAAGAAGCTATACTAGAAGCAGAACCTTTGTAATTTTTTTTACTTGGCTCTAATACAATTTCAGATTCAGGAGTTAGATTTTTGAAGTCCTTTAGATCATTACTTACATCTGTATCTGTAACTATTTTAGTGTTACAATTATCAGTCGTTTCTTGTTCCACATTATCTGATTGTTCAGACATGGCGAAACGTTTTATCATAAGGTCAGTAAAGGACAACAAATTTCGTTTTAAGATTGGTATTACTGGATTATCGACTTCTTTTAATTTCTTTATATCCTTTGAACCTTTAGTCAGTTCTAATTCTTTGGTTAGAGAAGAAGTTACAATAAAAGTAAAATTATTATCATTGTTAGTTTCTTCAGGTGTTTCCTGTACAGCTTTAGGTTCCGCAGATGGTATATTTTTTAGGTCATTATTTGCATCATTCGAAACTATTTGCTTGCTCACATTTTCAAGTGATTTAAAGTTACAATTGTCAGTCGTTTCTTTTTCGACAGTTACTGATTTTTCAAAATCAGCAAAACGTTTAAGCATAAGATCAGTACAGGATAATTTTGGTTTCGAGATTGATACTGATGAACTATCATCTACATCTAATTTTTTTGTACCATTAAAATCATCAGTCAGTTCTAATTGATTAGCTGCAGAGGAAGCTACAATAGAAGTAGAATCATCACCTTTGCCATTTTCTTCATGTGTTTCTTGTACAACTTTTGGTTCCATACTTGTTATAGTTTTTACGTCCACTAAGTCATTATTTACATCATCTGAAATTGTTTTGGGCTCAAAATTTTTAGGTGATTTATTGTTGTGATGGTCTGTTACTTCTTTAGGACTTTCTTTTGATTCGGAAATACGTTTTAATGAAGAATTAATAAACGATACAACTGTGGGTTTCAAGATCGGTATTGCTCTATCCACGTCTTGTAATTTCTTTGTACCTTTAACTGATTCACATAGGTTTAATGGTTTAGCGCCCTTTCGTTTACTTACAGGAATAACAATATTAGAATCAGAATAACTTTTCTCCTTATAATTTATCTCTTCTAACTCTCGATCAGATGTAGGAATACTGGCATCATCATCAGTGCTAAGATCAAAAAACACTGGAGACTCCACAAATCTAACTTGCACTTGATCTGCTAGTTCTGCAATTTCAACTTTATGAAAAAGTTTGGTACTGTGCGCATTGTCCTCTTTATTATCTTTATTTTCAAAGCTGTCACGTTCTCCTTCTTCTTCTATTAATTCAATATTCGTAACAGTTGCAAGTTCAGCAATAACATCTTCATGAGAATCTTTTTCAATTATATCAATTCCTTCTTCAATGTAATCTACCTTGTTTTCTTCATAATCTTCTTCAATTTCATCTTCTATCAGCTCAATGTTCTTAGCTTGTGCAAGTTCAGCAATCAAATCTTTTTGAAAATCTAGTCTGATAGCATCCTTATTTTCTTTTGAGTTGTTAATAGTTTCATTCGTTTTATTCATTATGTTTACTCCTTGGTCTTTCTTTTGATCTTCTACAAGTCCTATATGACTGGCCTCAACCGCATCAGAAAAAACGTAATTTTGAAAATCTTTTTTGTGCTTGTCTTGTTCTTCATTCACTAACTTATCAATTTCATGTGTTAAGTCAATACTGTTAGGCTCTGTCAACTTAACTTCTTTTATATCTTTAGCGTTTTCTTTCTTTTGCGTTTTATCGTTTGCATCAAAGTCTGAATTGACATAATTTTCAACATTTATGTTTGCCAGCTTCACTTTTTTGGTTTTAAATTTAGTGTTTTCTTCTTCAGTTTTATGTGTCTCGTTTTTTTTATCTTTTTTATTAATAAACCTGTTACTTTTTTCTTTTACTGATTCATCATTATTTTGAAACAGCTCGCAAGCGCCACCTTCTCTTAAGTCTGGCGTTTGAACTGTAACAATGCTTTCGCCCTTCTTGCCTTGACTACTCATTATTTCTTTATTTTCGCTTTTATTTACTTTTTGGTCAAGTTCAATTTCTACTGCGGTATTTCTTTTTGTCATTTCAACAACAACACTTTTATCATTTTTTGTTTCATTTTTTTTCTCCGACTTGTCTTCTGTGTCCCTTTTTTGTTTTTTGCTATTTTCTTCAACAATAAATGCAATGGTACTTTCATTTATTGGCACTGTATTCTTACTTTCAGTTTGTCCAGACTTTTTTGAAAAAAAATTTCCTGCTAAGCGCGCCACTAGTTTATCGTCCACAGCATTTATTATATCTTTTAATTGTTGATCATTCAAAATCATTGTTTCTCCTTCGTTTGATTTATTAGTTGCCACATTCTTTACTGAATATTCCTTAAAATTATCTCCTTTGGTCTGTTGTGGATTAAGGTTATTGCTTGAATTTTCAATTATTTTCTTCGAGGATAATTTTAAATGTTCCTTTGAATTTACTAGATCTTTAAAATTAGACTTGTCCAAACTTGATTTGTCACCCAAGGCAAGGATCGCTTCTAATTCTGCAACAATATCTTCGCTTTTACCATAAGATGTCTTGGAATTAGCTTTATACACTCCGCCAGCCCTACTTTTTGATGTTTTAGAGTGATTTTTTGTCAAATCATCTTCGCTACTTGAATCAAATTCTGTATTTTTCAAACCTGAACGGTTTTGTGGGCTGCATTCTTCTTCTTGCGATTCGTCATCTTTATCAGTTGTATTACCACTCGAGCTCTTTTCTTCTTCTTTATCTGAACCTGATTGATGTTCACCAGGATCGTCTATTATAAAGTTTTCATTGGACATGGCATCTTCTCCCAAGTGATCTATGATATTCTGAATAAGTTCATTATTATCAGAGTCACTTATGTCACCCAGGGACAAATTTTCTGATAAATTATCAGGTTCTACTTCGGGAGCTTCCAAATGACCAACTGCTTTATTCGCTTTTTCAGACAGTAGAACATTTTCTTTATCCCGAAAAACATTAGTTTTTATCGTTTCTCCTGAAGGAACATTTTTCGAAATATTCTCTGCTTCTACTTCAGTAGTTTCTACAATACTCTCCTGAACTTGTAAAGCGTTATCTTGTAATGTTTGGTCGTTATTTTTTAAATCGACTCTCTCTTGATTTTTGATTGCTTTTGAAACCTTATCAGCTGCAGCGTTTAGCTGATCTTCGTATTCAAGGATTTCATTTGCAATTGCGTCGTCTAACTTATCTGACTCTACCTCTTTTTGTAATTTTTCATTCGCTGATTCCTTGGTTAAGTTGGAGGAATTTGTGTCAGTCTTGTTTGTCTCATTTTCGTGGTCACTGTCATGTGCAGTAGCCTCACAAGAATTTGAAGAGTCAGACACTTGCAGAGGAGCAATGTCTATGGCTGATGATGCTTGTCCTTCATCAAAAAAATCATCATCTTCTTCCTCGCTATTATTTGCGCTATTTTCGTAACATTGAATGATTTGTACTTCAGTGACGTCGTTAGATTGTTTTAAATCATATTCTTCATCACTGACTATTATACTAAGATTAGCAACAGATTGACTGACCTCTTCGTCATCTGATAATAGTTCAATTGTATCAGTAGCCTCTGTGGTAACTTTGTTGGGTAAATCTATGTTGACACCTTGTTTAATCAGTTCTAGCTTTTCTGCAGCTGTTTTTGGAGACCAGCCATATTGTTTGCAAAGCTCTTCCAAGGGGTCCGTCAGGTCAATTGTTTCCATTGCTGTTTAAAAAAAATAGATTTTAGAGAACCGATAAAATTAATAAAAAATAAAAATACAGTAAAAATAAAGCCAAATAATAGGGATAGAACAATAGCGATATATAGTTACAATAAAATGCAACACTGGCATTTTGACAGTTAAAATCGAGGTAAAAATTAACCTATTTTGGTCTAGAATTTGGAGGACATATTCGTCATAAGTAGTTCGATTAATTAGAAGTTCAAATATGTCAATAACTTAATTTTCAATTTTCGGCTTTGGACGGAAGTTTGGATCATATTGACCACGTGATTATTTATAGGCGTGGATCACAAACAAAGCATTGTTTACTACTTTTTTTAGTGCCTATTTTCAGTGTTTATTTTTGTTTTTTTGGGTAATTTATTTTATTCCTAAGATTTGGTGCAATTAAAAAATGCAGTCTCTATCTCCCTTATTTAAGCAACCCGCATAAGTTTGGTAAAGATTGCTTCGTTTGTCATTCACGCATCAGCAGATCTATTTGTGATGTCATCCCAAAATAATCCATTACTGACAAGAAGGTTGAATATCGTTGATTACTGATAAGATTTATCGGGATATCGGTACATAAATATCGGTATCGGCCGATATATTTAATCGGCAAAAAAGTAATATTGTTCTATCCCTACTCTTAAAGAAGGTAGGGTTTAAAAAAAATATAAGTTGTGTACTCTACCTTATTTTTGAAAAAGCCAGTATAAATGATCGTATTTTTTCTCGCGACTTTAAATCATACCTAATAGGGTGTTTGACAGGAGTAAAAAATAAATATATATTTATTTTTAGATATCTCTTTAGGTCTTGGTAATGCTAAAAACAAACTTTTTTGTTTAATTTTTTCTCAAATTCATAGTTCTTTTAATTAAATAAATTCATTGAATTAAAACAATTAGCCACGTGATTCAAAACAGGCGGTCTACCAATCAGCTGCGAGTGACGTCACAAAACAGTAAACGCCCCGAACGAACCTATTTTCTTTGTTATTTTCTTATGGATGGTAATGTTTGCTTTGATTTAAGTGCGAATTATCGTCCTAAATTAAATTTTATTTTGTGTTTTGCTATAAAAAATATTTTCAATGGAAAACGGATTCTCCATAGCCGATAACTCCAAGTTGCCAATGCTGCATTCCTTTATGGTGGCAGGCTTCTTTGCCAACAACAGTGATTTTTGTTCTGCGGAATTTAGAAATGTTAAAATGTTGATGTAAGTATTCGATGAGTTGTTTTGTATATAACTGAAAGTTCTTTTATGATATTCTTCGTCTACTTTTACTCATTTAGATTTTGAGGTTCATATGTTTCTCTTTTTTGTTTAATATACAATAGATTCAATTAAATACCCAATCATTATTTTAAGCATTAAGAAACAATCAAAAATTGCAGGACAGGGAGGCAAAAAGTATACAACGACCAGCAATACTTGAAGTACTGCATAGGTTACACTGCATAGTCCTGCGTAGGTACTGCCTAGTCCTGCCTATGCACTGCCTAGTCTTGCATATGCACTGCTCATTCCTACATTTAGCCTGCATATGCACTGCCTAATCCTGCATTTAGAAGTACTCGCTAGTCCTGCCTAATAACTCCCTAGCGCCGCCTAAAAATTTGTACACCTTTCTGCCTATTATAGTTGTTTACCCCTAGTAATAAACATAACCTCAAAAATTTCATCGTCATTTACGAAATAGTTATATATATTATAGACAACTTGAGAAAAATTAATAGAAACAATTTAGTTATACTCACATCAAAGTGATCTTCACAAATGTAAAGTGAAGATGTCTTAGATAAGGCCCTTGGGTCTCTTCGAGCAAGTTATAGCCACTTTTTCCGTTCTTTTACTGCTGTAGGCACATGAATAAATAGTTTTTCAGGTGTTTTTACGCTAGTATTCGAACCCTGAGGCACTACACACCACTTATAGGACATTTTTTTACATAAAAAACAGTAAAAACACAGACCAAAAACAAATAAACACTTGAATGCCGTGTATCTATCCGCGAGTTTACTGCGCTGTGACGTCATTGCAACGCCATGCTAGAAATGGGCGTTTTAGCGGAAAATTCAAATCGGAAATTAGAAAACTTTATTTTAAATGTAGTCATGATAAAATATACTATTTTAATAATTTTGCGTAGCAAATTATTGACCTGTGTATCATTCTAAACAGTTTTCTAAAATTTGTCAAGTACCCTATTATCAACGTACCAAAGCATTTTTCTACAAATTGTTCAATTTTTAATTACTTAAATTCTGAATGACATAAAAATATCTTTTGGCTAGGAGGGTATATAAAAAAAAATACCTAGTTTGAAATTTTTATTTAAGTTAAATGAGAATGTGACCCGGTTCGTAGATAGCATTTTAGAATTTATAGGCAGCCGTCGAACCGTTTGGTAATAATAACCTCAAAAATTTGTTTCTTTGTGTAAAATGGAGCCTCTACTTTTCTGACTTAGCTTTTGCCATAAAGAAAAAAGAACAAAAAGGAAAATAAAAGAAGAAACCAACTAAATATGACGTACGTGGCCGACTACCCACATAGCACAAAAATCACATCAACGTTAAATTAACGTGAACAAAAATAATATTTATTTTCTACTCGAAAAAAACTGATTTGTTTTGTTAAACCTACATGCTTAAAGATAACTTAAAAACAAAGTGGAATCAAGCTTTAAAAAATTTCATTTTTGCTGAAGTTTCTGGTGCTGTGTATATAACGCCTTTTTTACCCTCGTTATTTTCATGTGCCAAATTCACAATTAAAAAGTCCTCCACAACATGTTCTAAAACGCCACTAGATTGAAACTTCTCAAAACTACTACCATTTTGCGTTTTTTTTTGTCAACTTTGAACAACTTTTTTTAAAGTAAAAGTGACGCTTCAAGACAATTTTAAAAGATGGCGCTCAAGGCAAGACAAATTTCTATACATACCATTATGTTTTCTTTAAAAGCTAAACCAGATTTTTCAACTTTAAACACTTTCACACAATATTAATGCGAGGGGTGAACAGCTCTCACAATCGGTGTACACATTTCTCACAATCCTTCACAATCTTTACACAATCCCTCCCAATCACCCACAATCTGTCACAATCCTTCACAATCTTACCGCAATCCTTCACAATCTTACCACAATCCCTCACAATCTTACCACAATCCCTCACAATCTTTGCACAATCCCTCACAATCTTAGCAAAAGATTGTGGATTTTCACAATCGGCGTACACATTTTGGGGTTAGCTGGTCACCACTCGGTTATTAAGTAGCAGGGCCGGTAACGGTAAATTAAGAGGGCGGCCAAGGAAACTATGGACATGATGACGTTTTTTTTTTTTTGTTGGTCGCCAGAATTTTTGATGGGACGGCTCCCCCTTTTGGTAGGCAGCACAGCTGCACAGTCCTCCACAATCACTCACAATCTTGCCACAATCCCTCACAATCTTTCCACAATCCCTCACAATCTTAGCAAAAGATTGTAGATTTTCACAATCGGTGTACACACTTTGGGTTAGCTGTTCACCCCTCGTATTAATGTGTCTTTATCAGGTTAATAACTGATGCGTCGTCATCGTAAAGTATCAGGGGTCAGTTCATTAACTGGTTTTTAGATTTGAGAGTCTAAAGCACTCTTGGCTAGATTTTGTCGAAGTGAAAAATGTCGCCAATAGATAGCGCTGCGTTTAGTAAAATCTCAAAAATATTTGGTAGAAGTCATTGTAAGTGGCGTTTTAAAACTCGTGTAGAAAAGGCGCGAACCTAATGTGATTTTGACGTGATCTACTTAGAATTCACTTGAAAATAACGTAAAAACATTGCTGTTTTGATTTGATAATGGCGTTATTACAACGCCGGTTTTAGCAACGTTATTTTTTATAACGTTAATGAATGACCTATTAAGCTTTTTTTCATATATAAAATAAACGTGTTTTCTCTAGCAGCTTTTGAAATCAACGGTTTTTTTTTCTCGCGCGTTTTTTACGTGTTAAAGACGTGATTGTGCTATGTGGGTACGAACAGGGGTGCGTTTGAAAATAAAAGGCGAGGGTAAGGTGAGGGTAGGGTAAGGTGATATTGATGACGTCATAGAAAAAGCCAAATTACCCTGGAAAAATATCGCCCTATAAATTTTCGAACGCATTGTGATTGTTAACACATAATTTGGATTTGATTTAGTTTGAGAACTTTAACTTTTTAAAGAAGTATTTTTACTTTTCTAAATAGTTATAGACTTACTGAAGTAATCGTGTGTGAAATATAACACAAAATAATAAAAAAACAATAAAGACTTTAACCTAAGCGCTGGTGCGCAATCGCGGGTGAATCTCGCCTCGCTTCTGACCGGGGTGAATTAGGCGCACCCCGGGTCATCACCTTTTTGATTTTCGAACGCGGGTGTATGACGTCATCGTTTTGACCGTGATCATTTTCGAACGATTTTGGGCTAGCCCCAGGTATAACCTTTACCCTAGGGTGACAATTTTCAAACGCACCCCAGTGGCAGATCTAGGCGTGGGCAGAGTAGTCAATTTCAAGGCGTGCACAAGGAATTTTTTACAAAAATTGTTGGCACCACTGGAGTTTATTCAAAATTCAGAGTTTTTCTATGAGATAAGCAAGGCAGGCGCGGATTTTGATTTAATAGAAAAAAATTATTTAAAAAAATACTTCCTTTTAAAAGAAATTTTACACTGCTGTTTTCAAAAATCAAATAAAAAAGGGTCATTCATAAAAAATATCGACTTGCAAGGTTTTGAAAAACCCCCTGTGCAATATAATAGTGACCAATCTGAATCACCCTGTACAGGGTTTCCTAAAAACAACTTGATTTTTACGTTCCTAGCCCGCACAGCAATGGCTAGGGAAGGGATTGTTTTTGACGAAAAATGTTTTTTGAGATAACGCCGAATATCTGTTATTTGAGGGTATTTTGACCTTTGTTTATTTAAGCAGGGCTATCAAAACGGACGGGCCACGATCCTCCACTTTGTTGACGTCACATCCGGGGCTGATTTTTTTTGATGGTCACGTTACGACACAGCTGATTGTCTTTAAAATATTAAAGTTGGAATGACGGTTCATGAATATTTGATTTTTTTTTAAATAAAGCCGGTTTTGAGATTGTTTTTCCTGTATTATTTCAGAACAATTTTTTTTAAATCTATAGTAATCCTTAATTTTTCAGAGCCGCTTCATTAGCTCACACAAAAATTAAGTTTAAAGCAGAAGCGAATGTGACAATCACAGATGACAAAGTCAAAGACATGTCAAATATAACAGTTTCCATGTGGTACATGCCGGGTAATTTGAATTCAAAATAAGGAATGCTAAATCTGAAAGATTTTAACCTTTTAATCACGTTGCTTCCTTACAAAACTTTGGTGGAATATCGGGATGGTGTCTGAGAATATTTCACTGAATTTTCGCGGAAATCTGTAGTGCCATTTTGAAAATATCATAAAAAAACGTCTGACCTCTTATAAGACCCAATGTAAAATTCAGCCTCCGGAGAACAGCTGATTTTTTCAGGGTCGTGGCCTCTATTTTTGTGTTGGCCTTGATTTAAGCAATGATTTTGTAGCAATTTCGTCATGACATCTGCCCGTGTGTGTGTCTATGTCTCTCCGTAACACGATAGCTCCTAAACCGCTGAACGATTTATATAAAATTTTCAGGAAAAATACAAATACAGTACAATACTGAAAGCTGATTTTCAAAATCCATTAATACTAACTGAATTTTGACAGCTTAAAAATTGAAAAAATTCAAACTTTTTAACAGAGCATCATATCAATATGCGGAATATTGTAGAACACATTTTTTTCAATAATTTGTGTTATAACCAAAAACTTTGTAGCAGCTTTCGTTTCTGAGATATTTACAAAAAACTATTTTCCACGCTGGTATAGCATGAAGGTTACTTGGAGTGTGCTAATGGGCTAGTAAGGTATCAGATCCGTCATGAATCCTTTTATATTTAGTAGAAACGCCTATTCTTATTTTATTTTTGAATTCTGCCCCATTTTGCCTAATGTTTTGGGTTAAAAATTTATACAAAACTTAAAATAATATACCCACTTTTACATTTTTTAAAAACTTTTTTTATTTATTTTTATATAAAAAGAAAAACCTGGAGTCAAACTAAAAATCAACCTGCCCTAGTCAAAAAAAGAGCCTTGAGCATTCTTGAAGCATAAACTAATATAATATAATTAGTTTATGCTTAAAGGCTCCAAGTAAAATCCGTCCTTACTTTAGATAATTAAAAATGTCAAGAACTCATTTTTACGAATCAAAGACGTTGCGCGTCCACTTTTCAAATATCTGGTCACCTTATTACCGGTATCAAGCCGAGCCGGCAACTGTATGAGGTGGTATGCCTACGAAAAATCGCGCTAATTGTTGACAACGTTGTCGCTCTTGGGCTTGTCCCTTTAAAAACAACATGGCAGCAAAATTTTATGAAAAATTTATGGAAAAACATGCATAAAATCCAATACGTAGGATATCGAATCTTAGATTACCTATTAGATGAGATAAAAAAGTAATTAAATATTAAATAAACAAAATAAAACTATTCTAAACAGATGAATCTTTAAAGTTCCAAAAAATTTCTTATGTAATATCTGAAATTTGTTGTTTTTAAGAACTCTCTTTATTTGTTTTATTTTCTTATTTTTTAAAGGCATGTTCAAAAAACAAAACAATTTATTAAATACTAAAACAATTTAGAAATAAAAAAATGATTCCAAAAAAAAATAACCTCAAAATAAAACCACATGGCTAAGCACATGGCAATCACCTGAACCGATTTTAATGGCTTTTCGGCTGTCTTAACAAATCCTATGGAGTTTTAATTAAAATAATCGATAATTTTTATTGATTTTTACTCACCTTTCTTAATTTTAGCAATAACTAGGTTTTATCACAGATTTTTGAAAAGAATTATACAGTATAGTCACGATAATTGCGTACTAAACTAGACGCCATCTTAAATAGTTCTTACGTATATTAAAATGGCGAATGGCAGCCATCTTTATTAGTTGGAGTTTCACTAAAATTTGCCCCACCCTAAAATATTACTAAACAAGGATTGTTTGTACTCCTTTAATGATTTTTGAATTTTTAATAACACCCTTCGTGGTTTGAACACTATTTTTCACTAATACTTCTAAAAAACTCAACAAATTAAATATTTTTTCACGTAATGAAACATAAAGCACATTTTTACAAGCGAAGCCAGTAAACAATATGGCGGCATAATGGCGGAAAAATAATCGGGGTCGTTGTCGATTGTTTTTACGACGTTGCCGGTTCAAAAAAATATCCCAAATTTTTTCAAGAAATAAAACGTTTTAATGATTTTTTTTAACAAAAACGAATTTTTTTGGTATGATGTTTTTAATTTTATGAAAATATTCACAATAATTCACCAGAGATCAAATAAAAAATCCTAATTAGACCTTAAAATTAAATGAAGTTGGACTTTTTCAAACGTATGGCGCCAGTGTACATGTCACTTGTCAAAACAAATATGGAGGGGTTTAAATATTTTCATTGCTTTAGTTAATTTTTTGATTTTTTTAGTAAAATAATATTCTATTCTACCTGCAAATTTATTATTGTAAAACGGCTGAAGTTTAAAATAGTATGTAACAATTTCTATCGTATGTCAACATCACATTTCCAGGTAAAAAACTAAAGATATATAGTTAGAATTTTATCTTCTCTCTTTATCTGCATATGTGAGCTAGACAAAAATAAAGACAAATAAAAAAATACTAAAATTATGCTTATATTTGTGTTTTTAGGTTAACAATACTTGAAATACATATATCTGTTAGGTCTGTACATTAAAATACTTGTTTAATAAAGCTAGATGTATATTATATACAGTTTCACAAGCCTACTCATGCAGGTTATTAGAGAGAGTGCAAGAATCTTTGAATTATTGATGTTTCCTTTGGTTTATTTTGGCTAGTTTTTCCAGTCCATGATGATTACAGTGTCTCATTTCAATCTTTTCACAGCCTCTGGTTTTTCTTTTTAATTCTTGATTGGTGTACCTTTCAAAACATTTAAAATTGGCTCATATACAAGTCTTGGGGCATCCTTCCCAAACAAATAGTCAATATGGTTAAATGAATCTAATGGAACCTTGTATACCCCAGTTAATTTCTTGATCTGCTTCGATAGCCTTTTCACATCCTAAAAATCAAACAAATTTACAACGATAGAGTTAAAATATGTGCTAAAGAAGTTTGTAGAATGTCCTCAAAAGGTAACTGAAGCTTATATCATAAGCTTTTGTGGATATGACTGCAAACTATTAAACATTTATTTTGTTTATTTTTAGAAATGAATTCTGCTTAATTCTTCGTACAAGCTATGACTGAAATAGATGTATTTATAAGCAATTATACCCTGGTTGACCCTGAAATATATCAACTATGGGTTGAAGGCAACACTGCAAGTGAGGCAGTAGCGATACTGGACAAAAAGGGTCTAGGAAAACAAACAGGGGCTTCTTTGGAACTGATTGCAAGTGATGTTTTGGATCACTACAGAACTTATTCTTTATTAGGTTAGATTAGATCCTGTCTTTTTCATAAATATTGGTCAGATCAACCAGAATTAAGGTGATTTTTTTATTTTTTATGCAATCACCATAGCTCATACCATTGGTCAGTGGTGTATATAAGGGGGGGGCCGCCCCCCCAAAGCTAATAAAATAAGGCTTCATGGGTTCTTGCCCCCCCCCCAAAACTGTCTTGCCCCCCTCCAAAAAACTTTTTTCTATATATGCTACTGCCGTTGGTTATTGTATATACCGCTACATGTGAGTGAAAAAAATGGTAATGATAAAAATACAAGTGAAAATAGTAGTAGAATGGTAATATTCTTAACAAAACAGACAATTAAAAAAAAAATGCATTATTTCAATTATTGTTTGTACATATTAGCCTTGGTATTAGCTTAAATAAAATACATAGACAGGGTGTTTTTTTAAAAGGACACAGCAGGTTTTTTGGGTATTTACCAAATGTTTTTGGAAAATCCTTGAGTACAATAAATGTGAGGGGACAGTCATTCTTGGCTATCCTGAAAATTTTGTAGCATGCACCCCCTTTGAGGGCTAAACTTTACTCCTATATTGTGAATAGGGAGAGTGGGTCGAAGGATACCTCATTTTAAAGGTCTCTTAAATTTCAAAAATCCATCAGTCCTTTTTTGGGATATTTGCCTCTGAAAATATCATTTTTTTGTACCTACAATTTTAGTACATCAAAAATAGTGAAACATCGATTTATTTTTTATGTGCCCTTTGATTTTTATTTTTCTGATTGTTATTGCTCACTGATAAATTTTAAAAATTTGAAGGCAGATATCTCAAAAAAGTATGGGTGGATTTTCAAAATTCTTACACGGTTGTAAGGACATGTTTAAGAGTAAAGAAAAAAAATGTTTTTTTTTCCAAAAATTAAAGAATTTTTTTTTGTGGGTTTATTATTTTAAGTAATATGTAACACTAACAAGCTTAACACTGTTATTTTGACTGAGTATTGGCTTGGTTTTTTTTTCAAAATTTCCAAAAAAAAAATCAAAAATTCACACATTTTTTCAAATTATATTATTTGTTCTTTATTAAGCATATGTACGTAGGGTATGGACAAAAAAAAACTTTTATTTTTACTGAAAATACATTATTTTGGTCAAAAAGGGCCTAACTACCAAAGTTTGTGATGGTCTGTCTGTCTAGGACAAAATAGTTTAAAAACCAAGATATCGATTTTAACCAAGTTTAGCACAAAATTTTTGTGTCTCTCATGGAAAAGGTCATTAAATTTTGATGGAGGTAGGGAACTGCACGGGGGTAGTAGGAGGATTCAAATATTTCAAAAACT
This sequence comes from Aspidapion aeneum, assembly GCA_963576565.1. Classification (NCBI taxonomy): domain Eukaryota; kingdom Metazoa; phylum Arthropoda; class Insecta; order Coleoptera; family Brentidae; genus Aspidapion; species Aspidapion aeneum. Next base: position 145,131,139 of record OY755039.1, on the reverse strand, counting down.
AATAACTCGAGAATGACAGCAGATTAGATTAAGAATTATATTATCAATAATATTTGTCATAACATCAAAGTTTGTGAGAGCCACAGTTTTTGAGATATTTGTTTAAAAAATCATGTCTTACAAACCACAGCAAACGCGGTTTTCAAATTTAGTTTGAGAATTACATTTTTAACAAAATTTGATATAGTGTCAAAGTCAAAGTTTGGACAAAATTAAGTACATTTGCACATGGACTACCCACATAGCACAATCACGTGTTTAACAACAGTGGCGCACCCAGGAATGTGTCTTGGGGGGGCCCGACAGCTACAAAGCGCGCCCTCAAAAAACTTGCGACCAAAAAAAAAAAAAAAAAAAAAGGCCATGTGTGGGGGAGGCCGACAGGTACAAAGGGCGCCCTCAAAAATCCTGCGCCCAAAAAAAAAAAAAAAAAGGTCATGTCTTTTCGCAACTACGCCACTGCTTGGGGTTGGGGGGGCCCGAAGCCTCCTGATGTGAAATTTTAAGGTATTTTTCATGTTTTATCATCAAATATGTAGAAAACATATTAAAAATCTAAGGCTTGGTTCGGGCCCCGGGGCCCCCCCCTGGGTGCGCCCATGTTAACAAGTAAAAAAGGCGTGAGAAAAAAAAACGTTGATTTTAAAAGCTGCTGGAAAAAAACGTTTATTTTATATATGAAAACAAGCTTAATATGTCATTCATTAAGGTTATAAAAAATAACGTTGCTAAAAACTGCGTTGTAATAACGCCATTATAAAATTAAAACAGCAATGTTTTTACGTTAGTTTCAAGTGATTTTTACGTTAAAATCACATTAGATTCACGCCTTTTCTACACGAATTTTAAAACGCGACTTGCATGGCTTTTCTACTGAATATTTTTGAGATTTTACTAGCAGCAGCGCCACCTATTGTCGGGATTTTTCCCTTTGACGAAATCTATCAGGTAGTGCTTTGGCCTCTAAACTCCAAAAACCTTTTAATGAACTGATCCTTCACGATCACGACGCATTTGTTATTAACCTGATAAAGACACATTAATATTCTGTGAAAGTGTTTACTGTTAAAAAATCTTGTTTAGCTTTTAAAAAAAACATAATGTATATAGATAGATATATAGATATTTTGTCTTGCCTTGAGCGCCATCTTTAAAATTGTCTTGAAGTGTTGTAGTCTTAAACTAGTGAACTTTTATAACTTCCCTTTGCATCTCTTTTAAGTTAAAAAAATGTTATTAAAAAAACGTGACCAAAAAAGACGCAGAAAGTTAGTAGGTTTGAGAAGTCTTAATCTAGTGGCGTTTTAGAACATGTTGTGGAGGACTTTTCAAGTGTGAATTTGGTACATGAAAATAACGAGGGTAAAAAACACGTTATATACACAGCACCAGAAACCAGCAAAAAGTACATTTTTATAGCTTGATTTCTCCTTGTTTTTAAGTTATCTTTAAGTATATAGATTTAACAAGATAAATATTACATGGTATGAGGTTGTTTAAAAGTAAAAAAAACGTTGTTATTTTTGTTCACGTTACTTTAACATTGATGTGATTTTTGTGCTATGTAGGGAGTAACATAGTTTTTATACCTTATCTTAACACCCAGAACGACTATAAAACGCTAATTTTCCAAAATTTTATTTTTAGAAAAACTTCTAAGCAGCCCAAATAAGCTTCAAGAGCAGCTAGCTTTTCAAATAGAACCTCAAACGAGGTTTTTTTTGATAGAAAAGTATTATTCTTTTGACGATGTGGTTGCCAGGGAGTTACTAGGCAAAAAATTGTCTTCAAAAAACAGAAAAGATTTAGACGAAGTCTCAGAGAAGACTGGGAAACCTCTGAAATCGTGTAGAAGACAGTTTGATAACATTAAAAGAATTTATAAAACTGTAGAAGAAATGCCAGGCTCATTAATAGAAAACATAAAGAGTTGTTTTTATCTCTCAGACGAACTGGCGAAGAAATATGCTTCCATAGTATTTTTGGCGGCCATTAGGTTTGAAACGTCTAAGAAAAAGTTGAATTTTATGACTTTCTCAGTGTGGAGGAAGTGTTCTGAGATTATTATGGATCAGTGGACTTATAAATTGACAGGTAAGACAAAAGTATCTTGAGATAAAAATACTTAAAAATTTGTTATTTGACAAAAAAATGATAATTCCGATTTTAAAACCTATTTTACAAACAAAATCCCCGATTTCTTGTATTTTCGGGCTATTTAGATTCCGAAAAATGTCATTTACGGTCTTTAAGGGTATCAAATCTAATAAGGTCCAAATGACAAAAATTTTAGAAATGATATATTTTACAAACAAAAGCACCGAGTTGTGGTATTTTCGGGCCATCTAGATGGGAACAAACCTCACAGTGATTTAAGATTTCGAAAAGCGTAATTTTATGGTTTGAAATCGTGTAGATGACGGTTTGATAACATTAAGAGAATTTATAAAACTGTAGAAGAAATGCCAGGCTCATTAATAGAAAACATAAAAAGTTGTTTTTATCTCTCAGATGAACTGGCGAAGAAATATGCTTCCATAGTATTTTTGGCGGCCATTAGGTTTGAAACGTCTAAGAAAAAGTTAAATTTTATGACTTTCTCAGTGTGGAGGAAGTGTTCTGAGATTATTATGGATCAGTGGACTTATAAATTGACAGGTAAAACAAAAGTATCTTGAGATAAAAATACTTAAAAATTTGTTATTTAACAAAAAAATTATAATTCACATTTTGAAACCTATTTTACGAACAAAATCTCCGATCTATCTTATTTTCGGGCTATTTAGATTCCGAAAAATGATTGATTGATCAAAAAATAAAAATACTTAAAAATTTGTTATTTGACAAAAAAATGATAATTCCGATTTTAAAACCTATTTTACAAACAAAATCCCCGATTTCTCGTATTTTCGGGCTATTTAGATTCCGAAAAATGTTATTTACGGTCTTTAAGGGTATCAAATCTAATAAGGTCCAAATGACAAAAATTTTAGAACTAATATTTTAGAAATGATATATTTTACAAACAAAAGCACCGAGTTTTGGTATTTTCGGGCCATCTAGATGGGAACAAACCTCACAGTGATTTAAGATTTCGAAAAACGTAATTTTATGGTTTGAAATCGTGTAGATGACGGTTTGATAACATTAAGAGAATTTATAAAACTGTAGAAGAAATGCCAGGCTCATTAATAGAAAACATAAAAACTTGTTTTTATCTCTCAGACGAACTGGCGAAGAAATATGCTTCCATAGTATTTTTGGCGGCCATTAGGTTTGAAAGGTCTAAGAAAAAGTTGAATTTTATGACTTTTTCGGTGTGGAGGAAGTGTTCGGAGATTATTATGGATCAGTGGACTTATAAACTGACAGGTTAAAGCAAAAGGAGTATCTTGAAATAAAAAAACAAAAATTCTTGAAAAAATTGTTATTTGACAAAAAAATTATCAAAATTCACATTTTAAAACATGTTTTACGAACAAAATCCCCGATTTCTTTTATTTTCGGGATATTTAGATTCCGAAAAACGTCATTTAGAAGAGAAAAACCACAGTGATTTAAGATTCCGAAAAACGTCATTTATGGTTTGAAATCGTGTAGACGACAGTTTGATAACATTAAGAGAATTTATAAAACTGTAAAATAAATGCCAGGCTCATTCATGGAAAACATAAAAAGTTGTTTTTATCTCTCAGACGAATTGGCCAAGAAATATGCTTCCATAGTATTTTTGACGGCCATTAGATTTGAAACGTCTAAGAAAAAGTTGAATTTTATGACTTTTTCGGTGTGGAGAAAGTGTTCTGATATTATTATGGATCAGTGGACTTATAAAAGTATCTTGAGATAAAAAAATAAAAATACTTAAAAATTTGTTATTTAACAAAAAAATAATAATTCACATTTTGAAACCTATTTTACGAACAAAATCTCCGATTTATCTTATTTTCGGGCTATTTAGATTCCGAAAAACGTCATTTACGGTCTTTAAGGGTATCAAATCTAATAAGGTCCAAATGACAAAAATTTGAGAACTAATATTTTAGAAATGATATATTTTACAAACAAAAGCACCGAGTTGTGGTATTTTCGGGCCATCTAGATGGGAACAAACCTCACAGTGATTTAAGATTTCGAAAAACGTAATTTTATGGTTTGAAATCGTGTAGATGACGGTTTGATAACATTAAGAGAATTTATAAAACTGTAGAAGAAATGCCTGGCTCATTAATAGAAAACATAAAAAGTTGTTTTTATCTCTCAGACGAATTGGCTAAGAAATATGCTTCCATAGTATTTTTGGCGGCTATTAGGTTTGAAACGTCTAAGAAAAAGTTGAATTTTATGACTTTTTCGGTGTGGAGGAAGTGTTCTGAGATTATTATGGGTCAGTGGACTTATAAACTGACAGGTAAAAGCAAAAGGAGTATCTTGAAATAAAAAAATTAAAATTCTTTAAAAAATTGCTATTTGACAAAAAATTATGAAAATTCACATTTTAAAACCTGTTTTACAAACAAAATCCCCGATTTCTCTTATTTTCGGGCTATTTAGATTCCGAAAAACGTCATTTAGACGAGAAAAAACCACAGTGATTTAAGATTCCGAAAAACGTAATTTATGGTTTGAAATCGTGTAGACGACAGTTTGATAACATTAAGAGAATTTATAAAACTGTAGAAGAAATGCCAGGCTTATTAATAGAAAACATAAAAAGTTGTTTTTATCTCTCAGACGAATTGGCTAAGAAATATGCTTCCATAGTATTTTTGGCGGCCATTAGGTTTGAAACGTCTAAGAAAAAGTTGAATTTCATGACTTTTTCGGTGTGGAGGAAGTGTTCTGAGATTATTATGGATCACTGGACTTATAAATTGACAGGTAAAACAAAAGTATCTTGAGATAAAAATACTTAAAAATTTGTTATTTAACAAAAAAATTATAATTCACATTTTGAAACCTATTTTACGAACAAAATCTCCGATCTATCTTATTTTTGGGCTATTTAGATTCCGAAAAATGATTGATTGATCAAAAAATAAAAATACTTAAAAATTTGTTATTTGACAAAAAAATGATAATTCCGATTTTAAAACCTATTTTACAAACAAAATCCCCGATTTCTCGTATTTTCGGGCTATTTAGATTCCGAAAAATGTCATTTACGGTCTTTAAGGGTATCAAATCTAATAAGATCCAAATGACAAAAATTTTAGAACTAATATTTTAGAAATGATATATTTTACAAACAAAAGCACCGAGTTGTGGTATTTTCGGGCCATCTAGATGGAAAAAAAAACACACAGATATTTAAGATTCCGAAAAACGTCATTTATGGATTGAAATCGTGTAGACGACAGTTTGAAACATAAAAAGTTGTTTTTATCTCTCAGACAAATTAGTTAAGAAATATGCTTCCATAGAAAAAAAACGTCTAAGAAAAAAAATCATTTTTACGACTTTCTCGGTTTGGATAGCCAAGTTTCAAAAAACATTTTCAAACTATTAAAAACATTTTATTTTGAAATTTGTATTGGAGAACTTAGCTTTACTTTTATCTCAATTCTTTTTACGGAATACCATTTTCGCGTAATTGGCTTTTTTTTTACATGAAATGTTTTTGTTATGATTTCACTGCTTTTTTTAAAGTATTTGGATAATATTTAAGTTTTCAAGTATTTAAATATGCGAACACTTTTCAAAACTTTGCAATGCCTTATTCCTCAAAACGGAGATATTAGTAGCTCGTATACTAGTTTCGGTCTTCGTAGTGACGTCAAATTTCGCCTCAAACCTGAGGCTACCCTGACTGATATTGCAATTCGGCAGTTGGTCTGTTTTCAGTAAATGTCCACATTTCATATTTCTTTTTCAGACATCATTATCCCCATTCATCGTCCCTTAACACTTGTTATGCTCGTACCGAGGAGGTCCAACAAGACCGAAACTAGTATACGAGCTACTAATATCCCCGTTTTGAGGAATCGCCCGCAAGCCTTGTTGTTTTTTCGTTAAAATTTTGGTGTTTTCAAAATTTTTCCTATAGTTTTATCATAGTTCCTATCAGTCCTAAAACTTAGCTCTCTAGCGTTTCTGGAGGTGGGCAATGTTGCTTTTACATAACTTTACATTTATAGGGGAGCGAAGTAAATAAAAATTTTGAGGTTTTTATTTTTTAAATAGTTTTAGCATAGTTCCTATCGGCCGCGGCCTTCCAAAGCTCAGCTCTCTAGCGTTGCTGGAAGTGGGCAATGTTACCTTTACATAACTTAACATTTATAGGGGAGAGAAGTATATTAAATATTTAGGGTTTTTAAATGTTTTCCTATAGTTTTATTATATTCCTATCAGTCTGCCAAATTTTAGCTCTCTAGCATTTCTGGAAGCCTGCAATGTTACTTTTACATAACTTTACATGTATAGGGGAAGGAAGTAAATTAGAATTTTGGGACTTTTTGATTTTTTCCATGGGTTTGGTTTGGTTTGGTCATAATTTTTATCAGTCAGTCACATTTCAGCTTTGTAGCATGTCTGGAAGTACAGTAGCATTTTGATAATCTATACATGAGTAAGTGAGTGGCAATTTCGACGTTTTTTGAAATTTCGTAACTACTTTATGAAATTCCATGAAACTTGGAGCGGTTGTTAACGCTATGAAAATCTACGACTGTGCATTTTGAGTTTCGTAGGTCATTCCGAAGTAGAGTTTTAGATAGATCAAATATGTGCTGAAATGTTTCAAGAAAAGATGGTATAGCAGTTTACGCGAACTTGGCGGGGCATTGCCGTGCCCCCAGATAATAAATTTGTTAGATTTTTTAACGGGTTCAATGTTTTGTGTTACCTTATTTTATTTCGATATTTAATCACACAGTTTTTGAGGGAGGTCTTTTCTGGAAATTTTTAACTTGTAGTTTAGTATGTGTGGCAAAACAATGCCAACTTTTATCTACCCAGCTCTGATTAGGACTACACGCCACTGGCTATACTTTAAAATCCATAGTTTTAGAAATACAGGGTGTCCCATAACTTAGGGCCCATAGGAACAGGTGATAGAGGAGGTCATGACTGATAAAAAAGTTCCTATAATGCGTGGGTCAAAACTCTTTCTTTGTCGATATACAGAGCATCAAAGTTGGCAATATTTTAAAGTTTTTTGATGACAACTTTTTCAAAAAACTCAGTAAAAATATGAAATTGGGTAAAGTCGTGTACTAGAATAAGAGCAATAAACTGAAATAAAAATTATTTTGAAAAAAATTAGGCAGCCAATTTTTTTTAGAAAAAACTATTTTTTTGCTATAAACTTTTATAAATGCCATATTAAACGCAATGTTTTTTTTAACATTCTTTGTTAATAAAAACAAGTCTCTAGCGGGACATTATAATAAAATATTATTGATATTTTTTAAAAGGATAAGTAAGCAAAAATTAATTTTTTAAAGAAATTATTATTTTTTTATACATTTTTGGAGGTTATTTTGACAGCCTCTATCTCCTCAACTTGTAATTTTATCAAAAAAAAGAATACCACATTTTTGAATCACAATTAGCTGAGTATTCAGCTGGCTGTAACAGATTTTCTTTTTTTTGTAAAACCCTATTTCCCCCTACTCCTCTAACTTTAAAAATCCTATATCTTAAAAACAGATGTGCGTTGCCCCCATCTTATATAGACTTTTTTCTCGGAAATAACCTCCTTTATCACCTGCTGCACTATGGCCCCTAAGTTATGGGGCACCCTGTATAATACAATTATGTTTTAGGTCCAGAATATTATGACACAGAGATGGACAAAGAATTTTTATTAGAAATGAGAGAACTGAAAGTCATCTTGGACCGAGAAAAGGAACATAAACAACTGGTATGCATATCTCTAAAACCAAAGCTTCTACAGAAAACATTTTCCGAATTGGATGCGAACTTCAAGCACTATACCAGAGCTATTTTGGGATTGGCTTCTATGTTGCACAGATCTAGAGATATGAAGAATTTGTTTTTAGGTAAGTCTATCTATCTATCTATCTATTTAGCTTTCTTCAATCCATCTTTGGATATAGGCGTCCCCCAATATCTTCCACTCTTCTCTGTCTGTCGCCGTGTTCATCCATCTAGTTCCCGCATGTTTCTTCAAATCGTCCGCCCATCTCATTTGGGGTCTTCCCCTACTTCTTTTATTTTCCCAAGGTCTCCAGTTTACAATACATTTGTTCCATCGATCGTCTTTCTGTCTGATATTATGACCGGCAAATTTCCATTTTGGATTGGTTGGATACCAAGATAATAGAAATAGCAGGAAGATGTGGTGGACGGAAAAAATACAGGAAATGGTCAAAGAGAAAAAACGCACATACGTGAAATGGCTAAGTACTAAAGAACAAAGAGACCTAGAAATCTACAGGGAGCGCAAATGCCACGATATCAATACACACGTAGGAGGTAGGCAGAGTTCTGAAGTATGGAAATTCATTTCTACAGTAAAAAACTCAACAAAAGAAAAAGTAAACATCCAGATCATCAAACCAGAACAATGGACAGAACACTACAAGGGACTGCTGCAGGAAACAAGACCCGAATATCTGGCAGCCTCTCCGAGGAGAGACATAGAAGTACACGGAGAGGAAGTAATCATCGAAAAAGAAATGATAAAAAATAGTATTAAAAAGCTTAAATCCGGAAAAGCTAGCGGACTTGGAGGAATATATGCTGAAATGCTCAAATATGGATCAGAGAAACTAATCGAAAATCTCACATATATTATCAATCAATGCATAAACGGACATCCAGTACCTGATGATTGGAAAATTGCATTCATATCCTCAATACATAAAAAAGGAAACAAGCTGGATTGCAACAATTACAGAGGAATTTCAGTAACTAGTACTCTCAGTATATTGTACGGTAGTATTCTTAGAGATCTAATAGAGAAGGATTTTCATGAACAAGAAGAAGAAGAGCAAAGTGGGTTTCGTGCAGGCAGATCTTGTTGTGATAATGTTTTTTGTCTTAAACAAGTAATTGAGAAAAGGAGCGCCAGAAATATAGACTCATGTTACCTTTGTGGACCTACAAAAAGCATATGATACCGTTCCAGTAGAAAAACTATGGACAGTGCTAGAGCAGACTAATATCAATCATACATACATAAAAGCGATAAAAAAACTACAAAGGGTCAAAATCTAAAATTAAAATTGGAAATCGACTTTCAAAAGAATTCCTGGTAACAAAAGGCTTAAGACAGGGATGTTGTATTTCTCCAACTCTTTTTAAAATATATATCGCAGTAGCTCTAAAAAACTGGAAACGGAAAGTGCACGGCATGGGAATACAACTTAACGACCGATTTACCATATACACACTACAGTTTGCTGACGACCAAGTAATTGTAGCTAATGATAAAGAGGACATGGAGTATATGATGAGAAAGTTAATGGAAGAATATCAAAAGTGGGGATTAACAGTGAACGTGGACAAGACACAGTACTTATGTATTGGAAACGAATCCAGTGAGTTAGAACTAGACAATGGACAAGTAATATCTCCATGCAATGAGTATGTATACTTGGGTGTCACATATGATAAGACAGGAACAGACTGTAAAGAACTGGAAAAAAGGATAATAAAAGCAAAAAAGGTTATTGGATGTCTTAACAGTATTTTATGGAGCAGAGAGATAAAAAAGAATGTAAAATTTAACATATATGAAACAATGGTGAAAAGCACGCTGTTGTATGGAATAGAGACTTGTCGCGTAACAGAAAAATACAAAACAAAAATGGAAAGTGTCGAAATGGATGCAATAAGAAGATCAATGAGAATATCTAGAACAGATCACATAAGAAATGAGATCATAAAAGAAAGAATGGGAATCGAAGGGAGCATAACGGATGACATCACTAAAAGGCAACTGATATGGTACGGCCATGTACAACGGATGAACGACGAAAGATTACCAAAGCAGGTCCTTGAATGGCAACCAATAGGGCGCAGAAAAAGAGGGCGTCCTAAACTAGAATGGCAACAGTCAATCCAAAGATCAATGAGTCAAAAAAATCTGACAGAAGATGATTGTCAGGATCGAAGGAGGTGGAGAATAGGCGTCGGACAACGTAGAAAAACGTTCTAAACCGACTAAATAAATAAATAAAATAAAAAATGTCCATTTTAATTTTGCTACTTCTCCTCTGACGTCCCTTACTTTTGTTTTATTTCTTATCCATTCAATCCTTTTTCTATCTATCAGATTTACATGTAACATTTGTCTCTCCATTGATCTTTGGGCTTTTGTTACCTTATCCATGTTTGATTTTGTAAGTGTCCAGGTCTGGGATCCATAGGTAAGTACAGGAAGGATACATTGGTTATACACTTTCGTTTTGAGGTACTGTGAATATTTTTTATTTCTTAATATGTAGCTTAATTTACCGAATGATGCCCAGGCTAATCTTACTCGTCTCTTGATTTCAGCTGTTTGGTTTTCCTTTTTCAGTTTAATAATTTGTCCCAGGTATATACAGGGTGTTCGGCACATGAACCGTCAAAATTTTTTGGGATATTGTTGGGGTCATTTGCTACCTTTTCAACCTTGGAACTTGGCTCCTAAGAGTCACGGCTAAAGAGATATGAATTTTTTAATTTTTTTTCTTAAGTTACCCAAAATCCCAATTTTAAACCACTTGTAAGCTTTTTATTAATGTCTGGAAAAGCACAATTTTTTTTTAAATTCTGTAATCTTATGCTACTTCAACTAATTAATAGATTTGTTAAAATTTATGTACCAAAGGGACATACGAGGTTTTTTATTAAAGAACATTAGTGATTTTGTGAAAGAAAATCAATTTCAAAATTAAAAATTAAAAAAAGTATCGACACTTGAGAACTTCATTTTCTTTTAAAAACTTCTCTATTACTTCTTGATTACCTTTCTAACGGTATGCTTTAAAACACATTGATTTAAAAAAACAATTCTGCTTTAAAATACGGATATTCCGTGAGACGGGCAATAATCGTTCGGACTTGATAAGAAAAATAATTTGATGTTTATGATCGTTTCGAACAAAATTTATAAATAAAGAACACAATACATTATTGTTAAAAGTTTAACTTTTGTTTAGGTAGGTAAACGATCATAAACATCAAATTGTTTTCTTACCAATTTCAAACGAGTCTTCTAACGGAATGTCCGTATTTTAAAGCAGAAATGTTTTATTTTATCAATGTGTAGCATACCGTTAGAAAGGGAATCAACTAAAGAAGTTTTTAAAAGAAAATTAAGTTCTCAATTGTCGATACTTTTTTGATTTTTAATTTTGAAATTGATTTTCTTTCACAAAATCACTAATGTTCTTCAATAAAAAACCTCGTATGTCCCTTTGGTACATCAATTGTAACAAATCTATTAATTAGTTAAAGAAGCATAAGATTACAGAATTAAAAAAAAAATTGTGCTTTTTCCAGACATTAATAAAAAGCTTATGAGGGTTTAAGGGTGGAATTTTAGGGAAATTTGAGAAATTTTTTTTTAAAATTCATCTCTTTAGCCGTGACTCTTAGGACCCAAGTTCCAAGGTTGAAAAGGTAGCAAATGACCCCAACAATTTCCCAAAAAATTTTGAAGGTTCATGTGCCGAACACCCTGTATATTCCTCTACTTGTTCTATTTTATTTTAGTTTATTCTGACTGTAATATCTTCATCTGTGTTTGTTATGATTTTGGTTTTAGTGTAGTTCACACTTAAGCCTATATTTTTAGCTGCCCAAGCAGCATTTGGACGTCATATTACGTTACCCATACGTTGCTTGCGATAAACGCGACGTCGGGTGCCGACGTCGTTTCGACCGCCTGACGACCCTCGTTTGCACCTAAATGGAGAATACAAATTCGGGTCGCTACGACGTCAGCATCTGACCTTATAGGTAATAGAGTTTACCAATTAACAACGTAATTGTACGTTGGATTTCCGTCACTTAAATTTAGTCGCAAACAGGTAAGTTGCGTTTGGTTTCGTTTCCATTGCCTAGAATACATTTAGTTTTTGCTAAACAGAATTCCTGACGAGTAACTAAAATTATACCTGATAAGTAAATATTTTGCACTTATTATAACAAGTCTCATAAAAATGGGTGCATTTTACAAATGGCAATTATAGTCATGCATGAAAGGGGGTATTACAATATTAATAATTTATATTTTAAAGCAGGAATCCAACAAAAATTTTACAACGAAGGCATGTTTAATGATAAATGTGATTAAAATACTTTCAAAAAAAGCAAGCGCTCCTGAAATATGCAAGATTTACTAAAATATATATTTGTTAAATAGATCTAATTTTTATTATTATTTTTATTTTTGTAAAAAAAATATTTTGCTGCCTCACTAAACTCAAATTTGTTAATAATTTTACAATTATTCTTTCATTTCTACTTAAAATTAGAAAAAGAAAAAATATTTTATAATGGCCGACAGACGCTAACCTTTTTAGAATGGCGGATTACTGTGTCTGACTTAATGTGAACTAATAATATACCAATTCGGACCGGGTCTCCATTTTTGGTTGTGAAAGATAACCAAAGAGTCGAAGTCCGACGTCCGGCAAACGTATTTCGTCCCAATAAATTCAGACGTTCGCCCCGCATGATTTTGCGTCGGCCTACCAAGGGATTGGAACTCAACGTCCGCTCTCTTTGTACTACAATAGGTAAAGCCCACAGTCCCAAAGCTAACTACCCACCGAAATCATTGTTTTTTTTTTATTTTTTAGAAATGTTTGTTTTAATATCAAAAATCTAAGGGAAATAAAACCCAAAACCCGTGTGGGAAGAGGATGGGGTATTATGGTTTCCAAAATCCAAAAAAGATATAAAACTGCGTCATGTCCTGAAACGTTCTGACCAAAATATCTCTTGACCAAACAAATGCACTTGTTGTTAGGTTATGGGCGTCTATAAATGACAGTAGGCTGTACATGTGACGCGTAGGTCATATGAACGGACGTGGAATAGGTCAAGTAAAAGTTACGGAAAATACACCAACCAAACTAAACGCTAGTTTAGGTCTAAGGTTAGGGTCTTCACCGGACGTACCCGACGCCGACGTCTGTTGGTCGTTGGGCTGGTCAGAGTTTTTGTACGTCGAACAAACGAACGTAAGACCGACGTTGGGAAATTAATGGTATATTGCGTTGCATTATTTGACGTCGCGAGATCGTTAAAAAAACGGACGTATATTTGATAACGTCGGTTTTGATATGAATGCGACGTCGCTTAACGCATAATCAATCTTGCAACTTAAAATTCCACTAAATCCGACGTCGGTTCAGGTCACATTAGGTTGTAAGTCATATAAATGTTTCTTGGGTGCTGTATCCAGTTCTTCCAGCATTTTTATCAGTTCTTCTTTCTTGTCTGTTATTAAGGCGATATCATCAGCATATCTTAGGTGGTTCAAGAATTGTCTGTTTACTTTGATGCCTATTTCTTCCCAATCTAAGCTTTTAAAAACATCTTCTAGGGCCTGATTAAATAATTTAGGGGATATTGTGTCACCCTTCTGACACCTCTTCTTATGAGGATTGGCTTGGTTCCTTCGTGAATTTTGATTGATGTTGTTGCTTCGCTATATATCTTGGCTATTAAGTCTGTATATCTGTGATCTATTCGGCTATTAATTAAATATGCTTTTACTGCCCAGTGCTCAATGCTATCGAAAGCTTTTTCGAAGTCTATAAACGCAATATATAGTGGAACGTTATATTCGTTGGCTCGTTCTATTAGGATTTTTATGGTTAATAAGTGGTCAACTGTACAGGGTGTCCCAAATTGGGCACTTTTACGGGGTTTAAGGTACTTATTAATTTAGCGGGTGAATTCCTCGTGACATAGTCTATAAAATTGCAATTTACTCTAAATAAAAATTTCCACTAATAACGAAGTTGAATGAACCTTCCAAAATGCAGACTTTTCAAAAAGCCCCCGTAGCTCAAAGACGAGACGATATTTCAAAATGCGGTTTTTACTATAAGTCTTCTCTTGAAATTTGAGCCTCGCATGCGTGGTCAGTTTTTCTCTGTCTCCCCTAGAAGTACCTTAAACCCCCTAAAAGTGCCCATTTTGGGACACCCTGTACTGAAAGCTTTTCTAAAGCCTGCTCGTTCCTTTGATTGATATCCGTCAAATTTTGTTGTTAGTCTATCTGTTAATATTTTCGTGAAAAGCTGTAGAGGTGTGGGATTCGGAGAGTTTCCTTCCCACCTGGGGACCAATTCCTTTTGTTTTTAAATTCGTCATGATTTTTCCCATTGGCATTAAAACACACGAGTCGTTAAATACCGAGATGAATTCCATCAAAGGACCATGCGCCAAAATTAACGTCAAAATGTCTAATTTAAATTATTGGCGCGAATACCGGGATTGGCGCGAAATCGAAGAGCTTAACGTATAATAAAAAATTCAAGGTATAAAATAATGGTCAATTCTAATTTTTAGGTATGATTTTATGTAGGTACCGGGTGGTTTTTTATAACCGGAGCACTCAGCAACTTTATCATTGAAAATAAAGGGCTATAATAAATTGTAGATTTTTTTTGGTTAATTATGATGATGATGAACTTTAAAAGCCAACATAATTTTTTTCTATCCGTCACCATCTACAGGGTGTCCCAAATTCGATGTTTTTGGGGAGTTTCGGGTATTTCTAGAGGAACTAAAAAAACCTCATCAACCTTTGCGACACTCAAATTTCAAAAGAACCTTAAAGGTGAAAATCGCATTTTGCTATAGCAAGCCGTTTTTAAACTACGGGGTGTATTTTGGGAAGGGGTCTATAACTTGTTTATTTATTAATATTTTTATTTCTGTGAAATAGACACTTTTTTAAGAGGAATTCAACTGTTAAATTAAATTTCATTTGTCACGTTTAGTTTTTGAGATATCACATAAAATTAATTTTTCTTTATGGGATTAGTGGGATTTCTTTATATTTTTGTTTTTTATTTTATTTTTACCACATATTTTAGTTTGCTTAATATTAAAAAATAATAAAGAGGTGATTAAAAAATAAAAATAAAGAAAACAATAAAAAAAATTAAAAATTAAAATATTGAGTGTGATACATCATTTTAAAGGAAATTTTAGAGAGAGTTTTAGAGTTATTCTGTAAGAAAAATAACAACTTTATGCAATATTTTAAAAACCAAAAGAGATAAATAAAAACCGTTGACATATGTCAATTCTTCAAGAAAAGATCTATAAGAAAGCTATTTACACAAAAGCAAAATGCAGACAAAAACACTCCGTAGCTTAAAAACGGCTTGCTATATCTAAATGTAGTTTTCACCTTTAGGCTTCTCTTAAAATTTGAGCGTCGCAAAGGGGGCTCAGTTTTTTTCTTTCTCCCCTAGAAATACCCGACACCCCAAAAAAACAACGAATTTGGGACACCCTCTACAGGGTGTGACAATAAAGTCGATTTTTTGAGAGGGAACACCCTGTATATTTTTGCATTTTAAGATTCGTCTTTTCTTTTTGATTTCAAACATATACAATATCTATGTGCTGTGATTAATATTTTTTGAGGTATATGCAGTATTTCTTCTATATGCATTTCACGTTTATTTTGTTTTGCCATGGGAGTATTGACAAATTTAAATGCGCTAAATCTTAAAAAAAAATGTTTATCGTAGCATAGACATACAGTAGAACCCCGATGACAGTGTTTATTCAAATTAAATTGGGCACTAAATAATTTGTCACACAACTTGCACGTCACCGGCATTTTCACAGAACAAAAACGACGAATTTTCATCAAAAAGAACCGGGAATTATTAAAGTGTTGCTGTATAAAACCATACTGAAATATCTCTCAGTTGATTGGTTGGCAGAAGTGACAGATCAACGCTTGCACGTCTTGGAATTCATCTCGGTATTTAACGACTCATTTAAAACACCACGTTTGCCAGGCGTGTTGGTGAGTTTATATTTAGCCGCCCAATCTGAGACAGACGCTGTTTGCAGCCGCTCATTATGAGTCGGACGCTGCTGTGTTTTTTCTTTTTTATTTTCCCCAAAAAGAAGGGTTGTGACCTACGCTATGTTCGCCGTACCGAGGTCCTTTCCTCTCCGCCTTTCATACCGGTGTAGTCTTCTCCCGTATCCCTGGGAAAGGGACCCTAGACATGTGCTAACCCTCCGGGTCAAAGAGTACCTGAAATCTACGGCACGCCCCAAGGCAGTGTGCTTGCACCTTTAATATTTTTGCTGTTTATTAACGATCTTCCCGAATATATCACGTGGGGACTTGTGTTTATGTTCGCCGATGATACGTCCATCGTTGTATCCGCAAAAGACACAAATTTTCTTCATGAAAAAATCAACTTAACCCTAAATGAATTTTCGAACTGGTGCAAGCAAAACAATCTGATTATAAATGTATCTAAAACTGTCTTTATGGAATTTAAAACAAAGTCCCGTAAACCTACCGACCTCAATATAATCTTTAATGACATCCCTTTGCCAGTTAGCGATAGCTCAAAATTTTTGGGAACCATTGTCGATACTCATTTCGAGTGGAGTTTACACATAAGTAGTGTATGCTCAAAACTTAATACATGCTACTTCATGATCAAGTCACTTAAAAACTCTCTCAGTATAAAAAATCTCATTACTGTGTATTATGCTAATGCATACTCGGCTCTAGCCTATGGTGTGGCAGTATGGGGTAGTGCTCAGGATGTGGAAAGAGTATTGGTAGGTCAAAAGAGACTTATAAGATTAATTTTCAATATACCTTACAACGGTACTTGTCGCTCTGCATTTAAGGATAATAAAATTATGACAATAACAAGTATTTACATATATAAACTACTCATTTTCATTTTTCAAGACCAAAATATTTTTACATTAAATAGTTCTTATCACAACTATCCAACTAGAAGTCGTAACCACTTCAGCATCCGTAAACACAACCATGAGTATATAAAAAAAAGTACTCATTATCTTGGATGCAAATTCTTTAACTTGTTGCCAAACAAAATCAAACAAACTACGTCGCTGCCAAGATTCAAAAAAGAAATCAAAAATCTTTTATTAAAAGAAACTTTTTATAGTTTAATTGAATTTGAAAACTACATGTTGGGCAGAAGGTAAATTTTTGTTCTCAATATTTATATACATATATATACAAATCTTGTAAATGTGTTTTCGTTTTTATTTTTTTAAATATTTACACTATTATTATTTACACTTAATGTTATATTTTTTGTATTTGACGTATCTTATCTACATTATTGTAGCTGAAAAGATTAATAAAGTTGTCTATTGTCTATTGTCTACGGAAGGCAGAGATCGATTCATTTCCCCTGATAGACATCTTATAAGGTCTACCCGGTAATACCGGGTGATAAACAAATTTTTTGCACGAAAAACAAAATTCTAGTTTTGCATTTTATTTATAGAGCTAACTCAAATCTTAGAGCTGTTCAGAGGTAGCGGCAGTTGGAGCTCAAACGACTTGAGCCAATTCTTGTCGGCTTACAGCGCATGCGCACATGAATTAGACGTTGCGAGAAATAATCCAGATTTAAAAGTGTGTTGGGAGAAGTATATTAAAGTGATAGCTGGTTGTTTGGCTATTATGTATTCGGCGTGATTCTTTTATGTGTTAGATAAGGTAAGAAATACGATAATTATTGATTTTTTTGTACTTAATTTTGTGTTATGGTGGTTGTTAAAAGATTATATTAATCAGTTTATAACGTTTTTTTTTCTTTTTTGATAAGGCTGTTAGAAAGAAACGTCTAATCGCACGGTTCCCAATCCCAGGTTTTTTTCTAAATTTTAACACCAGTATTTACTGAAGGGTCTACAAGGCTAAGTGCTACAATCCAAGATCTACAAGTTTAGATTTTGGTTGAAGGTTTAACTTGTTTTTCCCGTGAATGCAATAGTTCTTAATATTTATATAAATTGTTCATAAATACCTTGTGATATGGATCATCTTTTTTCGTTGTAACAAAGACATTATTTCCACACGAAGGTTAGAAATAAATTAAAAAAAATATAATATTTTGGTTTAAAAATGGTAGCCATATTTAAACCTCTAAACGTCAGTAGTAGATGTCCAATATAAACGGTTTAAGGCAGTGTCAGCTGTCCGCTCTATTTTACATGTTAATTTTTTAGACAAGTTAGCGATGATTAAACCGATGTTCAATTGTTTTGGTGGATGTCTAATTGAAAACGGATTCTAACATCTCTTGAGTTTTTTACAATATTTAAATATTGAGACGTATATTTATGTATTATTGACCTGAAAATTTTTGTATATAAGTTTTTTTAACAATTATGGATAATTTCTATTGTTTTTCGAACTTTAAACCACCCCCCCCCAAGGGTGGTACTACAATTTGAGACTCTTTTTAACGGGACTCCTACGACTGCACGAACTAAATTTCCAAAAAATGACATTTCGTTACAAATTTCTTATGTGTTTTTTTTATTTCTAAAGTCAATTTGAATTTATATGAGATGAAACTCAATCAGAAATGCTTACTATCATATTGCACATTAGGGTGAACCAAATCTTTGCAGTTATTTGATCTGTGAGTATTAAAAAACTACACTTAAACTCAAATCTTAGAGCTGTTCAGAGGTAGCGGCAGTTGGAGCTCAAACGACTTGAGCCAATTCTTGTCGGCATACAGCGCATGCGCACACGAATTAGACGTTGCGAGAAATAATCCAGATTTAAAAGTGTGTTGGGAGAAGTATATCAAAGTGATAGCTGGTTGTTTGGCTATTATGTATTCGGCGTGATTCATTTATGTGTTAGATAAGGTAAGAAATATGATAATTATTGATTTTTTTGTACTTAATTTTGTGTTATGGTGGTTGTTAAAAGATTATATTAATCAGTTTATAACGTTTTTTTTTTCTTTTTTGATAAGGCTGTTAGAAAGAAACGTCTAATCGCACGGTTCCCAATCCCAGGTTTTTTTCTAAACTTTAACACCAGTATTTACTGAAGGGTCTACAGTACTAAGTGCTACAATCCTAGATCTACAAGTTTAGATTTTGGTTGAAGGTTTAACTTGTTTTTCTCGTGAATGCAATAGTTCTTAATATTTATAGAAATTGTTCATAAATACCCTGCGATATGGGTCATTTTTTTTCGTTGTAACAAAGATTATTTCCACACAAAGGTTAGAAATAAATAAAAAGAATATAATATTTTGGTTTAAAAATGGTAGCCATATTTAAACCTCTAAACGTCAGTAGTAGATGTCCAATAAAAACGGTGTAAGGCAGTGTCAGCTGTCCGCTATATTTTACATGTTAATTTTTTAGACAAGTTAGCGATGATTAAACCGATGTTCAATTGTTTTGGTGGATGTCTAATTTAAAACGGATTCTAACATATCTTGAGCTTTTTACAATATTTAAATATTGAGACGTATATTTATGTATTATTTACCTGAAAATTTTTGTATATAAGTTTTTTTAACAATTATGGATAATTTCTATTGTTTTTCGAACTTTAAACCACCCCCCAAGGGTGGTACTACAATTTGAGACTCTTTTTAACGGGACTTCTACGACTGCACGAACTAAATTTCCAAAAAATGACATTTCGTTACAAATTTCTTATGTGTTTTTTTTATTTCTAAAGTCAATTTGAATTTATATGAGATGAAACTCAATCAGAAATGCTTACTATCATATTGCACATTAGGGTGAACCAAATCTTTGAAGTTATTTGATCTGTGAGTATTAAAAAACTACACTTAAACTCAAATCTTAGAGCTGTTCAGAGGTAGCGGCAGTTGGAGCTCAAACGACTTGAGCCAATTCTTGTCGGCATACAGCGCATGCGCACACGAATTAGACGTTGCAAGAAATAATCCAGATTTAAAAGTGTGTTGGGAGAAGTATATTAAAGTGATAGCTGGTTGTTTGGCTATTATGTATTCGGCGTGATTCTTTTATGTGTTAGATAAGGTAAGAAATACGATATTTATTGATTTTTTTGTACTTAATTTTGTGTTATGGTGGTTGTTAAAAGATTATATTAATCAGTTTATAACGTTTTTTTTTTCTTTTTTGATAAGGCTGTTAGAAAGAAACGTCTAATCGCACGGTTCCCAATCCCAGGTTTTTTTCTAAACTTTAACACCAGTATTTACTGAAGGGTCTACAGTGCTAAGTGCTACAATCCTAGATCTACAAGTCTAGATTTTGGTTGAAGGTTTAACTTATTTTTCCCGTGAATGCAATAGTTTTTAATATTTATATAAATTGTTCATAAATACCTTGTGATATGGATCATCTTTTTTCGTTGTAACAAAGACATTATTTCCACACGAAGGTTAGAAATAAATAAAAAAAATATAATATTTTGGTTTAAAAATAGTAGCCATATTTAAACCTCTAAACGTCAGTAGTAGATGTCCAATAAAACCGGTGTAAGGCAGTGTCAGCTGTCCGCTATATTTTACATGTTAATTTTTTAGACAAGTTAGCGATGATTAAACCGATGTTCAATTGTTTTGGTGGATGTCTAATTGAAAATGGATTCTAACATATCTTGAGCTTTTTACAATATTTAAATATTGAGACGTATATTTATGTATTATTTACCTGAAAATTTTTGTATATAAGTTTTTTTAACAATTATGGATAATTTCTAATGTTTTTCGAACTTTAAACCACCCCCCAAGGGTGGTACAATTTGGGACTCTTTTTAACGGGACTCCTACGACTGCACGAACTAAATTTCCAAAAAGTGACATTTCGTTACAAATTTCTTATGTGTTTTTTTTTATTTCTAAAGTCAATTTGAATTTATATTAGATGAAACTCAATCAGAAATGCTTACTATCATATTGCACATTAGGCTGAACCAAATCTTTGCAGTTATTTGATCTGTGAGTATTAAAAAACTACACTTAAACTCAAATCTTAGAGCTGTTCAGAGGTAGCGGCAGTTGAAGCTCAAACGACTTGAGCCAATTCTTGTCGGCATACAGCGCATGCGCACACGAATTAGACGTTGCGAGAAATAATCCAGATTTAAAAGTGTGTTGGGAGAAGTACATTAAAGTGATAGCTGGTTGTTTGGCTATTATGTATTCGGCGTGATTCTTTTATGTGTTAGATAAGGTAAGAAATACGATAATTATTGATTTTTTTGTACTTAATTTTGTGTTATGGTGGTTGTTAAAAGATTATATTAATCAGTTTATAACGTTTTTTTTTTCTTTTTTGATAAGGCTGTTAGAAAGAAACGTCTAATCGCACGGTTCCCAATCCCAGGTTTTTTTCTAAATTTTAACACCAGTATTTACTGAAGGGTCTACAGTACTAAGTGCTACAATCCTAGGTTTACAAGTCTAGATTAGATTTTAGTTGAAGGTTTAACTTGTTTTTTCCGTGAATGCAATAGTTTTTAATATTTATATAAATTGTTCATAAACTCCTTGTGATATGGGTCATCTTTTTTCGTTCTAACAAAGACATTATTTCCACACAAAGGTTAGAAATAAATAACAAAAATATAATATTTTGTTTTAAAAATAGTAGCCACATTTAAACCTCTAAACGTTAGTAGTAGCAAGGCCAACAAAAAATAGAGGCCACGACCCTGAAAAAATCAGCTGTTCTCCCGGGGCTGAATTTTACATTGGGTCTTATGGGAGGTCAGACGTTTTTTATGATATTTTCAAAATGGCACTACAGATTTCCGCAAAACTTCAGTGAAATATTCTCAGACACCATCCCGATATTCCACCAAAGGTGTGTAAGGAAGCAACATGATTAAAAGGTTGAAATTTTCAAGATTTAGCATTCCTTATTTTGAATTCAAATTACCCGCCATGTACCACATGCCAACTGTTATATTTGACATGTATTTGACTTTGTCATATGTGATTGTCACATTCGCTTCTGCTTTAAACTTAATTTTTGTGTGAGCTAATGAAGTGGCTATGAAAAATTAGGGCTTACTATACATTTTAAAAAAATTGTTCTGCCAGAATAAAGTTAAAATAATCTCAAAAACGGCTTTATTTAAAAAGAAATCAAATATCCATGAACCGTCATTCCAACTTCAATATTTTAAAGACAATCAGCTGTGTCGTAACGTGACCATCAAAAAAAATCAGCCCCGGATGTGACGTCAATAAAGTGGAGGATCGTGGCCCGTCCATTTTGATAGCCCTGGTAGTAGATGTCCAATAAAAACGGTGTAAGGCAGTGTCAGCTGTCCGCTATATTTTACATGTTAATTTTTTAGACAAGTTAGTGATGATTAAACCGATGTTCAATTGTTTTGGTGGATGTCTAATGGAAAACGGATTCTAATATATCTTGAGCTTTTTACAATATTTAAATATTGAGACGTATATTTATTTATTATTTACCTGAAAATTTTTGTATATAAGTTTTTTTAACAATTATGGATAATTTCTATTGTTTTTCGAACTTTAAACCACCCCCCCAAGGGTGGTACTACAATTTGAGACTCTTTTTAACGGGACTCCTACGACTGCACGAACTAAATTTCCAAAAAATGACATTTCGTTACAAATTTCTTATGTGTTTTTTTTTCATTTCTAAAGTCAATTTGAATTTATATGAGATGAAACTCAATCAGAAATGCTTACTATTGCACATTAGGGTGAACCAAATCTTTACAGTTATTTGATCTGTGAGTATTAAAAAAATACACTTAAACCGGTCGGTATCAAGTCTATAGACTTGATACATAAACCAGGTCTAAAATGTTCTAAGTTCTAAGGTCTTTAGAAAACACTGGTGTAAATTTTTAGATATTTTGAAAAATAAAATTCAATAAATAAGTTGACTATTACGGAAAACCATATTTGAATTTATACAGAAAAAATACAAATTTGTAATGTGTCCTCAACCTACAGGTCTGCGTCTGCTATTGATATGACATACTTTTAGCATTCCTTTTTCAAAATTTAGAGTTTTTTTAACACAGAAGGGGGAAAAATCCAAGGATACCAAAAAAACTTTCAAAACACGAATTATAAAAACAACAAACAGTGTAACAAATGTCACAATAAATGGCTAAAAACATTTATATATTATAATTATTATCTTTGTATTGCTACTGTATAAACCAGGATTTTTAAAATTCAACAGTTCCTCAAAGTTTCACCGACTTTGAAACAGTAGTAAAGTAGTGAACAGAATTTTGAAAAACATCGAATTTGCCAGTCACTGACTCACTCACTCACTCATGTATACATCATCAAAATCATTAGAAAGGTCTTTTAATTCTTTATTCAGAACTGATTTTATTTATTTATTAACGACTATTTTTCGAGTTATTTAATTTAGAATTTATTAAAAGAGCAATCTAAACTAACCGCATAATTTCACTTAGACCTGCACAATAATTGCATTATGGATGATTCTACAAAAATGGTGCTGTGGAGTGGGAATGCATATTTTTCAAACACAGACTGCAAATAAGGCATACTTTTAGTTATAAGATTTAAAACGAAATGTTTTCTTTATGGAGCATTTGAGTTTAATGTATAAAAAAAATTGCAAGTTTATAATTTTTTTTATTACAAAGCAAATACCTCATTCCTCTGGTGTAGTCCCAAATCAAATATTAAAAACTCAAATTGAAAAAAATATCCTAATAAATAATATTTAACCAAGTCTTAACTATTTATCAAAAAAATTGATAAAACTTAAGTTTGCAGTCATATTTTTGAAAATCCGAATTTACATCTCCGGAAAATTTTACAATTTTCAACGTGCTCCATTTTTAATAACACAATATTTGTGAATACAACCGGTTAATTTCTAGAGAAAGAGACAGCCCTGGATATCTAATTTACTTGTGAGGGTGACAAGTTGTGACAGATAATGTCAACTTTAGTTTGGTTTAAGTTATAGATCTTTTTATTTTCGACAGAAAATTAGTTTTTTTCGGAGAAATCAAAAAGGAACGCTTCAATTATCATTCGTCTGGTAAGTAAATATTCGACTGATATCAATAGTATAATTTTTTTGTTGATTGTTTTAAAATTATAAGTATAGGAACTTTGTTTATATAAAACTTAAGTTAAGTAGTCTAAATAGATTTTGATTTAAATTGGAAAACCATTAAAAAACTCATTCCTCTGGTACTCATCCCTCTGGAATTTTTATGCAATAATTCCTAAAATTTGGAAAAATAAATGTTTCTTAGCTTACACCTAATTAGTTACATAAATTTAAAAAAACAAAATTATTTACTGTGCTTTACTGTTATTTAAAGGCAATGACCAAAAATGATATCCATATAGCCCACTTTTGGTAGAATCATCAATCAATATATAAGAATAAAGCGTTTTGCATCTCAGTAACTTACTATTGGACTCGCAAGCCAATCATTTTCAGCATAAAAAACGTAAATTCTCCTATCGATATTCGTCAGATTGTACTGAGGAGGAGTAGAGGTTCCATACTGGATAATATTTCCCTCTTTTCCATAATCGAACTGCTGGAAATTTCCATCGTACTTGATTTCTTGCGCGTAGTGAACCACAGTTTTGGTGGAGGTGCCCGCGGGTTCCTTCGCAAATATCACTTTAAGAGCGTCCTAAAATGATAAAATAATAAAGAAACCCACGATACACTAAAGCACACTTAGAGCCGCACAAACTTATAGAGCCGCACAAACTTATAGAGCCGCAGAAGCTTATATAAATAAACTTTAGTCGGCATTTTAATTTATTCAATTATTTCAAAATTAAGTAAACATGTAGGAGATTATTATTAATTATTGAATAAATTATTTATTTTTATTATTATTATTTTTTACTAAGACAAGGGTATGTAAGCGCGCGTCACGTAATTATATACATGGGGAAGGGTCTCTATAAATGACTGTTACAAGTGTGCCGGCATATTAGATCAGGGCAGGGCTATCAAAACGGACGGGCCACGATCCTCCACTTTGTTGACGTCACATCCGGGGCTGATTTTTTTTGATGGTCACGTTACGACACAGCTGATTGTCTTCAAAATATTGAAGTTAGAATGACGGTTCATGAATATTAATTTTTTTTTTAAATAACGCCGTTTTTGAGATTGTTTTTACTTTATTCTTGCAGAACAATTTTTTTTAAATGTATAGTAATCCTTAATTTTTCATAGCCGCTTCATTAGCTCACACAATAATTCAGTTTAAAGCAGAAGCAAATGTGACAATCACAGATGACAAAGTCAAATACATGTCAAATATAACAGTTGGCATGTGGTACATGGCGGGTAATTTGAATTCAAAATAAGGAATGGGAAATCTTGAAGATTTCAACCTTTTAATCATGTTGCTTCCTTACAAGACTTTGGTAGAATATCGGGATGGTGTCTGAGAATATTTCACTGAAATTTCGCGGAAATCTGTAGTGCCATTTTGAAAATATCATAAAAAAACGTCTGACCTCCCATAAGACCCAATGTAAAATTCAGCCCCCGGAGAACAGCTGATTTTTTCAGGGTCGTGGCCTCTATTTTTGTGTTGGCCTTGGTTAGATTTCAAATGAACCCCAACGTATGGCTTGGATAAACAAAGGCTACTGATAATGGGTGACGCGCCTTCAGCGCCATCTCTTTTGTAAGCTTAAAAAACACTCATTATCAGTTACCTTAATTTACCTTAAAATGCCGTAGTATGCACGGCGCCTGGAATAGAACGGTGTTCAGATCTTATGTATATACATATGTCAAATTTTTTACGTCACTGGTGGTCCAGCTGATTTTTGTAAACAAAAGTTAGATATGATATGAACAACTAATATTTTTTAAATTTTTTGAAAACAAAGGCAATTTTCCTACTGTTTTTAGTATATTCTTAAAAAATAATATTTTTGAGTCATACATACCAGTCGTTATTTTTTTTAGCCGCTTCATTTTTCTTTACACAAAAATTATTAATATTAACTAGAATTTTTGATGCTCTTTAAGATGCTTAAATCATCGCATTTTCGAGTTTTTTTGAAAAACATAAAACCAATTTTAATTTAAAGAGGCCGCATTTTATAATTTGCAAAAATTCTACCAGTTTGCCAATTTAAACTTTTATCTATCACTGGTGGACATTTAAGTTGAAACACCCAGTATATAATTTAAGAATGGTCCTCATCAGTTTTTTTATAAATTATATTGCAAGTAACAAAAAACTATACCTATCTATTTATAGAATAGTTATATAATAATTTTCTTTAACTTTTTTACTGTTTTTCGACTCTCAACAGTCCCTGTATCATCAAGTTTTCGTTTTATTGTGGATTCATTTTGCTTTTTGGTATTATAAATTTGATTCCTATCATCACTCTTTTTTTTAGAAATAAATTTACCAATTTATAGGAAATAGAAACTTTTTTAAATATAAATTTAGTGGATCACTTTACAATATTTGTTTTAAATTTTAAATTGCTACCATGCAATTTTATGAACCATTTTTCTATTTTGTTAACATTTTCTTTCCATGATGGTGAAGGCTCAGTTAAGCCTCCAAAAGAAAGGCTTCTTAGTAGGTTTATTTTCATATGTATAGCAACCAAGTTTAGGGAACTCATTGTGATGCTTTCGTGCTAAAAATCCTGCAATATACAGAAGATGAAGTAGATGAACTATCACTAAATTTGTAATGTAAAATTTAATTTAGTTAGTCTTTAATACATTTATAGCAAGCACAGAACAGGTATAAACACTACTTACAAGATGACAAGACCCAAATGTATAAACAGCGTTTGACTGCTGATTCCTAGGAAACTGTCAACGATTATAAACACACAGGATTGCCTATTAGCTCGAATCTTTCAGCGGTAGGCGGCGCCTTGCTTACGTCACTAGTGGACCTCTACTCAGCGCGCTTCATTTAATACACATTGCAATCGTGAGTTTTTCCCGTTTTTTTCTTGCTTATTTGCAAACAAATTTTTTATTCGCGTTAGTAAATATAATTAATAATTTCATTCATTTAAAACAAATGATTTGATAAATCAAGAGTTTGCTCTGAGAGCTGAATTTTTCTACCCAGACGATATGTTGGAGTTTCTTTTTTAAATAGTTGAAAGTTTTAGAATAGAAGTAGGATTTTTTCTAAACGTTTAATCAATTTAAATCATTAGATGTATAATGTATTGTTTTTGTTGCGGATATAATAAAATACACTTATATTATGTAGTAACAAAAAGGTATTTATTTGATATTACAGATCTAAAATTGCAATATTTATTATATTATTATGTCAAAAACCAGTTAGTTTTTGGAGAAAACAGCCAAATAAGATGTGTTTTTCAACTTCTTATGCTTTAAATCAATAGATTTAAAAAAAAAATTCATATGATTTACATTGTTTGTGTTATGAGTTGTTTTTATCCCACCCAGCGCCTGTTTACACTCCTTCTCCTGTAACATGTTTCTGAAAACTTCTATAAAGAGACTAAAAAAACTTAAGAAAAAAACTGAAACTAAACTTGAAGAAACTGTCTACAAAATATAAACTTTCCAAAAATCAGTTTAATAAAAGAAGTACGTTTGCAGCATAATTACCAATTTTCTTCAATGTGATTAATTTAATGAGCAAGGAGTTTCCAAAAAAGTTTATATAAATATTTTATAAAAGCAGTGGCGCATCCAGGAATGGGTCATGGGGGGGGGCGAGGCCTCTTGGGGGGGGGGGGGGGGGGGGAAAGCCGCATGATGTCGAATTTTAAGCTATTTTTTGTGTGTTTTCATGAAATATGTGGAAAATATGTAAAAAAATCCAAGGCTTGTGGGGGGGGCCGGGCCCCAAAGTTTACTGAAAAAGAGAACACACAGCTTTTATTTCAACAATAAATTAATGTGCTTTGTTTATATAAATTCACTTAATTCACATTTCTAAAGGTTTATTTACCTCCTAAATAGTCAACCACACCGTCAAATTAATGAAAAAACGCAAAAAAACGGAGATAAAAACGTCAAAAACACTTTAAAATCACACGAACTCTGAATACAAATAAAGCAACTGGTCCGCTGGTGACGTAAGCAGGCAGTGTTCTGTCGCTTGAGCGACGCTAACATAGAGTTAAATGGAAAGAAGCAATCCTGTGTGTTTATAATCGTTGGGAAACTGTGACGTTGCTCTGACGTCACGGCCGTCATGACACCAAGTTACCAGACAACCGATTTATTTACGGACCATGTGTATGGGGCGCTATAATTTTCGTAGTAACTATTATACCTGATTAAGTTCTTTCCTGTCAAATCCACTTAGAACAAAAATAACGTTTTCACAGAAACTTTGCTCGATTCTCAGGAAATAGCAGCCCCACGATAAAAACTTCATCACCTTGTTGTTGGGCAGAAATTGGTTTACGCCTAGGGATCTTGCTAGCCACTAAAAAAAATAATTATATTTTAAAGGGTGATTTAAATTGAGGGTTTTTTAGGGGCTTATGATACTTCGAGCGGAACAGAAGAGAAGTTTTAATGTGAAAACCGTATTTTAATACATCAACCCATTTAGTCATCTGTTTCTCATGTGGAGGACCTGAATCTCCCACAAAATTGCCACATTTGGATCACCCTGTACATTCTTTCTCTCTGTCTCTCTTAAGACTAGTTTAGAGTTTACATAAGAAAAAAAAAAGCAAGACTTACCTCAATGTCATTGGAAACCTCAATGTCATTGGAAAAAGGCGCCAAAGATATGATACGAGATCTGGTTCGTCCCGCCTTCCTTTTTGTAAATATGTTCTTTTTACTATAATTTACCAAATTGGTTCGAATTAGGCTATTTGGTGATTTACTAGAGCATTTTCTATTTTTTGTTTATTTAGTATTAATTAACTAATTAAGTACTTAAAATTACTGGGTTATTTGCATTTGAAACTCCCGCGGTTTTAAAGGCAAATATTACAATTTGCTATAATCAATTTACTTTACATAAAATGCATTTTGAATTACTAAGGTTCCTAGTTCCTTTAATATGGACCTTCGTAATCTCATTCCCTCCTACTTATTCCCTTTTCTCCTACGCCTATGGATTAACGACGCCACTGGGCGACATGTGGGAGAATGAACGCAGCAGCGATACCTGCTGCCGGACCACAGAGAACCGTTTCGCCTTCGAACGATAATACACGCGTGTTAGCGACTCTCCTACCACATTCATGTGGGGTGCAAAAAGCACGGTTTAACAGCGTGTCCTCCCATGAGTTCCGCTTCCTGTATAAAAATGGTAAGTGAAAATGCATTATTTTTACCTTACATACATTTGTTTATTGCTACACTAACCTAGAAGGTAAACTAGACCATTTCAGAATCCCTTGTACCAGCTTAGCCTATGACCTTATTCCCTTAAAATTACAGTCCACATCTGACACCGTTAAATTCCAGACAACTCTCCTATCTGGACCACCAGGGAGCCCCATTTTTGATCCTTAGCGACCCGGATTTCTGGAATCGTTTTTTTTTGCCTTTTTAGGTTAGTTTTTTTTACTGGTTTCAAATGCAAGAAAAACCCTTGTTTTTCCTAAATGCCTTTTTTACTGGTTTCAAATGCAAGAAAAACCCTTGTTTTTCTTACATGCCTACTTTAGAAAACCCCTAGGTTTCTAAAATACATTTTGCGATTTTTTTTTTGTGTAAAACCAAATGCAAGAAAAACCCTTGTTTTTCTTACATGCCTACTTTAGAAAACCCCTAGGTTTCTAAAATACATTTTGCGATTTTTTTTGTGTAAAAATTAAATATTTTTAACAATAAATTTAGCCTTTTCATGCGAAAAACCAAACACAGATAAAATCTGTAAACTACTATGCTTTTTTTTGTTTCGAATAAATCAAGTTTTTTCGTTTCTTTTTTGTAAAAAAAAAACCGTATGGAATTTGGGTGTTTTTTTGTTTGTCACTGGAAATAGTTTAAAATAGTGTCTGCAAAGTGCTATTATTTTAGCCGTTGTGCCTTCACATTTGTGGATTGCTATAATTATATCCAATTTGCTCGAAAAAAATCTCCAAATTGCCATATTCATTTTTGCTTATTGCAAATTGCTATGACTATATCCGATTGCGGATGCTTTACTATATTCGTTTTTGCGTAAAAATTGCTATGAATATATCTATTTCTAATTTACTATTATAATATCTGTCTGCAAATGGCTATGATTGTATCCATTTTTTGCGTACATAATAAATTTTGAAGGAAATTTAATTCTTAACTTGAGAATTTGTTTTCGTGTAAAGGCAGATAAATAGTTTTACCAAATTAAATGCTTTTGATTTGTAGGTATTTATTTTTAAAAGTAGGTACCTACTTATTTGAATTCGCGAGGCGAAGATAAAAAAACTTATACACAAGTTTTTTTGTTATCATTAGTTTGCATCGGGTATTTTCTTTACTTTTGTGCGCTTATAGTTTGATTATTGTAATTAAACGTAGGACATTAACATTTATACAGGGTGTCCAAATTTTGATTTTTTTTTCAGTTTACCTAATTTTTGTCAATTATTTTTTGGATTTTTTTTTAAATCATGTCTAGTTCGGATAAAATTTTAAAGGCTAAAGCCTTGCGCTATAGTGCGATTTCACAGCTAAATTTGATCATTGAATCCGCGACCCTCGCAAAAAATGACCCTGCCTATCACAGCGGTTTTAAAGTCAAATTTCGGACATTGTCAAAAATCAAAAAAGATTTTGAAAAGCACCATAATACTTTGTTGACGTTGGTAGCCTCTGATGAGGATCGCTTAGTAGTAGAAAACAAAGTGGCTATGGACTTTTGCAAACGCTGTGACGAGATTTCCACTATATTTTACGAACTTTTCGAACTACCCTTTGAAGATGGAGGGCTTTTGAGCAGTACGATAAATCCCATGGGCAGTCCCTGTGCCTCCACAGACCAGCATGGTTTACTGCCTAGGATAAAAATACCTCTTTTTCAAGGGGAATTTAAGGAGTTTCCAACCTTTTTGCAAGCCTTTAATGCTACCGTGCACAATAATAGGTCGCTGGGAAACTTTGAAAAATTCAATTTGCTTTTTTCTAATTTAAAGGGCCCTGCCCTGGATGTCATTTCTGACATTCCTATCCTTGCTGAAAATTATTTAAATGCCTACCACACCTTGGTGGATAGGTATACAAATAAACGATTACAAGCTTACCTTCACTGGAAGGCAATTGAAGGCTTCTCTCCTCTTACTAAAGAGAATGCTACGAATTTGAGGAATTTGCTTGATTGTTTTTCGAAAAACTTAAGTGCTTTAAAAGTCATGGGTTTTAAAACGGAGTTTTGGGATTATATTATGGCACAAATGCTCTTGGATAGGTTGGACCCAACCACGCGCAAGGCATTTGAGCAAAATTATTGCTCCAATGAGATCCCCTCTTATGATAAAATTCGTGCTTTTGTTTCTAGCCATTGCATTGCGTTGGAACAAATACAACAAACTCAAGATTACTTAAAAAATAAAGATTTGTCAATTTCAAGTCAGAAAAATCAAGCAAAGTTTCAAAATCGATCTGCTTTGTTTGCTAATACTCAGAGAGCCTCCAAAAATGCCTCCCAGTCTCCAAATGGCCAAAGTGGCTTAAATAATACTCCAAACCCTCAAAATTTTTGTTTTCTCTGTAAAAGTGGCGATCATATAATATACAGATGTCCTAATTTTTTGGCGAAAACTCCCCAGCAACGTTTTGAGATTGTTAAACAACATAAAGCGTGTGTCAACTGTTTGGCCTCAAAGCATAATTTACCCCAGCAATGCAAATCAGAAAAAAGATGTTTACATTGTGGCCAATTTCATCACAGTCTCTTACATTTTTTTCCTATTAATTCTACACCTAGTTCTGCGAGTAGCCCCTCTACTTCTGCAGTGCAACCCCCGAGGAGCCCCGTGGCTACCGAATTTAATAGAACCACTAACACCATTGTTACTGGTATGTCTTTAAATGATCGCGAAGTACTTCTCTGTACCGCTTTAATACAAATACAGGATGTTTTTCAAAATTGGCACACAGTGCGCGCCATCTGTGACTCTGGTGCTCAATCTTCATTTATATCTAAGTCATGTGCTGATAGTTTGGGCCTTCCTAAATTTAATATCGCCATGACTCTACAAAGCTTAGATCGAATGACAACTTCGGCAAAATCTGGAATTAATTGCAATATATCCTCTTTGCGTGATAATAATTTTGTTTTTAATTTTGATGCGATAATACTCGATAAAATTTGTAGTGATTTACCTCATTCCTCATTTTCGATTAAAAGTTTTCCTTTTCTCGCCAACTTAGCACTAGCTGACCCAGGCTTTAATAAAAGCGATAAAATTGATTTATTGTTGGGCGGCGATGTGTACCCTTACATTTTGCTAGATGGTCGTTTGTCTACGGGACCCAACAACCCCGTCTGCATTAATACTATTTTTGGGTGGGGAATAATGGGCAATCTTTCACTTTCACCTTCAACTACAAATCAAATTAAAACATTTTTTACTACGTCAATGAACGATTCTTTTGTCAATTTAGATAAAAATCTACAACGATTTTGGCAAATAGATGACATACCTAATGTCAAGGCCATTGACCCCGAAGATGAGTTTTGCGAAAATTATTTTTTGAAAACTACCTCAAAAAATGAGGAGGGGAGATATATTGTATCTTTACCATTTAAAGTTACTGCTCCAGATTTTGGCGACACTCGATCCATTGCCGTACGTCGTTTTTTCTCCCTTGAGAAGAAATTGCTACAAAACCCTGATTTTTATGCTGCCTACAGCTCTGTTTTACAAGATTATTTAGATAATAATCATATGCAACCGGTTTCTGCACCTTTGCCGACCGAAATTTCAAATCATTTTTATATTGCACACCATGCGGTGTTTAAAAAAGATTCTACTAGCACCCCCCTGAGGGTGGTTTTTGATGCGAGCATGCACGCCCCTGGCAAAATCTCGCTCAACAACGCTGTTTATACTGGGCCCCCTTTACAAAGGGACTTACAAAAAATTTTATTACTTTATCGTTTGCATAAATTTTGCTTTTGTTGCGACATCCGTCAAATGTACAGGATGATTTTAGTTGACCCTAGTCAAACTAATTTTCAAAGAATAGTTTGGAGGTTTGATCCTAACCAGCCTATTCAAGACTTCGAAATAAATAGAGTTTTATTCGGGGTCTCTTGTAGCCCCTTTTTGGCTATCAGAACTTTGCTGCAACTTGCTAGAGAGCATGAGGACCTTCCTCTTGCCTCAAAAATCATTGAGGAGGCAGTTTTTGTCGATGATGTGATTTCGGGAAGTGATGACTTTTTTAAGGCCACTGAGATGAAAAATCAATTAATCGAGCTACTTAGCCGAGGTGGATTCGAATTGCGTAAATGGGCGAGCAATTGTCCCGAGTTACTATCCGATCTTCCTGAGTCACACATTTCGATGAAGGCTCTTTCTCTCGATTTAGATGCTGAAAATTCAACTTTGAAAATTCTCGGTTTAAATTGGAACCCTCATACTGATGAATTTTTTTATACTTTCGACTGTTCTCTCCAAACATGCACTAAAAGAACAATTTTAAGTAATTTGGCCCGCATTTACGACCCTCTGTCTTTTTTGGCGCCAATAGTTCTAATTTTAAAATTAATTGTTCAATACTGCTGGGCAGAAGACTTAAACTGGGACGACCCTGTCAGTCCGGAAATTGTTTTTAAATGGGAAAAATTTAAAAATGAATTAAAGTTTTTGCATTCTGTTAAAATTCCTCGTCAAATAATTTTGCCTAATGCTAGTCAAATCCAGCTAGTAGGATTTTGCGATAGTTCAGAACGGGCCTATTGTGCTGTCGCTTATATTCGAATTTTTTATTCTGATGGAAACATTAAAGTTTTTTTTGTTTGTAGTAAATCTAGTGTCGCACCGTTGCGTCGTAAACTAACTTTACCAAGACTAGAGCTTTTAGGAGCTGTTTTGTTGGCTAAATTAATGGATTTTTTACTAGAAACGTTCTCGGAAAAAATTAAATTTGATAAAATTCTTGCTTTTACTGATAGCACAGTGACCTTATCTTGGATTCAGGGATCTCCTCACAAATTTAAAACATTTGTTTCGAATAGAACTGCCTATATACAAGGAAGAATTAGCCCTGAGTTTTGGCATTATGTTCCTACTGAACAAAATCCTGCTGACTGCGGTACTAGGGAAATGTATCCCTCTGATTTACAAAGATTTTATTTTTGGTTAGAAGGGCCTTCTTTTCTAAACCAACCTACAAATACTTGGGATTTTATGACAGTTACTTACGATGGGAATGCAGTTTTGGAAGAACAGCGAAAAAATATTTTTAACGTTCTTACTTGCGAACAAACAGTTGAATATTATGTAAACAACTTGTTTGAAAAATACAGTTCTCTTTTTAAAATTAAGAGAATAGTTGCTTACTTTTTGCGAGGGTTACAAAAGTTTAAAAATCCCTCATACAATTTTGCTACTGATTACCTTACAAATCAGGATTACTACAAAAGCTTACTTTTTATTTCGAAATGCGTACAATCTTTTTCTTTCCAAAAAGAAATTGAATTACTAAAAGATAAGAAACAGCTTCCAAAAGCTTTTCAAAAATTATGTCCATTTTTGCATAATGAAAGCTACGATTTGCTTCGTGTTGGAGGCCGTTTATGCCATTCAAATTTATCATACGATAAAAAATTTCCAATTCTTTTGCCTTCTAGTGCAAAATTCACTGAATTACTGATTTTAGATTTGCATCGCAGCAATCTTCATTGTGGTATACAGACCACAACTTTTTTACTAATGCAAAACTTCTGGGTATTGTCTGCTAAAAGGGTAGTGAGAAAAGTTTTAAGTTCTTGCCATACTTGCTGGAAAACTAAACCTAACTCCCTTCAACCCCCTATGGGTAACCTACCGAAATTTAGAGTTTCCGAAGCAAAGGTGTTCGAAAATGTAGGTATAGATTTTTGTGGTCCGTTCACGATTACTCTTGGTCGGACCAGAGGTGCAAAAACCATGAAAGCATATGTCTGTTTATTTATCTGTTGCGCTGTTAAAGCCGTGCATTTAGAGTTAGTCTCTGATATGACATCAGAAGCCTTTCTGGCTGCTCTGCGCCGCTTCATAGCTAGAAGAGGACTATGCTCAAAGATCTCTTCAGACTGCGGGACCAACTTCGTGGCCTCTGAAAAATACTTGCGACAAATTTTTTCTGATTGCGTGAAGGGGGAAGGTATAGTTTGGTCTTTTAACCCACCTGCTGCTCCCCACATGGGAGGCATTTGGGAATCAAACATTAAATCTTTAAAGGCTCATCTTCACAGGGTAGTTGGAAATCAAATACTCACCTATGAGGAATTAAATACGGTTTTAACCCAAGTTGAAGCCATAATGAACTCACGTCCTTTATGTGCCTTAAGCACCGATCCTACTGATCTGGCGGTCTTGACTCCTAATAATTTTTTAAATTTGAGGCCTCCAGGTACAATACCCGATCCAAACTACTGCGATATTGCGTTAAACAGGCTGTCCAGGTGGCAACTGTTGCAAAGAATGCACCGCGATTTTTGGATTCGCTGGCATCGCGAATATTTGCACACTTTGCAACAGCGAGCCAAATGGCACCAACCTCTTGCTTCCATTGATATTGGTACTATGGTACTGATCAAAGATGAAAATTCCACTCCATTGGATTGGCCCCTAGGCCGCATTGAAGACCTTATTAAAGGTTCTGATAATGTTCCACGGGTTGCTATTGTAAAGACTACTAAAGGTACCTACAAACGGCCTTTGGTAAAACTATGCGCCCTGCCTACAAATTAAACTCTCTGAAATGCCCCTGGGCATTCTCAGGGGGGTGGGAAATGGTTCGTCCCGCCTTCCTTTTTGTAAATATGTTCTTTTTACTATAATTTACCAAATTGGTTCGAATTAGGCTATTTGGTGATTTACTAGAGCATTTTCTATTTTTTGTTTATTTAGTATTAATTAACTAATTAAGTACTTAAAATTACTGGGTTATTTG
This sequence comes from Aspidapion aeneum, assembly GCA_963576565.1. NCBI lineage: Eukaryota > Metazoa > Arthropoda > Insecta > Coleoptera > Brentidae > Aspidapion > Aspidapion aeneum. The sequence continues at coordinate 145,095,103 of OY755039.1, read as the reverse complement.
CATTTGAAACTCCCGCGGTTTTAAAGGCAAATATTACAATTTGCTATAATCAATTTACTTTACATAAAATGCATTTTGAATTACTAAGGTTCCTAGTTCCTTTAATATGGACCTTCGTAATCTCATTCCCTCCTACTTATTCCCTTTTCTCCTACGCCTATGGATTAACGACGCCACTGGGCGACATGTGGGAGAATGAACGCAGCAGCGATACCTGCTGCCGGACCACAGAGAACCGTTTCGCCTTCGAACGATAATACACGCGTGTTAGCGACTCTCCTACCACATTCATGTGGGGTGCAAAAAGCACGGTTTAACAGCGTGTCCTCCCATGAGTTCCGCTTCCTGTATAAAAATGGTAAGTGAAAATGCATTATTTTTACCTTACATACATTTGTTTATTGCTACACTAACCTAGAAGGTAAACTAGACCATTTCAGAATCCCTTGTACCAGCTTAGCCTATGACCTTATTCCCTTAAAATTACAGTCCACATCTGACACCGTTAAATTCCAGACAACTCTCCTATCTGGACCACCAGGGAGCCCCAAGATCTGACATGTGACATATAGGCAACGAGGGCCAACATTATAGCCAATTTGATACGTCGGACTTTATCTGGCTCGGTGGATGACACATAAGAAGAAAAGAGAGAGACTTACCGCAATGTCATTACAGAAAGGCGCTAAATATTTGATAGGAGATCTGAGATGTGATATATAGGCAACGGTATCGCAAAGTCGATATGCTGAACTTTATCTAGCTGAGCTGATGCCACATATAAAGAAAAGAGAGAGACTTATCGCAATGTCATTAGAAACAGGTGCTAAAAATCTGATAGGAGACGTGACATGTGACATATAGGCAACGGTATAGTCAACTCGATATGCCGGACTTTGTCAGGCTCATTTAATGCTACATAAGAAGAAAAGAGAGAGACTTACTGCAATGTCATTAAAAACAGGCGCCAAAAATCTGATAGGAGATTTGGCATGTGACATATAGGCAAATAAAGCCAACGTTTTAGCCAAGTCGATATGCCGGACATTGTCTGGCTCAATTCATTCCACATAAGAAAAGAGAGAGACTTACCTCAACGGCATTGGAGAAAGGAGGTGAAAATCTGATCGGACATGTGATATATAGGCAACAGTCAACTCAATATGACAGACTTTGTCTGGCTTATTTGATGCTACATAAGAAGAAAAAAGAGAGACGACTTACCGCAATGTCATTAGAAAAAGGCGCCAAAAATCTGATAGGGGATCTGACATGTGACATATAGGCAACAGAAGCCAAGGTTATAGCCAAGTCGATATGCCGGACTTTGTCTGGCTCATTTAATGCTACATAAGAAGAAAGGAGAGAGACTTACCGCAATGTCATTAGAAAAAGGCGCTAAAAATCTGATAGGGGATCTGGCATATGACATATAAACAACAGGGGCCAACGTTATAGCTAATTCGATATGTCGAACTTTGTCTGGCTCATTTAATGCTACATAAGAAGAAAGGAGAGAGACTTACCGCAATGTCATTAGAAAAAGGCGCCAAAAATCTGATAGGGGATCTGACATATGACATAAACAACAGGGGCCAAGGTTATAGCCAAGTCGATATGCCGGACTTTGTCTGGCTCATTTAATGCTACATAAGAAGAAAGGAGAGAGACTTACCGCAATGTCATTAGAAAAAAGCGCCAAAAATTTGATAGGGGATCTGACATGTGACATATAGGCCACAGGGGCCAACGTTATAGCCAAGTCGATATGCCGGACTTTGTCTGGCTCATTTAATGCTACGTAAGAAGAAAAGAGAGAGAGACTTACCGCAATGTCATTAGAAAAAGGCGCCAAAAATCTGATAGGGGATCTGACATGTGACATATAGGCAACAGGGGCAAAGGTTATAGCCAAGTCGATATGCCGGACTTTGTCTGGCTCATTTAATGCTACATAAGAAGAAAAAAGAGAGACGACTTACCGCAATGTCATTAGAAAAAGGCGCCAAAAATCTGATAGGGGATCTGACATGTGACATATAGGCAACAGGGGCCAACGTTATAGCCAAGTCGATATGTTGAACTTTGTCTGGCTCAGTGGATGCCAAGACGAAAAACATCGAAGTGCCCATAGAGTGCCCGATGTATGTCAAATTTTGTTGGCCTGTTGCGTTGTGAATGTGCTCGAAGTAGACTGGTAGGTCTTTTTGACCCATTTCATGCCAACTAAAAAAAAAGAAACTGTATTACTGTATATATTAAATATTATAATATATTAACTTTATCCTTTATTAGTGTGACATTAAACGACAGATGTCACGTGATATTTAGTCCTTTAATTAAAAAAGTTTTTTAAATTCACGGGTACGAAATTCCACGTTTGTTAGTATTTATTTTTTCGCCTGCTTTTGTTTGTTGTTTCTCTCGTATCTCGGTAGATGGCGTTTCTTGCGATAGTTTTCTCACTATTTACTTAAGATTAGAGACAAAACCGTCTAATTAACTTCGCAAGAATTGTCACATTGACCTAGCAGTGTTCTGAGGAGTCCCATAAGGACGAAACAGTTAACTGTCAACACTTATTAGGTGTCCATTAGATCTTGGACCCCCGTGAGGTTAAGCTTTCAAGCTACCCACGGAAAAATATGAGAGAAACAAAAACTTCTTTTTGAAATTCCACGTTTGTTAATATTTTAATAGTTTTTAATTAAATCGGTGAGTGGAAGAAGGGTCCAAGCGCAGAAATACACATTTTACAGGAAACGAAAAAAAAAAAATTCAAAAAGGAAGAAAAATTTTGCGTTGTTGTGCACAGGAAAGTTTATTCCATATGCTAGTTTTACAAAAAAATAAGATTTATTATCTAACCGGAAATGTGACTTTGCCAAAAAAAATACGATTTTGGACCCTTCTTCCACTCACCGATTCAATTAAGGTTTCTGTAAATAAAAAAAACAAGATTTTTTTACCTGAAATTCCAAAATTTTGTGTCTTCTATACTCCAATTGACGTGAGCCTTCGAATAAACATTTCCTCTGGCATTTCCCAACCAAACGTCATACCCGTTATCAGCCAACAAAAATCCTGAAATAAAAGTTATTGTTTTGATACTTCACAAACTAAATTCCAAAAAAATTTCATTTATTAAATTTAAAAAAACACAGAGTAACAATTTCTTTATATAAAAAATTCACAAACGCCCGAGATTGCTCTCAAATCACATGGTATATAGGGTGTCCCAAGGATGGCAAATAAAAAATCGGGGCTGGGTAATTTATCTAAATTTTTGAAAAAATACAAATTTGGATAATACGTCAAGATTTGCATTTTCTAAACTTTTTGAATAAGTCAAATAAATAACAAGAATCTTTCAATTACCGATACTAAGTAGGAGTAATCAATTTTTTAATGAAAAGTTACATTTTTATATCCTTACTGTGGGGGAGTGAGATAGAGGGACATACATGTGACGAAATGAAGAAATACGAATCATAACATAAACATTTCATGTAAAAAAAGCTAGGTACGCGAAAATAGTATTCCGTAAAAAGAATTGAGATAAAAGTAAAAGCCAAGTTCTTCAATACAAATTTCAAAATTAAAGGTTCTTACTAGTTCAGAAATTTTGTACCACCAATAGAAACAACTACTCCGAGGGAAATTACCCCTACCGGCATTGAATTATACTGCTGGCTTGATGCTTTCGTTGGGAACTTGTTAAAACTGTTTGGTTTTCACTATCTCCAACGTCGATCACAGGGATACGAGTGATCCCCGTCTGGAACACGTCCTGATAGTCAGGAACAACTGATCCATGCCAATCCACGACCGGACCGGTTTCGACCTTTTGGGCCATCCTCAGGTGAATGTAGGCGATAGCTCCGTGTAGAGCATAAGTTTGGTACCACCAACAGAAACAACTACTCCGAGGGAAAATACCCCTACCGGCATTGAATTATACTGCTTATATTTTAATTTTAAATTAGTAAAATATGTGGAATATTGTTAAAAACTGTTGCAATGCCTTATTAAAAATTTTGAGGTTTCTTAATTTTTTCCTATGGTTTTAAGCTCAGCTTTCCTGGAAGTGGGCAATGTTACTTTTACATAACTTTACATTTATAGGGAAGGGAAGTAAATTATAATTTTGCTGTTTTTAAATTTTTTCCTACAGTTTTATCATAGTTCCTATCGGCCTTCCAAAGCTCAGCTCTCTAGCGTTTCTGGAAGTTGGCAATGTTACTTTTACATAACTTTACATTTATAGGGAAGGGAAGTTAATTAAAATTATGGGGTTTTTTAATTTTTGTCTATAGTTTTATCATAGTTCCTATCGGCCTTCCAAAGCTCAGCTCCTAGCGTTTCTGGAAGTAGGCAATGTTACTTTTACATAACTTTACATGTATAGGGGAGGGGAAGAAATTAGAATTTTGGGTTTTTTTAAATTTTTTCCAAAGGTTTGGTCATAGTTTCTATCAGTGTGCCAAATTTTAGCTTTGTAGCATGTCTGGAAGTACAGTAGAATTTTGATGATCAATTTCTCTAGTCGGGAGTAGGGTCAGTGTAGCACGAGATATTCGTCTAGGCTTCCTGGATGCAGTGACCCTAGTCGGGAGATTTGATTATTGCCCCCTAGCGAGGAGCTAAAGAAACAAAATTTTTTAGGTGAATTAGCAAAGCCCGATTTTGTTATAATTTTTTTCCTCCGAAGTCATAGCTGCAGTAGTTTCTAAGATAAATCCGGCTGGCCTCTTTAATGGGACACCCTGTATATATGGTTAAAAGTTATACTTACCAAGTGATGTATTTCCATTAATCAGCCAATCAGCGCTGCTCCCTAGCAAGCCATGTTGGAGAAAAATGGGTTTGCCTCCTTTAGTGCCGTTTTTTCCTCCCGGTATTCTGTGCATTGTCAGCAAATAGCCATCCTCGGTTCGCACGATGTGTGATTCCGAGGGGTATCCGTGACGAGCTATTAGTTGAGGCTACAATGTGAATATTATTATACAGGGTGTTCCATAACTTAGGGACCATAGAGCAGCAGTTGATAGAGGAGGTTATTTCTGATAAATAAGTTTATATAACATGGGTGTCAACATTTATCTGTTTTTAAGATATACCATTTTTACAGTTAAGGGAGTGGGAGAAAAGGGGTTTTACAAAAAACAAAAATCTGTCACAGCTAAATTAATACTTAGCTAATTGGGATCCAAAAATGTAGTATTCCTTTTTTTGATAGAATTAGATGTTGAGGAGATACAGGCTGTCAAAATGATTTGTAAAAATAATAATTAAAAAAAAAATTAGTTTTGCCTTTTTATTCTTTTTTAAAATATTAACAATATTTTTTATTATGTCTCCCTAAGGACTTATTTTTATTAACAAAAAATATTAAAAAACATTGCGTTTAATATGGCATTTTGAAACCTTATACCAAAAAAATAGTTTTTCTTGAAAAAATTTGACCACATAATTTTTTTTTTAATTATTTTTATTTCAGATTATTGGTCTTGTTCTTAATACACAACTTTATCAAATTTCATGTTTTTACTGCGTTTTTTGAAAAAATTATCAAAAAAGTTTAAAAAATCGCCAACTTTGATGCTCTGTATCTCGACAAAGAAATAGTTTTGACCCATGCATTATATAAACTTTTTTATCAGGAATGACCTCCTCTATCCCCTGTTGGACTATGGCCCCTAAGTTATAGGACACCCTGTATACAGTGTCGAACAGCCGAATTTAATAAATTCGATAACGAATAATTGAGGGCGTGTTGGAAAAAATGCTTGGACACGTCGCACAGAGGGGCAAAATCAAGAAAACATGCTATTTAGTGCAGAACTCATTTACTGAAAACAATTTTTTAATAATCGCTTTACCATAGCAAGTTTTGGATAGTCAAACGTCAAACAAATGAATAAGATATAATTTTTGAGATAACTTTTTGACAGTTAGCAGCTGTTTGCCATAATAAATAGCATAGGCCAACGAAAAAAAGTTGTAAAAAGTTGTCTCAAAGATATAGATATGGGGTTTAGCATGTTTAGGAATTAGCATGTGTTATACCCTGTTTTCACCAATGCATGCCCACTCAGGGCTATCAAAACGGACGGGCCACGATCCTCCACTTTGTTAACGTCACATCCGAGGCTGATTTTTTTTTGATGGTCACGTCACTACACAGCTGATTGTCTTTAAAATATTGAAGTTGGAATGACGGTTCATGAATATTTGATTTTTTTTTAAATTAAGGCGGTTTTGAGATTGTTTTTACTATATTCTTGCAGAATATATTTTTTAAATGTATGGTAATCCAGGGCTATCAAAATGGACGGGCCACGATCCTCCACTTTGTTGACGTCACATCCGGGGCTGATTTTTTTTTTGATGGTCACGTTACGACACAGCTGATTGTCTTTAAAATTTTGAAGTTGGAATGACGGTTCATGGATATTTGATTTTTTGTTAAATAAATCCGTTTTTGAGATTGTTTTTACTTTATTCTGGCAGAACAATTTTTTTTAAATGTATAGTAAGCCCTAATTTTTCATAGCCGCTTCATTAGCTCACACAAAAATTAAGTTTAAAGCAGAAGCGAATGTGACAATCACATATGACAAAGTCAAATACATGTCAAATATAACAGTTGGCATGTGGTACATGGCGGGTAATTTGAATTCAAAATAAGGAATGCTAAATCTTGAAGATTTTAACCTTTTAATCATGTTGCTTCCTTACAAACCTTTGGTGGAATATCGGGATGGTGTCTGAGAATATTTCACTGAAATTTTGCGGAAATCTGTAGTGCCATTTTGAAAATATCATAAAAAAACGTCTGACCTCCCATAAGACCCAATGTAAAATTCAGCCCCGGGAGAACAGCTGATTTTTTCAGGGTCGTGGCCTCTATTTTTATGTTGGCCTTGGGTAATCCTTAATATTTCAGAGCCGCTTCATTAGCTCACACTACAATTAAATTTAAAACAGAATCAAATGTGACAAATACATGACAAAGTCAAATACATGTCAAATATAACAGTTGGCATGCGGTACATGGCGGGCAATTTGAAGTCAAAATAAGGAATGCTAAATTTTGAAGATTTTAACCTTTTAATCATCTTGCATCCTTACAAAAGTTTGGTGGAATATGAGGATGGTGTCTGAGAATATTTCGCTGAAATTTCGGGGAAATCTGTAGTGCCATTTTGAAAATATCATAAAAAAACGTCTGACCTCCCATAAGACCCAATGTAAAAGTCAGCCCCCGGAGAACAGCTGATTTTTTTAGGGTCGTGGCCTGTATTTTTTTGTCGGCCTTGGCCCACCCCGATTCAAAAAACGCATCACGTGATGGACTATGGATTTGCACCAGTTTTAAATGCAGCGTCACCTGATGCGTTTTTTGAATCGGGGTGGGCATGCATTGGTGGAAACAGGGTATTAGGAACACAAATGAATCAACTTTGTCATAATTTTTAATGTTGATCAAGTCTGGTTAAAATAATTTTAATTATGTCAGATAATCACTATGGTGAGTAGATTATTCTCGTATAAAAAAATGCGGAATTTTTTGTGGTTTTTCTTCAAGTTGCCATTTATGTAAAATCTTTCAAAAATTTAATATTTTCTAATTTACGTGGACAAAAAGTAACTTGTCGCGGGCCAGTTTTGATGCATGTCGTTTTTTATTGAACCTTTCTTTTTAAAATGGTGCCACATTAAGCTGCATATTTTTGCCCATAAGGCTGGAATTAATTTTTAAATATTCAAATTTTTCTGCAAATTATGTGTTTAAATTGTAGTACCTCTAGATATTTAAAATATAAAGTACTAAATACATATATACATCTACACATATTATTAGTATACTCATTATGTATTAAGGAATAAAAGTCACACCTTATCCCGAGGCAAAAAGTTTGTAGCCTGAGCGTAGCGAGGTATATAATTGGCCAATAGCTAAAAAGACACTTTAATTACGAATTTTAGGAGATATTTTATAAACTTTTGGATTTTTCTGCTCTAAAATCATATAAAATTATAATTATGTGGTTTTCAGCTACTTTACTTAAAACATTATGTCTGATAGAGCCTTCTATTTTAAATTTTAAGGATAGAAAGTGACAGTTTTATCGCTAAAATAAAAATTAAGGGTCCACTACTCTGCGATAACAGTGACACTTTTTATCTCGAGGTAAAAAGTTTTTAGCACGAGCGTAGCGAAAGCTACAATTTGTCAAAGGATAAAAATACTTTTTTATAACGAGGTTTATACATTAATTTTACACTCTTAGACCGAGCTTTTTTTATTTCATTAACTGATTTATTAATATAATTAAATTATTTTTTGTTCTGTTTGGTATAGTATATAAATATGATAATTTATAAAAAATGCAGACTTTTCAAAAAACCCCTGTTTAAAAACATATTTCCCAAAAATACCCGATATGCCGAAGTTTAAAGCCATAGTTTCTGAGATATTAGCTCGTGTTAATTTTAGTATCCTTATTCCAAATTATGTTAGTCCCCATGTATTAACAGTGACAATGCCATGATGTGACACGACATATAAACTTTGTTGTCCTAACCGGTTGTCATTTTGAGCGTCATTTAAAAAAATGTACATGTGGACTAACATAGTTCGAAATAAGGACACTGAAATTAGCCCAAAAGTATATTCCAAGCCTAATCTATTAATTAAATAATATAAGGAGCATCCAATTTACAAAACCTATAAATTTGAGCGCCTGTTAAATACGGTAAGCATCATGAATAAAGTCAAGATACAATTTAAAAGTAAAAATTTCGCGAATTCGAACACAATTTTTTTATATTCCTATATCAATTATTAATGGTCTAAAAGATTGGGAAAAATATAATGAGACACCCTGTACAGCGTGTCCCATTTTCGATGGGATTAAATGGGAAACTCGGTTATTATTAAAGATATTGATTTTCTGATTGCACCTTACCGTGCTCTTTTTTTAAGCCCTTAAAAATGGCGTAATCAGATTTTTGCTATACCCCGTAGTTTTGCTAATACAGGGAGTTTTTGAAAAAAATTTATTTTTAATAATCCCTTGTATCTCGCTTATTTTGCGAGATATTTTTATTCTGTAAAAACCTTTTCATGGCAACTTTTTTAGAAGAAAATAATGACGTTGTCAACGTTTTAAAATATTGTTTAGTTTTTGAGATATGGTATTTATCATAAAAAAATTAAATACGGACCTGGATTTTTTTTATTACTATTTTGATTGGTTTCATGCTAGTATTATCATTAAATAATAAAAATTTAAAAATTTTTAGTTTTAAGGTAAAAAAAAAATATTTCATATTTAAAAAAAAAATTAGTCCGAACCTGGATATTTCCAACATAAATATAAATTAAAAATTGCTAGTTAAGCAATTTTTAGTTTAACTGTTTTGATACTTAGCATATTAAAATGGTTTACGTTAATTTACAGATTTATTTGAAACAAAGTCTACGAAAAATACAAAAAAAAAACAAATTATAAAAAATAACTAATTTTTCTGATTACCATTATGTGTAAGACATTGTTGGCATTTTTGAGTAATGTTTCTAAACGTATTTTGCATAAACATATTTCTGCCATTTAAATATTGGGATTTTGTTGCTTGAATGAACAGTCAAACATATCACATTTTTCAAAATCTGGATATGGTCGATTTCTAGCCATTTTAAAATAATTGTAAGCCATTCACAAAAATGACAATGTCAATTCCACGCTTTTGTTTTGTAAATTTCACGACCTGCTGTGCTACCATTAAATAATTAGTATGATATTATTTTTGTAACTTTTTAACGTTTTTTACTTTATTTATAAAACTTTTAATTATCATTTTAAAACAGATAAACTAAAAATCGTTCTACTAGTGTGTCTTGCAATTTTTAATTTATAATTACGTTGGAAATTTCCAGGTTCGGACTATATTTTTTTTTAAATATTAAATGGTTTTTTTAACCTTAAATCAAAAAAATATTAAAGTTTTATCATTTTAAGGTAATAATAGCATGGAACCAATCAAAGTAGTAATAAAAAAAATCCAGGTCCGTATTTAATTTTTTTATGATAAACACCATATCTCAAAAACTAAACAATATTTTAAAAAATTGACAACGTCATTATTTTGCTCTAAAAAGTTGCCATAAAAAAGTTTTTACAGAATAAAAATATCTTGCAAAATAAGCGAGATACGAGGAATTAATTAAAATGCAATTTTTTCAAAAACTCCCTGTATTAGCGAAACCACGGGGTATAGCAAAAATCTGATTACACCGTTTTTAAGGGCTCCAAAAAAGAGCACGGTAAGGTGCAATCAGAAAATCGATATCTTTAATAATAACCGAGTTTCCCATTTAATCCCATCGAAAATGGGACACGCTGTACACTAATTACTTGTATTCAACTTACCACATCCAAAAATTCATCAGGATTGTATTTTTCTTCTTCAACTACGGCTTCTGTTGTTGAAAATATTGACCAGGTCAAAATTCCTTTGAAACAGACAAAAATTAAAATACTCTGCCTCAGGTACATTGTTGTTTCTTTTGTATAATACTTTAAAAATTCACTGGTCAGTAGGAACTATTTAGAAAAGATCTTTTAAAAGGTGGTCAAATAACGACTAAAACTGAACTGGATTAAAATTTGCTATATAAATATATACATGCATTTTTAAACTCACATCTCAAAAAGGGCTAGAAGGCACTGATAATCGACCATCATCAGAGTATAAGGAAAGCTGACCCCACTTTTTAGCCATCGATACCGTAGGCAAATATAACAGATCATCAAAAAAGCCTTTTTTTTTCACTCAAAATAGATCTATCTATTTAGATCGACTTCAGATCATCTCTTTTGTATAAACCAAGTTATTGAAAAGAAAATAGCATACGGACAAGAGCTGCATCTGCCTTACGTCGATTTGCAGAAGGCATATGATAGTATACCACTAAATCTACTTTGGAAAGCGTTGGAAATCACAAACATAAGCGTACAACTAATTAAGGCCATCAAAGAGTTATACCGCAATAGTAAGGCAAAAGTTAAAATAAAAGCAAAACTAACCAAAGGCTTTCAAGTAAATAAAGGTCTTAAACAAGGTTGCTGTATCTCGCATACGCTTTTCAAGATATACTTGGAACAAGTCCTTAAAGTATGGAAGAGAAAATGCCAAAACATGAGAATTCCGTTGGACGAAACCACCTTGTATACTTTATGTTTCGCCGATGATCAGATAGTAGTGGCTCAGGATTATGACGACCTCGAATATATGACACGAAAACTAATAGTACAATAAGTGGGGACTAGAGGTTAATCTCAATAAGACAGAGTATATGTGTATCGGTGGAATGAAACAGGATCTAATCTTAAATACCGGGCAGCGAATTCAGTCCTGTGATGAGTATAAATACTTAGGTCTAAAAATTACAGCTGACTGAACACTAGACAAAGCTATAAAAGATCGAAACGTACAAGGAAGAAAAGCAATAACTTTATTAAATGGAATAATTTGGGACCAAAGTGTATCAAAACATAACAAAAAGCTTATATATAACACCATTGTAAAAAGTATTATTACATACGGCTCAGAAGTATGGCCAATCAAGGATAGAACAGCAAAAATGCTTTCCGCTACGGAGATGGACTATTGGAGAAGAGCAGCAGGCAAATCAAAAAGAGAAAGAGTTACAAATCAAAGAATAAGAGAAATTATGACAGTGGGGGAACGTACTTTAGTGGATGATATAAGAACAAAACAACTGGTGTGGTACGGAGATGTACAAAGAATGAATGATGAAAGACTACCTAAACAAATACTACAATGGAAACCAACTGGCCGAAGAAAACGAGGACGACCAAGGAGAAGCTGGAGAGAAGGAATATACAGTGAAATAAGAATAAGAGGCCTAGATGATGAATTATGGGCAAACAGAAACGAGTGGAGATTGGGTATCGGAAGACATAGAACGTTGTTAAACCGATAAATAAATAAATATATATATATATATATATATATATATATATATATATATATATATAGTTTTTTGACAATTACAGAATTTAAAAAATTAATAATTAATTAATGCGGTTTTCGAAAAAACTGTTTTTAAGGCTGATATATCATAGCTTCACTTGAAGTGTGCTAATAGGATAGCTAGGATCGTATTAGTGAAATGATTCGGTGTAGTGGTAAAATTAAAGTTTACATTATGTATTATGTACTTAGTGTGGTCTGTGTGCCTTATTTAACCAATTTAAGAGATCTTTTAATGAATCACTTAAAGTTCAAACTATCAAAAGCTATTTTTATGTACAACAATAAAATAAATTTAATTTTTTTGTTTATAATAATTTTATTTTAAACATGTATGATAAATATATCACAACCGGAAAAGTTTGTTACAAAATAAAATATGTGTTACGAATCGCTTAAATATTTTGTGAACAACAAAGTTGGGTCACTATCATGATTAGAAACAATTTTCTAATCAATAGACATATCACATAATTTCTCTAAATAATAAAAACTCTAACTATGAAATAATATAACAAAAAAAAAGTTAAATGCTCGGGAATTATATTTGGTAAGAATTTAAATTTCAAGGAACATATTAAATATACAGGGTGTTCCAAGTTAGGTGTTTTCGAGTTTTTTCAAAAAATATAAAACAAATTTTAATTTTAAACACCCTGTATTTTATAATTTTTTCTGATAGGTCTTTCTATTCTAAACAAAAATTGTCTTTTGATTTTTTTTCATAAAGTTAAACAAAACGCAGATATTCCAAATTAAATACTCTGCCAATATATGGGCCCCTAAGCTCACACTAGGTATTATAGTTATAGTGTACGTGCGAGCTAATAAAACTAAAACCTGAAATATATCTTGTTCAACTCCAGACTAAATTACCTTTTGTTTGATACCACACAAACCATGTTTGACTTAAACTTAAATTTTTGAAATCTACCCCCACCCTTAAAAAAAACAAAAACTATAATGTATTTTGTTAAACTCCGGACTCAATTACCTTTCGTTTGATATCACACACGCCATATTTTCACTTGAACTCTAATTTTTGGAGAAAAAAAAACTAAAATGTATTTTGTTTAACTCCATACTCAATAACCTTTCGTTTGATATCACACACGCCATATTTTCACATAAACTCTAATTTTTGAAATCTTCCCCCACCCTTTTATTTGGCTTGTGTTCCGTGGATTTTGTTCGTTTTTAAACGGGACCATCTCGACCCAAGACCCAGCCTAGGTACCAAATTTCATTAAAATCGGGCAAGCGGTTTTTGAGTTATGCGCGTTGGTCGTTACAGACAGACATACAGACAGACAGACAGACGGCGCGACAAAAAAGTTTCAAAATCATCTGAAACGCAAAGATATATAAAAAATTTTGAAATCTGAGCAACTTTTTTTTCTCGAAAAAATTAGGATCACCATAGCTCACACTACTATAGTATATGTGTGAGCTAAAATTACACTTAGACCTCTTTCTACCAAATAAAATTTCGATACGTAATCTTTTCGTTATTTTTAGCTTTAAGAAAAAATTAAAAGTGAATTTTGTTTAGAATTAAAAGACCTCTAAAAAAATTATAAAATACAGGGTGTTTAATTATTTTTTTTAAAATATTTTTTGAGAAAACTCGAAAACGCCAAAAAACGAAGCTCAATTTTTTTTTATTTAAGGATCTTAAAAAGCATCAAACATTCTACTAGTTTGCCACTTTAAAGTTTTTTTATCTTTAATAAAAAAAAGTTAGCAATGGTGTTAGTTAAGTTAGCACAACACCCTGTATATTATTTTCTTCCGAGTGTTCTATAGCCTGCTGTTAAATTTCCGGGAATAGGATCTGAATCACCCTGTATATTTGATATAGCTCAGATAACTTACTTTTAGTTTCTGTCTGGATACTCCATTTTTTTACCAAACATACAATTTATCAGTAATAAATATAAGCAACCAACAAAACTTTTCTTATAAGTTGAAATACTCCAAAAAATCACATTGTTTTTTTACTTTAATAATTTTATTTTCTCCCAAATAACACACTAATTTCCTTGATCATAATAACTCCTATTAATTTGAATATTATCCACGTTTTGACAACTCAAAACATGATATTATCTAAGAAACTCGGTGTTTGTTTCTTGCCCTTTCTTCTTTTTTCAATTTTCAAGGAACCAAAACGTCTTTAGATTGAAATTTTGTTCTATTGGTTTGAATGGGTAAGCTTAGGAAATTCTTTAGAATAGATGTGTTTTTTTTTTCTTTTAGGTATCATGTTTCCAATGTTTCTTAGGCTAAAATAGTCCAAAAATCACATTTGTTTTACTTTAATAATTTTATTTTTGAAAAAATAAAAAATATTTTCAGTACCTTAAAAGAAAAGTATATAACCAATGTATCCTTCCTGTACTCACTTATGGATACCAGACCTGGACACTTACACAATCAAACATGGTTAACGTAACAAAAGCCCAAAGATTAATGGAAAAACAAATGTTACATGTAAAGCTAACATATAGAAAAAGGAATGAGTGGAGAAGAAATAAAACAAAAGTAAGGGATTTCAGAGGAGAAGTAGCAAAATTAAAATGGAAATTTGCCAGTCATAATCTCAAACCGAAAGACGATCGATGGAACAAATGTATTGTAAGCTGGAGACCTTGAAAAAAAAATAAAAGAAGTAGGGGAAGACCCAAAATGAGTTGAGCGGACGAATTGAAGAGTGAAGATATTGGGGGAAGCCTAAATAGAATAGAATAATTCCTATTAATTTTAATATTATCCCCTTTTTCACAATTATTCTTCTAACTCATTAAGTTTAAAAACATTGATAGTATCTAAGAAATTCGGTGTTTGTTTCTTGTTTTTCTTTATATTTTAATTTCTAAGAAACCATCTGTAGACTGAAACTGTGTTCTAATCATAAGCTTAGAGAATTGTTTAGAATATATGTGCTTCCTTTTCTTTCAGATATAATATTTTCAATGTTTAATACTTCAAAAATACACAATGTTTTACTTTAATAATTTTATTTTCTCCAAAATAACACACCAATTCCCTTGGTCATAATAACTTTTATTAATTTTAATATTATCCACTTTTTGACATAATTCTTCTAACTCACTATGTTCAAAAACATGATAGTATCGAAGGAATTCGGTATTTGTTTCTTGTTTTTCTGGATTTTTCAATTTCCATGGAACCAAAACATCTTTAGACTGAAATTGTGTTCTATTGGTGTGAATGGGTAAGCTTAAAGAATTGTTTAAAACAGACATTTTTTCTTCTTTTGGAGATATCACATTTTCAGTGTTGGATTTTCGATTTTTTCGATCTTGTTTGATGTAGCTTGACTTTTCTTGGTCTTTGAGTTGATCTTTGGCCCATACGTAAATAAGAGCTCTTCCTCCTACATTTAAGAGTCTGGTTATTTCTTTAATTGCTAGCAACCTCCTTTCCTAAAAGAAATTCAAGGATTTCTTTTTAAAAAAAATTGTAAATCCTAGGTAGTAGTAGTAGTGGTAGTAGTGTGGGGTAGACTCTAGGCCTGGTGAATAGGCACCCTTTTCGCCAACCCCCGGGCATCCCTCCTAGTGCCTCCTTCCTTCGCTAAGGAATCTGCCCGTCTTCTGTACAAAGGCCAGAATATCGGGCCACCTCAGAAGGCCTCCGTCTCAAAGGGTTCCTCTTCAAATACCTCTCTTCTTGCCTTTTTATATGCTTCACATGATGAGAGGAAATGGGCCGAGGTCTCGTCCTCGGCCCAACATCGCACGCACGTCGCGTCCTCCTTTACTCTCTCATCTTCGCCAGGTTCCTTGTAGGACGCAGTGTCCGGTTAGCGTATTTACGTTTCCGTGCTGATTTCACGGCAGCGCTGTTTTGAAATAGACACAATTGCGTGTTGATTTTAAGGCGCCGAGGCTCGAACAAGGCACGGATTTGTATTGAATTACGCAGCGCAGGGGTTTACTTATTAGTGCACATTTGAAACCTAAATTGGATTCACGTTGTTTATTAGTTTGATTTTGAGGTTATATGTTTGTTAATATGAAAATTATGGAGCAGTTTAAAAGTATTTGAACTAATATTACTCAAGATTTTGAAATTCTTTGAAGTTTGAAGAACACTCTTCCATTAACTATAGCTGCAAAGTTCAGTGTTCATTGTCTTACACCGGCAACTACGACGACAGATGTTGTTCTGTTATTAATAAATTTTAATGATTTAAATGATTTTCACTTGATTTCTAACCACATGAAAATAGAAAGTTTCAAAAACCTAACCTAACGAAAGCTAATCAATCAAATCTAACCGATCCGAACCAAAGCAAACTGAACCAATAATTTTTTTCAAAAAAAAACTTTCCTACCCGGGATCCTAGAGGATGTGAATCCGAACCGAACCGATCCTAACTAAACCTTTTTTTTTTTTTTTTTATTTGTCAAACACACTGTGTTTTTTTTTATTACAATCTAGTCAGTAAGACTAATTAGCACTTTTGTTTTAACTTAATTTACTAGAAAAGTCAGATTTAAACTTAGGGTTCACTCAACAGTTCTCCCCGCTTTGTTTAGTCTGTAACTCACAATTGTGTTGTGTTTATAGCATTATTTTGTTTTATGTGTAATTCACTTAGTTTACTAGCTCAAACGGCTTCACTCTTTTTAGTCGTCGAACTAGCATAGTATTGTCTAGAATCTTAGAGGATGTGAATCCGAACCGAACCGATCCTAACTAAACCAAACCTAACCTAACCAAACTAAACTACAACACTATTCACACCCTTCAGGATCCCGGGAAAGAAGTCAGGATTTTTTTTTAAATGTTGGTTCAGTTTGCTTTGGTTCGGTTCGGTTTGGTTCAATTCGGTTCGTTTCGGTTCGGATTCACATCCTTTAGGATCCCGGGTAGGAGGTCAGGAAAGTTTTTTTTTGAAAAAAATTATTGGTTCAGTTTGCTTTGGTTCGGTTCGGTTAGATTTGATTGATTAGCTTTCGTTATGTTAGCGTTTTAACCTGACAGTTGAATACGCTTTTGTAATAGTTTAATGAGCGATGTTCTCTTACAGATCCGTGCTCATTTCGAGATCAAAACTCTTAAAATCAACACGTATTTGAACCCAAATATATTGTAACATTTCCGTGTCTATTTCAAAATCGCGCCGACGCGAAATGAGCACGGAAACGTAAATACGCGTCCGGTTAGGACTCCCACTATGGCTCCTACCTCTCTTCATGTTCTACGGAGCAGCCAGTCCCTACGGGACTTGTAAGATGTACCGGGTGGGCCAAAAAAACCGGACAATTTTTTTTTCATTATAACTTTTCAACTATACAATCGATTTCAATGGGACAAACTGCACTTGACACAAAATTCATCAGAGTTTTGACTGAATGCATTTCTTTTTCCGCCATCTTAAAATCCAAGATGGCGGACTAAAAACATATTATTACGTACCCTTCAAAGATGCTCGTTTATTGTTCTGTTGCGAACATGATTTAATTATTTTTTTAAATTAGTAAAAAACTGCGTTCATGTCATACACAACAAGGGATGAATCAGCAAAATCGGTTTAATGGTTCTAAAAGAAAAAACTTTGTTTCAACCATTGTTTTGTATATTATACGATTGCCTTGCCAATCATGTCTGCATTTATTTCCTTATAAATTCATTACGACTAAACCGATTTTAATGAAATAAAAAACATCCTGGTGAAAATTGATTGCTCTTTAAAGATCCTGATCAAAGTTTATCGCGATTAAATAGTTTAAGATGGCGGACAGAATCATGAATGTTCAGTAGTAATGAATTTATAAGGAAATAAATGCAGACATGATTGTGCAAGGCAATCGTATAATATGCAAAACAATGGTTGAAACAAAATATTTTTTTTTAGAACCGCTGAACCGGTTTTGCTGATTCATATCTTGTTGTGCGTGACAAGAATGCAGCTTTTTTACTAATTTAAAAAAATAGTCAAAACATGTATGCAACACAAGAATAAACGAGAATTTTTGAAGGGTACAATTTAATTTCGTCCGCCATCTTGGATTTTGAGATGGCGGACAAAAAATATATTTAATCGAAACTTTGATTAATTCTCTGTTAAGTATAGTTTATCCCATTAAAATCAATCTTATAGTTCAAAAGTTATGAAGAAAAAAAACTTCTCGGGTTATTTTTGGCTCACCCGGTATGTGAAGCTTTATCAGTCACTTACCGCGTTTGCCATATGATGTATAACAGCTATACTGATGACTCCATCCGCAATCTGATCTTTCAGAGGTATGTTTAGACAGTTTGCATTAAAAACCTCAAAGTGTCTTTCTTTGCAAATGGTGCAGAGGCCCAAACTAAAGTCACAACCAATCTAAAAAAAAAAATGGATCCATGATGGATCTGATACCTTCCTAGGCCATTAGCCCACTCCAAGTGAACTCCATGCTATATAAATCTTGAACAGTTTTTTATAAATAACTCCGAAACGAAAGCCCTTACAAAGTTTCTTTTTACGGGTATGCGCACTCGCAAAGGGATCCCTGCAAAGAGATCCCTATCACGCTCGAGAAGCGGCAAGTGCGCGGAAATGTTGGTGTGTGTTGGTTTTGAAACGGTTCAGGTTGTAACCTGCAGGGAAAACTGTCGCAGGGAGTCTATTCTACAGCGATGCTGTTCTCCAGAGATATGAATTCTGATATAATGAGGTTCTTGGTGCCTCTATTTTGACAGTAAATTGATTGTTACCGTCTGTTTGACGTGTTCGCCTAGTAGGTGCTACTCCCGGAGGGATCATACGTGCCAGCGCTTCAGAGCATTTTCCGTGATAATACCTGTAGAAGAGAGATAGATCGCCCACAGTTCTTCGATGTTCGAGACTATCCAAGCTACGGGTAAGTGCGGGGTCATTTATCAGCTTGATAGCTCGTTTTTGCACGGTGTTCAAACGCATTAAGGTTTGTTTGGGTGCCGCACTCCATATATGTGAGCAGTACTCCATAGTTGGTCGAATCTAGGCTTTGTAGAGTGTCAGCAGTTGGCTTGGTGTACAGCGTGTCCCATTTTCGATGGGATTAAATGGGAAACTCGGTTGTTATAAAAGATATCGATTTGCTGATTGCACTTTACCGTGCTCTTTTTTTGAGCCCTTAAAAATGGCGTAATCAAATTTTTGCTATACCCCGTAGTTTCGCTAATACAGGGAGTTTTTAAAAAAATTGTATTTTTAATAATCCCTTGTATCTCACTTATTTTGCGAGATATTTTTATTCTGTAAAAACCTTTTCATGGCAACTTTTTTAGAAGAAAATAATGATGTTGTCAACTTTTTGAAATATTGTTTAGTTTTTGAGATATGGTATTTATCATAAAAAAATTAAATACGGACCTGGATTTTTTTTATTACTATTTTGATTGGTTTCATGCTAGTATTATGATAAAATAATAAAAATTTTAAAAATTTTGGTTTTAAGGTAAAAAAAAAATATTTAATATTTAAAAAAAAAATTAGTCCGAACCTGGATATTTCCAACATAAATATAAATTAAAAATTGCTAGTTAAACAATTTTTAGTTTAACTGTTTTAATACTTAGCATATTAAAATGGTTTAACGTTAATTTACAGATTTATTTGAAACAAAGTCTACGAAAAATACAAAAAAAAACAAATTACAGAAAATAACTAATTTTTCTGATTACCATTATGTGTAAGACATTGTTGGCATTTTTAAGTAATTTTTTTTAACGCATTTTGCATAAAAATATTTCTGCCATTTAAATATTGGGATTTTCTTGCTTAAATGAAGCAGTCAAACCTATCACATTTTTCAAAATCTGGATATGGTCGATTTCTAGCCAGTTTAAAATAATTGTAAGCCATTCACAAAAATTTCAAGTAAAAGGACAATGTCAATTCCACGCTTTTGTTTTGTAAATTTCACGACCTGCTGTTCGGTTATCAAATAATTAGTATGATATTATTTTTGTAACTTTTTAACGTTTTTTACTTTATTTATAAATCTTTTAATTATCATTTCAAAACAGATAAACTAAAAATCGTTCAACTAGTGTGTCTTTCAATTTTTAATTTATAATTACGTTGGAAATTTCCAGGTTCGGACTATAATTTTTTTTTCAAATATTAAATAGTTTTTTTTAACCTTAAGTCAAAAAAAAGTTTTAACATTTTAAGGTAATAATAGCATGGAACTAATCAAAGTAGTAATAAAAAAAATCCAGGTCCGTATTTAATTTTTTTATGATAAATACCACATCTCAAAAACTAAACAATATTTTAAAAAATTGACAACGTCATTATTTTGCTCTAAAAAAGTTGCCATAGAAAGGTTTTTACAGAATAAAAATATCTTGCAAAATAAGCGAGATACAAGGAATTAATTAAAATGCAATTTTTTCAAAAACTCCCGAAATTAGCGAAACGACGGGGTATAGCAAAAATCTGATTACACCATTTTTAAGGGCTCCAAAAAAGAGCACGGTAAGGTGCAATCAGAAAATCGATATCTTTAATAATAACCGAGTTTCCCATTTAATCCCATCGAAAATGGGACACGCTGTATACAGATGTCTTGTACGAAATAGTTTTTGGTTATAACATAAATTTTTGAGAAAAATGTGCGCTACTATATTCCGAAAACCGCATATTGATGTGACGCTTTGTTAACAAGACGATATTGCTAGGATAGGTCAAAATACACCCAAATAACACATTATAATCGATGGTATTTATTTCCATTTTGAAAACAAACGAAAACAACAACGCGATCGGCAAGGCTTTGAACTACTGACCTACCCCAAATCAAAACAAACTCATACGTCTTCACTAAGGATAGAACCGGCAACGCGTAGGAAAGGCAACGAACGTTTTCGCACGATGAACATGGCCGACGTCACATAAAACAAACATTCCTCCCGCCCCCGCGCTTGAACACCCATACACCGGGAAAAACGGGTGAAATTGAAATTTTGTCTGCTTGTAATTATTTACGTTAAAAAAGTTTACCCAACTAATCGACTTTTCTTAACCACAGACTAAAGAAAACAACTAGACATGTCATAAGGAAAGATTTAACTTTTTTAACTGCTTACAATAAGATAAAAGTATTACCATTTTCGTTATAAAAAGTAAAAAACCTGTTTTTAAAAATTGAACATCAAACTTACATCAAAAATATCTTTATTTTTTCCCAGATATTTGCCATTTCCACACCCTACATCCACCAAAATGGCACCTCTTGGAAAACTTTGCACAAACTCCAGCACATTCGGCCAGGGCTTATGCCTGGTGTCACTAAAATGATCTGCTATATTTTCATAAATATCTTGAACATGTAGTTTTTCTAGTTTTGAAGCTACAGTATTTTCTATGCTTGCTGATTTTTTTGCTGAATCACATTTTGACTTAAAATTACAATTGCAATCACCTTGTAGTACCTTTCTAAATGTAAAGGATACTCTGGTACCCCTTTCTAATGAAGTAAAACCTTTAAATCCTTTAATAACATCTAGTTTTCTGGGTACAATTCCGTGTGTCCAATCGTATCTACTCTCACCAGACATAATCATTAAAGATCTTTGGGGTAAAAGGACACAGTAATGTTTTTCTAGGCTTTTAAATTCCATTACTATTGAAGAACCCAAAGAAAGACATACTAAAGGGTCTTCAAATGCACTATGGGTGTCTATGTGATGAGGTATACCTTGACCTGGACTGTAGTGATTTATAGTTAGTTGATCTGGTATAAAACTTTGAAATTTTGGATTTGTTTCACTTAATTTTGACCAAAGAAAATCACATTCCTTTGGAATTCTTTCGTCCATAGGTCTGTCTTTATCAACATTGTTTATGTCATATCTAAACTCATAACCATAATGTTTTACTTGTCTATGTCTCATATTTCCACCTTTACCTTCATCAAACTCACATAAATTTAACAAATTTTGTTCTTCTTTTACTGTAACAAAGTCTTCTATAATCACCAGCCCATCAGGAAGGCAGTTCCAAACGTTTTCTTCACTAGATTCTGGCAGATCTTCAGCATATAACATATAAATAGGTTTTTTATCTTGTGCAATATTTAATTTTGCATTGGATGCTTTGTATGCAGACGTAGCTTGATCTACAGTTTCATAGGATAAAAAACAACAAGATTTACCAGGTAGTAAAACAATGTTGTTGAGCATACCAAATTTGTTAAAATGTTCAAATAAGAGTTCTTCAGTTAAACCATTAACCAGACCTGCATTGCAGATGGCTAGAAGCTGAAAAAAAGTAAATTGCAAATGATCATAGGGTAAGTCCATATCAAATCAACCAATGGTTTGGACCTTGTCACCTATGATTTTTATAATTTTTGGTCCAAATTTTTAGATTTTTTAGCAGTCTAGTTTTTGAGTTATTAATTTTTT
The DNA here is from genome assembly GCA_963576565.1 of Aspidapion aeneum. NCBI lineage: Eukaryota > Metazoa > Arthropoda > Insecta > Coleoptera > Brentidae > Aspidapion > Aspidapion aeneum. Next base: position 145,072,618 of record OY755039.1, on the reverse strand, counting down.
TTAATGCCTAATATCGTCTTTTTTAGCACTGACTTGATTTCTTTAAACCCTTGTTATTCATAAAGTTTTGGGCATATCGAGGTAAAAGTTGCTGTGTAATCTTATCCTTCTTGTAAAAAAAATGCAGGGTCTAACCAAAAAATTTATTTTGATGCAGTTTAAAAACGTACTTTTGTTTTCTAGACTATTTAGTTACCTGTAGGCCTAGTTTTATCATGGGATGACAGTGGGTTCCTATTTAAAAATGTATTTTTGTAAGTTGATGTTGTTCAAAATTCTTTTATTTTACCTTAAATACATATAACTATTTGAAAATTCTCTTACTTTAATATTTTAACTATAAATTAGCCGTGATTGGAATTATACTATGTCAAAAGCTTTTAATCATTTTCACTTACTTATTTAGACGCCTTAGTTAAGATTACACATCCACTCTGTCACATTTCTGGAATTTCTCACTTTCGTGAGATGATTTTGGTCATCATAGGCATATTATTTATTTAGTGGAAAATACCAACCAATTTTTTTTCGATTTACAATCTACCATTTCGATTTCGGTAACTACGTAAAATCAAATTAATTTCTAGAACGGATACGACGCAATGCCAAACATACTGAGAAAACACGCTACGAAACGTCATGTTTACGCAACTTTTGTTTTTTTTTACAAAAAGTCATCAGTCAAAATAATACGCCACCTCTGATATTTAATTACCTTACGGCCGATTTTTCCACTATTTTAAGAGCAGTGGCGGTTCCTCCATAAGTGCACTTCCAAATTTTACTTTAAAAAATATTAAATCTGACCATTTTTTAATTAATAATTTTATCATAACGCATCAATAAACCCCAAAAGCAAATCACAAAAGACTTGAATACTAACTAAAAAGTAATACCCAGTATGATCGATGCCGCCATCGCTCCAGTTATCGGTTACCGTTGGCTGTGAAAGGTGCGGCTTAAATTAGTGCACTGGCCGTATTGTTTTGATTTCGACGATTTTATAGTTACTCGATGACCCAAAAAATTGGGTGTGGCCCCTATTATTTTTTGGTGTGCACCCCTAAAGTTTTACACCACGCGCCACCACTGTTTAAGAGATAAATAATGTAACAATTTTTATCAATATCAGCCTTGCAGCAAGAAAGGGTGAAAAGGGGGCATTTATGTACAGGTTCTCAATTATTCTTGTGAGCCTGTTATTATATAAGTGTATGTTTTTAATTAATTGTTTCTTTATTTAAATGTCAGCGTAGCAAAACCAGATGCCCATGGTGTCCACGTTTTTATAATATACATGCTACATAAATAAGATGACTCATAACAGTATGTGCACTTTACATATTATTTTTTATAGTAATAAAAATATCAAACAATATATGCATCAAGATATAAATAATTTTTTTAACTATGATCCCATTATCATCCCAAGCTAAAATTTAGCATACATGTAAACAAATAGTCAAAAAAATTATAAAAATTAAGAAAAACAAAAAATATAATTTTGGCATACCCTTTGTCCTTTTTTGTAGGAAATAAGGCTATCAACACACCAAAGCTTGGCTTGTGAATCGTTCTCTATACACAGCAAGTTTTAGCTAATTATCGTAAACAGTTTAAAAATTATAGAAGTTTGAAGGAACTGATGCAGGCTAAAAATGGGTCAATATTTTTATTTTCGGAAACGCATAACTCAAAAAATATGCAACCAAAAAATTTTTAAATTTGTATTTTTACTTTTTATTAGGCACAGAATAACTACACAAAAACTCACCATCATCAAAAAGCCCAAGGTTCAAAAATATTTTTAAATTGGTTGAATTGATGTGGTAGCCCATAGAAATTAATATTGTAACTATGGATTTATACACGCAGTTCGCGTCTGCAGTTCAGAGATAACCAAATTTTATGTTGGAAGTTCATAAAGTTTGCATACACTATTAAAATGCTTATTTAGCTTTTAATTGGCAACCGAAACCCTTGAATAGACCAAAAAAGTATTGTTGGTACTCCTAAACTCTCAACTGCGGACGCCATCAGGCGTTGGATCTGGAGTTGTTTGTATCCAAGAAAAAGTCGAGTTTCAACATAGTCTCGGCAAATTGGCTACTATATTTTAGGCCGAACTCGTAGCCATTGAACTGTGTGCCCGGTGGATTACTGACCACGAATGGACCAACAGGACAATAAAAATCTTCTCTGACAGTCAAGCAGCCTTAAAAGCGCTTGATTCCTACACGGTCTCATCGAGAACCATACGGAACTGCAGAGACTCGCTGAATACGCTTGGTAGCGCTAATAAGGTGTCATTAGTATGGATACCAGGGCATTCTGGGCACGAGGGAAATGAGGCCGCGGACCAGGCAGCGAGGGAAGCGGCATATGCCGAATTATTCGGCCCCGAACCAGCTCTGGGCATATCATACAATGCTGCTAAATTAACCATATTGGGATGGATGGAGGACAGCTTCCAACAATACTGGATGAATATACCAGAACTGGCTCACTCTAAAGAGTTCATTCAAGGACCTTGTCAGAAGAGAGCCAGAAATATCATTGGACTTACCAGACAGGTGATCTGTATAGTGACTCGACTTTTTACGGGTCACTTTATTATTGCCTTCAACAAAATTATTTCTAAGGTAAAAAATGTGGAATCATTGGCATTTGCCGATGATTTTAAATTGTTTGTGGAGGTTTTCTCATTGGAGGATTCTGAAACACTCCAAAGTGAATTTCAGGACACAGCTCTATATTGCCAGGAAAATGGTTTTAACTTAAATTTGGGTAAATGCTTTTGTTTGTCATTTAGTCGTAACAAACACTTAATCGAATTTGATTATACAATAAATAATGAGAACCTAGAGCGTGTATCTGAACAAAAAGACCTAGGTGTAACCTTCGATGCTAATCTTTCATTTTCATCACATATTATTTCTAAAATTGGGAGTGCCCAGAAAGTTGCTGGGTTTATTTGTAGAAATACTAAAAGTTTTAACATAGACGTAAGCATATACTTATTTGACAGTCTGGTATTACCAATACTGGAATATGGAAGTGTTATCTGGTCCCCCCAATATGACATTTGGATTGGTATGATTGAGGGAGTTCAGCGAAAATTTTTAAAAGCCATGCACTTTAGAAAGTTTGGGATTTATCCACAAAGAGGTTGTGACAACAACATCTTATTAAAAATGTTTGATAGATTATCACTAAACCAAAGAAGAACTAAAATTTTTTTAACAACAATGTATAGAATTCTCAAAGGGGATGTTGATTGTCCTAATATAGTTGAACAACTTCCATTTGCCATAAATCGAATCAATTCACAGTCAAAAAATAAGTTTTATTTAGCTTATCCACGAACAAATCTATTTAAAAGCTCTCCTATCTACAATTTATGCAACTTATTTAACAAGTATGCTTCAGATGTTGATATTGACAATGTTACCTATAAAAAATTCAAAAAAATTATAGATCAAAAAGTGATTTGATTTGTTTGTTATTTATCATCTGTAGAAGTGACATATTGTATAAAATCTTTTTTTTTTTAATGTAAGTAAGTATCTGTAATTGGCTTTTTGTTGTAGATACTGTTGGAATAAATAAATAAATAAATAAGAGTACCCAGGCACAGAATGGGAATAACAGAAGAGACCTAATGTAGACTCTGTATGGAGGATGATGAAACAGTTAGACATGTACTGTGTGAATGTCCGGCTATTGCATGTTTACGTCAAAACACTTTCAGTAAACCTCAGATTGATTCAGAAGATCTGAACAGTGTCTCACCCAAACTGATAGCTAACCTTTTTGGAGGATTAGGCATACAGTGGTGAGAAACCACTCAAAAGTGAGGCACAATAGACCCACTAGTGGTCGCAGTTGAAGGGCTGCAAGGCCCACTCATATATAAATCATCATCAAACTCTCAACTGCGGACGCGAACTGCGTTTATAAATCCGGTGTACATCTATAAACCTACCCTAGTGGGGATTGTTGAACATGCAACATTTGTTTCCTTTAATACCAAATGTTGAAACTTCTTTAATTTTCGGTCAATTTTTTTCAAATGACTCTTTGATCCTTCTTCTTTGCTGGACATCATAGACATAGCTTTAAAACTCCTAAAATATTTTTAAATTTTAAAATTTCCAAAAATTCATATAAACACATGTTAACCTAATCCCAATTTTTGGAAAACATCTGATTGATGGCTAAAAAACCCAAGTAGGGGTAATTGCTTTTTTCTTTGTCGCACTCTCAATGTAGCAATAGCGGTCTCTCTTTCCAATAAAATCAAAAACGACGTAAAGTAAACTTCATGTGTTAAACATAACCTCAATTTTCAATGTGTGTGTGTTACTGTTCCGTGTTTTGATTTTTGTGAATTTTTCGTGTTTTTGCAGAACTTTTGAGGTAAAAACATTCTAGACTAATAAATTGTTTATTACTAGTAAACTTTAAGTCCCACAGTTAGTTTTTTAAATTATTTTTCTATTATTTTAGAAAGTTCAGAATTTTGAGGAGATCTTTTTAACATTTTCCATTGAAGAGCCAAAAAAATAATGGTAGTCTTCACATGCAGCTGGTGTGGAGAGTCCTTACATAAGCCAAAAGTTGAGAAACATTATCAGTTCACTTGCCGAGGTGGAAAATCATTGACATGTGTTGACTGTCTTAAAGATTTCAAAGATGACTATGTGGGACACACAAAATGCTTCACTGAAGAAGAGAGGTATGCAGCTAAGGGAACTTATAAAAACCCTCTTGTAAAAAAAGGTGAATCCAAACAAGACTCCTGGGTGGAGATGATTGGCAACATTGTAAATCAAGATAAATCACTTTCTCCTACCCAAAAGAATATTTTCGACACTATATCGCAGTTTTCGAATGTTCCGAGAAAGAAAGCTAAGTTTATAAACTTTATGCTAAGTACTTCAGGACGAAGAATTAACCAGAGAGACATTGAAACTGTATGGAATATTATTGAAAAATATAAACCAAGCAATCGTCCTCAAAATGGTGAAGTAAACACACAACAAGATAATGAAAAATTAAAAGAGCCTATAACCAGTCAGGTATCTCAAAATGGTGCTGCTTCAAAAAGACCACTGCAAGAAGAAAAATCAGAAAAGCCAAAAATAAAGAAATCAAGAAAATCTGATTTTGAAGAAGCTGTATTGGAAGAAAATGTCAATTCTACTGAAGATAAGTTTAGTTATAAGGCAGTAATTTTAGAAATTTTAACTAAGAAACAGACAATTTTATTAAAGAAGCTTGAGAAGAAAGTTAAAAATGCATATCTTAAGGCAGGGTTTGTGATAGAAAATGAAGAAAAATTCATTAAAAAAATAAACAAGAAATTAAAAAAAGTTGAAAATGTTTTTATAGAAGGAGATAATGTAACTTTAAATCTTAATTAATTAACATAATGTATTATTAATATAGATGACAAATATACATTTTATTCAGATCAGCCATTGGCTTTATTTTAGGTAACTTATAGCCCATCTCACCGACTTTTTTTTTCATTACTTAGCCTTAAGTATTCCTTATTATGTCATATTATGATTATATTAGGAAAATTTTTTTTATATATCTTTGTGTTTCAGATGATACCACATATAGTAGTGTAAGCTATGGTGATCCTAAGTTTTTCAATAAAAAAAAAGTTGCTCCGATTTCAAAATTTTTTATATATCTTTGCGTTTCAGATGATACTACACAATAGTAGTGTAAGCTATGGTGATCCTAATTTTTTCGATAAAAAAAAGTTGCTCTGATTTCAAAAATTTTTATATATCTTTGCGTTTCAGATGATACTACACAATAGTAATGTAAGCTATGGTGATCCTAATTTTTCCGATAAAAAGAAGTTGCTCTGATTTCAAAAATTTTTATGTTTCAGATGACACTACACAATAGTAGTGTAAGCTATGGTGATCCTAATTTTTTCGATAAAAAAAAAGTTGCTCCGATTTCAAAATTTTTTATATATCTTTGTGTTTCAGATGATACTACACAATAGTAGTGTAAGCTATGGTGATCCTAATTTTTTCGATAAAAAAAAAGTTGCTCCGATTTCAAAATTTTTTATATATCTTTGCGTTTCAGATGATACTACACAATAGTAGTGTAAGCTATGGTAATCCTAATTTTTTCGATAAAAAAAAGTTGCTCCGATTTCAAAAATTTTTATATATCTTTGCGTTTCAGATGATACTACACAATAGTAGTGTAAGCTATGGTGATCCTAATTCTTTCGATAAAAAAAAAGTTGCTCCGATTTCAAAATTTTTTATATATCTTTGCGTTTCAGATGATACCACACAATAGTAGTGTAAGCTATGGTGATCCTAATTTTTTCGATAAAAAAAAAGTTGCTCCGATTTCAAATTTTTTTATATATCTTTGCGTTTCAGATGATACTACACAATAGTAGTGTAAGCTATGGTGATCCTAATTTTTTCGATAAAAAAAAAGTTGCTCCGATTTCAAAATTTTTTATATATCTTTGCGTTTCAGATGATACTACACAATAGTAGTGTAAGCTATGGTAATCCTAATTTTTTCGATAAAAAAAAGTTGCTCCGCTTTCAAAAATTTTTATATATCTTTGCGTTTCAGATGATACTACATAATAGTAGTGTAAGCTATGGTGATCCTAATTTTGTCGATAAAAAAAAAGTTGCTCCGATTTCAAAATTTTTTATATATCTTTGCGTTTCAGATGATACTACACAATAGTAGTGTAAGCTATGGTGATCCTAATTTTTTCGACAAAAAAAAGTTGCTCCGATTTCAAAAATTTTTATATATCTTTGCGTTTCAGATGATACTACACAATAGTAGTGTAAGCTATGTTGATCCTAATTTTTTCGATAAAAAAAAAGTTGGTCCGATTTCAAAAATTTTTATATATCTTTGCGTTTCAGATGATACTACACAATAGTAGTGTAAGCTATGGTGATCCTAATTTTTTCGATAAAAAAAAGTTGCTCCGATTTCGAAGTTTTTTATATATCTTTGCGTTTCAGATGATACTACACAATAGTAGTGTAAGCTATGGTGATCCTAATTTTTTCGATAAAAAAAAGTTTCTCCGATTTCAAATTTTTTTATATATCTTTGCGTTTCAGATGATACCACACAATAGTAGTGTAAGCTATGGTGATCCTAATTTTTTCGATAAAAAAAAAGTTGCTCCGATTTCAAAATTTTTTTATATATCTTTGCGTTTCAGATTATACTACACAATAGTAGTGTAAGCTATGGTGATCCTAATTTTTTCGACAAAAAAAGAGTTGCTCCGATTTCAAAAATTTTTATATATCTTTGCGTTTCAGATGATACTACACAATAGTAGTGTAAGCCATGGTGATCCTAATTTTTTCGATAAAAAAAAAGTTGCTCCGATTTCAAAAATTTTTATATATCTTTGCGTTTCAGATGATACTACACAATAGTAGTGTAAGCTATGGTGATCCTAATTTTTTCGATAAAAAAAAGTTGCTCCGATTTCAAAAATTTTTATATATCTTTGCGTTTCAGATGATACTACACAATAGTAGTGTAGCTATGTTGATCCTAATTTTTCCGATAAAAAAAAAGTAGCTCCGATTTCAAAAATTTTTATATATCTTTGCGTTTCAGATGATACTACACAATAGTAGTGTAAGCTATGGTGATCCTAATTTTTTCGATAAAAAAAAAGTTGCTCCGATTTCAAAAATTTTTATATATCTTTGCGTTCCAGATGATACTACACTATAGTAGTGTAAGCTATGGTGATCCTAATTTTTTCGATAAAAAAAAAGTTGCTCCGATTTCAAAATTTTTTATATATCTTTGCGTTTCAGATGATACTACACAATAGTAGTGTAAGCTATGGTGATCCTAATTTTTTCGATAAAAAAAAAGTTGCTCCGATTTCAAAAATTTTTATATATCTTTGCGTTTCAGATGATACTACACAATCGTAGTGTAAGCTATGGTGATCCTAATTTTTTCGATAAAAAAAGTTGCTCCGATTTCAAAAATTTTTATATATCTTTGCGTTTCAGATGATACTACACAATAGTAGTGTAAGCTATGGTGATCCTAATTTTTTCGATAAAAAAAAAGTTGCTCCGATTTTAAAAATTTTTATATATCTTTGCGTTTCAGATGATACTACACAATAGTAGTGTAAGCTATGGTGATCCTAATTTTTTCGATAAAAAAAAAGTTGCTCCGATTTCAAAAATTTTTATGTTTCAGATGACACTACACAATAGTAGTGTAAGCTATGGTGATCCTAATTTTTTCGATAAAAAAAAAGTTGCTCCGATTTCAAAACTTTTTATATATCTTTGCGTTTCAGATGATACTACACAATAGTAGTGTAAGCTATGGTGATCCTAATTTTTTCGATAAAAAAAAAGTTGCTCCGATTTCAAAAAATTTTATATATCTTTGCGTTTCAGATGATACTACAAAATAGTAGTGTAAGCTATGGTGATCCTAATTTTTTCGATAAAAAAAAAGTTGCTCCGATTTCAAAAATTTTTATATATCTTTGCGTTTCAGATGATACTACACAATAGTAGTGTAAGCTATGGTGATCCTAATTTTTTCGACAAAAAAAAGTTGCTCCGATTTCAAAAATTTTTATATATCTTTGCGTTTCAGATGATACTACACAATAGTAGTGTAAGCTATGGTGATCCTAATTTTTTCGATAAAAAAAAGTTGCTCCGATTTCGAAATTTTTTATATATCTTTGCGTTTCACATGATACTACACAATAGTAGTGTAAGCTATGGTGATCCTAATTTTTTCGATAATAAAAAAAAGTTTCTCCGATTTCAAAAATTTTTATATATCTTTGCGTTTCAGATGATACCATACAATAGTAGTGTAAGCTATGGTGATCCTAAGTTTTTCGATAAAAAAAAAGTTGCTCCGATTTCAAAATTTTTTATATATCTTTGCGTTTCAGATGATACTACACAATAGTAGTGTAAGCTATGGTGATCCTAATTTTTTCGATAAAAAAAAAGTTGCTCCGATTTCAAAAAATTTTATATATCTTTGCGTTTCAGATGATACTACACAATAGTAGTGTAAGCTATGGTGATCCTAATTTTTCCGATAAAAAAGTTGCTCCGATTTCAAAAATTTTTATGTTTCAGATGACACTACACAATAGTAGTGTAAGCTATGGTGATCCTAATTTTTTCGATAAAAAAAAAGTTGCTCCGATTTCAAAAATTTTTATATATCTGCGTTTCAGATGATACTACACAATAGTAGTGTAAGCTATGGTGATCCTAATTTTTTCGATAAAAAAAAAGTTGCTCCGATTTCAACAATTTTTATATATCTTTGCGTTTCAGATGATACTACACAATAGTAGTGTAAGCTATGGTGATCCTAATTTTTTCGATAAAAAAAAAGTTGCTCCGATTATATATCTTTGCGTTTCAGATGATACTACACAATAGTAGTGTAAGCTATGTTGATCCTAATTTTTTCTATAAAAAAAAAGTTGCTCCGATTTCAAAATTTTTTATATATCTTTGCGTTCCAGATGATACTACACTATAGTAGTGTAAGCTATAGTGATCCTAATTTTTTCGATAAAAAAAAAGTTGCTCCGATTTCAAAAATTTTTATATATCTTTGCGTTTCAGATGATACTACACAATAGTAGTGTAAGCTATGGTGATCCTAATTTTTTCGATAAAAAAAAAGTTGCTCCGATTTCAAAATTTTTTATATATCTTTGCGTTTCAGATGATACTACACAATAATAGTGTGCTATGTTGATCCTAATTTTTTCTATAAAAAAAAAGTTGCTCCGATTTCAAAATTTTTTATATATCTTTGCGTTCCAGATGATACTACACTATAGTAGTGTAAGCTATAGTGATCCTAATTTTTTCGATAAAAAAAAAGTTGCTCCGATTTCAAAAATTTTTATATATCTTTGCGTTTCAGATGATACTACACAATAGTAGTGTAAGCTATGGTGATCCTAATTTTTTCGATAAAAAAAAAGTTGCTCCGATTTCAAAATTTTTTATATATCTTTGCGTTTCAGATGATACTACACAATAGTAGTGTAAGCTATGGTGATCCTAATCTTTTCGATAAAAAAAAAGTTGCTCCGATTTCAAAATTTTTTATATATCTTTGCGTTTCAGATGATACTACACAATAGTAGTGTAAGCTATGGTGATCCTAATTTTTTCGATAAAAAAAAAGTTGCTCCGATTTCAAAAATTTTTATATATCTTTGCGTTTCAGATGATACTACACAATAGTAGTGTAAGCTATGGTGATCCTAATTTTTTCGATAAAAAAAAAGTTGCTCCGATTTCAATTTTTTTTATATATCTTTGCGTTTCAGATGATACTACACAATAGTAGTGTAAGCTATGGTGATCCTAATTTTTTCGATAAAAAAAAAGTTGCTCCGATTTCAAAATTTTTTATATATCTTTGCGTTTCAGATGATACTACACAATAGTAGTGTAAGCTATGGTAATCCTAATTTTTTCGATAAAAAAAAGTTGCTCCGCTTTCAAAAATTTTTATATATCTTTGCGTTTCAGATGATACTACATAATAGTAGTGTAAGCTATGGTGATCCTTATTTTTTCGATAAAAAAAAAGTTGCTCCGATTTCAAAATTTTTTATATATCTTTGCGTTTCAGATGATACTACACAATAGTAGTGTAAGCTATGGTGATCCTAATTTTTTCGACAAAAAAAAAGTTGCTCCGATTTCAAAAATTTTTATATATCTTTGCGTTTCAGATGATACTACACAATAGTAGTGTAAGCTATGTTGATCCTAATTTTTTCGATAAAAAAAAAGTTGGTCCGATTTCAAAAATTTTTATATATCTTTGCGTTTCAGATGATACTACACAATAGTAGTGTAAGCTATGGTGATCCTAATTTTTTCGATAAAAAAAAGTTGCTCCGATTTCGAAGTTTTTTATATATCTTTGCGTTTCAGATGATACTACACAATAGTAGTGTAAGCTATGGTGATCCTAATTTTTTCGATAAAAAAAAAGTTTCTCCGATTTCAAATTTTTTTATATATCTTTGCGTTTCAGATGATACCACACAATAGTAGTGTAAGCTATGGTGATCCTAATTTTTTCGATAAAAAAAAAGTTGCTCCGATTTCAAAATTTTTTTACATATCTTTGCGTTTCAGATTATACTACACAATAGTAGTGTAAGCTATGGTGATCCTAATTTTTTCGACAAAAAAAAAGTTGCTCCGATTTCAAAATTTTTTATATATCTTTGCGTTTCAGATGATACTACACAATAGTAGTGTAAGCCATGGTGATCCTAATTTTTTCGATAAAAAAAAAGTTGCTCCGATTTCAAAAATTTTTATATATCTTTGCGTTTCAGATGATACTACACAATAGTAGTGTAAGCTATGGTGATCCTAATTTTTTCGATAAAAAAAAGTTGCTCCGATTTCAAAAATTTTTATATATCTTTGCGTTTCAGATGATACTACACAATAGTAGTGTAGCTATGTTGATCCTAATTTTTCCGATAAAAAAAAAGTAGCTCCGATTTCAAAATTTTTTATATATCTTTGCGTTTCAGATGATACTACACAATAGTAGTGTAAGCTATGGTGATCCTAATTTTTTCGATAAAAAAAAAGTTGCTCCGATTTCCAAAATTTTTATATATCTTTGCGTTCCAGATGATACTACACTATAGTAGTGTAAGCTATGGTGATCCTAATTTTTTCGATAAAAAAAAGTTGCTCCGATTTCAAAAATTTTTATATATCTTTGCGTTTCAGATGATACTACACAATAGTAGTGTAGCTATGTTGATCCTAATTTTTCCGATAAAAAAAAAGTAGCTCCGATTTCAAAAATTTTTATATATCTTTGCGTTTCAGATGATACTACACAATAGTAGTGTAAGCTATGGTGATCCTAATTTTTTCGATAAAAAAAAAGTTGCTCCGATTTCAAAATTTTTTATATATCTTTGCGTTTCAGATGATACTACACAATAGTAGTGTAAGCTATGGTAATCCTAATTTTTTCGATAAAAAAAAAGTTGCTCCGATTTCAAAAATTTTTATATATCTTTGCGTTTCAGATGATACTACACAATAGTAGTGTAAGCTATGGTGATCCTAATTTTTTCGATAAAAAAAAAGTTGCTCCGATTTCAAATTTTTTTATATATCTTTGCGTTTCAGATGATACTACACAATAGTAGTGTAAGCTATGGTGATCCTAATTTTTTCGATAAAAAAAAAGTTGCTCCGATTTCAAAATTTTTTATATATCTTTGCGTTTCAGATGATACTACATAATAGTAGTGTAAGCTATGGTGATCCTAATTTTTTCGATAAAAAAAAGTTGCTCCGATTTCAAAATTTTTTATATATCTTTGCGTTTCAGATGATACTACACAATAGTAGTGTAAGCTATGGTGATCCTAATTTTTTCGACAAAAAAAAAGTTGCTCCGATTTCAAAAATTTTTATATATCTTTGCGTTTCAGATGATACTACACAATAGTAGTGTAAGCTATGTTGATCCTAATTTTTTCGATAAAAAAAAAGTTGGTCCGATTTCAAAAATTTTTATATATCTTTGCGTTTCAGATGATACTACACAATAGTAGTGTAAGCTATGGTGATCCTAATTTTTTCGATAAAAAAAAGTTGCTCCGATTTCGAAGTTTTTTATATATCTTTGCGTTTCAGATGATACTACACAATAGTAGTGTAAGCTATGGTGATCCTAATTTTTTCGATAAAAAAAAAGTTTCTCCGATTTCAAATTTTTTTATATATCTTTGCGTTTCAGATGATACCACACAATAGTAGTGTAAGCTATGGTGATCCTAATTTTTTCGATAAAAAAAAAGTTGCTCCGATTTCAAAATTTTTTTATATATCTTTGCGTTTCAGATTATACTACACAATAGTAGTGTAAGCTATGGTGATCCTAATTTTTTCGACAAAAAAAAAGTTGCTCCGATTTCAAAATTTTTTATATATCTTTGCGTTTCAGATGATACTACACAATAGTAGTGTAAGCCATGGTGATCCTAATTTTTTCGATAAAAAAAAAGTTGCTCCGATTTCAAAAATTTTTATATATCTTTGCGTTTCAGATGATACTACACAATAGTAGTGTAAGCTATGATGATCCTAATTTTTTCGATAAAAAAAAGTTGCTCCGATTTCAAAAATTTTTATATATCTTTGCGTTTCAGATGATACTACACAATAGTAGTGTAGCTATGTTGATCCTAATTTTTCCGATAAAAAAAAGTAGCTCCGATTTCAAAATTTTTTATATATCTTTGCGTTTCAGATGATACTACACAATAGTAGTGTAAGCTATGGTGATCCTAATTTTTTCGATAAAAAAAAAGTTGCTCCGATTTCCAAAATTTTTATATATCTTTGCGTTCCAGATGATACTACACTATAGTAGTGTAAGCTATGGTGATCCTAATTTTTTCGATAAAAAAAAGTTGCTCCGATTTCAAAAATTTTTATATATCTTTGCGTTTCAGATGATACTACACAATAGTAGTGTAGCTATGTTGATCCTAATTTTTCCGATAAAAAAAAAGTAGCTCCGATTTCAAAAATTTTTATATATCTTTGCGTTTCAGATGATACTACACAATAGTAGTGTAAGCTATGGTGATCCTAATTTTTTCGATAAAAAAAAAGTTGCTCCGATTTCAAAAATTTTTATATATCTTTGCGTTCCAGATGATACTACACTATAGTAGTGTAAGCTATGGTGATCCTAATTTTTTCGATAAAAAAAAAGTTGCTCCGATTTCAAAATTTTTTATATATCTTTGCGTTTCAGATGATACTACACAATAGTAGTGTAAGCTATGGTGATCCTAATTTTTTCGATAAAAAAAAAGTTGCTCCGATTTCAAAAATTTTTATATATCTTTGCGTTTCAGATGATACTACACAATCGTAGTGTAAGCTATGGTGATCCTAATTTTTTCGATAAAAAAAGTTGCTCCGATTTCAAAAATTTTTATATATCTTTGCGTTTCAGATGATACTACACAATAGTAGTGTAAGCTATGGTGATCCTAATTTTTTCGATAAAAAAAAAGTTGCTCCGATTTTAAAAATTTTTATATATCTTTGCGTTTCAGATGATACTACACAATAGTAGTGTAAGCTATGGTGATCCTAATTTTTTCGATAAAAAAAAAGTTGCTCCGATTTCAAAAATTTTTATATATCTTTGCGTTTCAGATGATACTACACAATAGTAGTGTAAGCTATGGTGATCCTAATTTTTTCGATAAAAAAAAAGTTGCTCCGATTTCAAAATTTTTTATATATCTTTGCGTTTCAGATGATACTACACAATAGTAGTGTAAGCTATGGTAATCCTAATTTTTTCGATAAAAAAAAGTTGCTCCGCTTTCAAAAATTTTTATATATCTTTGCGTTTCAGATGATACTACATAATAGTAGTGTAAGCTATGGTGATCCTAATTTTTTCGATAAAAAAAAGTTGCTCCGATTTCAAAATTTTTTATATATCTTTGCGTTTCAGATGATACTACACAATAGTAGTGTAAGCTATGGTGATCCTAATTTTTTCGACAAAAAAAAAGTTGCTCCGATTTCAAAAATTTTTATATATCTTTGCGTTTCAGATGATACTACACAATAGTAGTGTAAGCTATGTTGATCCTAATTTTTTCGATAAAAAAAAAGTTGGTCCGATTTCAAAAATTTTTATATATCTTTGCGTTTCAGATGATACTACACAATAGTAGTGTAAGCTATGGTGATCCTAATTTTTTCGATAAAAAAAAGTTGCTCCGATTTCGAAGTTTTTTATATATCTTTGCGTTTCAGATGATACTACACAATAGTAGTGTAAGCTATGGTGATCCTAATTTTTTCGATAAAAAAAAAGTTTCTCCGATTTCAAATTTTTTTATATATCTTTGCGTTTCAGATGATACCACACAATAGTAGTGTAAGCTATGGTGATCCTAATTTTTTCGATAAAAAAAAAGTTGCTCCGATTTCAAAATTTTTTTATATATCTTTGCGTTTCAGATTATACTACACAATAGTAGTGTAAGCTATGGTGATCCTAATTTTTTCGACAAAAAAAAAGTTGCTCCGATTTCAAAATTTTTTATATATCTTTGCGTTTCAGATGATACTACACAATAGTAGTGTAAGCCATGGTGATCCTAATTTTTTCGATAAAAAAAAAGTTGCTCCGATTTCAAAAATTTTTATATATCTTTGCGTTTCAGATGATACTACACAATAGTAGTGTAAGCTATGGTGATCCTAATTTTTTCGATAAAAAAAAGTTGCTCCGATTTCAAAAATTTTTATATATCTTTGCGTTTCAGATGATACTACACAATAGTAGTGTAGCTATGTTGATCCTAATTTTTCCGATAAAAAAAAAGTAGCTCCGATTTCAAAATTTTTTATATATCTTTGCGTTTCAGATGATACTACACAATAGTAGTGTAAGCTATGGTGATCCTAATTTTTTCGATAAAAAAAAAGTTGCTCCGATTTCCAAAATTTTTATATATCTTTGCGTTCCAGATGATACTACACTATAGTAGTGTAAGCTATGGTGATCCTAATTTTTTCGATAAAAAAAAGTTGCTCCGATTTCAAAAATTTTTATATATCTTTGCGTTTCAGATGATACTACACAATAGTAGTGTAGCTATGTTGATCCTAATTTTTCCGATAAAAAAAAAGTAGCTCCGATTTCAAAAATTTTTATATATCTTTGCGTTTCAGATGATACTACACAATAGTAGTGTAAGCTATGGTGATCCTAATTTTTTCGATAAAAAAAAAGTTGCTCCGATTTCAAAAATTTTTATATATCTTTGCGTTCCAGATGATACTACACTATAGTAGTGTAAGCTATGGTGATCCTAATTTTTTCGATAAAAAAAAAGTTGCTCCGATTTCAAAATTTTTTATATATCTTTGCGTTTCAGATGATACTACACAATAGTAGTGTAAGCTATGGTGATCCTAATTTTTTCGATAAAAAAAAAGTTGCTCCGATTTCAAAAATTTTTATATATCTTTGCGTTTCAGATGATACTACACAATCGTAGTGTAAGCTATGGTGATCCTAATTTTTTCGATAAAAAAAGTTGCTCCGATTTCAAAAATTTTTATATATCTTTGCGTTTCAGATGATACTACACAATAGTAGTGTAAGCTATGGTGATCCTAATTTTTTCGATAAAAAAAAAGTTGCTCCGATTTTAAAAATTTTTATATATCTTTGCGTTTCAGATGATACTACACAATAGTAGTGTAAGCTATGGTGATCCTAATTTTTTCGATAAAAAAAAAGTTGCTCCGATTTCAAAAATTTTTATATATCTTTGCGTTTCAGATGATACTACACAATAGTAGTGTAAGCTATGGTGATCCTAATTTTTTCGATAAAAAAAAAGTTGCTCCGATTTCAAAAAATTTTATATATCTTTGCGTTTCAGATGATACTACAAAATAGTAGTGTAAGCTATGGTGATCCTAATTTTTTCGATAAAAAAAAAGTTGCTCCGATTTCAAAAATTTTTATATATCTTTGCGTTTCAGATGATACTACACAATAGTAGTGTAAGCTATGGTGATCCTAATTTTTTCGACAAAAAAAAGTTGCTCCGATTTCAAAAATTTTTATATATCTTTGCGTTTCAGATGATACTACACAATAGTAGTGTAAGCTATGGTGATCCTAATTTTTTCGATAAAAAAAAGTTGCTCCGATTTCGAAATTTTTTATATATCTTTGCGTTTCACATGATACTACACAATAGTAGTGTAAGCTATGGTGATCCTAATTTTTTCGATAATAAAAAAAAGTTTCTCCGATTTCAAAAATTTTTATATATCATTGCGTTTCAGATGATACCACACAATAGTAGTGTAAGCTATGGTGATCCTAAGTTTTTCGATAAAAAAAAAGTTGCTCCGATTTCAAAAATTTTTATATATCTTTGCGTTTCAGATGATACTACACAATAGTAGTGTAAGCTATGGTGATCCTAATTTTTTCGATAAAAAAAAAGTTGCTCCGATTTCAAAAAATTTTATATATCTTTGCGTTTCAGATGATACTACACAATAGTAGTGTAAGCTATGGTGATCCTAATTTTTCCGATAAAAAAGTTGCTCCGATTTCAAAAATTTTTATGTTTCAGATGACACTACACAATAGTAGTGTAAGCTATGTTGATCCTAATTTTTTCGATAAAAAAAAAGTTGCTCCGATTTCAAAAATTTTTATATATCTGCGTTTCAGATGATACTACACAATAGTAGTGTAAGCTATGGTGATCCTAATTTTTTCGATAAAAAAAAAGTTGCTCCGATTTCAACAATTTTTATATATCTTTGCGTTTCAGATGATACTACACAATAGTAGTGTAAGCTATGGTGATCCTAATTTTTTCGATAAAAAAAAAGTTGCTCCGATTATATATCTTTGCGTTTCAGATGATACTACACAATAGTAGTGTAAGCTATGTTGATCCTAATTTTTTCTATAAAAAAAAAGTTGATCCGATTTCAAAATTTTTTATATATCTTTGCGTTCCAGATGATACTACACTATAGTAGTGTAAGCTATAGTGATCCTAATTTTTTCGATAAAAAAAAAGTTGCTCCGATTTCAAAAATTTTTATATATCTTTGCGTTTCAGATGATACTACACAATAGTAGTGTAAGCTATGGTGATCCTAATTTTTTCGATAAAAAAAAAGTTGCTCCGATTTCAAAATTTTTTATATATCTTTGCGTTTCAGATGATACTACACAATAATAGTGTGCTATGTTGATCCTAATTTTTTCTATAAAAAAAAAGTTGCTCCGATTTTAAAATTTTTTATATATCTTTGCGTTCCAGATGATACTACACTATAGTAGTGTAAGCTATAGTGATCCTAATTTTTTCGATAAAAAAAAAGTTGCTCCGATTTCAAAAATTTTTATATATCTTTGCGTTTCAGATGATACTACACAATAGTAGTGTAAGCTATGGTGATCCTAATTTTTTCGATAAAAAAAAAGTTGCTTCGATTTCAAAAATTTTTATATATCTTTGCGTTTCAGATGATACTACACAATAGTAGTGTAAGCTATGGTGATCCTAATCTTTTCGATAAAAAAAAAGTTGCTCCGATTTCAAAATTTTTTATATATCTTTGCGTTTCAGATGATACTACACAATAGTAGTGTAAGCTATGGTGATCCTAATTTTTTCGATAAAAAAAAAGTTGCTCCGATTTCAAAAATTTTTATATATCTTTGCGTTTCAGATGATACTACACAATAGTAGTGTAAGCTATGGTGATCCTAATTTTTTCGATAAAAAAAAAGTTGCTCCGATTTCAAAATTTTTTATATATCTTTGCGTTTCAGATGATACTACACAATAGTAGTGTAAGCTATGGTGATCCTAATTTTTTCGATAAAAAAAAGTTGCTCCGATTTCAAAAATTTTTATATATCTTTGCGTTTCAGATGATACTACACAATAGTAGTGTAAGCTATGGTGATCCTAATTCTTTCGATAAAAAAAAAGTTGCTCCGATTTCAAAAATTTTTATATATCTTTGCGTTTCAGATGATACTACACAATAGTAGTGTAAGCTATGGTGATCCTAATTTTTTCGATAAAAAAAAAGTTACTCCGATTTCAAAAATTTTTATATATCTTTGCGTTTCAGATGATACTACATAATAGTAGTGTAAGCTATGGTGATCCTAATTTTTTCGATAAAAAAAAAGTTGCTCTGATTTCAAAAATTTTTATATATCTTTGCGTTTCAGATGATACTACACAATAGTAGTGTAAGCTATGGTGATCCTAATTTTTTCGATAAAAAAAAGTTTCTCCGATTTCAAATTTTTTTATATATCTTTGCGTTTCAGATGATACCACACAATAGTAGTGTAAGCTATGGTGATCCTAATTTTTTCGATAAAAAAAAAGTTGCTCTGATTTCAAAAATTGTTATATATCTTTGCGTTTCAGATGATACTACACAATAGTAGTGTAAGCTATGGTAATCCTAATTTTTTCGACAAAAAAAAAGTTGCTCCGATTTCAAAAAATTTTATATATCTTTGCGTTTCAGATGATACTACACAATAGTAGTGTAAGCTATGGTGATCCTAATTTTTTCGATAAAAAAAAAGTTGCTCCGATTTCAAAATTTTTTATATATCTTTGCGTTTCAGATGATACTACACAATAGTAGTGTAAGCTATGGTGATCCTAATTTTTTCGATAAAAAGTTTCTCCGATTTCAAAATTTTTTATATATCTTTGCGTTTCAGATGATACCACACAATAGTAGTGTAAGCTATGGTGATCCTAATTTTTTCGATAAAAAAAAAGTTGCTCCGATTTCAAAAATTTTTATATATCTTTGCGTTTCAGATGATACTACACAATAGTAGTGTAAGCTATGGTGATCCTAATTTTTCGATAAAAAAAAAGTTGCTCCGATTTCAAATTTCTTTTTATATCTTTGCGTTTCAGATGATACTACACAATAGTAGTGTAAGCTATGGTGATCCTAATTTTTTCGATAAAAAATAGTTGCTCCGATTTCAAAAATTTTTATATATCTTTGCGTTTCAGATGATACTACACAATAGTAGTGTAAGCTATGGTGATCCTAATTTTTTCGATAAAAAAAAAGTTGCTCCGATTTCAACATTTTTTATATATCTTTGCGTTTCAGATGATACTACACAATAGTAGTGTAAGCTATGGTGAACCTAATTTTTTCGATAAAATAAAAGTAGCTTCAATTTTAAAATTTTTTATATATCTTTGCGTTTCAGATGATACTACACAATAGTAGTGTAAGCTATGGTGATCCTAATTTTTTCGATAAAAAAAAGCTGCTCCGATTTCAAAATTTTTTATATATCTTTGCGTTTCAGATGATACTACACAATAGTAGTGTAAGGTATGTTGATCCTAATTTTTTCGATAAAAAAAAAGTTGCTCCGATTTCAAATTTTTTTATATATCTTTGCGTTTCAGATGATACTACACAATAGTAGTGTAAGCTATGGTGATCCTAATTTTTTCGATAAAAAAAAAGTTGCTCCGATTTCAAAAATTTTTATATATCTTTGCGTTCCAGATGATACTACACTATAGTAGTGTAAGCTATGGTGATCCTAATTTTTTCGATAAAACAAAAGTTGCTCCGATTTCAAAAAATTTTATATATCTTTGCGTTTCAGATGATACTACACAATAGTAGTGTAAGCTATGGTGATCCTAATTTTTTCGATAAAAAAAAGTTGCTCCGATTTCAAAAATTTTTATATATCTTTGCGTTTCAGATGATACTACACAATAGTAGTGTAAGCTATGGTGATCCTAATTTTTTCGATAAAAAAAAGTTGCTCCGATTTCAAAAACTTTTATATATCGTTGCGTTTCAGATGATACTACACAATAGTAGTGTAAGCTATGGTGATCCTAATTTTTTCGATAAAAAAAAGTTGCTCCGATTTCAAAAATTTTTATATATCTTTGCGTTTCAGATGATACTACACAATAGTAGTGTAAGCTATGTTGATCCTAATTTTTCCGATAAAAAAAAGTTGCTCCGATTTCAAAAATTTTTATGTTTCAGATGACACTACACAACAGTAGTGTAAGCTATGGTGATCCTAAATTTTTCGATAAAAAAAAAGTTGCTCCGATTTCAAAAATTTTTATATATCTTTGCGTTTCAGATGATACTACACAATAGTAGTGTAAGCTATGGTGATCCTAATTTTTTCGATAAAAAAAAAGTTGCTCCGATTTCAAAAATTTTTATATATCTTTGCGTTTCAGATGATACTACACAATAGTAGTGTAAGCTATGGTGATCCTAATTTTTTCGATAAAAAAAAGTTGCTCCGATTTCAACAATTTTTATATATCTTTGCGTTTCAGATGATACTACACAATAGTAGTGTAAGCTATGGTGATCCTAATTTTTTCGATAAAAAAAAAGTTGCTTCGATTTCAAAATTGTTTATATATCTTTGCGTTTCAGATGACACTACACAATAGTAGTGTAAGCTATGGTGATCCTAATTTTTTCGATAAAAAAAAAGTTGCTCCGATTTCAAAAATTTTTATATATCTTTGCGTTTCAGATGATACTACACAATAGTAGTGTAAGCTATGGTGATCCTAATTTTTTCGATAAAAAAAAAGTTGCTCCGATTTCAACAATTTTTATATATCTTTGCGTTTCAGATGATACTACACAATAGTAGTGTAAGCTATGGTGATCCTAATTTTTTCGATAAAAAAAAAGTTGCTCCGATTTCAAAATTTTTTATATATCTTTGCGTTTCAGATGATACTACACAATAGTAGTGTAAGCTATGGTGATCCTAATTTTTTCGATAAAAAAAAAAGTTGCTCCGATTTCAACAATTTTTATATATCTTTGCGTTTCAGATGATACTACACAATAGTAGTGTAAGCTATGGTGATCCTAATTTTTTCGATAAAAAAGTTGCTTCGATTTCAAAATTTTTTATATATCTTTGCGTTTCAGATGATACTACACAGTAGTAGTGTAAGCTATGGTGATCCTAATTTTTTCGATAAAAAAAAAGTTGCTCCGATGTCAAAAATTTTTATATATCTTTGCGTTTCAGATGATACTACACAATAGTAGTGTAAGCTATGGTGATCCTAATTCTTTCGATAAAAAAAAAGTTGCTCCGATTTCAAAAATTTTTATATATCTTTGCGTTTCAGATGATACCACACAATAGTAGTGTAAGCTATGTTGATCCTAATTTTTTCGATAAAAAAAAAGTTGCTCCGATTTCAAATTTTTTATATAGCTTTGCGTTTCAGATGATACTACACAATAGTAGTGTAAGCTATGGTGATCCTAATTTTTTCGATAAAAAAAAAGTTGCTCAGATTTCAAAAATTTTTATATATCTTTGCGTTCCAGATGATACTACACTATAGTAGTGTAAGCTATGGTGATCCTAATTTTTTCGATAAAAAAAAGTTGCTCCGATTTCAACAATTTTTATATATCTTTGCGTTTCAGATGATACTACACAATAGTAGTGTAAGCTATGGTGATCCTAATTTTTTCGATAAAAAAAAGTTGCTCCGATTTCAAAATTTTTTATATATCTTTGCGTTTCAGATGATACTACACAATAGTAGTGTAAGCTATGGTGATCCTAATTTTTTCGATAAAAAAAAAGTTGCTCCGATTTCAAATTTTTTTATATATCTTTGCGTTTCAGATGATACTACACAATAGTAGTGTAAGCTATGGTGATCCTAATTTTTTCGATAAAAAAAAAGTTGCTCCGATTTCAAAAATTTTTATATATCTTTGCGTTTCAGATGATACTACACAATAGTAGTGTAAGCTATGGTGATCCTAATTTTTTCGATAAAAAAAAGTTGCTCCGATTTCAAAATTTTTTATATATCTTTGCGTTTCAGATGATACTACACAATAGTAGTGTAAGCTATGGTGATCCTAATTTTTTCGATAAAAAAAAGTTGCTCCGATTTCAAAATTTTTTATATATCTTTGCGTTTCAGATGATACTACATAATAGTAGTGTAAGCTATGGTGATCCTAATTTTTTCGATAAAAAAAAAGTTGCTCCGACTTCAAAAATTTTTATATATCTTTGCGTTTCAGATGATACTACACAATAGTAGTGTAAGCTATGGTGATCCTAATTTTTTCGACAAAAAAAAAGTTGCTCCGATTTCAAAAAAATTTATATATCTTTGCGTTTCAGATGATACTACACAATAGTAGTTTAAGCTATGGTGATCCTAATTTTTTCGATAAAAAAAAAGTTGCTCCGATTTCAAAATTTTTTATATATCTGCGTTTCAGATGATACTACACAATAGTAGTGTATCTTTGCGTTTCAGATAATACTACACAATAGTAGTGTAAGCTATGGTGATCCTAATTTTTTCGATAAAAAAAAAAGTTGCTCCGATTTCAAAAATTTTTATATATCTTTGCGTTTCAGATGATACTACACAATAGTAGTGTAAGCTATGGTGATCCTAATTTTTTCGATAAAAAAAAGTTGCTCCGATTTCAAAAATTTTTATATATCTTTGCGTTTCAGATGATACTACATAATAGTAGTGTAAGCTATGGTGATCCTAATTTTTTCGATAAAAAAAAAGTTGCTCCGACTTCAAAAATTTTTATATATCTTTGCGTTTCAGATGATACTACACAATAGTAGTGTAAGCTATGGTGATCCTAATTTTTTCGACAAAAAAAAAGTTGCTCCGATTTCAAAATTTTTTATATATCTTTGCGTTTCAGATGATACTACACAATAGTAGTGTAAGCTATGGTGATCCTAATTTTTTCGATAAAAAAAAAGTTGCTCCGATTTCAAAATTTTTTATATATCTTTGCGTTTCAGATGATACTACACAATAGTAGTGTAAGCTATGGTGATCCTAATTTTTTCGATAAAAAAAAAGTTGCTCCGATTTCAAAAATTTTTATATATCTTTGCGTTTCAGATGATACTACACAATAGTAGTGTAAGCTATGGTGATCCTAATTTTTTCGATAAAAAAAAAGTTGCTCCGATTTCAAAATTTTTTATATATCTTTGCGTTTCAGATGATACTACACAATAGTAGTGTAAGCTATGGTGATCCTAATTTTTTCGATAAAAAAAAAGTTGCTCCCATTTCAACAATTTTTATATATCTTTGCGTTTCAGATGATACTACACAATAGTAGTGTAAGCTATGGTGATCCTAATTTTTTCGATAAAAAAAAAGTTGCTTCGATTTCAAAATTTTTTATATATCTTTGCGTTTCAGATGATACTACACAATAGTAGTGTAAGCTATTGTGATCCTAATTTTTTCGATAAAAAAAAAGTTGCTCCGATGTCAAAAATTTTTCTATATCTTTGCGTTTCAGATGATACTACACAATAGTAGTGTAAGCTATGTTGATCCTAATTTTTTCGATAAAAAAAAGTTGCTCCGATTTCAAAATTTTTTATATATCTTTGCGTTTCAGATGATACTACATAATAGTAGTGTAAGCTATGGTGATCCTAATTTTTTCGATAAAAAAAAAGTTGCTCCGACTTCAAAATTTTTTATATATCTTTGCGTTTCAGATGATACTACACAATAGTAGTGTAAGCTATGGTGATCCTAATTTTTTCGACAAAAAAAAAGTTGCTCCGATTTCAAAATTTTTTATATATCTTTGCGTTTCAGATGATACTACACAATAGTAGTGTAAGCTATGGTGATCCTAATTTTTTCGATAAAAAAAAAGTTGCTCCGATTTCAAATTTTTTTATATATCTTTGCGTTTCAGATGATACTACATAATAGTAGTGTAAGCTATGGTGATCCTAATTTTTTCGATAAAAAAAAAGACTTCAAAAATTTTTATATATCTTTGCGTTTCAGATGATACTACACAATAGTAGTGTAAGCTATGGTGATCCTAATTTTTTCGACAAAAAAAAAGTTGCTCCGATTTCAAATTTTTTTATATATCTTTGCGTTTCAGATGATACTACACAATAGTAGTGTAAGCTATGGTGATCCTAATTTTTTCGATAAAAAAAAGATGCTCCGATTTCAAATTTTTTTATATATCTTTGCGTTTCAGATGATACTACACAATAGTAGTGTAAGCTATGGTGATCCTAATTTTTTCGATAAAAAAAAGTTGCTCCGATTTCAAAAATTTTTAAATATCTTTGTGTTTCAGATGATACTACATAATAGTAGTGTAAGCTATGGTGATCCTAATTTTTTCGATAAAAAAAAAGTTGCTCCGACTTCAAATTTTTTTATATATCTTTGCGTTTCAGATGATACTACACAATAGTAGTGTAAGCTATGGTGATCCTAATTTTTTCAACAAAAAAAAAGTTGCTCCGATTTCAAATTTTTTTATATATCTTTGCGTTTCAGATGATACTACACAATAGTAGTGTAAGCTATGGTGATCCTAATTTTTTCGATAAAAAAAAGTTGCTTCGATTTTAAAATGTTTTATATATCTTTGCGTTTCAGATGATACTACACAATAGTAGTGTAAGCTATGGTGATCCTTATTTTTTCGATAAAAAAAAAGTTGCTCCGATTTCAAAATTTTTTATATATCTTTGCGTTTCAGATGATACTACACAATAGTAGTGTAAGCTATGCTGATCCTAATTTTTTCTATAAAAAAAAAGTTGCTCCGATTTCAAAATTTTTTATATATCTTTGCGTTTCAGATGACACTACACAATAGTAGTGTAAGCTATGGTGATCCTAATTTTTTTCGATAAAAAAAAGTTGCTCCGATTTCAAAATTTTTTATATATCTTTGCGTTTCAGATCATACTACACAATAGTAGTGTAAGCTATGGTGATCCTAGTTTTTTCGATAAAAAAAATGTTGCTCCGATTTCAAAAATTTTTATATATCTTTGCGTTTCAGATGATACTACACAATAGTAGTGTAAGCTATGGTGATCCTAATTTTTTCGACAAAAAAAAAGTTGCTCCGATTTCAAAATTTTTTATATATCTTTGCGTTTCAGATGATATTACACAATAGTAGTGTAAGCTATGGTGATCCTAATTTTTTCGATAAAAAAAAAGTTGCTCCGATTTCAACAATTTTTATATATCTTTGCGTTTCAGATGATACTACGCAATAGTAGTATAAGCTATGGTGATCCTAATTTTTTCGATAAAAAAAAAGTTGCTCCGATTTTAAAATTTTTTATATATCTTTGCGTTTCAGATGATACTACACAATAGTAGTGTAAGCTATGGTGATCCAAATTTTTTCGATAAAAAAAGTTTCTCCGATTTCAAAAATTTTGATATATCTTTGCGTTTCAGATGATACTACACAATAGTAGTGTAAGCTATGGTGATCCTAATTTTTTCGATAAAAAAAAAAGTTGCTCCGATTTCAAAATTTTTTATATATCTTTGCGTTTCAGATGATACTACACAATAGTAGTGTAAGCTATGGTGATCCTAATTTTTTCGATAAAAAAAAAGTTGCTCCGATTTCAAAATTTTTTATATATCTTTGCGTTTCAGATGATACTACACAATAGTAGTGTAAGCTATGGTGATCCTAATTTTTTCGATAAAAAAAAAGTTGCTCCGATTTCAAAATTTTTTATATATCTTTGCGTTTCAGATGATACTACACAATAGTAGTGTAAGCTATGGTGATCCTAATTTTTTCGATAAAAAAAAAGTTGCTCCGATTTCAATTTTTTTTTATATATCTTTGCGTTTTAGATGATACTACACAATAGTAGTGTAAGCTATGGAGATCCTAATTTTTTCGATAAAAAAAAGTTTCTCCGATTTCAAAAATTTTTATATATCTTTGCGTTTCAGATGATACTACACAATAGTAGTGTAAGCTATGGTGATCCTAATTTTTTCGATAAAAAAAAAGTTGCTCCGATTTCAAAATTTTTTATATATCTTTGCGTTTCAGATGATACTACACAATAGTAGTGTAAGCTATGGTGATCCTAATTTTTTCGATAAAAAAAAAGTTGCTCCGATTTCAAAATTTTTTATATATCTTTGCGTTTCAGATGATACTACACATTAGTAGTGTAAGCTATTGGGGCTCCCTGGTGGTCCAGATAGGAGAGTTGTCTGGAATTTAACGGTGTCAGATGTGGACTGTAATTTTAAGGGAATAAGGTCATAGGCTAAGCTGGTACAAGGGATTCTGAAATGGTCTAGTTTACCTTCTAGGTTAGTGTAGCAATAAACAAATGTATGTAAGGTAAAAATAATGCATTTTCACTTACCATTTTTATACAGGAAGTGGAACTCATGGGAGGACACGCTGTTAAACCGTGCTTTTTGCACCCCACATGAATGTGGTAGGAGAGTCGCTAACACGCGTGTATTATCGTTCGAAGGCGAAACGGTTCTCTGTGTTGCGGCAGCAGGTATCGCTGCTGCGTTCATTCTCCCACATGGCGCCCAGTGGCGTCGTTAATCCATAGGC
Organism: Aspidapion aeneum; assembly: GCA_963576565.1. NCBI lineage: Eukaryota > Metazoa > Arthropoda > Insecta > Coleoptera > Brentidae > Aspidapion > Aspidapion aeneum. The sequence goes on along the minus strand of OY755039.1, from coordinate 145,045,478 downwards.
GTAGGAGAAAAGGGAATAAGTAGGAGGGAATGAGATTACGAAGGTCCATATTAAAGGAACTAGGAACCTTAGTAATTCAAAATGCATTTTATGTAAAGTAAATTGATTATAGCAAATTGTAATATTTGCCTTTAAAACCGCGGGAGTTTCAAATGCAAATAACCCAGTAATTTTAAGTACTTAATTAGTTAATTAATACTAAATAAACAAAAAATAGAAAATGCTCTAGTGAATCACCAAATAGCCTAATTCGAACCAATTTGGTAAATTATAGTAAAAAGAACATATTTACAAAAAGGAAGGCGGGACGAACCATTTCCCACCCCCCTGAGAATGCCCAGGGGCATTTCAGAGAGTTTAATTTGTAGGCAGGGCGCATAGTTTTACCAAAGGCCGTTTGTAGGTACCTTTAGTAGTCTTTACAATAGCAACCCGTGGAATATTATCAGAACCTTTAATAAGGTCTTCAATGCGGCCTAGGGGCCAATCCAATGGAGTGGAATTTTCATCTTTGATCAGTACCATAGTACCAATATCAATGGAAGCAAGAGGTTGGTGCCATTTGGCTCGCTGTTGCAAAGTGTGCAAATATTCGCGATGCCAGCGAATCCAAAAATCGCGGTGCATTCTTTGCAACAGTTGCCACCTGGACAGCCTGTTTAACGCAATATCGCAGTAGTTTGGATCGGGTATTGTACCTGGAGGCCTCAAATTTAAAAAATTATTAGGAGTCAAGACCGCCAGATCAGTAGGATCGGTGCTTAAGGCACATAAAGGACGTGAGTTCATTATGGCTTCAACTTGGGTTAAAACCGTATTTAATTCCTCATAGGTGAGTATTTGATTTCCAACTACCCTGTGAAGATGAGTCTTTAAAGATTTAATGTTTGATTCCCAAATGCCTCCCATGTGGGGAGCAGCAGGTGGGTTAAAAGACCAAACTATACCTTCCCCCTTCACGCAATCAGAAAAAATTTGTCGCAAGTATTTTTCAGAGGCCACGAAGTTGGTCCCGCAGTCTGAAGAGATCTTTGAGCATAGTCCTCTTCTAGCTATGAAGCGGCGCAGAGCAGCCAGAAAGGCTTCTGATGTCATATCAGAGACTAACTCTAAATGCACGGCTTTAACAGCGCAACAGATAAATAAACAGACATATGCTTTCATGGTTTTGGCACCTCTGGTCCGACCAAGAGTAATCGTGAACGGACCACAAAAATCTATACCTACATTTTCGAACACCTTTGCTTCGGAAACTCTAAATTTCGGTAGGTTACCCATAGGGGGTTGAAGGGAGTTAGGTTTAGTTTTCCAGCAAGTATGGCAAGAACTTAAAACTTTTCTCACTACCTTTTTAGCAGACAATACCCAGAAGTTTTGCATTAGTAAAAAAGTTGTGGTCTGTATACCACAATGAAGATTGCTGCGATGCAAATCTAAAATCAGTAATTCAGTGAATTTTGCACTAGAAGGCAAAAGAATTGGAAATTTTTTATCGTATGATAAATTTGAATGGCATAAACGGCCTCCAACACGAAGCAAATCGTAGCTTTCATTATGCAAAAATGGACATAATTTTTGAAAAGCTTTTGGAAGCTGTTTCTTATCTTTTAGTAATTCAATTTCTTTTTGGAAAGAAAAAGATTGTACGCATTTCGAAATAAAAAGTAAGCCTTTGTAGTAATCCTGATTTGTAAGGTAATCAGTAGCAAAATTGTATGAGGGATTTTTAAACTTTTGTAACCCTCGCAAAAAGTAAGCAACTATTCTCTTAATTTTAAAAAGAGAACTGTATTTTTCAAACAAGTTGTTTACATAATATTCAACTGTTTGTTCGCAAGTAAAAACGTTAAAAATATTTTTTCGCTGTTCTTCCAAAACTGCATTCCCATCGTAAGTAACTGTCATAAAATCCCAAGTATTTGTAGGTTGGTTTAGAAAAGAAGGCCCTTCTAACCAAAAATAAAATCTTTGTAAATCAGAGGGATACATTTCCCTAGTACCGCAGTCAGCAGGATTTTGTTCAGTAGGAACATAATGCCAAAACTCAGGGCTAATTCTTCCTTGTATATAGGCAGTTCTATTCGAAACAAATGTTTTAAATTTGTGAGGAGATCCCTGAATCCAAGATAAGGTCACTGTGCTATCAGTAAAAGCAAGAATTTTATCAAATTTAATTTTTTCCGAGAACGTTTCTAGTAAAAAATCCATTAATTTAGCCAACAAAACAGCTCCTAAAAGCTCTAGTCTTGGTAAAGTTAGTTTACGACGCAACGGTGCGACTCTAGATTTACTACAAACAAAAAAAACTTTAATGTTTCCATCAGAATAAAAAATTCGAATATAAACGACAGCACAATAGGCCCGTTCTGAACTATCGCAAAATCCTACTAGCTGGATTTGACTAGCATTAGGCAAAATTATTTGACGAGGAATTTTAACAGAATGCAAAAACTTTAATTCATTTTTAAATTTTTCCCATTTAAAAACAATTTCCGGACTGACAGGGTCGTCCCAGTTTAAGTCTTCTGCCCAGCAGTATTGAACAATTAATTTTAAAATTAAAACTATTGGCGCCAAAAAAGACAGAGGGTCGTAAATGCGGGCCAAATTACTTAAAATTGTTCTTTTAGTGCATGTTTGGAGAGAACAGTCGAAAGTATAAAAAAATTCATCAGTATGAGGGTTCCAATTTAAACCGAGAATTTTCAAAGTTGAATTTTCAGCATCTAAATCGAGAGAAAGAGCCTTCATCGAAATGTGTGACTCAGGAAGATCGGATAGTAACTCGGGACAATTGCTCGCCCATTTACGCAATTCGAATCCACCTCGGCTAAGTAGCTCGATTAATTGATTTTTCATCTCAGTGGCCTTAAAAAAGTCATCACTTCCCGAAATCACATCATCGACAAAAACTGCCTCCTCAATGATTTTTGAGGCAAGAGGAAGGTCCTCATGCTCTCTAGCAAGTTGCAGCAAAGTTCTGATAGCCAAAAAGGGGCTACAAGAGACCCCGAATAAAACTCTATTTATTTCGAAGTCTTGAATAGGCTGGTTAGGATCAAACCTCCAAACTATTCTTTGAAAATTAGTTTGACTAGGGTCAACTAAAATCATCCTGTACATTTGACGGATGTCGCAACAAAAGCAAAATTTATGCAAACGATAAAGTAATAAAATTTTTTGTAAGTCCCTTTGTAAAGGGGGCCCAGTATAAACAGCGTTGTTGAGCGAGATTTTGCCAGGGGCGTGCATGCTCGCATCAAAAACCACCCTCAGGGGGGTGCTAGTAGAATCTTTTTTAAACACCGCATGGTGTGCAATATAAAAATGATTTGAAATTTCGGTCGGCAAAGGTGCAGAAACCGGTTGCATATGATTATTATCTAAATAATCTTGTAAAACAGAGCTGTAGGCAGCATAAAAATCAGGGTTTTGTAGCAATTTCTTCTCAAGGGAGAAAAAACGACGTACGGCAATGGATCGAGTGTCGCCAAAATCTGGAGCAGTAACTTTAAATGGTAAAGATACAATATATCTCCCCTCCTCATTTTTTGAGGTAGTTTTCAAAAAATAATTTTCGCAAAACTCATCTTCGGGGTCAATGGCCTTGACATTAGGTATGTCATCTATTTGCCAAAATCGTTGTAGATTTTTATCTAAATTGACAAAAGAATCGTTCATTGACGTAGTAAAAAATGTTTTAATTTGATTTGTAGTTGAAGGTGAAAGTGAAAGATTGCCCATTATTCCCCACCCAAAAATAGTATTAATGCAGACGGGGTTGTTGGGTCCCGTAGACAAACGACCATCTAGCAAAATGTAAGGGTACACATCGCCGCCCAACAATAAATCAATTTTATCGCTTTTATTAAAGCCTGGGTCAGCTAGTGCTAAGTTGGCGAGAAAAGGAAAACTTTTAATCGAAAATGAGGAATGAGGTAAATCACTACAAATTTTATCGAGTATTATCGCATCAAAATTAAAAACAAAATTATTATCACGCAAAGAGGATATATTGCAATTAATTCCAGATTTTGCCGAAGTTGTCATTCGATCTAAGCTTTGTAGAGTCATGGCGATATTAAATTTAGGAAGGCCCAAACTATCAGCACATGACTTAGATATAAATGAAGATTGAGCACCAGAGTCACAGATGGCGCGCACTGTGTGCCAATTTTGAAAAACATCCTGTATTTGTATTAAAGCGGTACAGAGAAGTACTTCGCGATCATTTAAAGACATACCAGTAACAATGGTGTTAGTGGTTCTATTAAATTCGGTAGCCACGGGGCTCCTCGGGGGTTGCACTGCAGAAGTAGAGGGGCTACTCGCAGAACTAGGTGTAGAATTAATAGGAAAAAAATGTAAGAGACTGTGATGAAATTGGCCACAATGTAAACATCTTTTTTCTGATTTGCATTGCTGGGGTAAATTATGCTTTGAGGCCAAACAGTTGACACACGCTTTATGTTGTTTAACAATCTCAAAACGTTGCTGGGGAGTTTTCGCCAAAAAATTAGGACATCTGTATATTATATGATCGCCACTTTTACAGAGAAAACAAAAATTTTGAGGGTTTGGAGTATTATTTAAGCCACTTTGGCCATTTGGAGACTGGGAGGCATTTTTGGAGGCTCTCTGAGTATTAGCAAACAAAGCAGATCGATTTTGAAACTTTGCTTGATTTTTCTGACCTGAAATTGACAAATCTTTATTTTTTAAGTAATCTTGAGTTTGTTGTATTTGTTCCAACGCAATGCAATGGCTAGAAACAAAAGCACGAATTTTATCATAAGAGGGGATCTCATTGGAGCAATAATTTTGCTCAAATGCCTTGCGCGTGGTTGGGTCCAACCTATCCAAGAGCATTTGTGCCATAATATAATCCCAAAACTCCGTTTTAAAACCCATGACTTTTAAAGCACTTAAGTTTTTCGAAAAACAATCAAGCAAATTCCTCAAATTCGTAGCATTCTCTTTAGTAAGAGGAGAGAAGCCTTCAATTGCCTTCCAGTGAAGGTAAGCTTGTAATCGTTTATTTGTATACCTATCCACCAAGGTGTGGTAGGCATTTAAATAATTTTCAGCAAGGATAGGAATGTCAGAAATGACATCCAGGGCAGGGCCCTTTAAATTAGAAAAAAGCAAATTGAATTTTTCAAAGTTTCCCAGCGACCTATTATTGTGCACGGTAGCATTAAAGGCTTGCAAAAAGGTTGGAAACTCCTTAAATTCCCCTTGAAAAAGAGGTATTTTTATCCTAGGCAGTAAACCATGCTGGTTTGTGGAGGCACAGGGACTGCCCATGGGATTTATCGTACTGCTCAAAAGCCCTACATCTTCAAAGGGTAGTTCGAAAAGTTCGTAAAATATAGTGGAAATCTCGTCACAGCGTTTGCAAAAGTCCATAGACACTTTGGTTTCTACTACTAAGCGATCCTCATCAGAGGCTACCAACGTCAACAAAGTATTATGGTGCTTTTCAAAATCTTTTTTGATTTTTGACAATGTCCGAAATTTGACTTTAAAGCCGCTGTGATAGGCAGGGTCATTTTTTGCGAGGGTCGCGGATTCAATGATCAAATTTAGCTGTGAAATCGCACTATAGCGCAAGGCTTTAGCCTTTAAAATTTTATCCGAACTAGACATGATTTAAAAAAAAATCCAAAAAATAATTGACAAAAATTAGGTAAACTGAAAAAAAAATCAAAATTTGGACACCCTGTATAAATATTAATGTCCTACGTTTAATTACAATAATCAAACTATAAGCGCACAAAAGTAAAGAAAATACCCGATGCAAACTAATGATAACAAAAAACTTGTGTATAAGTTTTTTTATCTTCGCCTCGCGAATTCAAATAAGTAGGTACCTATGTATTAAATTTAAAAATAAATACCTACAAATCAAAAGCATTTAATTTGGTAAAACTATTTATCTGCCTTTACACGAAAACAAATTCTCAAGTTAAGAATTAAATTTCCTTCAAAATTTATTATGCACGCAAAAAATGGATACAATCATAGCCATTTGCAGACAGATATTATAATAGTAAATTAGAAATAGATATATTCATAGCAATTTTTACGCAAAAACGAATATAGTAAAGCATCCGCAATCGGATATAGTCATAGCAATTTGCAATAAGCAAAAATGAATATGGCAATTTGGAGATTTTTTTTCGAGCAAATTGGATATAATTATAGCAATCCACAAATGTGAAGGCACAACGGCTAAAATAATAGCACTTTGCAGACACTATTTTAAACTATTTCCAGTGACAAACAAAAAAAACACCCAAATACCATACGGTTTTTTTTTTTTTTTTTACAAAAAAGAAACGAAAAAACTTGATTTATTCGAAACAAAAAAAAGCATAGTAGTTTACAGATTTTATCTGTGTTTGGTTTTTCGCATGAAAAGGTTAAATTTATTGGTAAAAATATTTAATTTTTACACAAAAAAAATCGCAAAATGTATTTTAGAAACCTAGGGGTTTTCTAAAGTAGGCATGTAAGAAAAACAAGGGTTTTTCTTGCATTTGTTTTTACACAAAAAAAAATCGCAAAATGTATTTTAGAAACCTAGGGGTTTTCTAAAGTAGGCATGTAAGAAAAACAAGGGTTTTTCTTGCATTTAAAACCAGTAAAAAAGGCATTTAGGAAAAACAAGGGTTTTTCTTGCATTTGAAACCAGTAAAAAAAACTAACCTAAAAAGGCAAAAAAACGATTCCAGAAATCCGGCTCGAAGGACCAAAAATGGGGCTCCCTGGTGGTCCAGATAGGAGAGTTGTCTGGAATTTAACGGTGTCAGATGTGGACTGTAATTTTAAGGGAATAAGGTCATAGGCTAAGCTGGTACAAGGGATTCTGAAATGGTCTAGTTTACCTTCTAGGTTAGTGTAGCAATAAACAAATGTATGTAAGGTAAAAATAATGCATTTTCACTTACCATTTTTATACAGGAAGTGGAACTCATGGGAGGACACGCTGTTAAACCGTGCTTTTTGCACCCCACATGAATGTGGTAGGAGAGTCGCTAACACGCGTGTATTATCGTTCGAAGGCGAAACGGTTCTCTGTGTTGCGGCAGCAGGTATCGCTGCTGCGTTCATTCTCCCACATGGCGCCCAGTGGCGTCGTTAATCCATAGGCGTAGGAGAAAAGGGAATAAGTAGGAGGGAATGAGATTACGAAGGTCCATATTAAAGGAACTAGGAACCTTAGTAATTCAAAATGCATTTTATGTAAAGTAAATTGATTATAGCAAATTGTAATATTTGCCTTTAAAACCGCGGGAGTTTCAAATGCAAATAACCCAGTAATTTTAAGTACTTAATTAGTTAATTAATACTAAATAAACAAAAAATAGAAAATGCTCTAGTGAATCACCAAATAGCCTAATTCGAACCAATTTGGTAAATTATAGTAAAAAGAACATATTTACAAAAAGGAAGGCGGGACGAACCATTTATGGTGATCCTAATTTTTTCGATAAAAAAAAAGTTGCTCCGATTTCAAAATTTTTTATATATCTTTGCGTTTCAGATGATACTACACAATAGTAGTGTAAGCTATGGTGATCCTAATTTTTTCGATAAAAAAAAAGTTGCTCCGATTTCAAAATTTTTTATATATCTTTGCGTTTCAGATGATACTACACAATAGTAGTGTAAGCTATGGTGATCCTAATTTTTTCAATAAAAAAAAAGTTGCTCCGATTTCAAAAATTTTTATATATCTTTGCGTTTCAGATGTTACTACACAATAGTAGTGTAAGCTATGGTGATCCTAATTTTTTCGATAAAAAAAAAGTTGCTCCGATTTCAAAATTTTTTATATATCTTTGCGTTTCAGATGACACTACACAATAGTAGTGTAAGCTATGGTGATCCTAATTTTTTCGATAAAAAAAAAGTTGCTCTGATTTCAAAATTTTTTTATATATCTTTGCGTTTCAGATGATACTACACAATAGTAGTGTAAGCTATGGTGATCCTAATTTTTTCGATAAAAAAAAAAGTTGCTCCGATTTCGAAAATGTTTATATATCTTTGCGTTTCAGATAATACTACACAATAGTAGCGTAAGCTATGGTGATCCTAATTTTTTCGATAAAAAAAAAGTTGCTCCGATTTCAAAAATTTTTACATACCTTTGCGTTTCAGATGATACTACACAATAGTAGTGTAAGCTATGGTGATCCTAATTTTTTCAATAAAAAAAAAGTTGCTCCGATTTCAAAATTTTTTATATATCTTTGCGTTTCAGATGATACTACACAATAGTAGTGTAAGCTATGGTGATCCTAATTTTTTCGATAAAAAAAAGTTGCTCCGATTTCAATTTTTTTTATATATCTTTGCGTTTCAGATGATACTACACAATAGTAGTGTAAGCTATGGTGATCCTAATTTTTTCGATAAAAAAAAAGTTGCTCCGATTTCAACAATTTTTATATATCTTTGCGTTTCAGATGATACTACACAATAGTAGTATAAGCTATGGTGATCCTAATTTTTTCGATAAAAAAAAAGTTGCTCCGATTTTAAAATTTTTTATATATCTTTGCGTTTCAGATGATACTACACAATAGTAGTGTAAGCTATGGTGATCCAAATTTTTTCGATAAAAAAAGTTTCTCCGATTTCAAAAATTTTGATATATCTTTGCGTTTCAGATGATACTACACAATAGTAGTGTAAGCTATGGTGATCCTAATTTTTTCGATAAAAAAAAAGTTGCTCCGATTTCAAAATTTTTTATATATCTTTGCGTTTCAGATGATACTACACAATAGTAGTGTAAGCTATGGTGATCCTAATTTTTTCAATAAAAAAAAAGTTGCTCCGATTTTAAAATTTTTTATATATCTTTGCGTTTCAGATGATACTACACAATAGTAGTGTAAGCTATGGTGATCCTAATTTTTTCGATAAAAAAAAAGTTGCTCCGATTTTAAAAATTTTTACATATCTTTGCGTTTCAGATGATACTACACAATAGTAGTGTAAGCTATGGTGATCCTAATTTTTTCAATAAAAAAAAAGTTGCTCCGATTTCAAAATTTTTTATATATCTTTGCGTTTCAGATGATACTACACAATAGTAGTGTAAGCTATGGTGATCCTAATTTTTTCGATAAAAAAAAAGTTGCTCCGATTTCAAAGTTTTTTATATATCTTTGCGTTTCAGATGATACTACACAATAGTAGTGTAAGCTATGGTGATCCTAATTTTTTCGATAAAAAAAAGTTGCTCCGATTTCAAATTTTTTTATATATCTTTGCGTTTCAGATGATACTACACAATAGTAGTGTAAGCTATGGTGATCCTAATTTTTTCGATAAAAAAAAAGTTGCTCCGATTTCAAAATTTTTTATATATCTTTGCGTTTCAGATGATACTACACAATAGTAGTGTAAGCTATGGTGATCCTAATTTTTTCGATAAAAAAAGTTGCTCCGATTTCAAAAATTTTTATATATCTTTGCGTTTCAGATGATACTACACAATAGTAGTGATACCTACAATTTATTATTTTTTTTTATAAAAAATAGGCTCAATAAAAATTTCAAAATCCATAGCTTTATTTGCGGTATAAAACTTTTAATAACGTTTAACCGAACCGAACCGAACCGAACCGAAACTTTTTCCGTGAGAATTTGTAGATCGATTCAAGCGTGGATCTGGTTGAAAATCTAGGGGGGGGGGGGGTAATAGTCGACGAATTTTTTTTTTCTAGGGGTACCCCCTTCCCCTATTTTCCCTTTAATTTTAAACAAAATTGCATATTTTTTGTTCTAGGGGGGGTGGTAATTACCACGTTAGCCCCTCTCAAATCCGCGCTTGGATCGGTTTGGCGCGTATCTTGCTATAAATAAATATTTTTGCACTTATTTCGTCGCCTTAATAAACCGAAAGTGATAAAACGGCCCCACCATCCGCCTCACCAATTTAACCGATCATATCTCGACTCATGCTCACAGAAGACCACGGTTCGGTCCGCTTTGCAGCAATATGCAAGGCCAACACAAAAATAGAGGCCACGACCCTGAAAAAATCAGCTGTTCTCTGGGGGCTGAATTTTACATTGGGTCTTATGGGAGGTCAGACGTTCTTTTGTGATATTTTCAAAATGGCACTACAGATTTCCGCGAAATTTCAGTGAAATATTATCAGACACCATCCCGATATTCCACCACAGCTTTGTAAGGAAGCAACATGATTAAAAGGTTAAAATCTTCAAGATTTAGCATTGCTTATTTTGAATTCAAATTACTCGCCATGTACCACATGCCAGCTGTTATATTTGACATGTATTTGACTTTGTCATCTGTGATTGTCACATTCGCTTCTGCTTTAAACGTAATTTTTGTGTAAGCTAATGAAGCGGCTCTGAAAAATTAAGGATTACTATAGATTTTTAAAAAATTGTTCTAAAAGAATATAGTAAAAACAATCTCAAAACCGGCTTTATTTAAAAAAAAAACAAATATTCATGAACCGTCATTTGAACTTCAATATTTTAAAAACAATCAGCTGTGTCGTAACGTGACCATCAAAAAAAAATCAGCCCCGGATGTGACGTCAACAAAGTGGAGGATCGTGGCCCGTCCGTTTTGATAGCCCTGCAATATGTTATGCTCATGCTGAGTCAGGGCTATCAAAACGGACGGGCCACGATCTTCTACTTTGTTGACGTCACATCCGGATCTGATTTTTTTTTTGATGGTCACGTTACGACACAGCTGATTGTCTTTAAAATATGAAAGTTAGAATGACGGTTCATGAATATTTGATTTTTTTTAAATAAAGCCGTTTTTGAGTTTGTTTTTACTTTATTCTGGTAGAACAATTTTTTTTAAATGTATAGTAATCCTTAATTTTTCAGAGCCGCTTCATTAGCTCTCACAAAAATTAAATTTAAAGCAGACGCGAATGTGACAAACACAGATGACAAAGTCAAATACATGTCAAATATAACAGTTGGCATGCGGTATATGGCGGGTAATTTGAATTCAAAATAGGAAATGCTAAATCTTGAAGATTTTAACCTTTTAATCATCTTGCATCCTTACAAAAGTTTGATAGAATATCGGGATAGTGTCTGAGAATATTTCACTGAAAATTCGGGGAAATCTGTAGTGCCATTTTGAAAATATCCTAAAAAAACGTCTGACCTCCCATAAGACTCAATGTAAAATTCAGCTCCGGGAGAACAGCTGATTTTTTCAGGGTCGTGGCCTCTATTTTTGTGTTGGCCTTGGCTGAGTCAAACTAAAATACTCTGCCAATATATGGGCCCCTAAGCTCACACTAGGTACTATAGTTATAGTGTACGTGTGAGCTAATATAACTAAAAACTGAAATATATTTTATTCAACTCCAGACTAAATTACCTTTTGTTTGATACCACACAAGCCATGTTTTGACTTAGAACTCAAATTTTTGAAATCTACCCCCACCCTTAAAAAAACAAAAACTAAAATGTATTTTCTTAAACTCCGGACTCAATTACCTTTCGTTTGATATCACACACGCCATATTTTTACTTAAACTCTAATTTTTGAAATATACCCCACCCTTTTTTTAAAATAAATTAAAATGTATTTTGTTACACTCCAGACTCAATTACCTTTCGTTTGATATCACACACGCCATATTTTCACATAAACTCTAATTTTTGAAATCTACCCCCACCCTTTTATTTGGTTTATGTTCGGTGGATTTTGTTCATTTTTAAATGGGACCATCTCGACCCAATACCCAGCCTAGGTACCAAATTTCATTAAAATCGGCCAAGCGGTTTTTGAGTTATGCGCGTTGGTCGTTACAGACAGACATACAGACAGACAGACAGACATACAGACAGACAGACAGACGGCGCAACAAAAAAGTTTCAAAATCATCTGAAACGCAAAGATATATAAAAATTTTTGAAATCGGAGCAACTTTTTTTTTCTCGAAAAAATTAGGATCACCATAGCTCACACTACTATAGTATAGTATATGTGTGAGCTAAAAATGCTCACCTGTAAAAACTTAATTTTTTGACTTACAATAGTTCTGTGATTAAGGCGACGATTTGTTATATTTAGGAAAAAAAATAGGTACTTATGTCTCAATTTTACCCTGAATGTCTTATTTTTGGTTTAGACGGCGATCCGACTGTTTATACGTGAATTTTATCACTGTGTCATATTTCGTCTGACCGACAAGACGCTAGCGCTACCAAGTCCACTTCCAATCCCTGGCTTCGCATGCGTAGATCTACTAATATTATTTACCTCATGTATTAGAATCGATGTACAGGGTGATTTTCACTTGAATGATTCTAACCACATGAAAATAGAAAGTTTCAAAAACCTAACCTAACGAAACCTAATCAGATCTAACCGAACCGAACCAAAGCAAACTAAACCAATATTTTTTTTCAAAAAAAAAAACTTTCCTGACTTCCTACCTGGGATGCTAGAGGATGTGAATCCGAACCGGACCGTACCGAACCGAACCTATCCAAACCTAACCCTACCCAACTAAACCTAATTAGCAGTACGTGTTGTAGTTTAGTTTGGTTAGGTTAGGTTTGGTTCAGTTTGGTTAGGTTCGGTTTGGTTCGGTTCGGATTCACATCCTCTAGGATCCCGGGCAGGAAGTCAGGAAAGTTTTTTTTTTGAAAAAATTTTTGGTTTAGTTTCCTTCGGTTCGGTTAGATTTGATTAGGTTTTGTTAGGTTAGGTTTTTGAAACTTTCTATTTTCATGTGGTTAGAATCATTCAAGTGAAAATCACCCTGTATGCATCTATTCTAAGACATGAGGTAAATAATATTGGTAGATCTGCGCTTGCGAAGCCAGGGATTGAAAGTGGACTTGGTAGCGCTAGCGTCTTGTGTCTGACCGTCTCATTTTTAAAAAATTTTCAAGGTAAAATATGAGACACAATTTTAATTTTTTTTCTCATATTATAGGTCAAATTTCTATGTTTTTACATTTGCAATATTTTTCTGATTATCGCTTATATCCTAAAAAAAATCGACTCCTACAGAGGAGTCTAAAATCTTAAAAATATAAAAGTTTTAAAAAGTGTCTCATTTTTCCACCACTAAGATTTATGTACAACTTTTGGCCAACACTGTATGTACCAGATAACTTGAAATGTCAGATAAGTACCATTAATAAAGATGGTACGTATCTGGTAAATTATCTACCAAATAAACGATTTTTCAAAAGACTGATAAAGCAGTCAAACATTTTTTATTATAATTATTTATTTAAATGTAAATAAATCTTGTCATAACTCATTAAAAAACAGATAAACAATTATCTAGTGTATACATTTTTTACTGTGTAATTGCAGATAATTATTATTTATTTATATTGGTTTATTTTCAGATGATGTAAAATTTTAAAATGTTTGAAAAATTTGTTGTTCTTCTGCTTATTATCCTAAGTTCTTGTGAGGCACGGGTACCAATTGTTTTGACAACGTGGTCATTTGAAAAAGCTGCCCAAACTGGTAAGAATCTAATAAGCTTTATTTTTGTATTACATAAAAACATTTTGAAATATTTTTTTGTTGTTTTTACTTTTACTATTTCATAATGTTTTTTATACACTGTTAATTCAGGGTGTTTACAGATTCCATAATACAGATAGCCAATTTTAGAAAAATATTTCCAAACTAGTAAGAACCTTTCATTTTGAAATTTTTATTGGAGAACTTGGCTTTACTTTTATCTCAATTCTTTTTACGGAATGACATTTTCGCGTACTTGGCTTTTTTTACATGAAATGTTTTTGTTATGATTTCACTTCTTTTTTAGGAATTGGATAATACTTAATTTTTAAAGTAGTAAAATATGCGGAATATTGTTCAAAACTTTTGCAATGCCTTACTTAAATTTTTGAGGTTTTTTAATTTTTTTCCATGGTTTTATCGTAGTTCCTATCAGCCTTCCAAAGCTCAGCTCTCTAGCGTTTCTGAAAGTGCACAATGTTACTTTTACATAACTTTACATGTATAGGGGAGAGAAATAAATTAAAATTGTCGTGTTTTTAAATTTTGTCCTATAGTTTTATCATAGTTCCTATCAGTCTTCCAATGCTTAGCTCTCTAGCGTTTCTGGTGGGTAATGTTACTTTTACATAACTTTACATTTATGGGAGGAGAGTAAATGAAAATATTGGACTTTTAAAATTTTTTTCCATGGTTTTATCATAATTTCTATCAGCATTCCAATGCTCAGCTCTCTAGCGTTTCTGGAAGTGGACAATGTTAGTTTTATATAAATTTACATTTATAGGAGAGGGAAGTAAATTAAAATGTTGGTGTTTTTAAATTTTTTCATATAGTTCTATCATATTGTCTTTCAGTCTTAAAAAGTTCAGCTCTCTAGCGTTTCTGGAAGTGGGCAGGGTTACTTTTACATAACTTTACATTTATAGGGGAAGGGAGTAAATTAGAATTTTAGGGTGTTTTAATTTTTTTCTATAACTTTATCATAGTTACTATCGGTCTTCCAAAGCTCAGCTCTCTAGCATGTCTGGAAGTAGGCAATGTTACTTTTACTTAACTTTACATTTATAGGGGAGGGAAGTAAATTAAAATTTTGCGATTTTTTGATTTTTTCCTATAGTTTTATCATAGTTCCTATCAGTCTGCCAAAGCTCAATTCTCTAGCATTTCTGGATGCTACTTTTACATAACTTTAAATGTATAGGGGAGGGGAGTAAATTAAAATTTTGGGGTTATTTGATTTTTTCCATGGGTTTGGTCATAATTTCTATCAGTCTGCCAAATTTCAGCTTTGTAGCATGTCTGGAAGTACAGTAGAATATTGATGATCGAGTGAGTGAGTGAGTGGCAATTTCGACGTTTTTTGAAATTTCGTAACTACTTTATGGAATTCCATGAAACTTGAAGGGGTTGTTAACTCCATGAAGATCTAAGACTGTGCAAAGTTTGAGATTCGTAGCTCATTCCGAAGTAGAGTTTTGGGTAGGTCAAATATCGGCTGAAATGTTTCAAGAAAAGATGGTTACGGCGCGCGAACTTGGCGAGGCACTGCCGTGCCCTCAGATAAAAAAACTTACCTAAACAATTTTATTTTAGCATTTTACAAACAAGCAGCTGCTTGGTGTAGTGTTTAGTTTATTTGTTTATAGATAAAGGCTATTCGCCCTTCTTTTACATGCGCAAACTGCTCGGATTAGCACCAGTTACCACTGTTGAGCAACCACAAAAATCCCACAGAATTTTCAACAGTCTATTAACCTACTAAGTATATGTCTATTTTTTGCCACATTTTTCATTATGTTCGGTAATGTTTTGCCTATAGGCACTATTCAATTGGCACCTAGTGTCAGTCTTGCCTAGCATAGAGAATTCTATGTGGTTATTTAAATTAGTATCACTTTCTTTTTGTCTTTAACTTTTCACTAAAGTGCTTGATATCACACATTCCCTTTGCCACCCACCCAGGATCACTTCGTGGATTGTTTATAATAAGACAAATAAAGCAAAAAAAAAGCATTTCGTTCGCACAGTTAATTATATAATCCACGGTATTTATTTCCGTTTTAAAAACAAACAATGGACACCCGACCGGCAAGGCTTTTAACTACTGACCCACCTCAAATTAAAACAAACTCATACGTCTTCACTAAGGATAGAACAGGCAACACGTAGGAAGGGCAATGAACGGTTTGGCACGATGAATATGGCCGACGTGAACTAAAACAAACATTCCTCCCGCCCCCGCGCGAGAACAGCCACCCAGACGCCGCACAGAGGGGCAAAATCAAGAAAACATGCGATTTAGTGCAGAACTCATTTATCTAATATGGGAGATATTTTTACTGAAAACTATTTATTAATAATCCCTTTACCATAGCAAGTTAGCTTCGGATAGTCAAACGTCAAACAAATGAATAAAACACCTTGTCAAAGTTAGCGTGTTTTGAAAACTGACGTTGCGTAGTTGTTTTAGGAACACAAATGAATCAGCTTTGCCACAATTTTTAATGGTGATCAAGTTTGGTTAAAATAATTTTAATTAATGTCAGATAATCACTATGGTGAGTACATTATTCTCGTATAAAAAAAATGCAAAATTTTTTGTTGTTTTTCTTCAAACTGCCATTTTTGTAAAATCTTTCAAAATTTTTTTATTTATTTTAATTTTAAAAATATACGGGGACACAAAGTAACTTGTTTTTACATGTCATTTTTTATTGAACCTTCCTTTTTAAAATGATGTCACATTTAGCTGCTACTTTTTGCTAATAAGGCCGGAATTAATTTTTAAATATTAACATTTTTCTTCAAACTTAGCGAAATGTGTGTTTAAATTGTAGTATAGATATTTAAAATATAACGTACTAAATACATATACATCTACACATACTATTTTTATAGTCAATATATATTAAGGATAAAAGTCACACCTTATCCCGAGGCAAAAAGTTTGTAGCCTGAGCGTAGCGAGGTATATAATTGGCCAATAGCTAACAAGACACTAATTACGAATTTTAGGAGATATTTTTTAAACTTTTGGATTTTTCTGCACTAAAATTAAATTATAATTATAATTATGTGGTTTTCAGCTACTTTACTAAAAACATAATGTCTGATAGAGCCTTTTTTTTGAATTTTAAGGATAAAAAGTGACTGGGGGCCCTGTTCTTATAATTCAAGGGATAAAAGTGACACTTTGTATTTCAAGGTAAAAATTTTTAGCACGAGCGTAGCGAAAGCTACAATTTGTTAAAGGATAAAAATACTCTTTTATAACGAGGTTTATACGTTAATTTTACACTTTCAAACCGATCTTTTTTTTAACTTATTATTTGATTTATTAATATAGTTAAATTATTTTTTGTTCAGTTAATATAATATATAAACATGATTATTTACAAACAAAGAAAGTTTCCAGTGGCGTATATAGAAAAATGTCTCGGGGTGGGTCTGAGACAGTTTGGGGGAAGGGGGGCGAGACCCCATGAGGACGTATTTTATGCTGTTTTATGTTTGTATTCATGAAATATGTGGAAAATATCTAGAAAAATCTTAGCTTAGGGGGGTTCCCGGGCCCCCCAGGGCCCCCTTATATATGCCACTGAAAGCTTCTGTCAAGTCGTTTTAAAAATGGCGAAAGTCAGACAGAAGAAAAGTATGTAAACATTTAATGTTGGTATTCCTGACTACAAAGGAATACATCCATTGCACTGTGGGACTTTATCGCACCTTTTTGTGCTTCTGCCCCACTGTGCGCCGCTGAAAAACGAGTGAAATTGAAATCTTGGTGCTGCCGGCTTGTAAACAATGGTTTCACTTCACACATCACATGACCTTCAAAATAGTTGACTTTTTTAGCCTGGGACACTCTGCAGGCCTCAAAAAGTGCCCTGGATGCCCTTGAAGCAGGTTGCAAAACATGTCAAGATCTGCAGTGCGACTTCACTGTTGGTTTTGGAGGAAGCCCAGATGAAAACGGGGAGACTACACTTGATGCTTTGATTTTTGATGGGTAAAATTCTATTCTATTTCTAGTCCTAGAGTGAAATTAAAGAAAAAGAAAAATCTTTTTCTTATTTTTCTTTCTTAAAAAAAAACTTTTTTCTTCTTTTTCTTTCTTTAAATTCACTTGTTGTTTATAGTTTTAGGTCCTTGGTATTTGATACTTGGTTTATGTCCCATAATTAGTGTATACTGTGGAATAGATGCTTTATGGATATCACAAAAAACTCGTGGTCCAAAAACGTTTCTGCACTTTTAGAAACACAATGAATATGGGTGCTGTGGGCAATATTAGAAAAGTAAAAAACGCAATTAAAGTCGCCAGGAGAGTATTACAAAACACCGAACATTCTATGCTAGTTGGAGATCTAGCGACTCAATTCGCTGTCAAGATGGGACTTCAGGAAGAGAATTTGGAAACCAATTACTCTTTGGAATTGTGGAAAACATGGAAACAACAGAACTGTCAACCCAATTTTTGGACCGTAAGTGAGAACACTCCAGTGCACTGGTCTATTTTTGAAATCATTAATAACAGGCTTGCCGAGACGGCTAACTTTTTCCAAATTTTGTCAAAAACCAAAACAAAATGTTGAAAATAAAAATCTAAAATATAAATATCGGTTTATTCGATTTTTATCGGAAAATTTTAGATTATGAAAAAAAATATTTTTGCAAAAGTTGTAGCGCATTTAACTAGATCTAGTTTCGCTAAAAACAGAAAATACCATTATTCACTTTTAAAAGCTCACTCCATTTCACCGTAATATCTCGGATCGAGTCTAATTTTATTTTCCTATTGGCTCCAATAGACTTTCTTTAATTTCGAGTAGGTTTTATGCTGTTACTAATTTTTGTTCGCATTGGTCTACACGGCTTTTTGCGTCCAAGATCAAGCTTTAAAAACCCTGTATAATTATCTCCAATTTCTTTTAGAATGTCCTCCCAGACCCCACAAAAAGTTACGCTCCCTACATTCCAATCGTTCTTCACCAAGATCCAACTTTATCAAACGAAATATTCCCAGACCCTAGAAATAGACATTAAGACCCGACTTGAACAAACGAAATATCCCCAGATCTTAGAAAAATGGTATGTCTAAATATAAATAATCCCCAATTGCTTTTAGAATGTCCCCCCAGACCCCACAAAAAGTTGCGGCCCCTACATTCCATTCGTACCTCACCAAGACCCAATTTTAACAAACGAAGTTTC
The DNA here is from genome assembly GCA_963576565.1 of Aspidapion aeneum. Lineage (NCBI taxonomy): Eukaryota > Metazoa > Arthropoda > Insecta > Coleoptera > Brentidae > Aspidapion > Aspidapion aeneum. Next base: position 145,026,740 of record OY755039.1, on the reverse strand, counting down.
CTCAGGTCCTAGGGAAAAACACCAAGCCCGACTTTAACAAATGAAATATCCCCAGATCCCAGGGGAAAACCCCAAGACCCAACTATAACAAACGAAATATCCCAAGATCCTAGAGATATCCCTAGATCTTAGGAAAATGGTATGACTTATTATGAATAATCTCCAATTTCTTTTAGAATGTCCTTTCCACAAAAAGCTGTGGCCCCTATATTCCAATCGTACGTCAGCAAGACCCAACTTTAACAAACGAAATATCCCAAGATCATAGCGATAGACAACAAGACCGAACTTTAAAAAACAATGTATCCCCAGATCCCAGCGGAAAAACCAAAGCGAGACATTCAGAAACGAAATATTCGCAGATCATAGGGAAAAACACCAAGACCCAACTTTAACAAACGAAATATCCCCAGACCCTAGAGATAGACATTAAGACCCGACTTTAACAAACGAGATATTCCTAGATCTTAGGAAAATGGTATGAATTATTATGAATAATCTCCAATTTCTTTTAGAATGTTCTTCCAGACACTAAGACCCAACTTTAATAACCGAAATATCCGCAAATCATAGGGATAGACAACAAGACCGAACTTTAAAAAACGATATATCCCCAGATCCCAGCGGAAAAACCAAAGCGAGACATTCAGAAACGAAATATTCGCAGATAATAGGGAAAAACACCAAGACCTAACTTTAACAAACGAAATATCCCCAGACCCTAGAGATAGACATTAAGACCCGATTTTAACAAACGAAATATCCCCAGATCTTAGGAAAATGGTATGTCTAAATATGAATAATCCCCAATTGCTTTTAGAATGTCCTCCCAGGCCTAACAAAAAGTTGCGGCCCCTACATCCCATTCGTAGCTCACCAAGACCCAATTTTAACAAACGAAGCGTCCCCAGATCCTAGGTAAAAACACCAAGCCCGACTTTAACAAATGAAATATCCCCAGATCCTAGGGGAAAACTCCCAACCCAACTTTAACAAACGAAATATCCCAAGATCCTAGAAATAGACCCGACTATAATAAACGAGGTATCCCTAGATCTTAGGAAAATTGTATGAAATTATGAATAATCTCCTTCCAGAATGTCCTTCCAGACCCGACAAAAAGCTGTGGACCCTACATTCCAAACGACCTTAGCAAGACCCATCTTTAACAAACGAAATATCCCAAGATCCCAGGGGTAAACACTAAGACCCAACTTTAAAAACCGAAATATCCCCAAATCATAGGGATAGACAGCAAAACCGAACATTAACAAATAATATATCACCAGATCCCAGCGGAAAAACGAGACATTCAGAAACGATATATTCGCAGATCATAGGGAAAAACACCAAGACCCAACTTTAGCAAACGAAATATCCCCAGACCCTAGAAATAGACATTAAGACCCGACTTTAACAAACGAGATATCCCCAGATCTTAGGAAAATTGTATGACTTATTATGAATAATCTCCATTTGCTTTTCGAATATCCTCCCAGACCCCACAAAAAGTTGCGGCCCCTACATTCCAATCGTACCTCATCAAGACCCAAGTTTAACAAACGAAATATCCCAAGATCCTAGGGATAGATATTAAGACCCGACTTTAACAAACGAAATATCCCCAGATCTTAGGAAAATGGAATGTCTAAATATAAATAATCCCCAATTGCTTTTAGAATGTCCTCCCAGGCCCCACAAGAACTTGCGTGCCCCTACATTCCATTCGTACCTCACCAAGACCTAATTTTAACAAACGAAGTTTCCCCAGGTCCTAGGGAAAAACACCAAGCCCGACTTTAATAAATGAAATATCCACAGATCCTAGGGGAAAACCCCAAGACCCAACTTTAACAAACGAAATATCCTAAGATCCTAGAAATATCCCTAGATCTTAGGAAAATGGTATGACTTATTATGAATAATCTCCAATTTCTTTTTGAATGTCCTTTCAGATCCCACAAAAAGCTGTGGCCCCTACATTTCAATCTAACGTCAACAACACCCAACTTTAGCAAACGAAATATCCCAAGACCCTAGGGTTAAACACTAAGACCCAACTTTAAAAACCGAAATATCCCCAGATCATAGGGATAGACAACAAGACCGTACTTTAAAAAACGATATATCACCAGATCCCAGCGGAAAAACGAGACATTCAGAAACGAAATATGCGCAGATCATAGGGAAAACCACCAAGACCCAACTTTAGCAAACGAAATATCCCCAGAACCTAGAGATAGACATTAAGACCCGACTTTAACAAACGAGATATTCCTAGATCTTAGGAATATGGTATGACTTATTATGAATAATCTACTACTATGCCGGTTTGGAACATTTTTCTACATTGTCCGACGCCTATTCTCCACCTCCTTCAATCCAGACAATCATCTTCGGACAGGTTTTTTTGACTCATTGATCTTTGGATTGACGGTTGCCATTCCAGTCTAGGACGCCCCCTTTTTCTGCGTCCTATTGGTTGCCATTTTAGAACCTGCCTTGGTAATCTTTCGTCGTTCATCCGTTGTACATGGCCGTATCATATCGTCTTTTTGTGATGTCATCCGTTATGCTTCCCTCGATTCCCATTCTTTCTTTTATGATCTCATTTCTTATATGATCTGTTCTAGATATTCTCATTGATCTTATTGCATCCATTTCGACACTTTCCATTTTTGCTTTCTATTTTTCTGTTACGCGGCAAGTCTCTATTCCATACAACAGCGTGCTTTTCACCATTGTTTCATATATGTTAAATTTTACATTCTTTTTTATCTCTCTGCTCCATAAAATACTGTTAAAACAACCAATAACCTTTTTTGCTCTTACTATCTTTTCTGAATAACCCCCAATTGATTTTAGAATGTCCTCCCAGACCCCACAAAAAGTTGCGGCCCCTACATACCAATCGTACCTCACCCAGACCCAACTTTAACAAACGCAATATCCCAAGATCCTAGGAATAGATATCAAGACCCGACTTTAACAAACGAAATATCCCCAGATCCTAGGGAAAAACACCAGTTCAGTTCCAGGAACCACGACACAATCAGTATGATTGTTATTGGAGAAGATGGACATATGGTGGCTGGAACCTCAACCAATGGAGCAAACCATAAGATACCAGGGTAAGTTGTGCAAAAAACCTGCAAGTTTTTTTTTCAACATTTTTTTTTAGATAACCCCGAAAATGCGTTATTCGGGTGTATTTTGACCTATCTTAGCAATTTCGTCGTGACGTCGGTCCGTGTGTGTGTATGTCTGTCCGTAACACGATAGCTCCTAAACCGCTGAACCGATTTAAATGAAATTTTTTAGGTCAAATAGTATACAATACTGTAAAGAGCTGATTAGCTGATAAGAACTACAAAAAATGTGTGTAAAAAGTGGAAAAGATAAACAAAGCTGCCTCTTCGTCTACGATGCAGTGTTGCCGTTTAGTACGAAGCAAACCCCTCTCTTCACCGCCTCGTCATGTGACTTTAGTAGGACGCTAATGCTAGAGTCTACCTACAGTTATCAGGGCTGTAATTGAACAAGTTTTATTTTTTTATTTTGTAGGAGAGTAGGGGATTCCCCGATTCCAGGGGCAGGGGCCTATGCAGACAACAAAGTGGGAGCGGCAGTAGGAACAGGAGACGGGGACATCATGATGCGATTTTTACCCAGGTAATTACTATCAAATATAGTAAATTAAATCTGGCAAATTGAATGAACAAAATAGGCAGTTTCGAAGAATGGAGTTTTGTGATACCCTGATTGAAAAAAAACGAACCAGGATGAAAATTTTATTAAACATATTTGTTTTACAGACGAAAGTGTGTTTTCAATAGGGTGTTTGACAGTAGTAAAAAATAAATATATTTTATTTTTAGATATTTCTTTAGGTCTTGGGAATGCTAAAAACAAACTTTCTTGTTTAATTTTTTCTCAAATTCATAGTTCTTTTAATTAAATAAATTCATTGAATTAAAACAATTAGCCACGTGATTCAAAACAATACCAATACCGGTCTACCAATCAGCTGCGAGTGACGTCATAAAACAGTAAACGCCTCGAACGAACCTATTTTCTTATGGATGGTAATGTTTGCTTTGGGTTAAAGTGCGAATTATCGTCCTAAATTAGATTTTATTTTGTGTTTTGCTTATAAAAAACATTTTCAATGGAAAACGGATTCTCCAAAGCCGATAGCTCCAACTGGCCAATGCTGAATTCCTTTGTGGCAGGCTTCTTTGCCAACAGTGATTTTTGTTCTGCGGAATTTAGAAACGTTAAAATGTTGATGTAAGTATTCGATGAGTTGTTTTGTATATAACTGAAACTTTTTTTACGATATTCTTCGCCTACCTTTACTCATTTAGATTTTGAAGTTAGGTTATATGTTTTGCTTTTTTGTTTAATATGCTACTTTCTTTTCTTTACTTAATAAGCATCACTGTTTTAAACTATTTAATTAATAATCATCATGGTAGCCATAAAGCAACAATTTTTGAAGATAGATGTTATAATTAAATAATTTCAGGGCAATTAGATACCTCTTGGCTGGAGATGAGAGTAAATGGGTCACAAGCCTTAAAGTTTTATTTATAGTGGTTAGAAATGTGTGTAACAATGTGAGATTTTACTGTATCTGTAATTGGCCATTGGCTGTTGATATTTGAGAATAAATAAATAAATAAAAATAGATTCAATTAAATATCCAATCATTATTATTTTAGGCATTACGAAACAACTGTTACACTGCATAGTCCTGCGTAGGTACTGCCTAGTCTTGCATATGCACTGCTCAGTCCTACATTTAGCCTGCATGTGCACTGCCTAATCCTGCATTTAGAGGTACTCCCTAGTCCTGCCTAATAACTGCCTAGCACCGCCTAAAAATTTGTACACCTTTCTGCCTACTATAGTTGTTCACCCCTTATAATAAACATAACCTCAAAAATTTCATCATCATTTACGAAATAGTTATATATATTATAGACAACTTGAGGAAAATTAATAGAAACAATGTAGTTATACTCACATCAAAGTGATCTTCACAAATGTAAAGTGAAGATGTATTAGATAAGGCCCTTGGGTCTCTTCGAGCAAGTTCTAGCCACTTTGTCCGTTCTTTTACTGCTGTAGGCACATGAATAAATAGTTTTTTAGGTGCTTTTATGCTAGTATTCGAACACTAAGGCACTACACACCACTTATAGGACATTTTTTTACATAAAAAACAGTAAAAACACAGACCAAAAACAAATAAACACTTGAATGCCGTGTATCTGTCCCCGAGTTTACTGCGCTGTGACGTCATTGCAACGCCATGCTATAAATGAGCGTTTTAGCGGCAAATTCAAATCGGAAATTAGAAAACTTGATTTTAAATGTAGTTATGATAAAATATACTATTTTAATAATTTTGCGTAGCAAATTAGGGATCTATGTATCATTCTAAAATCTTTTCTCAAATTTGTCAAATATCCTATTTGTGGCCGTCACAATCCTTCCGTTGTTCGTTACTGGTCACGGAGAAGAAACTTAATGTCTGGACTGAGATTTTGGGTGACAATATCATTGGTCCTTTTTTCAATGGTAATTTGCGAGGGAGATTTTATGCGGGCTATGCAAAAAGCCAAATTTATTTGCATGGCCATTTAAGAGCTCACTTTGGATGAACTTCGGGAAAAAATAATCACCACTCTACAATCAGTGACACCTGAAATGCTAAGTAATGTCCGAACTGAATTTTATAATAGGCTTTGATACTGTTTAGCACAGAGCGGTGGTATTTTTGAGAATTTAATTTGTTATGTAGTTCTTATATCAATATGAAATAATTGGCTTTTAAAACAGACCCCCTCTCTTATTTGTTTCGCTGAAGAAGCCATAAACTTTAGTTTGTTGTAGACACGGCATTGAATATTATAAAAAAAGAACAAACTTAAAAAAAATGATTATTCATTACATAGTTATCGTCTAAATTTCCGATATTTTACGAACGAAAAGATCGCCGCGCTAGATGAAACAATCGATGTCATAAATTTCCTCCCTCTACTTTACTAGGGCGCACAGAGGACAGTTATTGGCTGTGGGTCTGGTTATCCCCAAACAGTGGGCGTAACCAAAAACTTCTATCCTTTTTTCTTACATACTACATATTGTATGCATAAACAGTTGTTCTTATCTTACGTACAGTACAATTAACCTATACATAGCATTTACCCATGCTGTTAAGCTTAATTGTAAAGTTCAATCTCTAGTGACTCTAGAATATCTGCCCTAGTGTCGGCGAAAAAGTCACAGTAATCAAAGGATCAAAATTCTCGCGCAATGGCTGGCCATACACACAGAGGTTGATCCGACGGTTTGGAACGGCACCGATAAGTCTGACCGTTTTGTCCGCAACGGTTTAAAACTGCTGCAGTCCACTAACACAAAAAAAATCTTTCGAATCGATCCTTCATATCGGTCTGTGGCAGACATAACCGCGCGTTAGTGGGCTAAAACTCAAGATTTATCTGCCGGTTAAACCAAAACTGTGGAATTTCGTCAAGACGAAAGTTTTATACGGCACGGTATTTTAAGCATAATGTATGTAAAATGTTTCGTGCTAAAAAGAAGCAGGCTCTGTGTATGGGAATGATTATTAATATGGAAATAATGCATAGTGGTGTAAAAAAGAGACGTTCAAGTGGGTTAAAAGTTATTAGCTTAAGAGGAAACTATTTAGCCATGACCTTCTATTGAAAGAGTTAAGAGAAAATAATCCAGACGATTTTAAAAATTATTTAAGAATGGATATTAACACGTATGACCTTTTATTAAATTTGGTAAGAGAAGATATTACGAAACAAGATACCCAAATGAGAGAAACGGCCATACACACAGAGGTTGATCCGTCGGTTTGGAACGGCACAGATAAGTCTGACCGTTTTGTCCGCAACGGTTTAAAACTGTTGCAGTCCACTAACACAAAAAATATTTTTCGAATCGATCCTTCATATCGGTCTGTGGCAGACATACCCGCGCGTTAGTGGGCGAAAACTCAAGATTTATCTGCCGGTTAAACCAAAACTGTGGAATTTCGTCAAGTCGAAAGTTTTATGCGGTATGGTATTTTAAGCATAGTGTATGTAAAATGTTTCGTGCTAAAAAGAAGCAGGCTCTGTGTATGGGAATGATTATTAATATGGAAATAATGCATAATGGTGTAAAAAAGAGACGTTCTAAGTGGGTTAAAAGTTATTTGCTTAAGAGGAAACTATTTAGCCATGACCTTCTATTAAAAGAGTTAAGAGAAAATGATCCAGACGATTTTAAAAATTATTTAAGAATGAATATTAACACGTATGACCTTTTATTAAATTTGGTAAGAGAGGATCTTACGAAACAAGATACCCAAATGACTTGCCACGGGAAGATCATAATATGAAGATCTGAAATTTTCAGTGGAAATTTCTGCACTTGGTTATATTATTCCGGAAACATATTATTCAATAAATTAAAGAGAGACTATATGAACGGTCTGTTATCCCTGGCACAGTGTAAACCGACAGACAAGTCTGCGCCGGTTAAAATATCGAGCGCGGAACCCACAAGTTTGGCCCGCCGGTCTGAACTCACAGATAAATCTATATCGGCTATAACTGGCGCGTGGAATGTCCACTAATTGAAAGACAAATCCGCCAGTTTGAACCGCGCCGTTCCAAACCGGCGGATCAACCTCTGTGTGTATGACCAGCTAATGTGTGTTCTCTTTTCAGTTTTTTGGCAGTAGAACAGATGCGTCAAGGCCTTACACCTGCGCAGGCCGCCAAAGCCGCCATCTTACGAATCGCCGAATACTACCCAAGCTTTATGGGAGCCATAATAGCCACCGACTACAACGGCACCTATGGCGCTGCTTGCAATGGAATCGACCAATTTCCGTTTTACGTTGTTACTGCAGATACTGGGAAAGCTACTGCGAATTATGTTCAGTGTTCAGACCCTAAGAGAGTTTTGACTGAAAAAATAGAACTAAAATAAAGTATGCATTTTTTTTAAATTATAATTTAATAAATCGTGTCTCTTTGAATCGTTGTGGAAGTAAAGATTTTTTAAAATTACCCTAGATTGATTGGTAATAGATCACACAGTTTTAAGTTACCAGGTCTTTGACTCCAATTTGAACAGGAGTGCCGATGTGACGTCACATATCCAAGATAGTGGCTTTTTTCATGTTTTTTCATTGGCTTATAACTTTTGCAAATTTAGTTTTACAGAAAAACTGTTAATAACTTTTTTCTTTGCAATAGAACAACAATTAAGATAGTGAAGAAACTAACAAGGGCGCCATAATAGCCACCAACTACCACGGCATCTATGGCGCTGCTTGTAATGGAATCGACCAATTTCCGTTTTACGTTGTTACTGCCGATACTGGGAAAGCTACTGCGAATTATGTTCAGTGTTCAGACCCTAAGAGAGCTGTGAATGAAAAAATTGAACTAAAATAAAGTTTGCATTTTTTTTTAAATTTATAATTTAATAAATCGTGTATCTTTGGATCGTTGTGGAAGTAAAGATTTTTTAAAATTACTCTAGATTGATTGGTAATAGATCACACAGTTTTAAGTTACCAGGTGTTTGACTCCAATTTGAATAGGAGTGCCTGTGTGACGTCACATATCCAAGATAGTGGCTTTTTTCATGTTTTTTCATTGGCTTATAACTTTTGCAAATTTAGTTTTACAGAAAAACTGTTAATAACTTTTTTCTTTGCAATAGAACAACAATTAAGATAGTGAAGAAACTAACAAGGGCGCCATAATAGCCACCAACTACCACGGCATCTATGGCGCTGCTTGTAATGGAATCGACCAATTTCCGTTTTACGTTGTTACTGCCGATACTGGGAAAGCTACTGCGAATTATGTTCAGTGTTCAGACCCTAAGAGAGCTGTGAATGAAAAAATTGAACTAAAATAAAGTTTGCATTTTTTTTTAAATTTATAATTTAATAAATCGTGTATCTTTGGATCGTTGTGGAAGTAAAGATTTTTTAAAATTACTCTAGATTGATTGGTAATAGATCACACAGTTTTAAGTTACCAGGTGTTTGACTCCAATTTGAATAGGAGTGCCTGTGTGACGTCACATATCCAAGATAGTGGCTTTTTTCATGTTTTTTCATAAACTTTGGCTTATAACTTTTGCAAATTTAGTTTTACAGAAAAACTGTTAATAACTTTTTTCTTTGCAATAGAACAACAATTAAGATAGTGAAGAAACTAGCTTTATATCTTAAAAACTAACAAGGGCGCCATAATAAGCACCGACTACAACGGCAACTATGGCGTTGCTTGTAACGGAATCGACCAATTTCCGTTTTACGTTGTTACTGCCGATACTGGGAAAGCTACTGCGAATTATGTTTAGTGTTCAGACCCTAAGAAAGTTTTGACTGAAAAAATAGAACTAAAATAAAGTTTGCATTTTTTTTAAAATTATAATTTAATAAATCGTGTCCCTTTGGATCGTTGTGGAAGTAAAGATTTTTTAAAATTACCCTAGATTGATTGGTAATAGGTCACACAGTTTTAAGTTACCAGGTGTTTGACTCCAATTTGAACAGGAGTGCCTGTGTGACGTCACATAGCCAAGATAGTGGCTTTTTTCATGTTTTTTCATAAACTTTGGCTTATAACTTTTGCAAATTTAGTTTTACAGAAAAACTGTTAACAACTTTTTTCTTTGCAATAGAACAACAATAAAGATAGTGAAGAAACTAGCTTTATATCTTAAAAACTAAGAAGAGCGCCATAATAGCCACCGACTACAACGGCACCTATGGCGCTGCTTGCAATGGAATCGACCAATTTCCGTTTTACGTTGTTACTGCGGATACTGGGAAAGCTACTGCGAATTATGTTCAGTGTTCAGACCCTAAGAGAGTTTTGACTGAAAAAATAGAACTAAAATAAAGTTTGAATTTTTTTAAATTTATAATTTAATAAATCGTGTCTCTTTGGATCGTTGTGGAAGTAAAGATTTTTTAAAATTACCCTAGATTGATTGGTAATAGGTCACACAGTTTTAAGTTACCAGGTGTTTGACTCCAATTTGAACAGGAGTGCCTGTGTGACGTCACATATCCAAGATGTGGCTTTTTTCATGTTTTTTCATAAACTTTGGCTTATAACTTTTGCAAATTTATTTTTTCTTTGCAATAGAACAACAATTAAGATAGTGAAGAAACTAGCTTTATATCTTAAAAACTAAGAAGGGCGCCATAATAGCCACCGACTACACCGGCACCTATGGTGCTGCTTGTAATGGAATCGACCAATTTCCGTTTTACGTTGTTACTGCGGATACTGGGAAAGCTACTGCGAGTTATGTTCAGTATTCAGACCCTAAGAGAGTTTTGACTGAAAAAATAGAACTAAAATAAAGTTTGCATTTTTTTAAAAATTTATAATTTAATAAATCGTGTCTCTTTAGATCGTTGTGGAAGTAAAGATTTTTTAAAATTACCCTAGATTGATTGGTAATAGATCACACAGTTTTAAATCACCAGGTGTTTGACTCCAATTTGAACAGGAGTGCCTGTGTGACGTCACATATCCAAGATTGTGGCTTTTTTCATGTTTTTTCATTGGCTTATAACTTTTGCAAATTTAGTTTTACAGAAAAACTGTTAATAACTTTTTTCTTTGCAATAGAACAACAATTAAGATAGTGAAGAAACTAGCTTTATATCTTAAAAACTAAGAAGGGCGCCATAATAGCCACCGACTACAACGGCAACTATGGCGTTGCTTGTAATGGAATTGACCAATATCCGTTTTACGTTGTTACTGCCGATACTGGGAAAGCTACTGCGAATTATGTTCAGTGTTCAGACCCTAAGAGAGTTTTGACTAAAAAAATAGAACTAAAATAAAGTTTACATTTTTTTTTAATTTATAATTTAATAAATCGTGTCTCTTTGGATTGTTGTGGAAGTAAAGATTTTTTAAAAATACTCTAGATTGATTGGTAATAGATCACACAGTTTTAAGTTACCAGGTGTTTGACTCCAATTTGAACAGGAGTGCCTGTTTGACGTCACATATCCAAGATAGCGGTTTTTTTCATGTTTTTTCATTGGCGTATAACTTTTGCAAATTTAGTTTTACAGAAAAACTGTTAATAACTTTTTTCTTTGCAATAGAACAACAATTAAGATAGTAAAGAAACTAGCTTTATATCTTAAAAACTAACAAGGGCGCCATAATAGCCACCAACTACTACGGCACCTATGGCGCTGCTTGTAATGGAATCGACCAATTTCCGTTTTACGTTGTTACTGCGGATACTGGGAAAGCTACTGCGAATTATGTTCAGTGTTCAGACCCTAAAAGAGTTTTGAATGAAAACATAGAACTAAAATAAAGTTTGCATTTTTTTAAAAATAATAATTTAATAAATCGTGTCTCTTTGGATCGTTGTGGAAGTAAAGATTTTTTAAAATTACCCTAGATTGATTGGTAATAGGTCACACAGTTTTAAGTTACCAGGTGTTTGACTCCAATTTGAACAGGAGTGCCTGTGTGACGTCACATATCCAAGATAGTGGCTTTTTTCATGTTTTTTCATAAACTTTGGTTTATAACTTTTGCAAATTTAGTTTTACAGAAAAACTGTTAATAACTTTTTTCTTTGCAATAGAACAACAATCAAGATAGTGAAGAAACTAGCTTTATATCTTAAAAACTAACAAGGGCGCCATAATAGCCACCAACTACCACGGCACCTATGGCGCTGCTTGTAATGGAATCGACCAATTTCCGTTTTACGTTGTTACTGCCCATACTGGGAAAGCTACTGCGAATTATGTTCAGTGTTCAGACCCTAAGAGAGCTGTGAATGAAAAAATTGAACTAAAATAAAGTTTGCATTTTTTTTTAAATTTATAATTTAATAAATCGTGTATCTTTGGATCGTTGTGGAAGTAAAGATTTTTTAAAATTACTCTAGATTGATTGGTAATAGATCACACAGTTTTAAGTTACCAGGTGTTTGACTCCAATTTGAACAGGAGTGCCTGTTTGACGTCACATATCCAAGATAGCGGTTTTTTTCATGTTTTTTCATTGGCGTATAACTTTTGCAAATTTAGTTTTACAGAAAAACTGTTAATAACTTTTTTCTTTGCAATAGAACAACAATTAAGATAGTGAAGAAACTAGCTTTATATCTTAAAAACTAACAAGGGCGCCATAATAGCCACCGACTACAACGGCACCTATGGCGCTGCTTGTAATGGAATCGACCAATTTCCGTTTTACGCTGTTACTGCCGATACTGGGAAAGCTATTGCGAATTATGTTCAGTGTTCAGACCCTAAGAGAGTTTTGACTGAAAAAATAGAACTAAAATAAAGTTTGCATTTTTTTTTAATTTATAATTTAATAAATCTTGCCTCTTTGGATCGTTGTGGAAGTAAAGATTTTTTAAAATTACCCTAGATTGATTGGTAATAGATCACACAGTTTTAAATCACCAGGTGTTTGACTCCAATTTGAACAGGAGTGCCTGTGTGACGTCACATATCCAAGATTGTGGCTTTTTTCATGTTTTTTCATTGACTTATAACTTTTGCAAATTTAGTTTTACAGAAAAACTGTTAATAACTTTTTTCTTTGCAATAGAACAACAATTAAGATAGTAAAGAAACTAGCTTTATATCTTAAAAACTAAGAAGGGCGCCATAATAGCCACCGACTACAACGGCAACTATGGCGTTGCTTGTAATGGAATCGACTAATTTCCGTTTTACGTTGTTACTGCAGATACTAGGAAAGCTACTGCGAATTATGTTCAGTGTTCAGACACTAAGAGAGTTTTGACTGAAAAAATAGAACTAAAATAAGGTTTGCATTTTTTTTTTAAATTTATAATTTAATTATAGTTGAGTGGCTTATAGTCAAAAATCGTGTCTCGTCGGATAGTTGTGAAAGTAAAGATGTTTTAAAATTACCCTAGATTGATTGGTAATAGATCACACAGTTTTAAGTTACCAGGTGTTTGACTCCAATTTGAACAGGAGTGCCTGTGTGACGTCACATATCCAAGATAGTGGCTTTTTCATGTTTTTTCATAAACTTTGGCTTATAACTCTTGCAAATTTAGTTTTACAGAAAAACTGTTAATAACTTTTTTCTTTGCAATAGAACAACAATTAAGATAGTGAAGAAACTAGCGTTATATCTTAAAAACTAACAAGGGCGCCATAATAGCCACCAACTACCACGGCACCTATGGCGCTGCTTGTAATGGAATCGACCAATTTCCGTTTTACGTTGTCACTGCGGATACTGAAAAGTTCGCGGACGTTTGATTTTTAATTTATAACTGGATATATACTGCGATTAGGTACAAAGTTTTTTAAATAATCAAAGCTTCTTACTTCAAAAAAGAAAACGGCTTTTCACTCCTATAAAACTCGTTTTTACAAGCAACACATCGTGTTCCCGTTTTTTATTTTTGTTCAACAAAAACAATTTCAATAATATACTGACAGATACTTTAATGACAAATCACAAATAAGCCAGTAGAATAACCATATTTTAAGGTAAAAAAAATATATTTACTAACAGGACTTAAAGCATTGGAAATTGTAGAGCGGTGAAAAACGAAGTTAAAAAAAATAAATGCGTGAGCATGGGCGTTGCGGGTTAGGTTTTGGGGGGTTAAAAGGGACAGGGAATCGTAATATTGCGATTTACGGCGAAAGTTGACGTTGGAGAAAAAAGTAACAAAGTCATAGGCCATAAAAATAAAAATTCGAGAAAAATTAAAAAAACCGTAATTTTTTGTGTTTTTTTTTTGCAAAAATAATGTCAGTTTAACAAAACTTGGTTCATTCACAATATTTAACAAACAAAAAAATTTTGAAGTTTCTAAGATATTTGTTTTTTCGGTCAAAAAAAAGTATAGGGAAACCAATAAGACCAAAATGGCAAAACTTACTAAACTAAACAGTTTATCAAAAAGAGCACCGAGTTCCAGTATTGTGGCGTCATACAGATACGAAAAAGCCACTAAGTGAGTTGAGATTCCAAAAAACGTCATTTAGCGATTTTTAGTATAGGGAAACCCATAGGACCAAAATGGCAAAACTTTGAAAATTCATATTTTGCAAACTATACAGTTTATCAAAAAAAGCACCGAGTTGCAGTATTGTGGCGTCATACAGCTATTTTTAGTATAGGGAAACCCATAAGACCAAAATGGCAAAATTTTGAAAATTAATTATCAAAAAAAGCACCGAGTTGCAATAGTGTGGAGTCATACAGATACGAAAAAAACACTGATTGAGTTGAGATTCCAAAAAACGTCATTTAGCGATTTTTAGTATAGGGAAACCCATAAGACCAAAATGGCAAAGCTTTGAAAATTCATATTTTACAAACTATACAGTTTATCAAAAAAACACCGAGTTGCAATATTGTGGCGTCATACAGATACGAAAAAACCACTGATTGAGTTGACATTCCAAAAAACGTCATTTAGCGATTTTTAGTATAGGGAAACCCATAAGACCAAAATGGCAAAACCTTGAAAATTCATATTTTACAAACTATACAGTTTATCAAAAAAAGCACCGAGTTGCAGTATTGTGGCGTCATACAGATACGAAAAAATCACTGATTGAGTTGAGATTCCAAAAAACGTCATTTAGCGATTTTTAGTATAGGGAAACCCATAAGACCAAAATGGCAAAACGTTGAAAATTCATATTTTACAAACTATTCAGTTTATCAAAAAAAGCACCGAGTTGCAGTATTGTGGCGTCATACAGATACGAAAAAACCACTGATTGAGTTGAGATTCCAAAAAACGTCATTTAGCGATTTTTAGTATAAGGAAACCCATAAGACCAAAATAGCAAAACTTTGAAAATTCATATTTTACAAACTATACAGTTTATCAAAAAAAGCACCGAGTTGCAGTATTGTGGCGTCATACAGATACGAAAAAACCACTGATGGAGTTGAGATTCCAAAAAACGTCATTTAGCGATTTTTAGTATAGGGAAAACCATAAGACCAAAATGGCAAAACTTTGAAAATTCATATTTTACAAACTATACAGTTTGTCAAAAAAAGCACCGAGTTGCAGTATTGTGGCGTCATACAGATACGAAAAAACCACTGATGGAGTTGAGATTCCAAAAAACGTCATTTAGCGATTTTTAGTATAGGGAAACCCATAAGACCAAAATGGCAAAACGTTGAAAATTCATATTTTACAAACTATTCAGTTTATCAAAAAAAGCACCGAGTTGCAGTATTGTGGCATCATACAGATACGAAAAAACTACTGATTGAGTTGAGATTCCAAAAAACGTCATTTAACGATTTTTAGTATAGGGAAACCCATAAGACCAAAATGGCAAAACTTTGAAAATTCATATTTTACAAACTATACAGTTTGTCAAAAAAGCACCGAGTTGCAGTATTGTGGCGTCATACAGATACGAAAAAACCACTGATGGAGTTGAGATTCCAAAAAACGTCATTTAGCGATTTTTAGTATAGGGAAAACCATAAGACCAAAATGGCAAAACTTTGAAAATTCATATTTTACAAACTATACAGTTTGTCAAAAAAGCACCGAGTTGCAGTATTGTGGCGTCATACAGATACGAAAAAACCACTGATGGAGTTGAGATTCCAAAAAACGTCATTTAGCGATTTTTAGTATAGGGAAACCCATAAGACCAAAATGGCAAAACGTTGAAAATTCATATTTTACAAACTATTCAGTTTATCAAAAAAAGCACCGAGTTGCAGTATTGTGGCATCATACAGATACGAAAAAACTACTGATTGAGTTGAGATTCCAAAAAACGTCATTTAGCGATTTTTAGTATAGGGAAACCCATAAGACCAAAATGGCAAAACTTTGAAAATTCATATTTTACAAACTATACAGTTTATCAAAATATATATAAATATATATCATATATGCAAAGTGAGACAAAAATATTGATATTTTTTGTAAAGAGAGCACGCTGCTCAGGAGCTGCTACCTTTCCTTTTTCAATTTTACTCTCCGATGATATTCTGTGGTTTTGAAAGTTCGCGGAGGTTTGATTTATTTTTATGACCTATGACTGTTATGTAAGTCACTTTTTCTACGAAGTCAACGTTTACCAGAAATCGCAATGTTAGCCCACGGATAGAAAAACGTTAAAGGCAATGAATGGACTGTAAATATTATTAATTAATGATATCGCGAGCAAACATAAATATATTGATATGATTTTACGAAATAATCAATATGTCCATAGGTAAAATGGTTGAAACCACACAACGGTAATCAAAGACAAGCACTCACCTCCTTTGCAGTCAAGTTCTCCTCGTTCCCAGGGGCCCCCGAATGGATCTAATGATGTCACCACGTAGCTGAAGGGTTGAAGTTTCTAGTTCTATGCTTCAGTACACAAAAATCGAGCACTTTCAGGTGTAGATATTTAAAATAGTTGGAGAACGAAATTAACACGCCTTTTTCTCTTGGCGATTGACAATGATCTCCCCGGTTGTTGGTGCGCATGTCCAAATACGCTGAATGCGCTTTGCCTTTCATACAGTTGTGTGTTTTTAAAAATATATATAAACAACCGCGAAATTTAGCGGGAGCTAACATAACTGCCCTCCAAAACACACAAATTTAGAATCTCAACCGGACAGATATAGATATAAGAAAAAGAATCGACCGATAAATATAAATGAATGAAAATAGATAAGTATCGTAAGTTTATTTAGAGATAACGAAATCCCGAAAAAGGCAAAACAAACAAACAAAATTCAAAAAAAAAAAATTAAAAATAAAAAACCTATTGTAATACCCGGTAAAAGGTAGAAAATTAAAATTACTTTTAATTTGGCAAGAGGCACAGTTTTACAACTGGCCGCTTATAAACACCGGTAACCGTTTTTACCGTCGCAACACGCACCTGACCGTCCCCGCCGGGATGCAGTTCGATGACCCGACCGACCGGCCATTTCAAAGGCGTTTGAATGTGATCACTTGTTATGATAACCAAATCATTTAATTTGATATTTGGGGACAAATCAGCCCACTTGTGTCGCTGTTGTAGCGTATGCAAATACTCTATAGAATACCGTTTCCAAAAATCATTATGTAGTTTTTGGATTAGTTGCCATCTCGAGAGCCGATTTAGGGGAACCTCGGACAAATCTGACTCCGGAATTTCAGAGTTAAGGGGTTCAAGTGTCAAAAAATGCCCAGGGGTAAGAGGTTGAAGATCGTGTGGGTCTGAAGAGGCAGGAGATAAAGGGCGACTATTAAGTACGGCTTCTATGCGACAGGTAAGGGTGGACATCTCCATGATAGACAACTTCTGGTCGCCGACAACTCGAACAAAGTGAGTTTTAAAACTTTTGACGCCAGCTTCTGCCAGGCCATTGAAATGTGGACTGAGAGGAGGTCCCAGATGCCAACGAATAGAAAGTCTGGTGGCAGCACTTCTTGCGTAATCCAGTAATTGGTTACGAAACCCTATAAAATTACTGCCTTGATCTGACCAGCATTGCGTCACGCTTCCGCGTCTAGAAATGAATCGATGGAATGCACCTACGAACCCTTCGGTGGACAGTTCCATGGTTAATTCCAAATGCACGCAATGTGTGGCCGTACAGACAAACACACAGACATACGATTTGAAAGCTCTACAACCACGGTAACGATGAGGAATCACAAAGAAAGGTCCACAAAAGTCGATAGCTACACTCGAAAAAGGTTTAAGCTGATTGATTCGATGAGCGGGAAGTGAACTCATTAGGGGCGGTCTATAGGGTTTAGGGTTGATTCTAAAACATTGCAAGCACTTGGATATGGTTCTTTGAATTGCCCGTCTGGCAGATAATATCCAAAATTGCTGTAAAAGCAGATTATGTAATGTTTTAAACCCAGGATGAAGATATTGTCGATGAGCGGACTCGATAAGAAGTGTAGTTAAACGATGGTCACTCGAAAGTAAGACGGGGTGTTTTGCAGAATAAGACAAAAGGTCAGATTTTTGTAATCTGCCACCGACTCTAATGATATTATTCTCATCAAGAAAAGGTGAAAGTTTTCGCAAAGGTTTCGGTATTGGTTTATCCTTAGATAACGCAGAAAAAAGCTCAGAAAAACAAGAACCTTGAACGCGTTTGATAAGAAGGTGTAACGCACATTGCATCTCACTGGTGGTAGGAAAAACAATATTCTCAAAAATAACTTTTTGGTCCGGCGGCTTAGTGGGTTTTTGATAGGAATGGTTTTGAAAAAGGTTAACTATTCGAAGGACATAGCAAATGATACGTTGAATTTTTGATATAGATGAATATTTGATAAGAAGCTGATCTAAGAAGTTGACATCAATTATCGCATTGCAACAGACTTTTGGCTTTTCCTCCAGATTAATCTCTCCGAAATCAATCGGCATTTTTGATTTATGAAAATCGGGCCATTCGTTTTCGGGAGACCACAAAAACGACGGTGCGTTCCACCACATGTCATGTGACATGAGCTGTGAAGGGGTGGCCCCTCGTGACGCAATATCGGCTGCATTCAAAGCAGAAGGAATGTAGCGCCACGAGTTTGAGGGAATGATTTCTTGGATTCTACTGACGCGATTTCCAACAAAGGTTTGCCAGCGATTAGGAGGGGATGAAAGCCAGTGCAATACGACTTGCGAATCGCAGAAAGTAACGATATTTGTAAAAGTTATTTTTCCTTCATAGCTAGATAAAACGAAGTCAATTAATTCGCTTAAAAGAAATGCGCCTAGGAGTTCTAGCCTAGCCAAAGTTTGTGACTTTATAGGCGCGACCCTAGATTTTGCAGATATGAGAGAAACAGATATATTGTTTTCCTCTTCTACACGAAAATATACGACGCCTGCGTAGCCTCGAATTGAAGCGTCACAGAAGCCGATGATTTGACAGGTATTGGTTTTTGACAGTTTGATTTGTCGGGGTAATTGAAAATTGGAAAGAAGCGGGAATTCAGAACGAAGTTTGTTCCAAGAGTCGATGATAGAAGAATCTGGTTCTTCGTCCCAGCCTACTTTCGATATCCACAACTGTTGCAAAATAAATTTTGCTTGTAGCAACAAGGGACAAAGAAAACCTAAGGGGTCGAAGATTGTTCCTATGATAGATAAAATAGAACGTTTGGTTGGGGGTTTGTCCTTCATTCGGCATTGATAAGAAAAAATGTCGTTTTTTGGATGCCATTGAAGTCCTAAAACTTTGATAAAGTGGGGTTGCTCCTTGTCGAAAGAGAGAGGCATTTGACGATCGGACTCTGGCAATGTTGCCAATAACTCAGGACAATTGCTTGCCCATTTTTTAAGTTCAAATCCTCCCGACTTCAACAAATCATTGAGTTCTGTTTGAAGGGAGAGAGCTTCAGAAAGCGAAGGGCTAGTTCCCAAGATATCGTCGATATAGATTGACGTTTTTAGAACAGTACTAGCCATAGGAAAACGTTCCTTTTCTCTCTCTGCCAGCTCATTTAAGGTACGCATGGCTAGAAAAGGTGAGCATGTCATGCCAAAAGTGACAGTAGAAAGTTCCCACACTGAAAGTGGGTCATGTGGAGAAAACCTCCACAATATCCTTTGATAAGGACGGTGATAAGGATTGATAAGGACTTGACGGAACATCTGTTTGATATCAGCAATGTAGGCAATAGGATTAAGACGAAATGTAAGGAGTAAAGAAGCAATATCTTTTTGAAGTTTCGGTCCAGATAACAATGTGTCATTGAGACTAATATTTTTTGGGGTGACTGCTGAACAATCCCAGACCACCCTTAATTTTGTACTCAAGCTTTCCGGCTTTAAAACGCAATGATGTGCTAAAAAACACGATACGTCGACCTTTGGTTGACTAGATAAAACCAAACTCATATGATTAGAATCGATATAGTCTTGCATGAAATTTGAATAGGCAGTGTACAGATCAGGATTTTTGATTAATCTATTTTCTAGAAGTAAAAATCTACGATAAGCTTGCGGATAAGTATTTCCTAGGTCAGGGTTTATTTTGTCTTTAAACGGAAGATCTACCATGAATCTACCGCTCGGTTGCCGTAATACACTAGCAGTAAAAATTGATTCTGCTTGTTTTTCTTCCTTTGATAAGATTTGTTTTTTAGGCAAATGTTCGATTTCCCAAAACCTAGGGAGAATGACCTCTAAAGGAGGTGAATGACTCGTTAAAAAACAACTGGTTCGTTCCGTAAGACTACCTACTTCGTCAACCTTTCCCATGACGACCCAGCCAAAGATAGTTTCAAGGGCTGAAGGCTGCCCTACCTGTCCAAGAACCCTGCCCTCCTTGAAAATCTGTGCGAATAGCTCGCAACCAATAACCAGGTCCACAGGTCTAGATTTGAAATAAGATGGGTCGGCAAGTTTAAGGTTTCCCAAGTGTTTCCACTGATTATCGTTCAAGGAGAATGTAGGCATATTGGAACATAGTTGTGGAACAACAATTGCTTCGAAATTAAGTAAAGGAGTGACTTGTCCTTGTGGCTTAATGTGACATTGAACGAGCCCTTTGGAAGTAAAAGAAGACATCTGATTTAATCCGAATATTTCAGTGGTGTAACTTCGCCTAGGAAGATTAAGACGCTGAATACACTTTTCACTGATGAATCCAGTCTGTGATCCAGAATCAAGCAGTGCCCTTACAGGTTGAAAATTTCCGCAACCGTCCATAACATCTATTATGGCGGTGCATAAAAGAAAGGTACCTGAAGGTCCTGAGGCATTTAATGACACATGAAGATTATTGACAGGTGGTGTGTGAATGACAGGACTAGTATCTTGGCTTCCAGACGCTTGATTAGTTTCTAAGATATGAGTTAAAGTGTGGTGCCTTTTACTATTGCAAGTCCTGCATGAATATTTTGATTTGCACGTATCTACATTATGTAAGGGATGAAAACACGCTAGACATAATTTTTTCTGTTTTACGAAAGATAGGCGATCGATAGGTGAGAGATCAAGAAATGTTTGACATTTCGAAAGCACGTGACCTTGATTACATCGGAAACATTTTATTCCCGTACTCGAATTAGTTGAGGTGCCAGTCAGTCCTATAAAAGGCGAGTTGGATGATTTATAGGTAGGCTTTTGCCCAAACTGATTTCGCATAGAATTTGAATTTTGATAGGTAGGCTTTTGCCCAGACTGATTTTGCATAGAATTTGATTTTTGATAGATAGGCACCTTTTTGGGTGCTGTTGATTGAGGAAGTGATTCCAAAACTTTACATCTTTTTTCTAGAAATTGAAAAAGTGACTGAAAAGTGGGAATTTCGGTATTAGTATTGGCGTGACTCATTTCGAAATTTGAACGCGTTGGAATATCCAATTTTTCTAATAAAATGAAAAAAATAATAAAATCCCAACTGTCAACGTCAAAGCTAAGTGATTTTAAAATTTCTAGGGATTCAGAAAAGGTGTCAATTAAATTACGCAATTCTTTAGCTGACTCGTTTTTTAAGGTGGAGTTCATAATTGAGCTTAAAGCATCATTTGCGAGGTCTCGCTTGTTTTGATATCTATTGACTAATTTGTCGTAAGCAATTTTATAATTTTGATCAGATAAGCTAATCCCTGATATCAATTTTAAAGGCTCATCCTCGAGATATGAAAATAAATATTGAAGTTTTCGAACGTTACTTAGACTTTGATTTTGATCTATAATGTTATTAAAAAGATCGAAAAAGCTTGGCCATAATTTTTTATCACCTCGAAATATGGGAATACCTAACTCTTTGAGTTTTGGAGTTTCGTATTCGTTTTGTCGAACATATGATCCCGAAAAAGATGGGGCCTCAACCGGAAATATTTTAGAGTAAACCCCCTTACACGCATAAAAATATTTACGAGCTTCTGAAAGGATCGCATCCTGCGTTTTAAATTCCTCATCGTCCGAGTCGTCTAGCAACATAATGACGTCATTATGTGCCAGCATGCATTTATCGAAGGTTTCATCCAAATCGGCATACCTCACTTGAAACTCGTTTCTCGCTCTTTCATCTTTTTCCGCAGTCTGCGACAACACATAACACTCGGTGATCGCAGATAAAAAACCCTTGCGTTTTTGTACGGCTTTTTTGACGGACATGATTTTACCTTTGAAATGACGAAATTGTCGGTAAATATACAATTAACGCTAAATTAATGCTTCTGAAATAGAAAAATGACGAATTGTCGAAAATATGCACTAATCTATCGCCAATTGATAAAAATTGTTTTAAATATCGAAATGATATGATACACCACTGAACTTTTGTTTTGTTTTGTTTTGACTCCTACTCGTTTTGTTTACACCACGCGGAGTAGACCCGTTACCATGGCAGCGGACCAAAAACACGTACTGCGCCGGCCGACTTTCTCTCTCGACGTTTCAACGACGATGCGGCCTTGAACCGCCCTGTTATTATTCGACTTGCAATTTTATTAATACCGTCGTATGGATTTATTATTTAAAAATAATTCGGCTGGAAGGAACACTTTTATGTTAGCCCACGGATAGAAAAACGTTAAAGGCAATGAATGGACTGTAAATATTATTAATTAATGATATCGCGAGCAAACATAAATATATTGATATGATTTTACGAAATAATCAATATGTCCATAGGTAAAATGGTTGAAACCACACAACGGTAATCAAAGACAAGCACTCACCTCCTTTGCAGTCAAGTTCTCCTCGTTCCCAGGGGCCCCCGAATGGATCTAATGATGTCACCACGTAGCTGAAGGGTTGAAGTTTCTAGTTCTATGCTTCAGTACACAAAAATCGAGCACTTTCAGGTGTAGATATTTAAAATAGTTGGAGAACGAAATTAACACGCCTTTTTCTCTTGGCGATTGACAATGATCTCCCCGGTTGTTGGTGCGCATGTCCAAATACGCTGAATGCGCTTTGCCTTTCATACAGTTGTGTGTTTTTAAAAATATATATAAACAACCGCGAAATTTAGCGGGAGCTAACATCGCAATAATACGATTCCTTGCCCCTTTTTTCCCCCAAAACTAACCAGCAATGCCCCTGCTCACGCATTTATTTTTTTTTACTTTGTTTTTCGCCGTTGTACAATCTTCAATGCTTTAGTTTCTGTTAATAATATTTTTCTCTCAAAGTGCAATTTGATTGGCCTAAAATGACAATCTCCTTGAAGTATGAAGTTCACAAAATACCACCGGGTGACCACCGATAATTAGAACTAGAGAGAGAAAGGTTACACTACTTGTATGTTCTCACTCTAAAAAAACTCTTAAAATTTTTGCCTTATTGTCCAGTATACGTAATGTATAGCCGTGGCCGTTCCAGTTACTTCGTATATGGATGATTCTACCAAAAGTGGGCTATATGGATATCATTTTTGGTCATTGCCTTTAAATAACAGTACAGCACAGTAAATAATTTTGTTTTTTTAAATTTATGTAACTAATTAGGTGTAAGCTAAGAAACATGTATTTTCCCGAATTTTAGGAATTATTGCATAAAAATTCCAGAGGGATGAGTACCAGAGGAATGAGTTTTTTAATGGTTTTCCAATTTAAATCAAAATCTATTTAGACTACTTAACTTAAGTTTTATATAAACAAAGTTGCTATACTTATAATTTTAAAACAATCAACAAAAATATTATACTATTGATATCAGTCGAATATTTACTTACCAGAGGAATGATAAATAAAGCGTCTCTGAAAAAAACTAATTTTCTGCCGAAAATAAAAAGATCTATAACTTAAACCAAACTAAAGTTGACATTATCTGTCACAACTTGTCACCTTCACAAGTAAATTAGATATCCAGGACCGTCTCTTTCTCTAGAAATTAACCGGTGGTATTCACAAATATTGTGTTATTAAAAATGGAGCACGCTTAAAATTGTAAAATTTTCCGGAGAAAATGTAAATTCGGATTTTCAAAAATATGACTGCAAACTTATGTTTTATCAATTTTTTGATAAATAGTTAAGACTTGGTTAAATATTATTTATTAGGATATTTTTTTCAATCTGAGTTTTTAATATTTGGTTTGGGACTATAACAGAGGAATGAGGTATTTGCTTTATAATAAAAAAAAATTATAAACTTGCAATTTTTTTTAAACATTAAACTCAAATGCTCCATAAAGAAAACATTTCGTTTTAAATCTTATAACTAAAACTATGCTTCATTTGCAGTCTGTGTTTGAAAAATATGCATTCCCACTCCACAGCACCATTTTTGTAGAATCATCCATATAATTCATTGATTTAAAGGCGATACAGATATATATTTTTTTGCTCTTACATTTGGTGTTACTGCGGTGCTTTTTCTTCAATTTGACCCGCCTTTTCTTCTTCGGTCTTATTTTTGTTTGGATCATCAGGTCTCATCGCGGGAAACAAAAGGACCTCTTTAATGTTGTTGTTATCTGTCAAAAACATAGTGACTCTGTCTATTCCCATGCCCCACCCACCGGTGGGCGGTAATCCATACTTGAGGACGATACAGAAGTTTGTATGGACCAACTGCGATTTTAAAGCCTTTTCAATAAATCTAAAGGTAATTAAGTTAGCGTTCAATAATTTTATTAAACTTTCCAGCCTATAAGATAGATTGTTATAATTATTTTCATCTTTGTATCAAAATTTCTAATACTATTTCAATAAATTACTTATATTTTGTTTGCTCTTACATTTGGTGTTACTGCGGTGCTTTTTC
Source organism: Aspidapion aeneum (assembly GCA_963576565.1). NCBI lineage: Eukaryota > Metazoa > Arthropoda > Insecta > Coleoptera > Brentidae > Aspidapion > Aspidapion aeneum. Next base: position 145,001,966 of record OY755039.1, on the reverse strand, counting down.
TTCACTTTGATCCGCCTTTTCTTCTTCGGTCTTATTTTTGTTTGGATCATCAGGTCTCATCGGGGGAAACAAAACGACCTCTTTAATGTTGTTGTTATCTGTCAAAAACATAGTGACTCTGTCAATGCCCATGCCCCACCCACCGGTGGGCGGTAACCCATACTTGAGGACGATACAGAAGTTTGTATGGACCAACTGCGATTTTAAAGCCTTTTCAATAAATCTAAAGGTACTTAAGTTAGCGTTCAATAATTTTATTAAACTTTCCAGCCTATAAGATAGATTGTTATAATTATTTTCATCTTTGTATCAAAATTTCTAATACTATTTCAATAAATTACTTATATTTTTTTTTGCTCTTACATTTGGTGTTACTGCGGTGCTTTTTCTTCACTTTGACCCGCCTTTTCTTCTTCGGTCTTATTTTTGTTTGGATCATCAGGTCTCATCGCGGGAAACAAAAGGACCTTTTTAATGTTGTTGTTATCTGTCAAAAACATAGTGACTCTGTCAATACCCATGCCCCACCCACCGGTGGGCGGTAAGCCATACTTGAGGACGATACAGAAGTTTGTATGGACAAACTGCGCTTTTAAAGTCTTTTCAATAAATCTAAAGGTACTTAAGTTAGCGTTCAATAATTTTAATAAACTTTCCAGCCTATAAGATATATTGTTATAATTATTTTCATCTTTGTATCAAAATTTCTAATACTATTTCAATAAATTACTTATATTTTTTTTTGCTCTTACATTTGGTGTTACTGCGGTGCTTTTTCTTCACTTTGACCCGCCTTTTCTTCTTCGGTCTTATTTTTGTTTGGATCGTCAGGTCTCATCGCGGGAAACAAAAGGACCTCTTTAATCTTGTTGTCTGTCAAAAACATAGTGACTCTGTCAATGCCCATGCCCCACCCACCGGTGGGCGGTAACCCATACTTAAGGACGATACAGAAGTTTGTATGGACCAACTGCGCTTTTAAAGCCTTTTCAATAAATCTAAAGGTACTTAAGTTAGCGTTCAATAATTTTATTAAACTTTCCAGCCTATAAGATAGATTGTTATAATTATTTTCATCTTTGCATCAAAATTTCTAATACTATTTCAATAAATTACTTATATATTTTTTTTGCTCTTACATTTGGTGTTACTGCGGTGCTTTTTCTTCTTCGGTCTTATTTTTGTTTGGATCATCAGGTCTCATCGCAGGAAACAAAAGGACCTCTTTAATGTTGTTGTCTGTCAAAAACATAGTGACTCTGTCGATACCCATGCCCCACCCACCGGTGGGCGGTAACCCATACTTGAGGACGATACAGAAGTTTGTATGGACAAACTGCGCTTTTAAAGTCTTTTCAATAAATCTAAAGGTACTTAAGTTAGCGTTCAATAATTTTAATAAACTTTCCAGCCTATAAGATATATTGTTATAATTATTTTCATCTTTGTATCAAAATTTCTAATACTATTTCAATAAATTACTTATATTTTTTTTCGCTCTTACATTTGGTGTTACTGCGGTGCTTTTTCTTCACTTTGACTCGCCTTTTCTTCTTCGGTCTTATTTTTGTTTGGATCATCAGGTCTCATCGCGGGAAATAAAAGGACCTCTTTAATGTTGTTGTTATCTGTCAAAAACATAGTGACTCTGTCGATACCCATGCCCCACCCACCGGTGGGCGGTAACCCATACTTGAAGACGATACAGAAGTTTGTATGGACCAACTGCGATTTTAAAGCCTTTTTAATAAATCTAAAGGTACTTAAGTTAGGGTCCAATAATTTTATTAAACTTTCCAGCCTATAAGATTGTTATAATTATTTTCATCTTTGTATCAAAATTTCTAATACTATTTCAATAAATTACTTATATTTTTTTTGCTCTTACATTTGGTGTTACTGCGGTGCTTTTTCTTCACTTTGATCCGCCTTTTCTTCTTCGGTCTTATTTTTGTTTGGATCATCAGGTCTCATCGCGGGAAACAAAAAGACCTCTTTAATGTTGTTGTTATATGTCAAAAACATGGTGACTCTGTCAATGCCTATGCCCCACCCACCGGTGGGCGGTAACCCATACTTGAGGACGATACAGAAGTTTGTATGGACCAACTGCGATTTTAAAGCCTTTTCAATAAATCTAAAGGTACTTAAGTTAGCGTTCAATAATTTTATTAAACTTTCCAGCCTATAAGATAGATTGTTATAATTATATTCATCTTTGTATCAAAATTTCTAATACTATTTCAATAAATTACTTATATTTTTTTTGCTCTTACATTTGGTGTTACTGCGGTGCTTTTTCTTCACTTTGACCCGCCTTTTCTTCTTCGGTCTTATTTTTGTTTGGATCATCAGGTCTCATCGCGGGAAACAAAAGGACCTCTTTAATGTTGTTGTTATCTGTCAAAAACATGGTGACTCTGTCGATACCCATGCCCCACCCACCGGTGGGCGGTAATCCGTATTCGAGGGCGGTACAGAAGTTTTCATCGACCATTTGGGCTTCGTCATCTCCGGCTGCCTTATCTGCCGCTTGTTGCTCAAATCTAGATTTTAAAAAAATACAAAAAATACACGGTTATTAAATAATATGCTGGTTTCAGGACGGGTAGATCGACTTCAGATCATCTCTTTTGTATAACCCAACTTACTGAAAAGAAAATCGCATACGGACAAGAGCTGCATCTGCTTTACGTCGATTTGCAGAAGGCATATGATAGTATACCACTAAATCTACTTTGGAAAGCATTGGAAAACACAAACATAAGCGTACAACTAATTAAGGCCATCAAAGAGTTATACCGCAATAGTAAGGCAAAAGTTAAAATAAAAGCAAAACTAACCAAAGGGTTTCAAGTAAATAAGGTCTTAAACAAGGTTGCTGCATCTCGCCTACGCTCTTCAAGATATACTTGGAACAAGTCCTTAAAGTATGGAAGAGAAAATCCCAAAACATGGGAATTCCGTTGGACGAAACCACCTTATATACTTTATGTTTCGCCGATGATCAGATAGTAGTGGCTCAGGATTATGACGACCTCGAATATATGACACGAAAACTAATAGAAGAGTACAATAAGTGGGGACTAGAGGTTAATCTCAATAAGACAGAGTATATGTGTATCGGTGGAATGAAACAGGATCTAATCTTAAATACCGGGCAGCGAATTCAGTCCTGTGATGAGTATAAATACTTAGGTCTAAAAATTACAGCTGACGGAACACTAGGCAAAGCTATAAAAGATCGAAACGTACAAGGAAGAAAAGCAATAACTTTATTAAATGGAATAATTTGGGACCAAAGTATATCAAAACATAACAAAAAGCTTATATATAAGACCATTGTAAAAAGTATTATTACATACGGCTCAGAAGTATGGCCAATCAAGGATAGAACAGAAAAAATGCTTTCCGCTACGGAGATGGACTACTGGAGAAGAGCAGCAGGGAAATTAAAAAGAGAAAGAGTTACAAATCAAAGAATAAGAGAAATTATGACAGTGGGTGAACGTACTTTAGTGGATGATATAAGAACAAAACAACTGGTGTGGTACGGACATGTACAAAGAATGAATGATGAAAGACTACCTAAACAAATACTACAATGGAAACCAACTGGCCGAAGAAAACGAGGACGGCCAAGGAGAAGCTGGAGAGAAGGAATAGACAGTGAAATAAGAATAAGAGGCCTAGATGATGAATTATGGGCAAACAGTAACGAGTGGAGAATGGGTATCGGAAGACATGGAACGTTGTGAAACCGATAAATATATAATAAATAACATGCCAATATTTAAAGAGGCAATTGTTGGGCTCATGTTGAGAAAAAATCTTTAAATGAACATATGTCCTAACTTTTGAGATACAGGGTGTTAAAGATTTTCAAAACATCTGCTTTTTTATTAATATCTGTTATGCTGCTCGAGATATTTTTGTTAAATTTAGTACATATTTTCTATACATCCAGAGGCCTTTTCTGATGTATAACATGTTTTTTGTTTTGACAAAGCTTTTTATACCAACTAATTAAGGCCATCAAAGAGTTATACCGCAATAGTAAGGCAAAAGTTAAAATAAAAGCAAAACTAACCAAAGGCTTTCAAGTAAATAAAGGTCTTAAAGAAGGTTGCTGTATCTTGCCTACGCTCTTCAAGATATACTTGGAACTTGTTGTGTTAAAGTATGGAAGAGAAAATGCCAAAACATGGGAATTCCGTTGGACGAAACCACCTTGTATACTTTATGTTTCGCCGATGATCAGATAGTAGTGGCTCAGGATTATGACGACCTCGAATATATGACACGAAAACTAATAGAAGATTACAATAAGTGGGGACTAGAGGTTAATCTCCATAAGACAGAGTATATGTGTATCGGTGGAATGAAATTGGATCTAATCTTAAATACCGGGCAGCGAATTCAGTCCTGTGATGAGTATAAATACTTAGGTCTAAAAATTACAGATGACGGAACACTAGACAAAGCTATAAAAGATCGAAACGTACAAGGAAGAAAAGCAATAACTTTATAAATGGAATAATTTGGGACCAAAGTATATCAAAACATAACAAAAAGCTTATATATAACACCATTGTAAAAAGTATTAGTACATACGGCTCAGAAGTATGGCCAATCAAGGATAGAACAGAAAAAATGCTTTCCGCTACGGAGATGGACTACTGGAGAAGAGCAGCAGGGAAATTAAAAAGAGAAAGAGTTACAAATCAAAGAATAAGAGAAATTATGACAGTGGGTGAACGTACTTTAGTGGATGATATAAGAACAAAACAACTGGTGTGGTACGGACATGTACAAAGAATGAATGATGAAAGACTACATAAACAAATACTACAATGGAAACCAACTGGCCGAAGAAAACGAGGACGGCCAATGAGAAGCTGGAGAGAAGGAATAGACAGTGAAATAAGAATAAGAGGCCTAGATGATGAATTATGAGCAAACAGAAACGAGTGGAGATTGGGTATCGGAAGACGTAGAACGTTGTGAAACCGATAAATATATATATATACATATATATATATATATATATATATATATATATATATATATATATATTTATTTATCGGTTTCACAACGTTCTACGTCTTCCGATACCCAATCTCCACTCGTTTCTGTTTGCCCATAATTCATCATCTAGGCCTCTTATTCTTATTTCACTGTCTATTCCTTCTCTATATATATATATATACATATATATATATATATATATATATATATATATACATATATATATATATATATATATATATTTATATATATATATATATATATATATATATATATATATATTTTTTTTTATATCGTTTTAAAGTCGCCCGCTTAGCTCACGTAAACGAACCGAACCGTGTTTGGTCTTTAACTGAAATATATGTTATTCAACTTCAGACTAAATTACCTCTCATTTGGTACCACACAAGCCATTTTTTGACTTAAACTCAAATTTTTGAAATCTACCCCAACCCTTAAAAAACAAAAATTAAAATGTATTTTGTTTAACTCCACACTCAATTACCTTTCGTTTGATATCACACACGCCAGATTTTCGCATGAACTCTAATTTTTGAAATCTACCCTTTAAAAAAAACTAAAATTTATTTTGTTTCATTCCACACTCAATTACCTTTCGTTGGATATTACACACGCCATATTTTCACATAAATTCTAATTTTTTTATTCTACCCCCACCCTTTTATTAGGCTTGTGTTCGGTGGATTTTATTCACTTTTAAATGGGACCATCTCGACCCAAGACCCAGGCTAGGTACCAAATTTCATTAAAATCAGGCAAGCGGTTTTTGAGTTATGCGCGTTGGTCGTTACAGACAGACAGACAGACATACAGACAGACGGCGCAACAAAAAAGTTTCAAAATCATCTGAAACGCAAAGATGTATACAAAATTTTGAAATCGGAGAAACTTTTTTTTTCTCGAAAAACTTAGGATCACCATACTACAGGGTTCGTTCACGATCATTTGGCCATTAAAAATATGTGAATTGAAGTAAGATCGCTATTTTAATAAATGGCACTAAGAGAGATAAATAGTTTAGCGCTGTTGTCAAATTAGCAATTCAAGAAAATGGTTTTCTTTTCGCGATCTAATGACGTTACTCTTACCGGCTGAGTAGGCTCAACAGGGAGGACGGTTTGAGCATCTAATAAATAAAAAGTAGAGCTTAAACTGTATTGAAACCTGTTTCGTAGGGTTTACTGGTGTTTCATCGGACTGGAAGAGTAATACTAGGAAGGTTATTAATTTCAGAAAAAAAAGTTTATAAAAACCCCTTGATTATAATTGCTGTAGCGCCATCTCTTAGATATCATTTGAACTATATGACTAATAATAATCAATACTGCGAATCCGTAATAATCAATACTGCGAATCCGTAAAATTTTAAAGGAGGTTACTACACGCACATCAAAATATTTAAGCGCGACTTTAATAAAAGAGCAAGGTCATTGGTAAGAAAAAATTATTAAAAGATTTTTTCTCGATTTAATTTTTCCTGATTAAAGCTAAAATAACGAAATAAATAATAATGACTATTTCTTCGTCTTTTAAAAGTGGAAATCTTACTGTGGTTGCTCCTGTTTAGTAATAAAAAACTCTTAATGAATTTTGAGTAACACCGGCAAACGCTCATGAATATGCGCGTCTTTGGCATCGACTTCTTGCTTTCCATAAGTTCATCTTTTTTTATACGCTTTTCATAAAGGCTAAACGTTTGAAGTCGAGCCCTGTATAGTATAGTATATGTGTGAGCCTTAGAGTAATAATAATATAAAGAGAAGAAGTCAACCGCGGCCCCGTGTAAATTTTCCCTATTCGTGGCGGTCATTCCTGAAAACTTAGAATTTGCAGAATCCCCGGCGATGGCAACATAGCTGCGTCACTGAAATTATCTCGAAAAAAGCACACTGGGCTGAATTTTCACAATATTTTCAGAAACATAGCCCTTCTTGTTTATTTTTACGTCCAACTAAGTTCTTTTTTACAAAAATAAAACTCAGAACACAGAAAAAAACACCAAAAATTCAATATACCGAGTCCGCCGGCCAAGACAACACTGCATTTAATACAAACACATGTTACTGTCAGTGTCGACCTTAGAGCTTAGGAATATCTGGGCTAACCGTTCATGACTTGAGGACCCACCTAATTAAACTTGTTGGCATTATATAAGTGAAAAAATAATCTTTTGTTTGAAACTCGTAGATAATGATTGAGTAGAAATAAAACTTTGGATTTCCATTGTCTTTATCTGAGGGCACGGCAATGCCTCGCCAAGTTCGCGCTGCCGTACGTTGACCTATCTAAAACTCTACTTCGGAAAGAGCTACGAATCTCATACTTTGCACAGTCGTAGACCTTCATAGAGTTAACCACCCCTCCAAGTTTCATGGACTTCTATAAAGTAGTTAAGTAGTTACGAAATTTCAAAAAACGTCGAAATTGCCACTCACTCACTGACTCACTCATTCATATGTACTTCCAGACATGCTACAGAGCTGAAATTTGGCAGACTGATAGAAATTATGACCAAACCCCTGGAAAAAATCAAAAAGGCTCAAAATTCTAATACTCCCCTCCCCTATACATGTAAAATTATTTAAAGAAATGCTAGAGAGCTGAGCTTTGGCAGCCTGATAGGAACTATGATAAAACTATAGGAAAAAACACCCCAAAATTCTAATTTACTTCCCTCCCATATAAATGTAAAAGTAACACTGCCCACTTTCAGAAACGCTAGAGAGCTGAGCTTTTTAAGACTGAGACACTATGGTAAAACTATAGGAGAAAATTTTAAAACACCAATATTTTAATTTACTTCCCTCTCCTATAAATGTAAATTTATATAAAAGTAACATTGCCCACTTCCAGAAACGCTAGAGAGCTGAGCTTTGGAAGGCTGATAGAAACTATGATAAAACCATGGGAAAAACACAGAAAAACTACAAAACTACTAAATACTTAGAGAAAATTAAAACAATCCTATGAAATTTTCGTTTAAATGGTTAATAGTGCTTCAACTCTCCAAACAAAAAAGCCACATTTTAAAATAATAAAACAGAATATCCTTTATACCGGTTAAAACTGTTGGGACAATGACTGATAGTTAATCGTTCTCTACAATAGGAAAAAGGATTCCCTTTTTACCTGGGGATATAGTCCAAGTAGCTCAAAACGAAACCCGGCCAATATTTTCTTTGACACGGCCCTGCTAACACAAAATCCGTAATATGATGTCATACACCTGTTGCCACGTCCTGAAAAAACTGTGGGAAAAGGGGCCGTTCATAAATTATGTTGAGTTTTTATCGCAGATTGTAATAAGAAATACACCGCATAAAACGACGCGACGCGGGCTAGTAAGCGCATGACAAATTATCGCACGGTTTGAATAGCCTAACCAACTCAAAGCACTATATATTTTCGTAAGATAAGAAGTTGAACCTTACTTATTATTTATAAAATTTTACAGAGGCAGAGGAGGCGGCAACAGCGGAAAAGCTACATTGTTTACCAACAAATGAATGAATGACCGCCGAAACCGGGGCTACTACTTCTCTTTATATGTTATTACTCTAAGGTGTGAGCTAAAAAACATAATTACATAAAAATAAATTTATAAGAATCTCGTACCTTTCTCTTTGAATGACGGGGTCGTTCAATTCGGTGTAAGCATTACAGATCTCTTTCTTCATGACGAAAACTTCGAAGCGTTCCGTCAAACCGGGTATCGACCGGTGCCACTTGGCCAAAGGACTCATTATTTGAGGGTGTTCGATGATGAATGTAGGGTTGATACATTTCTCTTCGATAAATTCACCTAGAAAAGACTGAATCAATTCGGGTCCCATATTTATAAAAATACAGGCCACGACCCTGAAAAAATCAGCTGTTATTGGAGGGATGAATTTTACATTGGGTCTTATGGGCGGATAGAGGTTTATTTGTGATATTTTCAAAATTGCACTACAGATTTTCGCGAAATTTCTGTGAAATATTTCCAGACACTATACCGATATTCCATCAAACTTTTGTAAGGATGAAAGATGGTTAAAATGTTAAAATTTAGCATTCCTTATTGTGAATTCAAATTGCCCGCCATGCACCGCACGCCAACACAAGACGCTAGCGCTACCAAGTCCACTTTCAATCCCTGGCTTCGCAAGCGCAGATCTACCAATATTATTTACCTCATGTCTTAGAATAGATGCATACAGGGTGATTTTCACTTGAATGATTCTAACCACATGAAAATAGAAAGTTTCAAAAACATAACCTAACAAAACCTAATCAAATCTAACCGAACCGAAGGAAACTGAACCAATAATTAAAAAAAAAAAAAAACTTTCCTGACTTCCTGCCCGGGATCCTAGAGGATGTGAATCCGAACCGAACCGAACCTAACTAAACTGAACCAAACCTAACCTAACCAAACTAAACTAGAACACGTACTGCTAATTAGGTTTAGTTGGGTAGGGTTAGGTTTGGATAGGTTCGGTTCGGTACGGTCCGGTTCGGATTCACATCCTCTAGCATCCCAGGTAGGAAGTCAGAAAAGTTTTTTTTTTTTTTAAATATTGGTTTAGTTTGCTTTGGTTCGGTTCGGTTAGATCTGATTAGGTTTCGTTAGGTTAGGTTTTTGAAACTTTCTATTTTCATGTGGTTAGAGTCATTCAAGTGAAAATCACCCTGTACATCGATTCTAATACATGAGGTAAATAATATTGGTAGATCTACGCATGCGAAGCCAGGGATTGGAAGTAGACTTGGTAGCGCTAGCGTCTTGTCACGCCAACTGCTATATTTGACATGTATCATGGCATTTATTTATTTGCTTGTTTTGTAAAACTTGTTCGATTTTTTAATGATTTTTTATAATAAAGTTCATTTAAAATCCAAAAATACCAAGTTAATCTTTTTATAACAAAATTACACTACAAAAAAATCATTTTTTGATGTTGTAATATTTGTAAATACATCTAAAAGTTGCCGAATATAAACAAATAGGTGTAGGTGAGCCGATTATTTTCAATATGTCAACATACAGGGACCCTAACTTAAACTAGTCTTTTTTTTTAAATTTAATAAAATATAACTAGGACCAGGGCTATCAAAATGGACGGGCCACGATCCTCCACTTTGTTGACGTCACATCCGGGGCTGATTTTTTTTGATGGTCACGTTACGACACAGCTGATAGTCTTTAAAATTTTGAAGTTGGAATGACGGTTCATGGATATTTGATTTTTTGTTAAATAAAGCCGTTTTTGAGATTGTTTTTACTTTATTCTGGCAGAACAATTTTTTTTAAATGTATAGTAAGCCCTAATTTTTCATAGCCGCTTCATTAGCTCACACAAAAATTAAGTTTAAAGCAGAAGCGAATGTGACAATCACATATGACAAAGTCAAATACATGTCAAATATAACAGTTGGCATGTGGTACATGGCGGGTAATTTGAATTCAAAATAAGGAATGCTAAATCTTGAAGATTTTAACCTTTTAATCATGTTGCTTCCTTACAAACCTTTGGTGGAATATCGGGATGGTGTCTGAGAATATTTCACTGTAATTTTGCGGAAATCTGTAGTGCCATTTTGAAAATATCATAAAAAAACGTCTGACCTCCCATAAGACCCAATGTAAAATTCAGCCCCGGGACAACAGCTGATTTTTTCAGGGTCGTGGCCTCTATTTTTGTGTTGGCCTTGCTAGGACATACATTTACAGGTCTGAAATGTCTAGGTTAAGACCTTTATTTAGTTCACCACCTACAAAACACCAACCAAGATGGTGTACAATAAATAATGTACAGGGGGGGGCACTATTGCAAACTTTATTTTAAATAAATGGATCCATGACGGATCTGATACCTTCCTAGCTAGCCTATTACCACACTTCAAGTGAAGCCATGATAATAATATATCAGCCTTAAAAACAATTTTTTGTAAATATCTCAGAAACTAAAGACCTTTCGAAGTTTTTGGTTATAACACAAATTATTGAGCAAAATGTAGTCTACTATATTCCGAAAACTGTATATTGATACGATGCTCCGTTAACAAGTTAGCATTTTTTAAAGTTTTTAATTGTCAAAAAATGTCATTAGCATTAATAACAAACGTGAAATTTCGTACCCGTACGCATTCGATCTTTTCATTGATCGATATTGTATAGCAGTGTTTTTCCCTGCTTTTGGTTTTTTGTTTCTCTCGTATCTCGGTAGATGGCGCCTCTTGCTATAGTTCGCTCACTAATTACATTTAATTAGAGACAAAACCGTCCGATTAACTTCGCAAGATTTGTCACTTGACCAGCAGTGTTCTGAGGAGTCCCATAAGGACGAAACGGTTAACTGTCAACACTTATTAGGTGTCCATTAGATCTTGGACCCCCGTGAGGTTAAGCTTTCAAGCTACCCACGGAAAAATATAAGGGAAACAAAAAACTCCTTTTTGCCCGATTAGCCATTAAACTTGTTTGATTTTTAAATTCACGGGTACGAAATTTCACGTTTGTTAGTATTACTTGGCTTAAAAATTCCGTTGATTGACGCTCACTGTCTTGATGACGGGTAAAAATGCAAAATGCGTTGATCCGGCCTGAAAAGACAAAGGTAGGTCACGGACTATAGTTGTTTTCTTTTATTTGCATTCGATCTTTTCATTGATCGATATTGTATAGCAGTGTTTTCCCTGCTTTTGGTTTTTTTTGTTTCTCTCGTATCTCGGTAGATGGCGCCTCTTGCTATAGTTCGCTCACTAATTACATTTAATTAGAGACAAAACCGTCTGATTAACTTCGCAAGATTTGTCACTTGACCAGCAGTGTTCTGAGGAGTCCCATAAGGACGAAACGGTTTACTGTCAACACTTATTAGGTCTCCATTAGATCTTGGACCCCCGTGAGGTTAAGCTTTCAAGCTACCCACGGAAAAATATAAGGGAAACAAAAAACTCCTTTTTGCCCGATTAGCCATTAAACTTGTTTGATTAGCATTATTGTAGTTTCACCAAAATCTAATCAGCTCGTAAGAGTTTCGAGCACTATTTTACTTGAAAATTTTATAAAAATCGGTTTAGCGGTTTAGAAGCTATCGTGTTACGGACAGAAATAATATACACACACACAGACATCACGACGATATTGCTAGGATAGGTCAAAATATAGAAGAAAAAAGTTAATTTTAACAAAAAAGAATAAACAGGTCGTATACAAATAGCAAAAATAACACGAAATATCAACAAACAAGAATAAACCTCATAAAAAACAATGGCGACGCTTTAAATTTTTGCCCTGACTAGCTCTGTCGCATTCTGGAATCAACTTTCGAGCATGAGAGCCAGTCAAGGCCAACACAAAAATAGAGGCCACGACCCTGAAAAAATCAGCTGTTCTCCCGGGGCTGAATTTTACATTGGGTCTTATGGGAGGTCAGACGTTTTTTTATGATATTTTCAAAATGGCACTACAGATTTCCGCAAAATTTCAGTGAAATATTCTCAGACACCATCCCGATATTCCACCAAAGGTTTGTAAGGAAGCAACATGATTAAAAGGTTAAAATCTTCAAGATTTAGCATTCCTTATTTTGAATTCAAATTACCCGCCATGTACCACATGCCAACTGTTATATTTGACATGTATTTGACTTTGTCATATGTGATTGTCACATTCGCTTCTGCTTTAAAGTTAATTTTTGTGTGAGCTAATGAAGCGGCTATGAAAAATTAGGGCTTACTATACATTTAAAAAAAATTGTACTGCCAGAATAAAGTAAAAACAATCTCAAAAACGGCTTTATTTAACAAAAAATCAAATATCCATGAACCGTCATTCCAACTTCAAAATTTTAAAGACAATCAGCTGTGTCGTAACGTGACCATCAAAAAAAAATCAGCCCCGGATGTGACGTCAACAAAGTGGAGGATCGTGGCCCGTCCATTTTGATAGCCCTGAGCCAGTCTATTCGTATTATAGGTGCATGATCAAGGGCCTCTAGTACTTACCAACTAGTTTGTCCAATAGTCTGGCTGTAGTTCTGGGCGCGGGACATTCAACATTATGTTTGACACAAAGATCACTCAGAAACTTATTAGCCGGTTCGCTAGTAAGTTGGTCAGCTGGAGGAAACTTGACTTTTAGCTCTGCTTCGAGAGTGGGGATCATGGGCACCCTCTTGAAGGGAGGAGTAAAGTCTATTTCGTGCTCTTCTCCGTCTGGGCCATCTAAACGGATGAAAACATGTGCATGTTTAGAAATTGTTTTTAGCTCACACATATACTATACTATAGTAGTGTGAGCTATGGTGATCCTAATTTTTTCGAGAAAAAAAAAGTTGCTCCGATTTCAAAAATTTTTATATATCTTTGCGTTTCAGATGATTTTGAAACTTTTTTGTTGCGCCGTCTGTCTGTCTGTCTGTCTGTAACGACCAACGCGCATAACTCAAAAACCGTTTGGCCGATTTCAATGAAATTTGGTACCTAGGCTGGGTCTTGGGTCGAGATGGTCCCATTTTAAAATGAACAAAATCCACCGAACACAAACCAAATAAAAGGGTGGGGGTAGATTTCAAAAATTAGAGTTTATGTGAAAATATGGCGTGTGTGATATCAAACGAAAGGTAATTGAGTCTGGAGTTAAACAAAATACATTTTAATTTATTTTAAAAAAAAGGGTGGGGGTATATTTCAAAAATTAGAGTTTAAGTGAAAATATGGCGTGTGTGATATCAAACGAAAGGTAATTGAGTCCGGAGTTTAACAAAATACATTTTAGTTTTTGTTTTTTTAAGGGTGGGGGTGGATTTCAAAAATTTGAGTTTAAGTCAAAACATGGCTTGTGTGGTATCAAACAAAAGGTAATTTAGTGTAATTTCAGTTTTTAGTTATATTAGCTCACACGTACACTATAACTATAGTACCTAGTGTGAGCTTAGGGGCCCATATATTGGCAGAGTATTTTTTTAACAGACCGGAAAACAGTTCTTTTGAAAAACTTTCTGGTCTCAGCAAGGGACCGGAAAAGAACCAACAGATTGGAAAATCTATTTTTACGGTCCCTCATTAAGTCGAGGTCGTCATGACTTTTGTTAAATGTTTCTAACAGAAAAATCCACGGGCATTGTTTGTTAGTATTATTTGGCTTAAAAATTCCGTTGATTGACGCTCACTGTCTTGATGACGGGTAAAAATGCAAAATGCGTTGATCCGGCCTGAAAAGACAAAGAGCTGTCGTAGGTCACGGACTATAGTTGTTTTCTTTTATTTGCATTCGATCTTTTCATTGATCGATATTGTATAGCAGTGTTTTTCCCTGCTTTTGGTTTTTTGTTTCTCTCGTATCTTGGTAGATGGCGCTTCTTGCTATAGTTCGCTCACTAATTACATTTAATTAGAGACAAAACCGTCTGATTAACTTCGCAAGATTTGTCACTTGACCAGCAGTGTTCTGAGGAGTCCCATAAGGACGAAACGGTTAACTGTCAACACTTATTAGGTTTCCATTAGATCTTGGACCCCCGTGAGGTTAAGCTTTCAAGCTACCCACGGAAAAAAAAAGGGAAACAAAAAACTCCTTTTTGCCCGATTAGCCATGAAACTTGTTTGATTGTGAGCTGTATTACATTCTAGCATCATTTAAAACAATTATTAAATATATTTGTCGGTCATATCAGACAGAAAGACGATCGATGGAACAAATGTATTGTAAACCGTGGAGACCTTGGGAAAATAAAAGAAGTAGAGAAAGATCCCCAAATGAGATGGGAGGACGATTTAAAGAAACATGCGGGGGCTCGATGGATGAACATGGAGACAGATAGAGAATAATAGAAGATATTGGGAGAGGCCTATGTCCAATAGATGGAATTGTCCAAGTAGTTCTAGGTCCTTTTGGTCTCTTGCAAAAGCCGTTGGATCAAACTTCACCAAGTCATCCATACCACCACTTACAGATAAAAATACTCACTTAGCCACAACATCAAAGGAAAAAGCCAATATGCTGGCCAAAATCTTTTCCTCCAACTCAAACCGAACAGTGCCAAATGGAAAAACTCCACCGTTCATTGAAAGGGTTTCCCACAGTATGCCAGAGGTACCCTTTTGTCACAGAGAAATACGAAAATCTCTTAAAAAGTTGGATACAAACAAAGCAATGGGTCCAGATGGCATTCCCGCGATAGTACTCAAAAATTGTGCTAGCGAACTCACCCCAACTTTCGCAAAATTATTCAATTTATCTTATAGGCAAGGAGTATATCCATCATCATGGAAGTCTGCCGCAGTACAACCCATTCCAAAGAAAGGAAAAAAGACAGATCCGTTAAACTATAGTATAGACCAATTGCTCTACTTCCGGTGATATCAAAAGTAATGGAAAGAGTTGTGAACAATCACCTAACCAAGTACTTGCAAAAGTACAAAATTATCAACGACAAGCAATACGGATTTCGAAAATATAGGTCAACTGGCGATTTACTTACATACGTCACTCACTTATGGCAAAAAGCGATTGAGTTACGGGGCGAAACAAGAACAATTGCCTTAGATATACTTGAAGCATTCGATAAAGTCTGGCATGAAAATCTGCTCAACAAACTCAAAGCAACGGGATTGTCGCCGAGACTTTGCACTTGGTTTGAAAGTTACCTTAAGGATAGATCCATTTATGTTGCAGTGGATGGCCGGAACTCCAACTCTTACCAAATAAATGCTGGTGTGCCACAGGGAGCAATCCTTTCGCCAACACTTTTTCTGATTTACATAAATGACCTCATAGATAAAACAGTAAATCCACTTTATTGCTTTGCAGATGATGGCAATGTAGTCTCCTCAGTCATACCACCCACATGTCTCTCCGCACGTGAATTCCAGTACCTTAGACTAACTGAAATATCACAGATAAATAACGACTTGGAGATAATAGAGGACTGGGGCAACAAAAACCTTGTACAGTTCAACGCGCAGAAAACCCAAGCAGCCCTGTTTTCAAAAAAGACCAGCACCGGTGAGCTAAACATCATGCTATCTGGAAGTGCTGTCGCATTGCAGAGCCAGTTGAACATCTTAGGAGTCACTGCAGAGACCAACATATCTTGACACAGTCATGTGGCAGATATAGCTAAAAGGGCGTCCCAAAAGCTTGGGGTGTTATTTCGTACAAGACATCTGTATACACCAAGCCAACTGCTGACACTCTACAAAGCCCAGATTCGACCAACTATGGAGTACTGCTCACATATATGGAGTGCGGCACCCAAACATACCTTAATGCTTTTGAACACCGTGCAAAAACGAGCTATCAAGCTGATCAATGACCCCGCACTTACCCGTAGCTTGGATAGTCTCGAACATCGAAGAACTGTGGGCGATCTATCTCTCTTCTACAGGTATTATCACGGAAAATGCTCTGAAGAGTTGACACGTATGATCCCCCCGGGAGTAGCACCTACTAGGCGAACGGTAACCATCAATTTATTGTCAAAATAGAGGCACCAAGAACCTCATTATATCAGAATTCATATCTCTGGAGAACAGCATCGCTGTGGAATAAACTCCCTGCGACAGTTTTCCCTGCAGGTTACAACCTGAACCGTTTCAAAACCAACACACACCAACATTTCCGCGCACTTGCCGCTTCTCGAGCGTGATTGGGATCTCCTTGCGAGTGCGCATACCCGTAAAAAAAACACTGAGATATTTTTAAAGTGCCTTGCTTACCTGGGTGATACTTGACCTTATATGATCCATGAGTACTCTTTACTAAACCAGCTAGTAAGGTCTCAGTGATCACAATAAGGTCGTTGTAATCGGCGTAGGCCATGTAAAATTCACAAGTCGTGAACTCTGGGTTGTGGGTGAGATCAATGCCTTCGTTTCTGAATTGTTTGCCTATTTCGTAGACCTGGAAAAAAATACACGAGTCATTAAATACCGAGATGAATTCCAAGACGTGCGCAAGCGTTGATTTGTCACTCCTGCCAACCAATCAACTGAGAGATATTTCAGTATGGTTTTATACAGCAAAACTTTAATAATTCCCAGTTCTTTTTGATGAAAATTCGTCGTTTTTGTGCTGTGAAAATGCCGGTGACGTGCAAGTTGTGTGACAAATTATTTAGTGCCCAATTTAATTTGAATAAACACTGTCATCGGGGTTCTACTGTATGTCTATGCTACGATAAACATTTTTTAAGATTTAGCGCATTTAAATTTGTCAATACTCCCATGGCAAAACAAAATAATCGTGAAATGCAATATAGAAGAAATACTGCATATACCTCAAAAAATATTAATCGCAGCACATAGATATTGTAAATTTTTGAAATCAAAAAGAAAAGACGAATCTTAAAATGCAAAAATATACAGGGTGTTCCCTCTCAAAAAATCGACTTCATTGTCACACCCTGTACAGGGTGTCCCAAATTCGTTGTTTTTTTGTGGTTTCGGGTATTTCTTGGGGAAATATAAAAAAACTGAGCCCCCTTTGCGACGCTTAAATTTTAAGAGAAGCCTAAAGGTGCAAGCAAGCCGTTTTTAAGCTACGGAGTGTTTTTGTCTGCATTTTGCTTTTGTGTAAATAGCTTTCTTATAGATCTTTTCTTGAAGAATTGACAGATGTAAACGGTTTTTATTTATCTGTTTTGGTTTTTAAAATATTGCATAAAGTTGTTATTTTTCTTACAGAATAACTCTCTTTTTATTCGATTTTTAAACTCAGCTTAAAATTTCCTTTAAAATGATGTATCACACTCAATATTTTAATTTTAATTTTTTTTTTATTGTTTTCTTTATTTTTATTTTTTAATCACCTCTTTATTATTTTTTTATTTTTATAATATTAAAATATTTTAAACCCATTAAGCAAACTAAAATATGTGGTAAAAATAAAAAAAATTAATTTTATGTGATATATCAAAAACTAAACGTGACAAATGAAATTTAATTTAACAGTTTAATTCCTCTAAAAAAAGTGTCTTAGGAATGTTTTCACAGAAATAAAAAATATTAATAAATAAACAAGTTATAGACCCCTTCCCAAAATGCAGACTTTTTAGAAACACCCCGTAGTTTAAAAACGGCTTGCTATATCAAAATGCGATTTTCACCTTTAAGCTTCTTTTGAAATTTGAGTGTCGCAAAGGGGGATCAGGTTTTTTTAGCTCCTCTAGAAATACCCGAAACCTCCCAAAAACATCGAATTTGGGACACCCTGTACATGGTGACGGATAGAAAAAAATTATGTTGGCTTTTAAAGTTGTCATAATTAACCAAAAAAATCTACAATTTATTATAGCCCTTTATTTTCAATGATAAAGTTGCTGAGTGCTCAGGTTATAAAAAACCACCCGATACCTACATAAAATCATACCTAAAAATTAGAATTGACCATTATTTTATACCTTGAATTTTAGCTCACACATATACTATACTATAGTAGTGTGAGCTTTGGTGATCCTAATTTTTTCGAGAAAAAAAAAGTTGCTCCGATTTCAAAAATTTTTATATATCTTTGCGTTTCAGATGATTTTAAAACTTTTTTGTTGCGCCGTCTGTCTGTCTGTCTGTCTGTAACGACCAACGCGCATAACTCAAAAACCGCTTGGCCGATTTTAATGAAATTTGGTACCTAGGCTGGGTCTTGGGTCGAGATGGTCCCATTTAAAAATGAACAAAATCCACCGAACACAAACCGAATAAAAGGGTGGGGGTAGATTTAAAAAATTAGAGTTTATGTGCAAATATGGCGTGTGTGACATCAAACAAAAGGTAATTGAGTCTGGAGTTAAAGAAAATACATTTTAATTTATTTTAAAAAAAGGGTGGGGGTATATTTCAAAAATTAGAGTTTAAGTGAAAATATGGCGTGTGTGATATCAAACGAAAGGTAATTGAGTCCGGAGTTTAACAAAATACATTATAGTTTTTGTTTTTTTTAAGTGTCGAGGTAGATTTTAAAAATTTGAGTTTAAGTCAAAACATGGCTTGTGTGGTATCAAACAAAAGGTAATTTAGTCTGGAGTTGAATAAAATATATTTCAGTTTTTAGTTATATTAGCTCACACGTAAACTATAACTATAGTACCTAGTGTGAGCTTAGGGGCCCATATATTGGCAGAGTATTTTATTATACGTTAAGCTTTTTGATCTCGCACCAATCCCGGTATTCGCGCCAATAATTTAAATTAGACATTTTGACGTTAATTTTGGCGCATGCTCCTTTGATAGAATTCATCTCGGTATTTAACGACTCGTAAAAATACTACCTACTAAGTCACCATTTTTCTTTATAGCAGTGTTCCGTCAGGTCGTTCGACAGTCATAAAACCGTCCGAAAAATCCCAAAGCGCGCGCAATGCAGTACGAGGACTGTTTAAAAACAGTTTTTGATAGTTGGAACGACCAAATAACTGTCCAAAAAACGAATGCTGTTGGCGGAGTGATCGATTTACTTCAGGCATGTGATCATATGCGAGAGAGTGAAATTCAAAGTCACGTGACTAAAGGAAAAAGTAGGTTTCGTCGTCTCGCGTAAAAATAAATCGAAGGCAACGTATGAATTCGAAAGCACACATATTTTTCCGTGGGTAGCTTGAAATCTTAACCTCACTGCGGTCCAAGATCTAATCAGTGTTGCCACCCTCGACCCTGAGGTCTTCGGTAGAAGGCTTCGAGAAAAATCGGTAGATTTTTTAATCATCTCAGCAAGCAGTGCTAGAACTATCGATAGTTTGGATTGATTTAGTAGGTAAATTGTATTTCTACGATTTGTTTTTACTGACAAAATACCAAAATTAAGAATTAAATAAAAAAATTAGGTACATACTAGGGACCTATTGCCGGGCACTATATTGACAGTTTCGCATTAAAAACTGACAGTTGATCTTTCAAAATTGACATACCAAAGTCGAATTTAGAAATCCAGTCGTTTATTTTCCATTAATTGTGGCGTCACTATTAATTCCGGCTCTTATAATACACAATATCCTTATTTTGAAAGAAGACAGCTGTTCTTATAATGTGAAATTGTCAATATAGTGCCCGGCACAATTTGTGCCTGGCTTTATTGCAATAGGACCCTATTAGGTAGATAATATTATAAAAAAAAACCTCAGGGTTTATAATAGCGTGATCTTTAATGCCGCTTAAATAAAACAATGGCTCATTTATTCAGGATCTTACATAAAAAGAATATTTTATTTATGGTGTTTTTTTTTAATTGTGAATACGAGGCGTATAAAAAAAAAAGTTTATTATTGATAAAAAAATCGGTAGAAAACTATGGTAATTCGGTATATCGTAAAGTAAAAGGCTAAATCGGTAGATCTACTGAAAAATCGGTAGAGGTGGCAACACTGGATCTAATGGACACCTAATAAGTGTTGACAGTTAACTGTTTCGTCCTTATGGGACTCCTCAGAACACTGCTTGGTCAATGTGACACTCTTGCGAAGTTAATTAGACGGCTTTGTCTCTAATCCTATGTAAATAGTGAGAAAACTCTCGCAAGAAGCGCCATCTACCGAGATACGAGAGAAACCAAAACAAGAGCAGGCGAAAATAAACTGCTATACATATCAATCAATGAAAAGATCGATTACAAATAAAAAGAAACAAACTAATCCGTGACCTACCTAATTAACTTCACAAGAGTGTCACATTGACCAAGTAGTGTTCTGAGGAGTCCCATAAGGACGAAACAGCTACCTCTTAACACTTATTAGGTGTCCACTAGATCTTGGACCCCTATGAGGTTAAGCTTTCAAGCTACCCACGGAAAAATATGAGAGAAACAAAAACTTCTTTTTAACCGATAAGTCACGAAACTTGTTTGTATTTTTTATGTTATTAAGTTAATAAAAAGAAACAAATCCAAAACCCCCACTCTTAAGCCATTTGCACCCCCCAGCTTCACAGCTCATGAGCCACCACTGTAACTATATATATATTTATCGGTTTCACAACATTCTACGTCTTCCGATACCCAATCTCCACTCGTTTCTGTTTGCCCATAATTCATCATCTAGGCCTCTTATTCTTATTTCACTGTCTATTCCTTCTCTCCAGCTTCTCCTTGGCCGTCCTCGTTTTCTTCGGCCAGTTGCTTTTCAATGTAGTATTTGTTTAGGTAGTATTTCATCATTCATTCACTAAAGTACAGGGTGTCCCAAATTGGGCACTTTTGGGGGGTTTAAGGTACTTGTCGGGAAGACAGAGAAAAACTGACCACGCATTGCGAGGCTCAAATTTCAAGAGAAGACTTATAGTGAAAACCGCATTTTGAGATATCGTCTCGTCTTTGAGCTACGGGGGCTTTTTGAAAAGTCTGCATTTTGGAGGGGGTCTATAACTTCGTTATTATTGGAAATATTGATTTAGAGTAAATTGCAATTTAATAGACTTTGTCACGAGGAATTCAACCGCTAAATTATATTTTAACTGTCAATTTTAGTTTTTGAGATATGACATAAAGTTGCATTTTTCTTATGGAATGGCCTATATTTTAATTAATTTTCGAATTCGTGATTGAATTCTTTTCAAAATGATGTATCATATGTCATAGTTTGATTGAGCGGTTTCGGAGATAATTAAAGTTTTTTATTTTTGTCTAGTGTGCGTTGAATGACGTCATGCGCCATTGACGTGAAAGCCTTGCGGTCAAATCCTACTTCAATGCTCCTATAGTTTTGTTCTCTTATACTATGCAAATCAAGTTGGCCTTGCGTCTTGGCGTTTTGTCATTGGTTACAATTGTTTAAACAATTTGACATTACGCTTTGATATGAAATTATTTTGCACAAAAGCGTTTTAATTTTATTTTGAAATATGTATAATTTTTTTTTAACTTTTTATAACTAGGCTCTGAGGGCCGTCAGCTGAATTATAATTTTTCCAAACCAGCCTTACTATATTTGTGACTGTGTAAAATAATAAAAATACTGGAGTGCCTTTACCTGCCTCAGCTCGAAATCATAGTGCACTAGAAATAAGTGAAAAAGCTGAATATCTCCTAAACCGCTCAATCAAACTATGACATATGATACATCATTTTGAAAAGAATTTAATGACGAATTCGAAAATTAATTAAAATATAGGCCATTCCATAAGAAAAAATGCAACTTTATGTTATATCTCAAAAACTAAAAGTGACAGTTAAAATATAATTTAGCGGGTGAATTCCTCGTGACAAAGTCTATAAAACTGCAATTAGTCTAAATCAAAACTTCCACTAGTAACGAAGTTATAGACCCCCTTCAAAAATGCAGACTTTTCAAAAAGCCCCCGTAGCTCAAAGACGAGGCGATATTTCAAAATGCGGTTTTCACTATAAGTCTTCTCTTGAAATTTGAGCCTCGCAATGCGTGGTCAGTTTTTCTCTGTCTCCCCTAGAAGTACCTTAAGCCCCCTAAAAGTGCCCAATTTGGGACACCCTGTACGTTCACCCACTGTCATAAATTCTCTTATTCTTTGATTTGTAACTCTTTCTCTTTTTGATTTTCCTGCTGCTCTTCTCCAATAGTCCATCTCCGTAGCGGAAAGCATTTTTTCTGTTCTATCCTTGATTGGCCATACTTCTGAGCCGTATGTAATAATACTTTTTACAATGGTGTTATATATAAGCTTTTTGTTATGTTTTGATATACTTTGGTCCCAAATTATTCCATTTAATAAAGTTATTGCTTTTCTTCCTTGTACGTTTCGATCTTTTATAGCTTTGTCTAGTGTTCCGTCATCTGTAATTTTTAGACCTAAGTATTTATACTCATCACAGGACTGAATTCGCTGCCCGGTATTTAAGATTAGATAGAATCGTAGATTTCTCCAGGGTGAAGTAGAATCATATTGAAAAGGATTGAAGGGAAAGTCCAAAATACTTCACAATCTTTTTTATTTCTCAAAACACACTACGCGTTTCGATATGTAAATATCATTATCAAGTGTGATAGAAAATAAAAATCCCTCTTTTAAGGACAAAATCTGGAACACAAGTCAAAAAAAAATTAAAACAAAACCACACAATTAAACAAACATCTTAACCTTAAAATTTTTTTTTTTTTGAAAAATTTTAAGGTTAAGATGTTTGTTTAATTGTGTGGTTTTGTTTTAATTTTTTTTTTTTTTTTAACTTGTGTTCCAGATTTTGTCCTTAAAAGAGGGATTTTTATTTTCTATCACACTTGATAATGATATTTACATATCGAAACGCGTAGTGTGTATTGAGAAATAAAAAAGATTGTGAAGTATTTTGGACTTTCCCTTCAATCCTTTTCATTTAAGATTAGATCCTGTTTCATTCCACCGATACACATATACTCTGTCTTATTGAGATTAACCTCTAGTCCTCACTTATTGTACTCTTCAATTAGTTTTCGTGTCATGTATTCGAGGTCGTCATAATCCTGAGCCACTACTATAACTAACCATGTCCTAACCACTGTAACTAACCCTGTCAAAGCCGCCTACAACAAGCATTTTATGATACAGTTCGGGAGCTATCCTCATGAACAGATCCATGCTCAACTCATTGTGATGGGTTACAAAAGGTTTGGCAGTGGCGCCCCCTGCAATCATATTCATCATGGGTGTCTCGATTTCCAAAAATCCCATTTCGTCAAAGAATTTCCGCATGTAGGCGATTATTTTCGCTCTTGTTTCGAAGATTCTACGCACATTGGTGTTTAACATTAAATCTAGATACCTCTGCCTGTACCTAAAATACAAAAAAAACGATTAAGAACTGGTTTATCAATGGCAGGTTATCCCTGAGTTAAACTAACCCTCATTTACCTAAACAAAACGCATTCTTACTGCGGATTAAGGACCTGATGATTCATATTGTCAGGAATAGTGGTTCCGCCTCCCTCCAAAATGTTAAACATTTGGTTGCCACCTACCTACACAGCAGGTGGTTGATGCGAGAAAAACTACTGAAAAGTGAAGAGTGGGAGTTGTAATGGTTAAGCGTGGCGATACATCAAGTAGAGAGAGGGTTTTTTCCTTCAAAGTGATTGGCTATGGAAAAACTGTGAGATTAAAAAGTGTTGTCTATAAAATGTCATTTCATCTCTGTTTTCGTTTAGGTTTACTTGTTTAGCTCATCGAACCGAACCGAACTCCCACTCTTTACTTTTCAGTCGTTTTTCTCGCATCAACCACCTGCTGTGTAGGTAGGCGGCATGTCGACATAATAATAAAAAACAATTTTAGTTTAGATAAGCACTTATTACAACTAAATTCAAAAATACCAACCTAGTTTCTTTGTCCTTTAGTCCATAATGTAAATGTGGCAACATATGCAGACAAGGGGACAACAATTTAATTTCAGTCGGCATAATTGACAATTCCCCTTTCTTAGTTTTGGTGGGCGTCCCTTTGACACCAATGATATCCCCTCTCCTAATTTTGTCTGTGTCCTCAAAAAAGGCAGATTCTGTTTTGTAATACTTTGCGTTTGCCATAACTTGAAGTTTTGTAGCCTCTCCTATAAAGAAATTAAATTAGAGAACTTGAAAAAATTTATGGTGTGTACCTATCTACAGGGTGTACCATATTTAATGTTTTATGGGGGCTTTCAGGTATTTCTAGAGGATACAGAAAAAAAGTGTGGGTCAGCACTTTCGTGACTAAAGGGTTACCGTGTTTTATTTATTAAAATTTCAATTTGGTGTACATTGCTTTTCTGTTTATTAAATAAGAACTGCCAAACTATCACGTTTAGCTCCTGAGATATTAATATTATTATCTATTAACATAATTTAGTATTTTTCTT
This sequence comes from Aspidapion aeneum, assembly GCA_963576565.1. Classification (NCBI taxonomy): domain Eukaryota; kingdom Metazoa; phylum Arthropoda; class Insecta; order Coleoptera; family Brentidae; genus Aspidapion; species Aspidapion aeneum. The sequence goes on along the minus strand of OY755039.1, from coordinate 144,977,161 downwards.
ATCCCTCTTTTTTTTTCTAGCACATTTAATTATTTTGTTATCATGGTAAAGAAAATTTTATCGTCTAATTAAGGCGTCTAAAACTTTTTTCCTAAAGGCCTTTGTTTTTAAACAAATTGGATAAAAACCTAAAAACTCAGTAAATTTTCGACGATTTCTGTAAATCACTCACATATATGGATGCCACTGGGCCGCTAGAAATAAAGTTATTCCTTCTAACTGATACATAGTTAAAATGGAAATTTTATTGTCTAGAAAAAAGTATATTATCCTTTTTTTCACAAAAAGCTTGGTTTCTAAGAAAATTGGTCAAATGTAAAAATTTTGCTGTATTTCTTTTGAACAACATGTGCAAGAATTCAGCATATTACGTACGTATCTTTGCAAGGGTAGTACCTAGGTAGCTCGTAGGTACCTCGTTCGATAGGCCTTTCATTGAGCTTTATATTTCCTTTGTTATCTACATATTTTATTTGAAGTTTTAGCTCACACATATACTATACTATAGTAGTGTGAGCTATGGTGATCCTAATTTTTTCGAGAAAAAAAAAGTTGCTCCGATTTCAAAAATTTTTATATATCTTTGCGTTTCAGATGATTTTCAAACTTTTTTGTTGCGCCGTCTGTCTGTCTGTATGTCTGTCTATAACGACCAACGCGCATAACTCAAAAACCGCTTGGCCGATTTTAATGAAATTTGGTACCTAGGCTGGGTCTTGGGTCGAGATGGTCCCATTTAAAAATGAACAAAATCCACCGAACACAAACCAAATAAAAGGGTGGGGGTAGATTTCAAAAATTAGAGTTTATGTGAAAATATGGCGTGTGTGATATCAAACGAAAGGTAATTGAGTCTGCAGTTAAACAAAACACATTTTAATTTATTTAAAAAAAAAGGGTGAGGGTATATTTTAAAAATTAGAGTTTAAGTGAAAATATGGCGTGTGTGATATCAAACGAAAGGTAATTGAGTCCGGAGTTTAACAAAATACATTTTAGTTTTTTGTTTTTTTTAAGGGTGGGGGTAGATTTCAAAAATTTGAGTTTAAGTCAAAACATGGCTTGTGTGGTATCAAACAAAAGGTAATTTATTCCGGAGTTGAATAAAATATATTTCAGTTTTTAGTTATATTAGCTCACACGTACACTATAACTATAGTACCTAGTGTGAGCTTAGGGGCCCATATATTGGCAGAGTATTTTTATAGCACCTATTCCAACGATGCTATTTTCCCCCAAGCGCCGCAATGCAGAGTTTTCACCCCCGCCCCCCTCGTATATTTTTTTATTTATTTATTTATTTTTTTTTATTTATTTGTTTGTAGTAGTTTACATTTAACAGAATATAATTAATTCTCTAAAGGAAAACAAAAAAAAAATAAGTCACTCTATTATTACTTATCTTATCACTAATTCCTGTGTGTAATCACTTGCTAAATATTTAAAATGAAAAACTTCTACTTTAGTGCACGATTGTACTTATAGTACTGTGTGTGCACCCTTCTTCTTATACATTAATCTCGAGGTTTTACCATTTTTGTTTAAAAAAAAAACTAACAAAAAATATACTCTTATTAGCCTAGTATAACAAATTTTTGTACTATAATAGTAGAAATTGTGGTAACATTAATTCGATTAGATAGTAAAATTATTTCAGACTAAACTACATAATTAACTACATAATTACTTTGGAGTATCCACTGCCTTATCTCTTTTTTGCACTTAGAGTATGGTTTTACTTTAATATTATGAGGAAGGCAGTTAAACACTTTTGGACCAAGGCAATAGATATGATTTTGGCAAATGGTATGCTTGGGGTTTTGACGTGTAACATTGTTTTGAGCTGCATTTCTTGTGTTACGACCATGCCCTAGGGGCTCTTTATAATAGGAAAATTTCATCATGAATCTAACAACTGCTTTAAGGTGTAACTGTCTAATGTCTAATAATTGACTCTCTTTGAAAAGCAACTCAGTAGAAAACCTTTTATTTTTAAATAGCATAATTTTTATGATATATTTTTGTGCAACTTGTATTTTGTTTAAAATTGTCACTCCGGCACTACCCCAAATCACCAACCCATAATTTAAAATTGATTCTGCCAGTGCATAATAGACCATCTTTAATGTGCTTAAACTTAAGACATGGCGTAGCTCATAAAATTTATAAATTAATTTTCTTATTTTGCTTGTCACATAGGTAATATGTTCCTTCCAAGTGAGGTTTTGATCCACAAGAACACCTAAGTATTTTATATATGTCACTCTTTCAATCAATTTACTGCATACACAATTTTGGTTTAAATCACAGTCATGGTTATGTATTTTTAGGTTTTCAAATTCCGGCAGTGAGCGTGGGGAGAGTGCAAAAGTGACAAATTTAGTTTTGTTGACATTTAAGGATAAAAGGCTATTGTCTAACCATCGTTTGATTTTTTGTATTGCTTTCTCTGCCCGATCCTTTACACTCTCCCAATCGTCACCCCAAATCAGTACACCAGAGTCATCGGCAAAGCAGATGACCACGCCCTTCTCAGCCAAAATTGACATCAGGTCATTTATATATACATTAAATAGCAACGTTGAAAGGACCGTCCCCTGTGGCACACCAAACTCTACTTCCATTTCTTCACTAACCTCATTTGTGATTTTTGTACTTTGCTTTCTTTCTAAATATGATTTAATAAGGTTATTTGTCGTTCCTCTAATACCCACGCAGTCTAACCGTTTTAGTAGAATTTGGTGTGCCACAGTGTCAAAGGCTTTTTGAAGATCAAGAAAGATACCTATAACTTTTTTCCCTTTGTCTAGATTTTTTAAAATTGTCTCAGTTACTCTACACAGTGCATTCTCAGTACTGGAATTTTCCCGAAATGCAAATTGATTTTCGTTTAGTAATTTATTTTTTTCTAAAAAGGACATCATTCTAAGTTTAATACACTTTTCAAGTAGCTTACTTATTGTACTCGTTAAGGCAATGGGTCTATAATTATTTGTACTTTTCCTGTCCCCCTGCTTATGCAGTGGAATTATAGTTGCTGTCTTAAAGATTGCAGGAAAAACTCCAGCACTGAAAACTACATTCACTAAATGTAATAATGGTTTTATCAGGTATTCTTTATATTTTTTTACAAGATCAGAACTAATACAATCTTTTCCTCCTTTTACATTATTTTTTAGGTTGTTTATTTCCCTTATAAGCTCAGTTTCCGTGATTGGACTCAAATAGCAAGATTGTGCCACTCTTTGGATCCCCTGCTCTTCTACTAATACCACTGAATTTTTAATTTTTTGTGCAAGTTTTTTACCTATTTTTGAGAAATAGTTATTAAATTCATTAGCTATTTGTTTTTTACTTGTAAGTTCTATATTATCGGAACTGATTATACTTTTTATTTCTGATTGGGTGTTATGATCGTTTGTGGCTTCTCTAACTACTCGCCATAGCTTTCTTGGGTCTTTACAATTTTTTTGAGCAAGTTTTTTATAATACGAATATTTTGCATTTTTAATCAGTTTCGATAGCATAGATCTATAGTTATTGTATCTTTGTAACAAAATTATATTATTATTATGTAATGTACATTCCTTTTTTAATTTGTTCCTATTCCTAATTGATGTTAAAACTCCCATTGTTATCCATGGTTTTATTATCTTTTTTTTACAACTAATTATTTTTGTTTTTGTGCATCCTAATAACATGCTTTTAAACCTATCTACAAAGATAATAGCACATCTGTCAGCGTCCCTAGAATTCAGCATATCATCCCATTCATCCCTTTGCAAACAAGTTTTTAATTTTTCATAATTAATTTTTTGATAGGAGTTACTTTTGTTGCATTCAGAGGTTTTTTTGTCTGTTTGCAGGCTAAGCAGAATGGGATCGTGGTCTGTAAGATCATGTTCTAGTACAGCAGTATTAATCTGATTAAAATATGTTTCACAACACTTAACAAAATAATGGTCCAGGCATGATTCAGAATCAGCTTTTTTCCTTGTAGGTTTATTAATCACACTAACGAAACCATGACTTTGCATCATTGTCAAGTAATTGTTAGTCAGATCCTCCTCCTGCTTTAGTAGGTCGATATTTGTGTCGCCAGTAAAAATGTATATTTGATTCTGATCTTTGATTTCCCTTTGCATTACAGTGTTCAGACTGTCAATAAAACTCTCTTTTGTTAGACCGAATCCTTTGTATGTTGCCAGGACGTTAACCAATAAATTATTTTTTTGTAAAGTTACTTTTATGATCTTAAGTTGTTCCTCCACTAGTATCTCGTGACCTAGGAGTATGTCTTGTTTAACATACACTACGCATCCATCACACCTGTTCAAGTTGCTTTGATTAAATATAATGCCATACCCAGGTATATTGAAATCATGGCAGTTATATATATAATGTGTTTCCGACATAACTATCACATCAAAGCTCTTTTGCAAGGACTCATAGAATACAAGAAACTGGTCAAAATTTTGGTACATGCTTCTTATGTTTACATGTATCACACTTATGTTACTCTGATTATTGACAAAAAAATTTAGCTCAGATATATCACTACACACATATGCATCTTGGGCTTTATAGTCATCCAAAATACTGTTTATTTCCATCACTAAAGTTAAAGAGTTCTTTATCACACATAATAAGGTTGTTTTAAAAGTTGTTCTAATAAAACTTACCCGGTGGGAGGCAGATCTTCTGCTGATCTAATTTTTATGGCCATATCTTGGTCTGTTTTTTTAAGAAAGATTGTGCCATTGACACAGAATGCAGCTTTTATATGTACTATGTACTACAGGGGACCTATGTCTACCATCCCACCAAATTTCATTTTTGTTCGACCTTTTGCAAATAGAAATCCCCTGACGCTTGGGCTACAATATTTTATGTTTTAAATTATTTTATTATTTCTTTTATTGTATTTTGTAATTACCTCTTTATTTATGGATGATTCTACCAAAAGTGGGCTATATGGATATCATTTTTGGTCATTGCCTTTAAATAACAGTACAGCACAGTAAATAATTTTGTTTTGTTAAATTTATGTAACTAATTAGGTGTAAGCTAAGAAACATTTATTTCCCGAATTTTAGGAATTATTCATGAGGAATGAGTTTTTTAATGGTTTTCCAATTTAAATCAAAATCTATTTAGACTACTTAACTTAAGTTTTATATAAACAAAGTTCCTATATTTATAACAATCAACAAAAAAATTACACTATTGATATCAGTCGAATATTTACTTACCAGAGGAATGATAATTGAAGCGTTCCTTTTTGATTTCTCTAAAAAAAACTAATTTTCTGCTGAAAATAAAAAGATCTATAATTTAAACCAAAATAAAGTTGACATTATCTGTCACAACTTGTCACCCTCACAAGTAAATTAGATATCCAGGGCCATCTCTTTCTCTAGAAATTAACCGGTGGTATTCACAAATATTGTGTTATTAAAAATGGAGCACGTTTAAAATTGTAAAATTTTCTGGAGAAAATGTAAATTCGGATTTTCTAAAATATGACTGCAAACTTAAGTTTTATCAATTTTTTGATAAATAGTTAAGACTTGGTTAAATATTATTTATTAGGATATTTTTTTCAATCTGAGTTTTTAATATTTGGTTTGGGACTACACCAGAGGAATGAGGTATTTGCTTTGTAATAAAAAAAATTATAAACTTGCAATTTTTTTATACATTAAACTCAAATGCTCCATAAAGAAAACATTTCGTTTTAAATCTTATAACTAAAACTATGCTTCATTTGCAGTCTGTGTTTGAAAAATATATATAAATAAATAAAAGGGTCATTCTATTAAGAAATAACAATTTTATGTAATATCCAACAAACTAAAAGTGACAGATGGAATTCCTAATAAAAAAAACTATAAAAAAGTAATTTATACCAAAATTAAAATTTTATATAAAGTGAGCCTCTACCACTTTCTAAATGCACACATTTCGAATATGTGGTTTAAAATTGGCTTACTATATCAAAATATACCTTTGGGTTTTTCTTGAAAATTGAGCCTTGGAATTGGGGTTCAGATTACATCTATTTCCCCCAGATACACCTCCCCCCATAAACATCAAATTTGGAACCTAGGAGATACTATAAATATAAAGTGATTTCCATTTTTTCCTAATGAGTCTCAGGGGTTTCCCAATGATTTTCTGGTGATTCACAGCAATTTTCATGTAATTCCCAGAAAAATGTATTCATATTTATAGTTATTGATATGATAATTTTGTCAAATTCCAGTTATTGATATTACAGTAATTGATACCTACTTTTTATTCTTAAATTACTTTACTACCATGAGATATTAAAAACAAACCTGTTTAAATATTTTATGATAAAAATATGTATCTTAAAAAAGAACCACACTAAAAAACCATTAAATTAGGACAATAAGTACTTAAAAATATCTGAGGGCATGGCAGTGCCTCGCCAAGTTCGCTCTGTTGTACCATCTTTTCTTGAAACATTTCAGCCCATATTTGACCTATCAAAAACTCTACTTCTGAATGAGCTACCTAAACTTTGCACAGTCATATATCTTCATAGAGTTAACAACTCCTCCAAGATTCATGGACTTTCATAAAGTAGTAAAGTAATTACGAAATTTCAAAAAATGTCAAAATTGCCACTTACTCACTGACTCACTCACATTAAAATTCCACTGTACTACTGTTGAGCTTTGGCAGACTGATAAAAAACCTCAAAGATTTAAGTAAGGCATTGCAAAAGTTTTGAACAATATTCCACATATTTTACTACTTTAAAAATTAAATATTATCCAATTCCTTTAAAAAAGAAGTGAAATCATAACAAAAACACTTCATGTAAAAAAGTACCTGAAAATGGCATTCCGTTAAAAGAATTGACATAAAAGTAAAGCCATGTTCTGCAATACAAATTTCAAAATGAAAGGATTTTACTAGTTTGGAAATGTTTTTCTACACTTGGCTGTCATGGCTGTAAATGACTGTTACTCACAGTGCTAAAATGAGCATAAAGAAGTTTGGCTGTAATAGCAAAGTTTAAAAAAACATTTCCAAACTAGTAAGAACCTTTCATTTTAAAATTTGTATTGGAGAACATGGCTTTACTTTTATCTCAATTCTTTTTTATGAAATGCCATTTTTGAGTACTTGCCCTTTTTTTACATGAAATATTTTTGTTATGCAATACAATACAATTTAAGTCTTTTTTTGGGGGAAACAAGGAAGAAATATTCTAGAGTATTAATCCTTGGCAAGGTATCAATCACTGGGGATTTTACCTTAGTATAATGGGCCTTTTAGGCAAATAAATTAGTAGGTTTGTGTACCTACCTCTTAAGTCATAAAAAATTAACTTATTCCCTGATGCCCTGATGGCATGAATTCTCCCTGCCACACTAACAGTGTCATTCTCTAGGGTCTCTCCATCTTGCAATCCATCATATTTTTCAATATACTCAGTTAGGGAGCTGGACACCTGGAATTTATGTGGGTAAGGATGGTTATCACCTCCTAAGGCTTTCAGATTTGCAACTGCACTTGATCGGAGTTTGAAATACTCATTGGGGCTGATTTCTTCCTCATTTACCTAACAAGAGACAATAATTTAGAAATTTCTATAACACATATTGCTTAAATTTTAGTTTTTCGAATTAAAAGGCTATAACATTTTTATGTGTGAAATTTTATAAGAAAAATCTAGCTAAAAAAATTTTTATTTGTACTTGCCTTGTTTTCCTTGGCTTTATCTTGAGTCTGGGGTGGCGCCGGTTTTTCTGCCTTCTCCTGAGCCTTTTTGTCGGCCTTCATTCGCCTCTTAAGTTCATTTTTGGACAGCTTTTCTCCACTTTCGTCTGCCATATTTTTGGATATTTGCGGTTTTAAGGACTTGCCACGGGTTATCAGTTGAGCGCGACTAATAGAATTTAATACTAATCTATTGACTCGTCCTAGAAGCGTCATAAAACGCTGATTTTATAGTTTTTGGGTGGGTTTTTTTTCTAGGAAAACACAGGGACTTCACCAAAGTTTTTTTATTTTTCGCCACATTTCATCACCCGCAAAAAAGAGAGGTTAAAGTACCCATTGAACCAAAAGCTGTCAATGTCAGTAAGGAGAGTCGTGTGTCTTGCTTCCACCAATGCTGTAGCAATAACTCCCTTTTTTTCTAGCGCATGTCAGTTGACGTGAAGTAATATGTAACCAACCATAAACCTAACCTCTGCTGTGCAGCGTTGTTGTGTTGGTGAAAAATGGCAAGTGAACTTTCCAAAGATATTTGGAAAAATTGGGAAAAATCCGGCAAACAAGAGTTGTAAGTTCGTTTTTTTGCAATCCCCATACTTTGAGCTTTAATTTAAGATATAAAATGAAAAGATCCGATGTTTGAAAGTTAAAAAAATTTGTAAATGAAATTGGGATTCCAAGTTGTTTACGTTTTTATATAGTCACAAAAATCTTATTTTTTGGATAATTTTATTAAAAATTTTGTAAAATTGTTTAATTCTGGATAGCATATATGTGGTAAATCTTTTAATGGACACAAATTATATTATCTAAAAATTTATGTCATTAGTAGTCAGATCATTTCATACAAAGATTATAGATTATAATATGTTTCATATCAAACCAACCAAAGGTTTGGCAGACCATCTCATTTTGATTATTTTTGCTACATTTATTCTACCCATAAAGAAAATAAAAAAATTCAAATTTTCCTAATAGGTAAGTAGTTTTTTTTTTTTGATAAACTTTGATAATAAAAAAATTGCTTATTTGGTTCAAATATCTAATAACAAACATTATATTGATATAGGGGTAATATAATTTTGAAAAATACTCTGCCAATATATGGGCCCCTAAGCTCACACTAGGTATGTATTGTATGTATGTATTCGAAAGTGGTGGCAGGCCCTACTGGACCTCCATGCACTGCGACCACAAATGGATCTATTGTGCCCACATACCTACATACTGAGTTTGACTAAAGTGGCATTTTTTTTCCAACCAGTACATGGAAAAACTCTGCAGATTACAACAATAAATGATTTAGGCTTAACACTTTGGCTCAAAGATATACCACTAAGGCCTCTGCATTATTAGCCATGTTTTGACTTAAACTGAAATTTTTGAAATCTACCCCCACCCTTAAAAAAAACAGTAACTAAAATGTATTTTGTTAAACTCCGGACTCAAATACCTTTCGTTTGATATCACACACGCCATATTTTCACTTAAACTCTAATTTTTAAAATATACCCCCACCCTTTTTTTTAAATAAATTAAAATGTATTTTGTTTAACTGCAGACTCAATTACCTTTCGTTTGATATCACACACGCCATATTTTCACATAAACTTTAATTTTTGAAATCTACCCCCACCCTCTTATTTGGTTTGTGTTCGGTGGATTTTGTTCATTTTTCAATGGGACCATCTCAACCCAAGACTCAGCCTAGGTACCAAATTTCATTAAAATCGGCCAAGCGGTTTTTGAGTTATGCGCGTTGGTCGTTACAGACAGACAGACAGACAGACGGCACAACAAAAAAGTTTCAAAATCATCTGAAACGCAAAGATATATAAAAAATTTTGAAATCGGAGCAACTTTTTTTTTTTCGAAAAAATTAGGATCACCATAGCTCACACTACTATAGTATAGTATATGTGTGAGCTAAAAAATGTTTTTTTAAATTGCTCAAAAAAGTATTTTTCAATTGGTTTAAAAAAAATCATGTTTTTTTCCTTAACATCTTAGCAAGATCCTCAGGATGGAGAATTCATGTTGAAAAAAAATACATGAAAACATCATAATTTTCTTAATAAAGTACACAAAACAGACATTTTAGATAAATAATAACAGTGTTAAGTTTATCAGTGTAAAATGGTTTTTTTATCAATTTTGGTTTTTTTTTAACATATATTTTTGTATATTTGTATGCTTTTATTTAAGCTAATATGTCACAGTGATTAAAATAATTCAGTTAATTTTCTTCAAAATGTACCTTTTTTGTATTTTTACAAGAAAATGAATATTTTTCTACTATCCTACTAAAATAAGAAAACAAAGTTGCTCTGAGTTTCAGATGATTTGGAAACTTTTTTTCCACACTGTCTCTCTGGTTTGTCTGTCTGTCTGTATGTCTGTCTGACAACTGAGGTTACAACCAACATGCATAACTCAAAAACTGCTTGCCCAATTTTAAGATTTGGTACCTAGGTTTGGTTTTGGCTCTAGATGGTCCCATTTAAAAATAAATAAAATCCACCAGACATAAGCCAACAAAAAAGAGTGGGGGTAGATTTCAAAAACTAGAGCTCTGGTAAAAATATTATGTGTGTGGTATATATTAAATGTAACTGCATATGAAGTTCAAAAAAAATACATTATAGTAAATGGGTAAAAATTACATTATAGATTAATTGTGTTAGTTTAGGTGCCCATAGATTGGCAGAGTATTTTTTAACATGCACCTATCATTTCTTCATCCTAAAATTTTATAAGTCTTGCAAAAAGATTTAGGATTTTTTTTGTTAAAAAATACTTTTTTAATAAATATATATTTTTTAAATTTGAATTTTGTTTTTTGTAAAACATTAATTATGTGACACCTCATTCGAAGGTACTTTAAAAACCTTTCAAATAAGCCCTATATTCGAGGGGTGATCAGCTGCCCACAGTAGGTGTAAAAAAATTGTCTACAGGACTCCACAGGATAATATAGTCTGTCCAATGCCAAAGTCACGAATGTGCATAATTGATGTTTTGAGAAAAACGCGTTTTAAACATTGCGAGAAATAGGGATTTTATTTTTTAAATTTTAAAGGAGGGGGAGAGAGAGAGAGCAAACACCTTCGCGCTTTTGGCATTGAATACTATATAGGCAAAAATTGCCAAATTTGCACATTCGTGACTTTGGCATTGGACTGACGATATGTTTGTCAGAACCTGCCAGAACTCCCCAATCTTTATGGGTATTAAGTGTTTTAATAAAGCAAGAAACCTTTTTAAACATGAAAAAAATAAAAAAAATTGAGAGCTCAGGGACTTTCTAATAGAAAGATGCTTCTATACACTTAATGAATTTCTAAATTTTCAAGTGTAAAACCCCTGAATTCTAACTACCAAAAATGTATTTTAAACTGTATTTGTTCGTATGTGTAGTACCAAATGTCTAAGTCTTATTATTTAAATGTACCATTTTAATTTTAAAAATCTGCCGGACCCGGAAATATCTCAGCCGAACTTATTAAATAAGGCACTGAAGAACTGTTTTGGAGATTACGGAATCTTTTCCAAAAATATTTAAATGGAACTGTAGTCCCACCTGAGTGGAAAACGTCATATATATCCACAATACACAAAAAAGGAAGGAAAGATATATGTGACAATTATAGAGGTATATCTGTGACTAGTACGTTAAGCAGAATATACGGTAAAATAATAAGAAATAAAGTAGAGAGGGAATATAAAGACATGGAGGCAGAAGAACAAGCTGGTTTCAGGGCGGGTAGATCGACTTCAGATCATCTCTAACCCAAGTTATTGAAAAGAAAATGGCATATGGACAAGAGCTGCATCTGCTTTACGTGGATTTGCAGAAGGCATATGATAGTATACCACTAAATCTACTTTGGAAAGCGTTGGAAAACACAAACATAAGCGTACAACTAATTAAGGCCATCAAAGAGTTATACCGCAATAGTAAGGCAAAAGTTAAAATAAAAGCAAAACTAACCAAAGGCTTTTAAGTAAATAAAGGTCTTAAAAAAGGTTGCTGTATCTCGCCTACACTCTTCAAGATATACTTGGAACAACTCCTTAAAGTATGGAAGAGAAAATGCCAAAACATGGGAATTCTGTTGGACGAAACCACCTTGTATACTTTATGTTTCGCCGATGATCAGATAGTAGTGGCTCATGATTATGAATACCTCGAATATATGACACGAAAACTAATAGAAGAGTACAATAAGTGGGGACTAGAGGTTAATCTCAATAAGACAGAGTATATGTGTATCAGTGGAATGAAACAGGATCTAATCTTAAATACCGGGCAGCGAATTCACTCCTGTGATGAGTATAAATACTTAGGTCTAATAATTACAGCTGACGGAACACTAGACAAAGCTATAAAAGATCGAAACGTACAAGGAAGAAAAGCAATAACTTTATTAAATGGAATAATTTGGGACCAAAGTATATCAAAACATAACAAAAAGCTTATATATAACACCATTGTAAAAAGTATTATTACATACGGCTCAGAAGTATGGCCAATCAAGGATAGAAGAGAAAAAATGCTTTCCGCTACGGAGATGGACTATTGGAGAAGAGCAGCAGGGAAATCAAAAAGAGAAAGAGTTACAAATCAAAGAATAAGAGAAATTATGACAGTGGGTGAACGTACTTTAGTGGATGATATAAGAACAAAACAACTGGTGTGGTACGGACATGTACAAAGAATGAATGATTAAAGACTACCTAAACAAATACTACAATGGAAACCAACTGGCCGAAGAAAACGAGGACGGCCAAGGAGAAGCTGGAGAGAACGAATAGACAATGAAATAAGAATAAGAGGCCTAGATGATGAATTATGGGCAAACAGAAACGAGTGGAGATTGGGTATCGGAAGACGTAGAACGTTGTGAAACCGATAAATATATATATATATATATATATATATATATATATATATAATTTAACTGTTACAAATCTAATGTTAGTCTAGATTTACATGGGTGGATCAAATATAAACAAGCCTTTTAAACTTACTAACGGAAAAGTCATTCAAGATGAACGTGGCCGTTATAATTTTGGACTAGGAATATTTAGCAGCATGTAGGCGGCTGGTAGTGCCGCGATGCTCATTTGGCCAGGTGCAATCGCAATTAGCGGCAAGAAGGTACACAGCAGTGTTGCGCAAAGAATAATCATTAAATTTCTTACACGCGAAAACGTTAAACCTGCTGAAATTCGATGCAGATTGCGAGCACAGTTCAGAAATAAGACGCTTTCGTGGATACCTGTAAAAACTTGCTGCAAAGAAATTAACGACGGCCGTGAGCGTGTCGACAACGTAAGTCACCCACGTCCCGCGTACCATCATTTCTGCAGGCAAAGTTTTAGCGACCGTTTTCTGGGACTGGAGAGAAGTTTTGTTGGTTGATTTTTTGCACAAGCGAATAAAAATAAACTCGGCTTACTACTGCAACTTACTCAACCAGGTAAAGCTTGATTATCGCCAAAAGTGGAGAGCACACCCCATCCAAGACGTGTTGCTCCTGCATGACAACGCTAGACCTGATACGGCAGCTTTAACACAGGCCAAAATCAATGAAATGCACTGGACTGTACTGGAATACCCTCCATATAGTCCAGAGTTGTCACCTTGCAATTTTCATATGTTTGGCCCACTCAAAGATTCACTGGGAGGCGAGCAATATCAGACCAATGAAGAGGTGGAGGCATTCGTGCGCAACTGGTTAGATACCCGCCCAGTTTCCTTTTATGAAAACGTGATTAAAAAACTGTTAAACCGTTGGGAAAAGTGTATTAACAGAGAAGGGGGATGTATAAAAAAGTAGAAAAAATTTCTGTTTTGTGTCATGTTTCTAAATAACTAGGGTGTAAACAAAGGCTTCTTTATATTTGATCCACCCTCGTAAACAAGAAAAAATATATATACTTGTGAAATAATTTGTAATAACAAAGCATAATTTGAAATATTTTAATTAAGCAATAAATGAGTACCAAAGAAAAAAAAACAATCTTGACAAGTCTGATAAGCTAAAAAATTTTGCAATAGATTTTAAGCTTTAGATGAATAAATGGTATTTGATTTGATATAACTAGTGTTTTTTAGCTACCTCAATTACTTATAATATGAACTATGCAATGTATTTTTTATAATTGTAAGTACTATCATTTACAATACACTACAGGACCAAGAATTTATTTAAAAGTCCTGTAGGATGGTGTACAAATTTGGTTCAGCTGATCACCCCTCATGTATTTTACTATCTGGTGTAAATAGTTCTTGAGATAATTTAATGTTTGTTAGTACAGCGTGTCCCATTTTCGATGGGATTAAATGGGAAACTCGGTTATTATTAAAGATATTGATTTTCTGATTGCACCTTACCGTGCTCTTTTTTTGAGTCCTTAAAAATGGCGTAATCAGATTTTTGCTATACCCTGTAGTTTCGCTAATACAGGGAGTTTTTGAAAAAATTGTATTTTTAATAATCCCTTGTATCTCGCTTATTTTGCGAGATACGTTTGTTCTGTAAAAACCTTTTCATGGCAACTTTTTTAGAAGAAAATAATGACGTTGTCAACTTTTTGAAATATTGTTTAGTTTTTGAGATATGGTATTTATCATAAAAAAATTAAATACGGACCTGAATTTTTTTTATTACTATTTTGATTGGTTTCATGCTAGTATTATCATAAAACAATAAAAATTTTAAAAATTTTTGTTTTAAGGTAAAAAAAAATATTTAATATTTTCAAAAAAAATTAGTCTGAACCTGGATAATTCGAACATAAATATAAATTAAAAATTGCTAGGTAAACAGTTTTTAGTTTAACTGTTTTGATACTTAGCATATTAAAATGGTTTTACGTTAATTTACAGATTTATTTGAAACAAAGTCTACAAAAAATACAAAAAAAAACAAATTACAAAAAATATCTAATTTTTCTGATTGCCATTATGTTTAAGACATTGTTGGCATTTTTGAGTAATTTTTCTTAACTCATTTTGCATAAAAATATTTCTGCCATTTAAATATTGGGATTTTGTTGCTTGAATGAAGCAGTCAAACATATCACATTTTTCAAAATCTGGATATTGTCGATTTCTAGCCCGTTTAAAATAATTGTAAGCAATGCACAAAAATGACAAGTGTCAAATTACAATGTCAATTCCACGCTTTTGTTTTGTAAATTTCACGACCTGCTGTTCGGTTATCAAATAATTAGTATGATATTATTTTTGTAACTTTTTAACGTTTTTTACTTTATTTATAAATCTTTTAATTATCATTTCAAAACAGATATACTAAAAATCATTCAACTAGTGTGTCTTGCAATTTTTAATTTATAATTACGTTGAAAATTTCCAGGTTCGGACTATAATTTTTTTTTCAAATATTAAAGAGTTTTTTTTAACCTTAAATCAAAAAAATATTAAAGTTTTATCATTTTAAGGTAATAATAGCATGGAACCAATCAAAACAGTAATAAAAAAAATCCAGGTCCGTATTTAATTTTTTTATTATAAACACTATATCTCAAAAACTAAACAATATTTTAAAAAATTGACAACGTCATTATTTTGCTCTAAAAAAGTTGCCATAGAAAGGTTTTTACATAATAAAAATATCTTGCAAAATAAGCGAGATACAAGGAATTAATTAAAATACAATTTTTTTCAAAAACTCCCTGTATTAGCGAAACCACGGGGCTCCAAAAAAGAGCACGGTAAGGTGCAATCAGAAAATCGATTATTAATAATAACCGAGTTTTCCATTTAATCCCATCGAAAATGGGACACGCTGTACATGTTTAAGCCAAATTTGCATTCTTTTTGATCAAACTGAAATGACTAGTTTATAAGTGAATGGAAAGCTCAGGTATTAATTACTTTACTTATTACCAGCCAATTTTATATGTTTTGATAATTTTGTTTTTTTTTATTTTAAGTGTAAAAACCTGTATAGGCCTTCTAAAAGATGAAAATGCCTCGCCTATGTTTGATAAGAAGGGCAAGAAAACCCCTTTTATATCCCACATAAACAACCTTATTATCAAGGGTGTGAAAGGAACTATTAAGAGGGAATCTGTTATTGCAACTTTGCAGGAATTAGTGGTAAGTATAGATTATCTCATGGGCGCACCCAGGGGAGGGAGTCTGGGGGTCTTAGATTTTTGAACATATTTTCCATATGGATGATTCTACCAAAAGTGGGTTATATGGATATCATTTTTGGTCATTGCCTTTAAATAACAGTACAGCACAGTAAATAATTTTGTTTTGTTAAATTTATGTAACTAGGTGTAAGTTAAGAAACATTTATTTACCCGAATTTTAGGAATTATTGCATAAAAATTCCAGAGGGATGAGTACCAGAATGAGTTTTTTAATGGTTTTCCAATTTAAATCAAAATCTATTTAGACTACTTAACTTAAGTTTTATATAAACAAAGTTCCTATACTTATAATTTTAAAACAATCAACAAAAAAATTATACTATTGATATCAGTCGAATATTTACTTACCAGAGGAATGATAATTGAAGCGTTCCTTTTTGATTTCTCTGAAAAAAACTAATTTTCTGTCGAAAATAAAAAGATCTATAATTTCAAATTCAAATACAAAAACTTCTTTATTCAAATGAACCTAAGCCTAAATTACAAAACCTGCAAATCAGTCTCAAGTTAAAAGAATTGTGTCAGAAAAGCAAATTTTAAGTTTAAGTATTGTTAGTTTTTTTTTTCAAATTTCAAATTTCAAACCCTACCCACTTATCTATCTATCTATCTATGTCGACTTTAAAACAAAAAAGTTACACACAAAATAAAGTCTAAAAAGACATAAAAAAGTTTTAAAAAAGTTTTTCCTAAGCTAAACACACTTTAATAAAAGACATCCTTTTCTAGGATATTAGGACTATTAAACAAACAAAATTAAAAATTAAAAAACAAACATCAAAACCATTGCATTAAACCAAACTAAAGTTGACATTATCTGTCACAACTTGTCACCCTCACAAGTAAATTAGATATCCAGGGCCGTCTCTTTCTCTAGAAATTAACTGGTGGTATTCACAAATATTGTGTTATTAAAAATGGAGCATATTTAAAATTGTAAAATTTTCCGGGAAGAAGTGAATTCGGATTTTCAAAAATATGACTGCAAACTTAAGTTTTATCAATTTTTTGATAAATAGTTAAGACTTGGTTAAATATTATTTATTGGGATATTTTTTTCAATCTGAGTTTTTAATATTTGGTTTGGGACTACACCAGAGGAATGAGGTATTTACTTTGTGATAAAAAAATTATAAACTTGCAATTTTTTTTATACATTAAACTCAAATGCTCTATAAAGAAAACATTTCGTTTTAAATCTTATAACTAAAACTATGTTCATTTGCAGTCCGTGTTTGAAAAATATGCATTCCCATTCCACAGCACCATTTTTGTAGAATCATCCATATATTTCATAGAAAAACACAAAAAATAGCTTAAAATTGGACATCATGAGGCTTCGGGCCCCCCCAAGAGGCCTCGGGCCCCCCCAAGACATATTTTTGAATGCGCTACTGATTATCTTAAGCAAAGTGTAGCACAGTGGCGACTGGTGATATTATAAATTGGGGGGGGGGGGGCAGAAATTTATACTGCATGGAAAAGGAGATAAAAAACCTTACCTAAACAATTTTAGCATTTTACACACAAGCAGCTACTTGGTGTAGCTTTTAGTTTATTTGTTTATAGATAAAGTCTATTCGCCCTTCTTTTACATGCGCAAAGTGCTCGGATTAGCACCAGTTTCAGACTCATCATGGCCCCCTAGAGCAACCTCAAAAATCCCACAGAATTTTAAACAGTCTATTAACCTACTAAGTATATGTCTATTTTTTGCCACATTTTCATTATGTTCGGTAATGTTTTGCATATAGGCACTATTCAATTGGCACCTAATATCAGTCTTGTCTAGCATAGAAAATTCTATATGGTTATTTAAATAAGTAGCACTTACTTTTCACTAAAGTTCTTGATATCACACATTCCCTTTGCCACCCACGTAGGATCACTTCGTGGATTCTTCATAATAAGACAAATAAAGCAAAAAAAAGCATTTCGTTTTCACAACCACACAACCAGTTTTCAGCATCATATAATTTTTTATTACTTGTACTAATATTTTGGTTAATTTAAAGATTTTATTTGTAATCGAAGTTTATATGTCAACGTATTTAAATTTGAACAGTTAATTATATAATTGACGGTATTTATTTCCATTTTCAAAACAAACAATGGACACGCGACCTGCAAGGCTTCTAACTACTGACCTACCCCAAATCAAAAGAAACTCAAACGTCTTCACTTAGGATAGAATCGGCAACACATAGGAAGGGCAACAAACTTTTTCGCACGATGAATATGGCCGACCTTAACTAAAACAAGCATTCCTCCCGCCCCCGCGCGAGAACAGCCACCCATACACCGCTGAAAAACGGGTGAAATTGAAATCTTGTCCCGCACGGTGCTGCCGGATTGTAATTATTTACGCTGAAAAAGTTTACCCAATTAATCGCCTTTTGTTAACCACAGACTAAAAAAAAGAACTAGATATGTTGTAAGGGAAGATTTAACTTTTTTAAAATAAATCAATTAAAAATACTGTTTCTTGACTAGTTTTGGGAGGGCACTGTCCTGTTGCCCTCACTATAGCAGTCGCCACTGATCTAGCATTATTTTTTTTTAATAGTTAAAATTAAAAAATATTAAAATTTTCTTTTAAATTTGTTTTTTAATTTCTTTATTTTTTATTCTGTACATTTAGAGGTAACGTCAATAAAGAATAAAAATATATTTTTTGAGTTTGTTTTTTAATACAATAATTTTTAAAAATTTTTTTAGCCTGTTCATTCTGAGGTAGCCTCAATAATCTGTGATGCTTTAAATACTGTTGATGCAATAACTGCTCAAACAGATGCTGATGATTCAAAAGATCGATCAAACTTCTTTTATGTTGTAAAAGAATGTGAAAAGGTAAAAAATACTTTAAATGCATATGTAGGTCAGTGTTGCCACCTTCGACCCTGAGATCTTCGGTAGAAGGCTTCGAGAAAAATCGGTAGATTTCGGTAGATTTTAATCATTTCAGCAAGCAGTGCCTGGAGAACTATCGATAGTTTGGATTGATTTAGTAGGTAAATTGTATTTCTATGATTTGTTTTTACTGACAAAATACCAAAATTAAGAATAAAATAAAAAAAGTAGGTACATACTAGGGACCTATTGCAATAAAGCCAGGTACAAATTGTGCCGGGCACTATATTGCCAGTTTCGCATTAAAAACTGACAGTTGATCTTTCAAAATTGACATACTAAAGTCGAATTTAGAAATCCAGTCGTTTATTTTCCATTAATTGTGGCGTCACTACTAATTTCGGCTCTTATAATACACAATGGCCTTATTTTGAAAGAAGACAGCTGTTCTTATAATGTGAAACTGTCAGTATAGTGCCCGGCACAAGTTGTGCCTGGCTTTATTGCAATAGGTCCCTATTAGGTAGATTATATTATAAAAAAACCTCAGGGTTTATAATAGCGTGATCTTTAGTCCCGCTTGCGGCTGCCGGCTGAGTGTGTCGCAAAATCCAAGAGATGGCGCCATAAATACACTTTTAAAAACAATGGCTTGAAATAAAATTTTTATTCTACAAAGGATTTTATTTATGGTGTTTTTTTTTAATCGCGATTACGAAGCGTATCAAAAAAAAAACAAGTTTATATTGAAAAAAAAATCGGTAGAAAACTATGGTAATTTGGTATATCGTAAAGTAAAAGGCTAAATCGGTAGATCTACCGAAAAATCGGTAGAGGTGGCAACACTGATGTAGGTAGAAATAAAGTTTTTTTGTACAGTCATTTTTCGATACAGTTTCCAAATTCGGGCGTAAAACTTTCACGCCCCGAGGGCGTTAAACTACTTTTGCGCCTTGTAGGACTACTTAATTATTTTTATACCTTTATTGTAGGCGGAAATATAAACATTAGCGCCCCCCGGTAAAATATGTAGATTATAAAAAGGGTATTAAATTTTATTGTTATAAAATATTTATTACAATTTCTTTAGTTGCTTATTTTCTGTTTATACAAAAAAACTCACCCACTGACATGAAGAACATTTTTAACTATGAGATGTTTTTTTTCTAAATTTTAGTTTATATCAGAGAAACTTCTGAAGGAGAGACTCGAAATAGAAACTCTACAAGATGTGGGAATTTTGAAGAATAAGACCTTTTATTCAAAGTTTATAAAAATTAAGACAAAACTTTAGTAAGTATAAATTTATACTTATACCAGGGTGTATAATTTAGTGAACTGAAGTTTGTTTCATTTTTGTTGGTTTTGAATGTGTAACTCAGGCATTATCAAAAATAAACCTACGGACGGAAAATATAAAAAAAAGTTTTTTCCATACCGTGAAGTTACGAGGCAAAATTCAAAAATTCGGAGTTCCAAAAATCGGTCATATCTTTGCTATTACTGCAGATATTTCAATTTTGTTAAAACTTTTCTACAGAAAGTTGTAAAATTTTTGGTCCTTCGAGTCGGATTTGAGATTTCAGAAAAAAAATTAAATACGGACCTAGATTTTTTTCTCAATTTTTGCTTTACATTGGGTCCCCAATTAAACCCCAGCCATAAAAAAAAATTAAAAAAATCCGTATTTTTTCCCTGAAATCCAAAAATCCAACGTCATTTTATTGACAAAATCAACTTTCTGTAGAGAAGTTTTGACAGAATTGAAATATCTGCCGTAATATGGATTTTTAGGATTTCGAATTTTTGAATTTTCCCTCGTAGTTTCAAAATACAAGGGCTAGAAAATTTGAGGACAGTAATATTAAATTCCTAGTCCTCTATCTTTTATAATAACTGAGTTTTCCATTTAATACCATCAGAAATGGGACACCCTGTACATTAAACCAATTTTTTTGTTTATTGTTTTTTCATTATTGTTAATTATTCTGCATTTCGAATTGTAAATTATCATGAGAAAAGATTTTTTATATTTTTTGGAAATGCTAAAATATTCTGCTTGTTTATGACTGTTCTGGTTTGAAAAGTATCAAACTGGAGTTTTATGGCAAGCAAACAAATTTCTGCTCTACTTTTGGCAACTTTTCGCTACTTTTCAGAGAGCGTTTTTGTCTAAAATGTTTTGGCATGTAGTAAAAACGCGTAGGCTGTTTTCGCGAAACCGCAAGAGATACAAAATAAGAATAAAATATATTATGTATATGTAGTTTTTCGCGCTGGTTTCAAAAATGCTATAATTTTTTGAAACTTAGTAACTTAAGTTACTAGATTTTGCAAAAGTAACGAGTCGTTAAATACCGAGATGAATTCCAAGACTTGCGCAAGCGTTGATCTGTCACTTCTGCCAACCAATCAACTGAGAGATATTTCAGTATGGTTTTATACAGCAAAACTTTAATAATTCCCAGTTCTTTTTGATGAAAATTCGTCGTTTTTGTTCTGTGAAAATGCCGGTGACGTGCAAGTTGTGTGACAAATTATTTAGTGCCCAATTTAATTTGAATAAACACTGTCATCGGGGTTCTATTGTATGTCTATGCTACGATAAACATTTTTTTTAAAGATTTAGCGCATTTAAATTTGTCAATACTCCCATGGCAAAACAAAATAAACGTGAAGCATATAGAAGAAATACTGCATATACCTCAAAAAATATTAATCGCAGCACATAGATATTGTATATGTTTGAAATCAAAAAGAAAATACGAATCTTAAAATGCAAAAATATACAGGGTGTTCCCTCTCAAAAAATCGACTTTATTGTCACACCCTGTACAAGCTGTCCCAAATTCGGTGTTTTTTTGTGGTGTCGGGTATTTCTAGGGGAGAAAGAAAAAAACTGAGCCCCCTTTGCGACGCTCAAATTTTAAGAGAAGCCTAAAGGTGAAAACTACATTTAGATATAGCAAGCCGTTTTTAAGCTACGGATTGTTTTTGTCTGCATTTTGCTTTTGTGTAAATAGCTTTCTTATAGATCTTTTCTTGAAGAATTGACAGATGTAAACGGTTTTTATTTATCTCTTTTGGTTTTTAAAATATTGCATAAAGTTGTTATTTTTCTTACAGAATAACTCTCTTTTTATTCGATTTTTAAAATCAGCTTAAAATTTCCTTTAAAATGATGTATCACACTCAATATTTTATATTTTTTATTGTTTTCTTTATTTTTATTTTTTAATCACCTCTTTATTATGTTTTTATTTTTATAATTTTATAATATTAAAATATTTTAAACCCATTAAGCAAACTAAAATATGTGGTAAAAATAAAAAAAAACAAAAATATAAAGAAATCCCACTAATCCCATAAAGAAAAATTAATTTTATGTGATATCTCAAAAACTAAACGTGACAAATGAAATTTAATTTAACAGTTGAATTCCTCTTAAAAAAGTGTCTAAAGAATGTTTTCACAGAAATAAAAATATTAATAAATAAACAAGTTATAGACCCCTTCCCAAAATGCAGACTTTTTAAAAACACCCCGTAGTTTAAAAACGGCTTGCTATATCAAAATGCGATTTTCACCTTTAAGCTTCTTTTGAAACTTTAGTGTCGCAAAGGTTGATCAGGTTTTTTTAGCCCCTCTAGAAATACCCGAAACTCCCCAAAAACATCGAATTTGGTGTACATGGTGAAGGATAGAAAAAAATTATGTTGGCTTTTAAAGTTCATCATCTTCATAATTAACAAAAAAAATCTACAATTTATTATATATATTATTATAATAAAGTTGCTGAGTGCTCCGGTTATAAAAAACCACCCGGTACCTACATAAAATCATACCTAAAAATTAGAATTGACCATTATTTTATACCTTGAATTTTTTATTATACGTTAAGCTCTTCGATCTCGCGCCAATCCCGGTATTCGCGCCAATAATTTAAATTAGACATTTTGACGTTAATTTTGGCGCATGCTCCTTTGATGGAATTCATCTTGGTATTTAACGACTCGTCAAAAGTAGGGCAGATTTGACGTTTGTCAAAATGAATTGCTGGATCTAGATGCATTCACTGATAAATTAGACTTATCAAGTTACTCATAATGGAGCATTGTCACGTGACATCTAGCACGGTTGTCAAATATAACAGTCAATTATTTTTATCACTTTTTGTATTAGAGTTTTACAAAAGAATTTCAATTTATACATATGTTGGCGAGCTCCATACCCGCCGTCATAGGATCGTTTTGAGCCCATGAGAACTTTTGATCAGGATATCGAGATCTACAACATACTAGAAGTTCATTAAAATCTTGCATTTTTTAAAATCTCATTTAAGGTGTGCATGCTCCTTTAAAATGCAATCAATCATGTATTCCTGTTTGGAAACATTTTCAACTACTTTTGAAAGAATCACACCAAAAGTGTTTATAAAGCTGAATATGTAAAAATTTTCTATAAATTGGCAACAATGTAAAAACTGAAAGAACTTGATAGGTCTAAACAGGGTGTCCCAAATAAAAGCAACTACATGGGGATTTCGGAAACGGTTAGAGATACGAGTTTGTTTAAATGAGAAAAAAGTTGCGCTATTCCAAGCCCAATCAGATGCCGTATCAAAATTAAAATATCGAGCAAAAACTAAAAATTGTTTTTAAAAAATTGAAATATCGCCGCCATCTTGCAAACAAATTTAATGAAATTTGGTAGTTTTGTATAGGCAACTACGGCGAATTGAATGACGTTAACAATTTTTTTCTAGGCCTTCTAGTTTTTTTGAAATCATATCCAACTTTATTATTTCTTATGACCACCATAATGGATTTATACTTCAATAAATAGAACATAAAAGGAGCTTTTCAATCGTGTATAATAAGCCTATCTTTTTTATAAAAAAAATGGTTTTTCACTTTCACAAAAATGCCGTAGTTGTGTTTGTTGTCATACCTACGTAACTACCTTTCAAAACTTTTCTATTTATTTGATTTATATGCAAATCTTTAAGGCCCTTATTAGCTCACACTACTACTATAAGTAGTGTGAGCTATGGTGATCGTAATTTTTTCCAGAAAAAAAAAGTTGCTCCGATTTCAAAAATTTTTATATATCTTTGCGTTTCAGATGATTTTGAAACTTTTTTATTTTGCTGTCTGTCTGTCTGTCTGTCTGTATGTCTGTCTGTCTGTATGTCTGTCTGTAACGACCAACCCGCATAACTCAAAAACCGCTTGTCCGATTTTAATGAAATTTGGTACCTAAGTTGGGTCTTGGGCCGTGATGGTCCCATTTAAAAATGAACAAAATCCACCGAACGCAAGCCAAATAAAAGGGTTCGGTTCGGTTCGGTTCGGTTCGGTTCGGTTCGGTTCGGTTCGGTTAGATTCCAAAAATTAGAGTTTATGTGAAAATATGGCGTGTGTGATATCAAACGAAAGGTAATTAAGTTTGGAGTTAAAAAAATTAATTTTAGTTTATTTTTAAAAAAAGGGTGGGGGTAGATGTCAAAAATTAGAATTTAAGTGAAAATATGGCGTGTGTGATATCAAACGAAAGGTAATTGAGTCTGGAGTTAAACAAAGTACATTTTAGTTTTTTTTTAAAAGGGTGGGGGGTAGATTGAAAAAATTTGAGTTTAAGTCAAAACATGGCTTGTGTGGTATCAAACGAAAGGTAATTGAGTCTGGAGTTGAATAAAATATATTTCAGTTTTTGATTATATTAGCTCACACTATAACTATAGTACCTAGTGTGAGCTTAGGTGCCCATAGATTGGCAGAGTATTTTTTTATTGTGGTGTTTTTTATTTTTTTATTTTCTCTTACTAAGAAATAATACAATTTCTTAAAATCTATCTTTTATTTCTGAAACAAAAGTTTGCACTTATTATTTAATTTAAAATAAAACTAATTAAATAAGAAATTGTTCGAAAATTCCACCGTTGTTATTCATGCAAATCCTGCATCGATGAATTAGAGACATGCATGCATCTTTAACCATTCGTTCAGGAATTTCTTCTATGGCTTGAACAACGGCACAACGGCTGCCTTAAGTTCTTCTATCGTAATATGAGTAGTATCTTTTAAGTATCCCCAAATACAAAAATCAAGAGGAGTTGATTTGGGTACTTCAACATTATTTTCCAGTTCACGAAGGGATATGCGAGGATTGTCAACGACACTTTGTAAAACTAGAGCTTCAATATTTTCATCAGGTTGTCGATTACGATTTTGTTTGTTTTAAAGAAACCATATTCAATTAAATTATTTCTAAGTATTCTGAAGATTGATAAATCTGGTTGTCGTCTTTCTGGATATCTCTGAAAGTACATTTCTCGAGCTGTTCCAGCATTCTTATTACACAAAATATAACATTCATACATATCTACTTTCTCCCAATTTGGAAACCTTTCCATGTTAAATTTGATTGATAATGTGACTCAAAAAAATCTTAAGTAATTTCACAGAATACTAACCACAGAAATAGATTGGACACCCCCATGTTAAACTCTTAATACAATTAATGGCATTTGAACAGCGCCATCCCATAGCTGTCTGTTTGAACTAATTTTTGCGCTCTGCGCCTTGTATATTATTATACAGGTCAGTTAGTTTTTAATTTTTTGTTGAAATTCTTTGTTTTTTGAAAGATAATAAAATTATGTCAAAAAAATAAGTCAAAATTTTGCATAATAGAATAACAATTTATTTTAATCATAATTTATATTGGTATGAATACATTAAAAATCAGTAACTATTACACTTACACCGAACCGAACCGTAACACAACAAGCACCTCTCATTCTAAACCTTTTTTGAGAGAAGTCATCGCTCTGCTCTGCAAGATTTCACTTTCCCGTGATAAAACGCAAACACACCGATTTTTTTTGGATTTTTATCTCAACAGAAATGTGAACAAAATTCCACTTCAACGCGATCATAAAAAAAATCTTCTCGAAAAACAAATTTGACAAGTTTTATGAGTTTTATCGATGTGCACATCAAGTGCTTGACAAATTCAAATTCCAAAAGACATTTAAAGACGCGCAGGATACAGGGCTTAACGGTTCATTTTCTGCTGGGATAGCGCCATCGCGGAGCTATCGTCCTGAACTAAAAATACCGGGTGTAGCGCTAAAAATATTTGGCGGGAAAGCCGATTTGTCATTACTATTTTTTAATTGGTATACTGTGAGTAATTTAGAAACTTTAAAACTCCAACAGATAAATCAAATAAATGACACAGATAAAGTTTTGATAGATAGTTACGTAGGTTTGACAACCAACGCAACTACGACCTTTGTTTCACAGCCAACCAAGTGAAAAACAGTTTTTTAAATAAATTCATATTTTCCGTCATTCAAAGATAGGCTTATTATACATGACTGAAAAGCTCTTTTAATGCTCTATTTATTGACGTATAAATTCAATATGCCGGTCATAAGAAATAACAAAGTTGGCTATGGTTTCAAAAAAAACTAGAAGGCCTAAAAGAAATTTGTTAAAGTCATTCGATTGACCGTAGTTGCTTATACAAAACTACCAAATTTCATCACATTTATTTGCGGCGATATTCAAAAAACACAATTTTTAGTTTTTGCTCGATTTTTTAGTAACCCCTGTAGATATCTTTAATATTGATACCGCATCTGACTGGCCTTAGAATAGAGCAACTTTTTTTCTCAGTTAAACAAACTCGTATCTCTTACCGTTTCCGAAATCTCCATGTAGTTGCTTTTATCTGGGACACCCATAGGTATATTACTAAAGCATATTAAAACCGTTAATAGAAAATGACTGCTACAAGCGTTCCGGAATATGGCTTGGATTAAAAAAGGAGACGCTTTTAATAAAATTTGACAATTTGTCAATGCGGTGTTTTGAGGTTTTGATTTAAATTAAGTAAATTCTTGATATTTTGGAACTTTTGGAAGACAAAGCCATTATCCTGCGTTGGCGTAGCCGCCCACTTGATATTTAAAAAAAAAGGGTATGTGTCCTAAGGTAACTGATAATGGATGTTTTTAAGCTTAGAAAAGAGATGGCGCTGAGAGCGCAGCACCCATTATCAGTAGCCTTAATTTATCCAAGCCATACGTTCGGGTTTATTTGAAATCCAACATGCCGAGATGCTTGTAGCAGTTATTTTTAGAGGTCCTTTCTCAGGACAGATGTATATAAGTAAGTATATAGGTGGCCTGTAGACTGTATTTTTATGGAATAAGTATTTCTTTTTTAGTTATAAGCAGCGGAAATTTAACCTATTTCGAGAGGAGTGTGAAGGTTATGCGAAATTGATTACAGAATTGGGCAAAGATTTTCCACCAAATGCAAACCCTAATGTCCTTATAGATATTGTTCATTCTCTCATAGGTATGTGCATTTAATTATTTTTACACGGTGGTCCTGAAGAGTCCGCAAGTTTCACTTTCGTGACCGGAAAAACTACCAACATATTTGAAACCTGCGGGCTTTCAGGACCACCGTGTTTAGTCATTAATGTTTAAAAATAAAAACTGATCAATTGGACACAGGTACACCGATATACAGTGTGTCCACGTAAGTTGGCGGCATATGGGAAACTTTTTTATTATTAGCTTGACGAAAAAAAGTTATTCTTTATAAAAAGTTCTGCATGGTCCAAAACCTAAAATGCAACCATCAGATGTAAAATGTTTTCAGTCATATTACGAGGTTTGTCAAAAAATTTGATTTTTGCTCTAGAGTAAAGTACCTTTCTTTTTGACAATATCGAAAATTCTTATAAAAAAAAGATGTTTAGAATTAAAAATAGCTTTCAAATATTCAACATTGTTTATTTACATTAAAAAAATATTTTTTTCTACATTTTCTCGGCGATTACGTTGGAAATTTAAGTTTGCACATTAAGGCATAATTAATCTAGGATGCAAATATTAATAATGTAAATAAACAATGTTGAATATTTGAAAGCTATTTTTAATTCTAAACATCTTTTCTTTATAACAATTTTCGATATTATCAAAAAGAAAGGTACTTTACTCTAGAGCAAAAATCACATTTTTTGACAAACCTCGTAATATGACTGAAAAAATTTAACATCTGATAGTTGCATTTTAGGTTTTGGACCATGCAGAACTTTTTATGAAGAATAACTTTTTTTTGTAAAGCTAATAATAATAAAGTTTCCCATATGCCGCCAACTTGTGGACACACTGTATATTTTTTAAAGTGATGAGTAACAAGATGAATTTTTGTACATAGCTTTGTTTTGCCGTAATGCATAACTTTTTCTTGACAGTGATTCGCAACTGAGTACGAGGGCGCAGCAATCTTTCGACCTTCGGACTGACTAAATCAAATACCCATTCATTCTCACACGCGATGATTGAAGCCAGGACATCTATTTAATTCTTAATGTTCCTTTTTCGAATAGACAGGATTTCGGTTACTGCGCATGCGTCAGTTTTGGTGGTTTTGGAACATACTCCGTTACGTCACTATATTGTTAGACAATTGTCAAATGTTTAGGGTAGACATACTATTATTTTTTACAAGCTTTTATTTAACTTCAGATGTTCTGTCTAACTAACTATCAAATCTTGTGAAGCGTTTTTGACACACTTCCCATTATCCGATTTGGATGAAATTTGGTATACATATAGTGGTCCAATGACAATACAACAATAATGAAAATGTCCTCCCACCCCTACCCTTCACCCCCTTCCATAAAAAATGCGTTTTTGACACACTTCACTTCAAATGACTTTTATAAAATTTGGTATATGCATAAAGGTCCGATGGCAATACAGCCCAAACAAAAAATATATTTTTACCTCTACCCTCACCCTCTCCTTCCCCCAATAGAAAAATGAGTTTCCAAACAACTCACGATCAGCGATTTCATTATAATCTAGAATAAACTCTTCTATTCTGTTATTGAACAAATATTTTCATTTAATAGAGTAGATAGCTGAGACTAAAAAGTAGAAAATAAATTGGTAAAAACAAAATTTAAGTCACAAGCTTTTATAAAATGCACTAAAAATTAAAAAATAATTATAATAACATTCTAATATTATCATAATAATAAAAGCGATGGCCGCAAATCAAAGCATAAGTTAATCTAAAGTTGTGATCTAAACACTTAAAGAATATTCAACATAGCAGGTCACCAAAGATATGTTTGATGTGCCGCAATGTTATGCCATTGCCATACCTATGTCAGAGAAATGCTGGGGTATCTTAGGTCGAGTTGGGTGGGTTTGGTACCTCTGCATTTTTCTGCTAGATTGATTCTTGCAAATAGTGATATTTAATTGATACGGATATCTTATCGTGCTAACATCGTCAAGATTTCCATCAGTCGGCCATCGCTTTTATTATTATGATAATATTAGAATGTTATTATAATTATTTTTTAATTTTTAGTGCATTTTATAAAAGCTTGTGACTTTAAAAAAATTTTTACCAATTTATTTCTAAAAATTTTCTAAAATTGTAGTTTTTTTTAAAACCAATTGTGGATATTTATTGTAGATACCATGAAAAGTGTTTAATGGCATCTATAAACCACTTCTAACTTTATTAACAAATTATAAAGAAAAATACAGTTAGTTACCTATGGAGTGGCACCCCCCACTTCTCCCGGACATTTTTCCACACACCGCACATGTTTTACGTGAATTATTTCCCATTTTTCACAGAAAAAAACATAATTTTACACGACAAACGCAAAATGTCAAGATGGCCTCCACACACACAGCTGTGTGTCTACATGACAAAACACACGCATGCGCACTTGAAAATTCGCGTCCGCGAATTGAAATTTGCAAATGTTTCCAAAGCCAGCTATGAGTGCTTCACTTTTCGATTTTTTGACCATGTATTAACGTATTTGGACTAAACCAAGTATGCGATTTTGGGGACAGTGTTGCAACTTGCTTTCAAATTTTTTAAGCCACAGAAAAAAAATTGCCGGTTTCTAACTCTTTTTATCTCATAAATTACGAGATTTAAAAAGTAACAGTAAATAATAAATAGATTTATTCTGTGGCTCAAGAAATATGTTTGAAAGCAAATTGCAACATTTTTCCCAAAATTGCATGCTTGGTTTAGTCAGTCCGAAGATTGAAAGAGTTCTGCGTCCGCGCACTCTATTAGGAATCACTTTTAAGAATTTTTGCAGAAGAAAAAGTTGTGTCTCTTGGCAAAATAATGCTATTTGCAAAAATTCAGCCTGTTACTTATCACTTAAAAAATAGACCGATGGACTAAATACACTGTGTCCCATTTAAAACTTTCCACCCGGGATTTCTCGACAACTGCTGAAAATTTTTAAAAATGCCGAGACACGTCGATTTCAAAAATCTATCCGTTAGTTTTTGAGATAATTGCCTTCAAACTTTCAAATTTAACATGGACTGATAAAATAAACATTTAATTAGAATTTTATATTTTTCGGATTAAATTTTTATTTTATCATTCCATGTTAAATTTGAAAGCAAATATGGATGATTCTACAAAAAAAAAACACACACACTGCAAATGAAGCATAGTTTTAGTTACAAGATTTAAAACAAAATGTTTTCTTTATGGAGCTTTTGAGTTTTAAGTTTATAATTTTTTTTATTACAAAGCATATACCTCATTCCTCTGGTATAGTCCCAAACCTAATATTAAAAACTCAAATTGAAAAAAATATCCTAATAAATAATATTTAACCAAGTCTTAACTATTTATCAAAAAATTGATAAAACTTAAGTTTGCAGTCATATTTTTGAAAATCCGAATTTACATCTTTTCCGGAAAATTTTACAATTTTAGACGTGCTCCATTTTTAATAACACAATATTTGTGAATACCACCGGTTAATTTCTAGAGAAAGAGACGGTCCTGGATATCTAATTTACTTGTGAGGGTGACAAGTTGTGACAGATAATGTCAACTTTAGTTTGGTTTAGGTTATAGATCTTTTTATTTTCGGCAGAAAATTTGTTTTTTTCGGAGAAATCAAAAAGGAACGCTACAATTATCATTCCTCTGGTAAGTAAATATTCGACTGATATCAATAGTATAATTTTTTTGTTGATTGTTTTAAAATTATAAGTATAGGAACTTTGTTTATATACACCTTAAGTTAAGTAGTCTAAATAGATTTTGATTTAAATTGGAAAACCATTAAAAAACTCATTCCTCTGGTACTCATCCCTCTTGAATTTTTATGCAATAATTCCGAAAATTCGGGAAAATAAATGTTTCTTAACTTACACCTAATTAGTTACATAAATTTAAAAAAACAAAATTATTTACTGTGCTGTACTGTTATTTAAAGGCAATGACCAAAAATGATATCCATATAGCCCACTTTTGGTAAAATCATCCATATCTCAAAAACTAATCGATGGATTTCCGAAATATTTACACGGTTGTAAAGATATTCAAGAGAGCTTCAAAACAAGGTATCACTAGACCCCTATTCAAAATATAGGGGTAAAGTATACCTCTCGAAGGGGGTTCGTGCTACAAAAATTTACGACGTGTCTCGGCATTTTTAAAAATTTTCAGCAGTTCTCGATAAATCCAGGGTGGAAAGTTTTAAATGGGACACAGTATATACCAAACACCAGCCAAATCCAAACCTTATTTTTCTCTAGGTTGTTTTAACTTGGACCCCAACAGAGTACTCGATATCATTCTGGAAAGTTTCGAGAACAAATCCAAAGACGCAAGGATATTTGTTCCGCTAATTTCCTCGTACATGAAAGATGCCAACATTATTACTGAAGTTTTGTCTACAAAATTGGCATTTTTAAAAAACAGCGAGGAAGATATTCCTCAGTCTTTTTATGTTTTGATAGCTCATCTCTTACAGAATAATTTAATCAAACTTGATGATATTTATAACAAGGTAAGACTTATTTTATTTGCTGTTAATGAATTTAATAAAATTTATCATCATATTATCATGCCTTTTTTTTACAAATGTACAGCGTGTCCCATTTTCGATGGGATTAAATGGGAAACTCGGTTATTATTAGAGATATTGATTTTCTGATTGCACCTTACCGTGCTCTTTTTTTGAGCCCTTAAAAATGGCGTAATACAGGGAGTTTTTGAAAAAATTGTATTTTTAATAATCCCTTGTATTTCGCTTATTTTGCGAGATATTTTTATTCTGTAAAAACCTTTTCATGGCAACTTTTTTAGAAGAAAATAATGACGTTGTCATATTTTTAAAATATTGTTTAGTTTTTGAGATATGGTATTTATCATAAAAACATTAAATACGGACCTGGTTTTTTTATTACTATTTTGATTGGTTTCATGCTAGTATTAACAAAAAATAATAAAAATTTAAAAAATTTTTGTTTTAAGGTAAAAAAAAATATTTAATATTTAAAAAAAAATTAGTCCGAACCTGGATATTTCCAACATATATATAAATTAAAAATTGCTAGTTAAACAATTTTTAGTTTAACTGTTTTGATACTTAGCATATTAAAATGGTTTTACGTTAATTTACAGATTTATTTGAAACAAAGTCTACGAAAAATACAAAAAAAAAACAAATTATAAAAAATAACTAATTTTTCTGATTACCATTATGTGTAAGACATTGTTGGCATTTTTGAGTAATTTTTCTTAACGCATTTTGCATAAAAATATTTCTGCCATTTAAATATTGGGATTTTGTTGCTTGAATGAAGCAGTCAAACATATCACATTTTTCAAAATCTGGATATGGTCGATTTCTAGCCTGTTTAAAATAATTGTAAGCCATTCACAAAAATGACAAGTAAAATGACAATGTCAATTCCACGCTTTTGTTTTGTAAATTTCACGACCTGCTGTGCTACCATCAAATAATTAGTATGATATTATTTTTGTAACTTTTTAACGTTTTTTACTTTATTTATAAATCTTTTAATTATCATTTCAAACCAGATAAACTAAAAATCGTTCAACTAGTGTGTCTTGCAATTTTTAATTTATAATTACGTTGGAAATTTCCAGGTTCGGACTATAATTTTTTTTTCAAATATTAAATAGTTTTTTTTTCACCTTAAATCAAAAAAATATTAAAGTTTTATCATTTTATGGTAATAATAGCATGGAACCAATCAAAGTAGTAATAAAAAAAATCCAGGTCCGTATTTAATTTTTTTATGATAAATACCATATCTCAAAAACTAAACAATATTTTAAAAAATTGACAACGTCATTATTTTGCCCTAAAAAAGTTGCCATGGAAAGGTTTTTACAGAATAAAAATATCTTGCAAAATAAGCGAGATACAAGGAATTAATTATAATGCAATTTTTTCAAAAACTCCCTGTATTAGCGAAACCACGGGGTATAGCAAAAATCTGATTACACCATTTTTAAGTGCTCCAAAAAAGAGCACGGTAAGGTGCAATCAGAAAATCGATATCTTTAATAATAACCGAGTTTCCCATTTAATCCCATCGAAAATGGGACACGCTGTACTCTACTAAGAGCCTTGTTCGGCCTTAGAAAGTAATCATAAAAAATAATCATAATGTAATAAAATGTTGTAAAATATTCATCATCTCGAATCTTAAAATTTGCAAGTACCTTTGCCCTATCCAAATATGTCAACATACAGGGACTCTACTTTGCCCTTACTCTTTAAACGTGAACTTTTGACCAAGTTATTTATGTTTAAACTTTTTTTCCTTTATCCTTCCCCAACACACCTTAAAGTTTGGTGCACTTGTTATGATACACCCTGTATATTTTAGTTAACACCTGACGATAAAGTGATCCAAAAAGACTGTGATAAGGCAATGCGAGATGCCAAAGAATATGTTAGAAAACTTCAAATAATTTCAACAAACAAATCGGAAAAAGACGACACATCAGAGGAGACTGAAACGTTGCAGGTAAAGTAAAATTTAAATTTTTAGAGAAGTTCCTAAAATGTTTAAACTACACACATCCTCAAAAGTCTTGCTCCCCCTAGGTATTTGGAAAAATAAAAATAGTTAAATTTTTCAAATATGCTGCAGAATATTCTTTAATTCAATACTAAAATATATGATGCAGAACCTTTTTTATTCCATTTCCATATAATGCAGTATTAAAAAATATCGAAAAGTGATCAGAAATTCTTAAATTCTAAAAAAATAAACTTAAAGAAAAAAACGGTAAAGGCTTAATTAAACATAACTCAGTATTCTGTGTGATCGCCTCTTCTTTCAATAAGTTGACCGACACGTCTGGGCATCTCTCGAGTCAAGTTATCAATAAAATCTACCGGTAAGTTGTTCCACTCTTCTTGAACAGCTGCAGTCAATTGTTGAAGTGTTGTAGGGGGATTCAGTCGATTGGATATTCTTCTAGCCACTTCATCCCACACGTGTTCAATGGGATTCATGTCGGGAGAGTTCGCTGGCCAAGTAACATTTCTTTATTTATAGCAGAAGCTAAAAGGTTGCCAGCGCCTTTCCTTAAAACCATTAATTTCAATGTTTGGTCGCTAGCACGTTCCCATTACCCTTATATACCCCTTAGACCTCCTAAATGGGACTCCCCAATTGGTGGTGGCAACCTATGTATTAAACTCACTATAAAACCATAAGAAATAAACTCCAACTTCGCCCTCTAGCGGTTATACCAGTATAGAACCTTTTAGAGCCTAAAGCTATTATGCCAGGTTCTAAAAGCAACTCAGAAACGTCCTCTATCCTATTATAAAACTAGATTTGGTAATTTGGTATCCTGGCGATTCTGTTGAATACCATAATACCTTTAGAGTAAAAAAGTTTTCCTATAAAAGCTATGGCGATATTTTAGATTCACAATGGCTATATAAAATAATTTAGGTCACAAAATTGCAAAAAATGTCCAAAAATTATTTTATCACGTAAAAATATACCGAGTTTGTCGTTTTGTTGATGATCAAATTGCCTGCCAGATTTATTTTTCTGATAAAGTCGTATCTAAAAAGCTCTCAAAACAAGCGCGCCAGCTCAAGAATGCTTTTTAATAGTTTTTTGATAACAAAATAACAAATACTTAAAATAAAAAGAAATCATTTACACTATTCACCATTAAAAAAGTCTGTTTGGTTTACATAAATCAAAATTAAAGTTAAATTATTGTTAAAAAACACTGCTAAAACGACTAGATAAATATTTTCTCTTTACAATATTTTTTAAATAAATTTATATACGCCATTATGGTTTTATAGTGGTCACTTGGTTTTATTTGTTACTGTATCGCAACAAGGATTTTTGAGTGCCCTTATGAAACCAACAAAAAAGAACAATGTAAACATAGTCAACATAACCTCACTTAAATTTTTTGTATTTGTTTATAAAGTGATTAAAAGCGTATAATTCAACACTTTTAAATGTTTTTTATCGTGCAATTTCGACACAATCGAGAGGGCCAGTGTAAAGATATTCGTTGTGCCTGCAGATTGGAGGCAACCTCTTATATTGGCCGTCTAAACAGGCCTTATCTAGGCCTGGGTGTCCTACCCAGGAGGACGGAAACTCAACAATTATTAATTATTGGGCTTTAAATAATTAATCTTGCAATAGGTAGGTACCAATCTGTACCTAGGTATATCTATTATTTTTACAAGAAATACCTAAAAAAATAAAACACGAAAGTATTTACTTACTTCTGTTAAAAGGAAACAAGGTTTTATATGGCAGCCTATTTAAATAATATTTAATATACAGCTATGGGTAACTATATAAATACAAAAGAATTAAGTTTTAAAAGCCTTCCTATAAAACCTTTTTAAAATGCCTCAAAGTAATGGCAAAAACCAAAAGTCTAAAGTTTATATTTACCACGCTTAAAAACCTTAAGGAAACTAGGTTCTATATGGCTGCCTATCTAATCATATTTACTTTTAAACTACTAGTATCTATAAAAACAAAAGGATATAAGATAACCTTTTAACTCTATTATAAAACACTTTTGTGATGACCTAAAGTAATGAAAAAAACTAAATGACCAAAGTTTATATTTATTTCTTTTTAAAAACTTTAGGTAAAATGGTTTTATAAGACCATCTTTATAAATCAGAAATCAATAAAACCAAAAGTATCTAAAAGGAACAGAAGGAATATCAGTTTTATTATACTCCCTTTATAAATCACTTTTTGGTTGTATAACACCCCTTTAGGTAATTGGCAATATAAATTACCTTTATGTAGCTAAATTGATCCTAAAACCCATAACAGCACCCTCTAAATAACCTAGGAACCATATTGATAAAAACTTGAGTGGTAATAATGTTACTTGGGTGGCCAGTTCATTCTTTGGATATTTCCCTCCCGCAACATGTTTTCCACCCTTTGTGTGCGATGTGGTCTGGCATTATCATCTTGAAAAATGAAATTTTCTCCAAATTCATTTCGCAAGGGCTGAATGATTGGTTCGATAATGTTTTCTGCGTATATGGTGCCTGTCATTGTTGGCTGAATGAGGATAAGTGGAGTACGACGACCATTATGCCGCCCCAAAACATTACTGTGCCGCCCTGGTAGGAAACAACTTCTCGGGCAAAAGCCAATTGTTCTGCTTTTCCTGGACCTCTCCAGACCCTTTGCCGTCGACTGTCACTCTGTAGGCCAAATCGCGACTCGTCCGAAAAAAGAACATTGCGCCATTGAGGCAAAAGTCAATTTCTGTGCTCCTGGACCCATTGAAAACGGGCTCTATGATGAGGTGAGAGCTTTGGCACTCTCAAAGGTCTTCTTGAGGGTGCTTGTCGAATCAACTCTCTGGTACGTGCGCAAAAAATGACTTCGGAGGGCTGTTGACGTTATTGTTCGGTTTCTCCGTGTAAAATTAACCATATAGTGATCTTCCCTCTCTGTTGTTACTCTGGGTCTTCCACTAACTGGTCTTCGCGCAACGCTCCCAGTTTCCAGAAAAAGAAGGACAATGCGTCTCACTGAAGACCGTGGGATATTCAAACGACGCGCAATAAGAGGGTTTGATAAACCCTCTTGATGTAAAGCGACTATTCTTGCTCGGTTGAACGGAGAAATTAAGTGACCTGGCATTTTTGTCGAAATTTAATAGAAAATGCACTTGTCGTATCCGTCTTAAAACTGACCTTATTAAGAATAATCTGCATAGTTCCCAAATAAGGCAGTTTTTTTTCCGATATAGTTTTTATATTTGCGATAAGATATCAAGGAATTTATCAACAAAAAAATTTCCCGCGTACCTGAAACAATTTCCAGGATGATCAGGGGGGCCAAGACTTTTGACGATGTGTGTATAAAAGGTTAAAATTGAACAAACGTGAAATTTAGTACCCGTGAATTTGAAAATCAAACAAGTTTCGTTGCTAATCGGGTAAAAAGGAGTTTTTGTTTCTCTCATATTTTTTTTCCGTGTGTAGCTTGAAAGCTTAACCTCAGGGGGGTAGAAGATTTAATGGACACCAATAAGTGTTGACAGTTAACTGACTCCTCAGAACACTGCTTGGTCAATGTGACACCCTTGCGAAGTTAATTAGACGGTTTTGTCTCTAATCTAAAAAATATGAGGGAAACAAAAACTTCTTTTTACCCGATTAGCCACGAAACTTGTTTGATTGTTAAAATTGAAGATTTATTTAAAATTTTGGATTATTCGTAACAGCTATAATAAATTGTTAGATTTCATTAAGGGCTTCGTGTCAGCTTATTTTATTTTGATATTTAGACATCTGAGCCCTGAAGGGGAGAAAACTAGAGATATCCCAAAAAAATTACCTCTCAAAGTTAAATTCGCCCCGTCTGGGAAAACAGAACGTCTATTAAACTAAAAACAAAGGAAAAAAAATCGGCAACACGCTAGAAGCTTACCATTTAACAGCAGTTCCACACTTTCTCGCGGCCGCGGCCTATTCTTGTAGCCGGAATTTCGGTCTTAAACTTTAAAAAACGTGTGACTACAAGACGCTAGCGCTACCAAGTCCACTTTCAATCCCTGACTTCGCATGCGCAGATCTACGAATATTATTTACCTCATGTATTAGAATAGATGAATACAGGGTGATTTTCACTTGAATGATTCTAACCACATGAAAATAGAAAGTTTCAAAAACCTAACCTAACAAAACCTAATCAAATCTAACCGAACCGAACCAAAGGAAACTGAACCAATAATTTTTTTCAAAAAAAAAACTTTCCTGACTTCCTGCTCAGGATCCTAGAGGATGTGAATCCGAACCGAACCAAACCGAACCTCTAAACTGAACCAAACCTAACCTAACCAAACTAAACTACAACACGTACTGCTAATTAGGTTTAGTTGGGTACGGTTAGGTTTGGATAGATTCGGTTCGGTACGGTCCGGTTCGGATTCACATCCTCTAGGATCCCGGTTAAGAAGTCAGGAAAGTTTTTTTTTTTTAAATATTGGTTTAGTTTGCTTTGGTTCGGTTCGGTTAGATCTGATTAGGTTTCGTTAGGTTAGGTTTTTGAAACTTTCTATTTTCATGTGGTTAGAATCATTTAAGTGAAAATCACCCTGTACATCTATTCTAATACATGAGGTAAATAATATTGGTAAATCTACGCATGCGAAGTCAGGGATTGGAAGTGGACTTGGTAGCGCTAGCGTCTTGTACGTGTGACTTCTTTCAGTTTTTTGTCGGAAGTGAGTTTCTTCATTCCCCTGTCAAACACAAGGTGGCGTTTCAGACTCCCAGCGTGTGCAAAAAACGCGCATGACTTTTTCCAAAATGATCAGGTGATCAAAAAGAAAACAACTTTCAACAAAGAGAGAAATTATCACCTGATCGGAATTTTTCCCAAACAAGGACCTTATTTTTTGAAGGTTTTTGCTGAAAGCCCAAAAATATCAAAACAAACTTTAAGGTTAGGTTTTCCCAAAAAATTCAAAATAAAACAAAAAACAAAAATGAAATTTCGTACCCGTGAATTTAAAAATCAAACAAGTTTCATGGCTAATCGGGCAAAAAGGAGTTTTTTGTTTCCCTTATATTTTTCCGTGGGTAGCTAGAAAGCTTAACCTCACGGGGGTCCAACATCTAATGGACACCTAATAAGTGTTGACAGTTAACCGTTTCGTCCTTATGGGACTCCTCAGAACACTGCTGGTCAAGTGACAAATCTTGAGAAGTTAATCAGACGGTTTTATCTCTAATTAAATGTAATTAGAGAGATACGAGAGAAACAAAAAACCAAAAGCAGGGAAAACAC
The DNA here is from genome assembly GCA_963576565.1 of Aspidapion aeneum. Lineage (NCBI taxonomy): Eukaryota > Metazoa > Arthropoda > Insecta > Coleoptera > Brentidae > Aspidapion > Aspidapion aeneum. The sequence goes on along the minus strand of OY755039.1, from coordinate 144,938,178 downwards.
TGCTATACAATATCGATCAATGAAAAGATCGAATGCAAATAAAAGAAGTTTCTCTCGTATCTCGGTAGATGGCGCCTCTTGCTATAGTTCGCTCATTAATTACATTTAATTAGAGACAAAACCGTCTGATTAACTTCGCAAGATTTGTCACTTGACCAGCAGTGTTCTGAGGAGTCCCATAAGGACGAAACGGTTAACTGTCAACTGTGATTAGCGTGCAGTGTCCACTGTGAGCGAAATTCTTAAGAACGAATTTCTAAACTAAAATGTTATACATTTACCTATTTTATTTGTTTTTAGGATAAGTATGCAGGAAATCAAAAACTAGGCCTCTGTGAGGCCCTGCTGGTTATAGGAGATTGGGAAACTGCTAGAATTTTGATAAAAAGACTTCCAGAAAATTTCGCAGTTGGTTATCAACCAGTGGCTTTAGCTATATGCTCAATGTTGCACTCTATTATTGAGCCTGTATACAGCAAGTAAGTCTTTTTCAGTCTCCATTTTAAGAAGAAGGAAAAGAAGAAGGTTTTAAAATGCCCTAAATACAAAACAATTTTACAGGGTGTTCGGCACATGAACCGTCAAAATTGTTTGGTACATTGTTGGGGTCATTTGTTACCTTTTCAACCTTGGAACTTGGGTCCTAAGAGTCACGGCTAAAAAGATATTAATTTTTAATTTTTTTTTCTCAAATTATCCAAAATCCTACCTTTAAACCCTCGTAAGCTTTTTATTAATGTCTGGAAAAGCACCATTTTGTTTTTTATAATTCTGTAATCTTATGCTTCTTCAACTAATTAATAGATTTGTTAAAATTGATGTACAGTCGGGGACTTTTTAAATGGCCGCCCTTGAAAATAAAAAATATTCTTATTTGAAAATCGGAAAATTAATTTAAACCAAAATAAAAAAATTGTGAACTTTACCTCTGTATTTATACATAAAAATTTAAAAATTTATATTTTTTCATTTCTTTCAGTGATTAATTTTGACAGAAAAAAAAATACACCGGCAATTTAAAAAGTCCCCGACTGTACCAAAGGGACATACGAGGTTTTTTAATGAAAAACATTAGTGATTTTGTGAAAGAAAATCAACTTAAAAATTAAAAATCAAAAAAGTATTGACAATTGAGAATTTCATTTGCTTTTAAAAACGTCTTTAATTGATTGCCTTTCTAACGGTATGCTACACATTGATTAAAAAAAACAATTCTGCTTTAAAATACGGATATTCCGTTAGAAGGGCGAGACTCGTTCGGAATTGGTAAGAAAAACAATTTGATGTTTATGATCGTTTACCTACTTAAACAAAAGTTAAACTTTTAACAATAATGTATTGTGTTCTTTATTTATAAATTTTGTTCGAAACGATCATAAACATCAAATTGTTTTTCTTATGAATTCCGAACGATTATTGCCCGTCTCACGGTATATCCGTATTTTAAAGCAGAATTGTTTTTTTTTTAAATCAAAGTGTAGCATACCGTTAGAAAGGTAATCAACTAGAGAAGTTTTTAAAAGAAAATGAAGTTCTCAAGTGTCGATACTTTTTTAATTTTTAATTTTGAAATTGATTTTCTTTAACAAAATCACTAATGTTCGTTAATAAAAAACCTCGTATCAAATCAAATCAAATCAAATCGTTTATTGGTGTTAGATACACAAAGTGTTTACACAAGTCATATTTTTTTTTTTTGAACAATAATTTATCTAAAAAAAAAAGTTCTAAAAAATTCTACTAGTAAAAGTTCAAATAGTTTTACACTATATTTTTTTTTTAATATTTGGGAAATACTTAACTAAATTCTAAAATACACCTAAAGTACATACTATAAAATAGTGACTATAAAAGAAAATTTGGTCATAAAAAAGGACACATTACTCACATAAAGCACAATGAAAGAAACAGCACTATTTAATTTTATTAGTTGACCAAGTGAGTGTGGAGTTGTAAAATTCTTCAAGTGAATAAAATGCTTTTCCCAACAAATACTCTTTTATCTTTTTTTTGAAAAGTTTTATTGAGGTTAATTACCTCCTCTGGGAGCTTATTGAACAGTTTTGCGGCATGGTATCCCGATCCATTCTGGCACCTATGAAGTCGATAAAAATTTGGCCTTAAGTTGTTTTTATTTCTAGTGTTATGGCTGTGTATATCACTGTTACAGTTGTACTGAAGAAAAAAGTTATCTCTCACATAAAGCAAGTTTTGTAAGATGAACTCACTAGGCAAAGTCAGGATCCTGCAGCTGATGAAGGCTTCTTTACAGTTGTCCCTATACCCAAGACCCGAAACAATGCGGACTGCCCTCCTCTGCATGGCAAACACCCTCTGCGCCCCTGTTGCATGACCCCACACTAAAAGAGCATATCCCAGATGGGAATGCACAAGAGAGAAGTATGCCTGCTTCAGCACTTGGAGGGAGACGCACATTGCCAAGTTTCGTAGTAGAAAAGTATTTTTGCTCATCTTGTTTGAGATCATTTCAGTGTGTGCATCCCACAGTAATTTCTGGTCCATAATTACCCCTAGAAATTTTGGATTGTCGATCACAGGTTCAACCTTTTTAAGTGAAAAGACTACATTTTGTGTTTTGGATTCATTGAGGTATAATTTATTTGATGCAAACCATTGGCCTGCTCTCGATTGTGCCTCGCCCGACATTACTAGCGCTGTCTGTAAGTCTGTGTCTTGTACTTGGTCTGTCGTGTCATCTGCAAAATTTGTAAGAGTTTCATTTTCATTTTCGGCAATATTTGGAAGATCGTTTATGTATATCAAAAATAAAATTGGACCCAAAATCGACCCTTGCGGGACGCCTATAGTAAGTTCTTGTTTACTGGAAGATATATTATTATAATTAACAATTTGCTGACGCTTAAAAAGGTAAGATTTAATAAGGTGAATGCTGTCTAGTGTAAAATTGTAAAATGGTAGTTTGTCCAGCAATATGTCGTGCGAAACACAATCGAAAGCCTTGCTTAGGTCACAAAATGTAGTGACAGTATGCTCTGACTTTTCAAACCCTTCCATAATCTTTTCAACAACCCTTAAAATTGCCAAAGTAGTGTTCCTCCCTGCCCTAAAAAATACTGTCCAGTGCTAAGTATATCATTTTTTTCTAAGTAATTTGTAATTTGATTTGCTAGAAATTTTTTAAAGATTTTTGATAAAACAGGCAATATTGATATTGGCCTATAGTTGCCTGGGTCATCAAGATTGCCTTTCTTATATATTGGGGTTACTTTTGCAATTTTCAGACAGTCAGGAAAAACACCATCTCTGATGCAATTATTTATCAATTTAGTTAGCGGTATCAACAACAGGTCCCTGACCCCTTTTATTATAGTTATGTTCAAATTATGGTAATCCCTGCTCACCTTATTTTTTATTTGATCAATTACATCCCGCACTTCATTGAAAGACAACTCTTTAAAGGAAAAGGATTGATTATTTAAACTGGTATTATTGTTCATGTATGTAATAGGGCTTTTATCTGGATTCTGAATTTGTGCCTGTGTGTCAACTGCAACATTTACGAAAAAATTATTAAACTCCTGTGCCGATATTGTAGAAAGTTCTGTTTTTTTACTTTTTATGTTTTTACGGTAATCATTTATGATCTCCCACATGCACTTTGTTGGATTTGTAGCATTTTTTATTTTTGTTTCATTGCAATTTATTTTTGATTGTTTTATTGTATTTTTATAGTTATTGCGAAATTGCTTAATATAGTCCTTTAGTTCTTGAGTTGGATGATGTCTATATACATCATTCATATATTGAAGATGCTCTCTCATGTTTCTTAGGTCATTATTGAACCAGTTTATTTCATTTGTGTGGTTTTCTTGTTCAACAAAATGCATAAGGGTTTCACATTTTTCCCCGGTCTGTAAGTCACTATCGATAAAACTATAATCTATTTTAGATATCTTTTCATAAAATATATTTTTACCAGCTTGTGTTATAGGCTGGCACAATCTTTCTATAAAATTTCAGTTTGTTTTCTGTTGTGGACATGTTATTGACAGTAATTGGCCATCATGATTTGACTTGCTAGGTTTGACAATGCTTGCAATAAACTCAGTCTCTGAAAAATTGATAAAAATATTGTCCAAACAATTTTCCCCCCGTGTAGGTTCAAAAACTGTCTGAACCAGACCATAAGTGCTTAAAAGGTCTACCAGATCTCCTTCCTTCGGTACATAAATTTTAACAAATCTATTAATTAGTTGAAGTCGCATAAGATTACAGAATTATAAAAAAAAATGATGCTTTTCCAGACATTAATAAAAAGCTTACGGGGGTTTAAAGGTAGGATTTTGGGTAATTTAAGAAAAAAAAATTAAAAAATTCATATCTCTTTAGCCGTGACTCTAAGGACCCAAGTTCCAAGTTTGAAAAGGTAGCAAATGACCCCAACAATATCCCAAAAAATTTTGATAGTTCATGTGCCGAACACCCTGTATAATACAAACATTTTATTGCCAACAAATCACTATAGCAATTCAAAGTAAGTACTACGACTAAAAATTAATGTGACTACTTATACATATTATGAATTAATTAATGCAAATCACATAAGTGAAATGATAAAACTTTTTTTATAGTAAAAACTTGTTTATCTCTGTTTTAAATTGCTGTGCACTGTGTATATCCATATTTCAAAGAAGGTCGAATTATGTGAAGGAATACAAGGTCTAAGCTTGTTTTATGTTTATACTGGGAGTTTCCGTGCATTCCTTCGATCATTATCCACTATTCCACGTTACACCTGTCTATTTTTAAGCGAGCCGGGACGCCAAACTTTTCCCAAGGGATTCCTAACGTTGCACAGTTTATTAAAATCCATTTAACAATTTTAGAGATATAAATTATACCCCATATTTTTATTTACTCCAAAATACTTTACGTCACCTTTTTTTAACCCTTTAGGTAATAGTAACCCCTATTATTAAGTTATAGCAACAATTTTAGCTAAATTACGAATAAAAATTGTTGCCAAGTTTAGTTAAAATCCGTCAAGCGATACTGGAAATATCTCCTCATTCCCATATACTTAACTTCACCCGTTTTCTACCTCTTACGTCACGGTGAACCCTTTTACAGTGGTACAGTCGGGGACTTAATAAATGGCCGCTGCCGTTTTCAGAAGAGCTTGGATGAGAATCCCAATACCGGGCGAGGTTTATGAATGAATGAATTATTGCACTCGTATCGCGCGCTTTTATTCCCTCGACTCCACGTCGATCGGCTTTCGCTGTGCACTTTTGTGCAACGCAATTTTTGCTATTAAAATTAATAACTGTTTGGAATATTGGCCGATAAACGGGCGAAGCCATACACGTTTTTTGGATACACAAATTTCTTTTTTAGCATAGGCTGTGTGTATTCTGGCGGGATTAATACAGACTTTTTATTTAAAGACTAATCAAACCTTGTAGAGATATTTTTAATTAATACCTGCTTTTTTAATTGTTTAACATAAAGGATGGCCCACCGGAAACGAAAGGTATTACTTTTCGAAAAAATCCAAAAACAAAAAACGGAAAACGGGAAAAGTGAAAAAGGGAAAACGAAAAACGGGAAAACATGAAAATGAAAATAAAAATGAAAACGGAAAAAGGAAAACGGGTAAACTGGTAAACGAGTAAACGGGCAAACAGGTAAACGGGCAAACAGGTAAACGGAAAAACGGACAAACCGTTACATACATACATACAAATATTTTTAAAGTTTAAAGTTAAAAGATTAAAAAACTGAATCAAAGTTAAGACAAAATACAATTATAAAAGGTAAAAACATACATAATACCCTTCAAAGATGCTCGTTATTTTTTTTGCTTTACACTTTTAAAACTTACCATTTTTAAAATAGCTAGGAATACAAACATGTTGCATTTGTGTTACTCTATGTAAGTATGTAATAAAAAATATAACAATAAATTAAAATCACTATTATATGTATTTTTTTAACCGAACATTCAAACGGACTACAGACCAAAGCTAATTTTTTCCGCAATTATGTGTATTTTTTTAACTGAGCATTCAAACGGAATGCAGACCGAAGCCAACTTTGTCATGTTTGAATTTAAGCCAGGAATGCAAATAAATTATATGTGTTACACGACGCGCCACGAAATCCGGTCAATAATCTCGGCCGGTATTGGGATTCTTATCCAAGCTCTTCTGAAAACGGCAGCGGCCATTTATTAAGTCCCCGACTGTACCAAATATAGCTAAGATACCAAAGAAAAATGTTGCCAAGTTTAGCTAAAATCCGTTAAATTATGTCCCGTATTCTCATATACTCCAAAATAATTTAAAATTACGTTAACTTGTTTCAACCCTTTAGGTGCAGGCAACCCCTTTCATTCTATAACAGCAGTGTAGCTCAAAGACCAGTAATCATTGTTGCCAAGTTCTGCTAAAATCCACTGAATGATTTTTATTTCGCTTTAAACAAACTTTTCAACCCCTTAGCTACCAGCGATGCAATTCAAAATAGCACCAATTTTAGCTAAAAGACCAGTTAACAGTATTGTCGAGTTTCATTAAAATCCATTCAGCGGTTCTGGAGATACGATGTTTGTCCCTGATTCTCATATATTGTGCGACACTTGAAAGATGTTTCCGCCTGCGGACTCTGTTATGAACCACTTTTAAAAATTTTCGCAAAGAAAGGAGTTGGGCGTCTCGGCCAATTGAAGCTATTATAAGGATTTAATTTTGCCTTCTTTGTGGAGCACAGGGGTCTTTATCGTGCTAGCGCCATCTACGCTCTTAACACGGGACAATCCGCTTAACGTGACTTCTGAAGCAGGGAATCGAGGGGCGGCTAAAGTTCCTAAAGAAAACCAACGTTGCCGTTTATTATTATATTATATTAAGAGAGGGTGCCACCAGTCAAGAATTTAACAAACATTATGTTTACAGCTTTCGGCGTAAAATAAGAATATATACTAGTTGTAAGTGATTAAAAAGTGTAGTGGTTTGTGCAGTACATACCTATTGAATTTAACTAAATCTATGCATATACCGATGAGTTTTTTTTTTAATTGTTTTTTAAAAACATATTATATTTTTTTAAATTAGCTTCCCTGTCCTGTTTTTCCTGTCGAAATCGGTGTTAACCTAACCCTGATAAATTATTCGACAACGCATCCTAACCTGTCCAGACACGCCCAGGTTAGGATACGTTTCTCATCAATTGACCAAGGTTAGGTTTTGTTTCAGTTTGGTTTAACACCGATTTCAACCTCCCAAAACGAGGACAGGAGAGTTTTAATTTTAAAAATCCCGCCTTCAATTTTCATAATTTTTTTTTACGGGTATGCGCACTCGCAAGGAGATCCCTATCACGCTCTAGAAGCGGCAAGTGCGCGGAAATGTTGGTGTGTGTTGGTTTTGAAACGGTTCAGGTTGTAACCTGCAGGGAAAACTGTCGCAGGGAGTTTATTCCACAGCGATGCTGTTCTAAAGAGATATGAATTCTGACATAATGAGGTTCTTGGTGCCTCTATTTTGACAATAAATTGATGGTTACCGTCTGCTTGACGTGTTCGCCTAGTAGGTGCTACTCCCGGGGGGGGATCATACGTGCCAACTCTTCAGAGCATTTTCCGTGATAATACCTGTAGAAGAGAGATATATCGCTCACTGTTCTTCGATGTTCGAGACTATCCAAGCTACGGGTAAGTGCGGGGTCATTGATCAGCTTGATAGCTCGTTTTTGCACGGTGTTCAAAAGCATTAAGGTATGTTTGGGTGCCGCACTCCATATATGTGAGCAGTACTCCATAGTTGGTCGAATCTGGGCTTTGTAGAGTGTCAGCAGTTGGCTTGGTGTATACAGATGTCTTGTACGAAATAGCACCCCAAGCTTTTGGGACGCCCTTTTAGCTATATCTGCCACGTGACTGTGCCAAGACATGTTCTCTGCAGTGACTCCTAAGATATTCAACTGGCTGGGAAGATAATATGCCTGACTTGGCAACGTTGGTTTTCTTTAGGAACATTAGCCGCTCCTGGGAATCGACCCACCGCCTCCTGATTGTAAAGAAGTTATTTTTGATTTTGAAATATCTCCTTAAAATGTCTGCGCTTGCCAAAATACAAATTTTCTTTCAGGCATTGTCTTCTTGGGCCCAAAATAAACCGAAAACCAATACCGCCTCTTGAAAACCCAATGAGTCCCAAAAGGGCTCAAAATTTTGAAGACTTGAGAGACGCGGCAATACCAATGTTGACTACATTGGGAGCTTCTCTACATTATGATCCAGTCCTTTTATGCAAGGTAACTAACACTCGGTTCCAGTCAGGGATTTTACAAAAGCTAGAGATGCAGTCAGGGCTATCAAAAAGGGCGGGCCACGGTCCTCCAGTTTGTTGACGTCACATCGGGGGCTGATTTTTTTTAATGGTCACGTCACGACACAGCTGATTGCCTTTCAAATATTGAAGTTGGAATGACGGTTCATGAATCTTTGATTTGTTTTTAAATAAAGCCGGTTTTGAGATTGGTTTTACTTTATTCTTGCAGAACAATTTTTTCCAAATGTATAGTAATCCTTAATTTTTCAAAGCCGCTTAATTAGCTCACACAAAAATTAAACTTAAAGCAGAAGCGAATGTGACAAGCACAGATGACAAAGTCAAATACATGTCAAATATAACAGTTGGCATGCGGTACATGGCGGGTAATTTGAATTCAAAATAAGAAATGCTAAATCTTAAAGATTTTAACCTTTTAATCATCTTGCATCCTTACAAAAGCTTGCTAGAATATCGGGATGGTGTCTGAGAATATTTCACTGAAATTTCGTGGAAATATGTAGTGCCATTTTGAAAATATCCTAAAAAACATCTGATCTCCCGTAAGACCCAATGTAAAAGTCAGCCTCCAGAGAACAGCTGATTTTTTCAGGGTCGTGGCCTCTATTTTTTGTTGGCCTTGAATGGGTATATCATACGTCAAGGCCAACACAAAAATAGAGGCCACGACCCTGAAAAAATCAGCTGTTCTCCCGGGGCTGAATTTTACATTGGGTCTTATGGGAGGTCAGACGTTTTTTTATGATATTTTCAAAATGGCACTACAGATTTCCGCAAAATTTCAGTGAGATATTCTCAGACACCATCCCGATATTCCACCAAAGGTTTGTAAGGAAGCAACATGATTAAAAGGTTAAAATCTTCAAGATTTAGCATTCCTTATTTTGAATTCAAATTACCCGCCATGTACCACATGCCAACTGTTATATTTGACATGTATTTGACTTTGTCATATGTGATTGTCACATTCGCTTCTGCTTTAAACTTAATTTTTGTGTGAGCTAATGAAGCGGCTATGAAAAATTAGGGCTTACTATACATTAAAAAAAAAATTGTTCTGCCAGAATAAAGTAAAAACAATCTCAAAAACGGCTTTATTTAACAAAAAATCAAATATCCATGAACCGTCATTCCAACTTCAAAATTTTAAAGACAATCAGCTGTGTCGTAACGTGACCATCAAAAAAAAAATCAGCCCCGGATGAGACGTCAACAAAGTGGAGGATCGTGGCCCGTCCATTTTGATAGCCCTGCATGCGTTTGACATTACCATTGAAAAAGTCACTAAATCACCTTATTTTAAAACGTTATTATCTCGAAAACTATTGGATGGAATTTTGTGATTTATTTTGTTAGATTTAAAGAATTTCTAGCCGAATCGAAAAAGATAAATAAAAGGGGGTCGACAAATTTAAGAAAATGAAGGACAAGAAAAATACTCTGCCAATCTATGGGCACCTAAGCTCACACTAGGTACTATAGTTATAGTGTGAGCTAATATAATCAAAAACTGAAATATATTTTATTCAACTCCAGACTCAATTACCTTTCGTTTGATACCACACCAGCCATGTTTTGACTTAAACTCAAATTTTTTTAATCTACCCCCCACCCTTTTGAAAAAAACTAAAATGTATTTTGTTTAACTCCAGACTCAATTACCTTTCGTTTGATATCACACACGCCATATTTTCACTTAAACTCTAATTTTTGACATCTACCCCCACCCTTTTTTTAAAAATAAACTAAAATTCATTTTTTTTAACCCAGACTTAATTACCTTTCGTTTGATATCACACACGCCATATTTTCACATACTCTAATTTTTGGAATCTACCCCCACCCTTTTATTGGCTTGCGTTCGGTGGATTTTGTTCATTTTTAAATGGGACCATCACGGCCCAAGACCCAACTTAGGTACCAAATTTCATTAAAATCGGACAAGCGGTTTTTCAGTTATGCGGGTTGGTCGTTACAGACAGACAGACAGACAGCAAAACAAAAAAGTTTCAAAATCATCTGAAACGCAAAGATATATAAAAATTTTTGAAATCGGAGCAACAACAATAAATTTTATTTTTTCGGTTTTTTGCTTGAAAATTCAAAAATAAGCGTTTTGAAGTATAAATGATCGTACTGTACATTTTTCTTAGGTTGTAAGGCTATCAAAAGCTGCCCTAAGCGATATGGGTATCCACGGTCCCACGACAGCTCCACAAACAGAACAAATATATTACGACATCGTCTCAGTGACCGACACAACGATTTTGCCTTCACTGTCTTACTTGGACTGCAACTGTTGCGTCGCTGAAGAGATTTGGGGCGTGGTTAAGCTATATCCCTACCAGATTAGATATTGTTTATATGCAAGGTATTTATTATGGATTGATTTATGTGGGTGTATAATGATTAATCTTATTATTATTTTAATTTATTATAATTTTTTTTTAACTGACCGGAAATTTAACACTTCCCGTATAATTGTTTGTACGGAAAGTATCACTTTACAGGCAATATCTTTCTGGAAAACTTTCTGTTCTCAATTGGTACCGATAAAGAACGAGGAGACCGGAAAATATTTTTACCGATTTCTCTTTTAGTCAAGTTGGTCCTAACTTATGTCATTTAGACAGTGAATGTGTTCCCAGTTTTTGAATTGTGATTATTTTGAAAGGTTGGAAAATTGCCATAACGTAAAATATTAGTTTTCTAATAGTTAAAAATCTATCTGTGTCAAAATAAATATTTACATATCAAATACCAAATTGCAAATAATGCTAGGACCTAAAACTATAAACAACAAGTGAAATTAAAGAAAGAAAAATAAGAAAAAAGTTTTCTGCTTCGGCCGGGGATCGAACCCGGGATCTCTTGCTATCTAGGCAAACATTCTACCACTGAACTACCGAAGCCATACATAAATTTTCGGAAAACTTCCATCTATGCTGGCTGCGGTGTCTCAATACAAGAACGAGAAACACTCAGGGTATTAACTCGATCAAGTCATCCAACTGATCTCTCTAAATTCTTCTTTCCCACTGTCAAAGGTGTTTGCCCGCAATTAGAAAAACGATAACTGCAGTGGACTGTATATCTTTTATTAAATGACGTGCGAACAAACATAAATATATTGATACGAAATCACGAAATAATCAAAGGTCAATAGGTTAATTGCTGTTACCACACAACGGAAATCAGAAACAAAGCACTCACCAGTTTGCAGCCAATTTCTCCACGTTCCAGGGGCCTCTGTCTTGATCTAATGATGGCACCACGTAGCTGAAGGGCTGAAATTTCTAGTTCTATGCTTCAGTACACCAAAATCGAGCACTTTTAAGTGTAGAAATTTGTAATAGTTGGAGAAAGTAAATTAACACGCTATTTTCTCGAGGCGGTCGAAAAGGAGCTCTCTGATTCTTGGTGCGCATGTCAAATGCGCGAAAAATGTACTCTGTCCGTCATCCAATTGTGTGGTTTTTAAATTTTAAAAACAACCGCGAAATTTAGCGGGAGCTAACATAACTGCCCTCCAAAACACACAATTTTAGAATATCAACCGGACAGATATAGATATAAGAAAAAATGATCGACCGATAAATATAATGAATGAAAAACAGAAAAGTAGCGTAAGTTTATTTAGAGATAACGAAAACCCGAAAAAGGCAAAACAAACAAACAAAAATTCAAAAAAAATAAAAATTAAGAAAAACCTATTGTAATACCCGGTAATAGGTAGAAAAATGAAAATTAGTTTTAATTCGGCAAGAGGCACAGTTTTACAACTGGCCGCTTGTAAACACCGGTAGCCGTTCGTACCGTCGCTACACGCACTTGACCGTCTCCGCCGGGATGCAATTCGAGAACCCGACCGACTGGCCATTTCAAAGGTGATTGGATGTGATCACTCGTTATGATAACCAAATCATTTAATTTGATATTTGGGGACGAATCAGCCCACTTGTGTCGCTGTTGTAGCGTATGCAAATACTCTACAGAATACCTTTTCCAAAAATCATTATATAGTTTTTGGATTAGTTGCCATCTCGAGAGCCGATTTAGGGGAACCTCGGACAAATCTGACTCCGGAATTTCGGAATTAAGGGGTTCAAGGGTCAAAAAGTGCCCAGGGGTAAGAGGTTGAAGATCGTGTGGGTCTGAAGAGGCAGGAGATAAAGGGCGACTATTAAGTACAGCTTCTATGCGACATGTAAGGGTGGACATTTCCATGATGGACAACTTCTGGTCGCCGACATCTCAAATGCGCGAAAAATGTACTTTGTCCGTCATCCAATTGTGTGGTTTTTAAAATTTAAAAACAACCGCGAAATTTAGCGGGAGCTAACAAAAGGTATGATAACTCAAATTAGACGTAAAGAATCAACATCTGAAAGCATGAGATCACCTTTTCGTGTGTTAAAATTTCTGATCGCAAATGGGCGATTTGCCAATATAATTATCAAATACCAAATTGCAAATAATGCAAGGAACTAAAACTATATACAACAAGTGAAATTAAAGAAAGAAAAATAAGAAAAAAGTTTTCTGCTTGGGCCGGGGATCGAACCCGGGATCTCTTGCTATCTAGGCAAACATTCTATCACTGAACTACCGAAGCCATACATACATTTTCGGAAAACTTCCATCTATGCTGGCTGCGGTGTCTCAATACAAGAACGAGAAACCCTCAGGGTATTAACTCGATCAAGTCATCCAACTGATCTCTCTAAATTCTTCTTTCCCACTGTCAAAGGTATGATAACTCAAATTAGACGTAAAGAATCACCGTCTGAAAGCATGAGATCACCTTTTCGTGTGTTAAAGTTTCTGATCGCAAAATGGGCGATTTGCCAATATAATTATCAACCAAATTGCAAATAATGCAAGCACCTTGTTTATAGTTTTAGGTCCTTGTTGTTTAAATATTTACATGTTGAGTATGTTTGTGCAGATTTATGTCGGTTTGTTAAAATTGCGTACGATACACGAGCGGAAAGAAATTTTACAGGTCTCCGCAGCTTAACAGGTGTCTCCTGCGGCAAAATCGAAGTTTAGTATAACGTCCTTTATCAAAACCGGACAAAATCAAAAAGGAAAAAACCATAAAAACGGGCCCGGCCTAGCATGAGGAACTCTCTCCTTTCTTTTCATGTATTCATGTTCCGTCTCTCTTCCTTTCATACAAATCGGTATCATGGAAGTTTGGCGGCAAATTTAAATCGGGAACAAATAATATTGTTGTTTTTGGACCTAAAAATGCATAAAAAATAAAAATGTCTGTTTTTTTTTTCCTTTAATTAGCTTCCCTGTCTTTCTTTTGAGAGGTCGAAATCGGTGTTAACCGAACTGAACCTCTTGGTCAATTAATTGCAAACGAATCGTATTATAGGGTCCAACGCCTGACCATTTTTAAGTTTGGTCCGTGCTTAATAAATACGGCAGTATGTGCTATAGCAATCCCTATGTAAATACGGCGTTTTCGTTAGGAAGGGCAGTAAAAAGATTGCAGTGAAAGACGCCTTAATTGGATAGCAATATCTGAACCGCTCTTTAGGTAAACGACACAAGTTTTTAATAATTTCCGGTTATTAATAAGTCTGTTTTTGACATTAGGACTGTCATGCCATTTCCTTTATGAATTTAGACGATTTTTTATATGTCCTGTATGATAAACTATGGGGACAAACAACTTATATCTTAAAACTACAGTCGAACCTCTCTAACTCGAACCTCTATAACTCGAACCTCTCTATAACTCGAACCTTTTCAGTGGTCCCTGCACTTTTTACATGTATTTAAACCTATGTAACTTGAGTTTCTATAACTCGAACTCTCCATAACTCGAACTGTTTTGGTTGTCCCTTCAGGTTCGAGTTATAGAGGTTCGACTGTATTTGGTTCTCACTCTCTCCAAAGTCGATCACAAGGATACGAATGATCCCTGTTTGGAACACGTCCTGATAATCTGCAGGAACAGTGATACATGCCAATCCACTAGTGCTCAATGCTATTGAAAGCCTTTTCAAAGTCTATAAACGCAACATATAGTGGAATACAAATTGTGAAAGGCTTTCGCGGCCATCGTCCAATGGTGGGTGTGCTTTCGGGCTGTTCGGCCGTCGCAGGAGATGTTGACTGTTTGTCGGCTTCTCGAAGACTGGTGGTCTAGTGGCTAACAAAGTGAAGTGAAGTAAAGAAATTATTTAAGATTAATCCAAACTAATCAATTTTGTGTCTTATTAGCTTTTCGATGGATAATAAAGAGTGGCGGATAACAGGTCGAAAGTACAAAAGGTTGAAAATACAAAAGGTCGAAAGTACAAAAGATCAAAAAACAAAAGGTCGAAAGTTCAAAAGGTCGAAAGTACAAAAGATCGAATGAACCAAAAAATATTATTTTTGTTACGGGTTTCATTCAATTTCCATCAAAATCTCAATTTCAATTTCATAAATTGCATAAGTATAAGACAAAAAAATATCAAACTCTTCCTAACAGATTGACAGGTTGGTTGTTGATCCCAATGAGTACCTAATTATGATTATGCTCCCCCCCAAACCGTTGCATAAGATTCACCACTTTATTTTTAGTTCCATATGCTTAAAAAAATAACCAAAAACACCTGTGTCAAAGTTACTAATGTTACTTTCTGCACAAAAATATTGCTTAGGGGGGGCCATGGCCCCTATGCCCCCTCCCCTTATAACCACCGGTGTTTTTTTGCTTTAAAGAACTTATTTAGATAAATCAAAATATCTAATCTAATCAAAAAACAGTTTATTTTAATTTGGAAACATTTTATATTAGTAGGTATAAATTACGAACCATTTTGAAGTATTTATTATAACATTAATCTCACTTTGTAATATATCATTTAAAAAGAAATTGTCTTATCCTCAATAAACATTTTTTTCTGAAAATCTTAGTCAGAAAAGATATTTAAATATGCAAGAGAAACTGATTATTTCAGTTATTTTTGAAAATAAGTTTATATTAGTACGCCCTGAAGCCTTAAATATGGCAACAACCCAACATTTTAATAAAGTTTTTAAAAGAAAATGTTATGTTACATGTACAATGAAGTATACTACATATTTTTTCCTGAAAAGTGTAGTTTTTGAGAAAATTTTGAAAAACCTATAATAAACATGTTTTTTCTAAATAATCCCAATTTACGTACGCCACTGAAGAGTTACTTGATTTTCCTAACCTTATTGACCAATACATGGTTGGAAAGGGAATTTTATTCTCCACAAAAAACTGTTCTTTGCAATTTTTGATAAAAAGGTTAGTTTTCGAGAAAATTGCATAAAACTGAAAAAAAAAACAGGTTTTTGGGGGTTTGGGGGGATTTTCTCCGTCCCTGTCGATTTTTCGAGTTGGCAACAGAGATATTCGGATTCAGCGGGGTCAAATTAGGGGGAAATGGTCTGTTGCCAAAAAGTAATATGATTTGCTTCTAGACCGAAAACGGAAGGCCTTTTAAAATAATTGGCTCGTTCTATTAGGATTTCATTCTATTTATATACACCAACTCAATTTTTTTTAGATGGAAAAACGAAACCTATACTCAATACCCCGACTTGATGAGAAAGCGCGGCGATGCAGAAAAACAAATTAAAAAAATCATGAAACGAGTAAGCAAAGAAAATGTCAAACCAGTAGGTCGACTCATCGGCAAACTTACTCACTGTTCTCCAGGATTTTTGTTCGACTATGTCCTATTGCAAATTCAAGTCTACAACAATCTAATTAATCCTGTGGTAGATTCGTTGAAATATTTGACAAATTTGTCGTATGATGTCTTGGGTAAGCAAACCCCCAGATTTTTTTGTTTAATTAGGCAAAACAGTTGGATCGAAACAATAAACATAACACCCATTTTTTCTTTGTGTTTTGGCGTGTTTTTTATTTTTTCGTTTCTGTGTAGTGCAACAAAATAAATAGAAAACCCCGTAGAGACCCCAAAATAATGGCGTTATATAAAAAATCTATGGATCTATGGATTAATCAAAATTAAACAACACTAACTGTAAACTTTAACATACACTTTTAAAAGCTTGTAAAAAGGGTATTTGACAAATTTTAGAAAAGTATTTAGAATGATACATAGGTCCCTAATTTGCTACGCAAAATTATTAAAATAGTATATTTTATCATGACTACATTTAAAAACAAATTTTCTAATTTCCGATTTGAATTTGCCGCTAAAACGCTCATTTCTAGCATGGCGTTGCAATGACGTCACAGCGCAGTAAACTCGCGGACAGATACACGGCATTCAAGTGTTTATTTGTTTTTGGTCTATGTTTTTACTGTTTTTATGTAAAAAAATGTCCTATAAGTAGTGTGTAGTACCTCAGTATTCGAATACTAGCATAAAAACACCTAAAAAACTATTTATTCATGTGTCTACAGCAGTAAAAGAACGGAAAAAGTGGCTAGAACTTGCTCGAAGAGACCCAAGGGCCTTATCTAATACATCTGCACTTTACATTTGTGAAGATCACTTTGATGTGAGTATAACTAAATTGTTTCTATAAATTTTTCTCACGTTGTCTATAATATATGTAACTATTTCGTAAATGACGATGAAATTTTTGAGGTTATGTTTATTACAAGGGGTGAATAACTATAATAGGCAGAAAGGTGTATACATTTTTAGGCGGTGCTAGGCAGTTATTAGGCAGGACTAGGGAGTACCTCTAAATGCAGGATTAGGCACATGCAGGCCAAATGTAGGACTGAGCAGTGCACATGCAAGAATAGGCAGTGCATAGGCAGTACCTACGCAGGACTATGCAGTACTTCAAGTATTGCTGGTCGTTGTATACTTTTTGCCTACCGGTCCTGCAATTTTTGATTGTTTGTTAATGCTTAAAATAATAATAATTGGGTATTTAATTGAATCTATTGTAAGTGGCATATTAAACAAAAAAGCAAAACATATAACCTAACCTCAAAATCTAAATGATTAAAAGTAGGTGAAGAATATCGTAAAAAAAACTTTGAGTTATATACAAAACAACTGATTAAATACTCACATCAACATTTTAACGTTTCTAAATTCCGCAGAACAAAAATCACTGTTGTTGGCAAAGAAGCCTGCCATCATAAAGGAATGCAGCATTGGCAAGTTGGAGCTATCGGCTTTGTAGAATCCGTTTTCCATTGAAAATGTTTTTTATAAGCAAAACACAAAATAACATTTAATTTAGGACGATAATTCGCACTTTAAACGAAAACAAACATTACCATCCATAAAAAAATAACATAGAAAACAGATTCGTTCGAGGCGTTTACTGTTTTGTGACGTCACTCGCAGCTGATTGGTAGACCGCCTGTTTTGAATCACGTGGCTAATTGTTTTAATTCAATTACTTTATTTAATTAAAAGTTTTTACTGTTTTTATGTAAAAAAATGTCCTATAAGTAGTGTGTAAAACACCTAAAAAACTATTTATTCATGTGCCTACAGCAGTAAAATAACGGAAAAAGTGTCTAAAACTTGCTCGAAGAGACCCAAGGGCCTTATCTAATACATCTGCACTTTACATTTGTGAAGATCACTTTGATGTGAGTATAACTAAATTGTTTCTATTAATTTTTCTCACGTTGTCTATAATATATATAACTATTTCGTAAATGACGATGAAATTTTTAAGGTTATGTTTATTACAAGAGGTGAATAACTATAATAGGCAGAAAGGTGTACAAATTTTTAGGCGGTGCTAGGCAGTTATTAGGCAGGACTAGGGAGTACCTCTAAATGCGGGATTAGGCAGTGCACATGCAGGCCAAATGTAGGACTGAGCAGTGCACCTGCAAGACTAGACAGTGCATAGGCAGGAATAGGCAGTACCTACGCAGGACTAACCTGTGTAACCTATGCAGTACTTCAAGTATTGCTGGTCGTTGTATACTTTTTGCCTGCAATTTTTGATTGTTTGTTAATGCTTAAAATAATAATTATTTAATAATATATATATTATATAAGTATTTAATTGAATCTATTGTAAGTGGCATATTAAACAAAAAAGCAAAACATATAACCTAACCTCAAAATCTAAATGAGTAAAAGTAGGTGAGGAATATCGTAAAAAAACTTTGAGTTATATACAAAACAACAAATACTTACATCAACATTTTAACGTTTCTAAATTCCGCAGAACAAAAATCACTGTTGTTGGCAAAGAAGCCATAAACGAATTCAGCATTGGCAAGTTGGAGCTATCGGCTTTGTAGAATCCGTTTTCCATTGAAAATGTTTTTATAAGCAAAACACAAAATAACATTTAATTTAGGATAATAATTCGCACTTTAAACCAAAACAAACATTACCATCCATAAGAAAATAACACAGAAAATAGGTTCAATTGAACAATTACTTTATTTAATTAAAAGAACTATGAATTTAAGAAAAAATTAAACAAAAACGTTTGTTTTTAGCATTCCCAAGACCCAAAGAGATATCTAAAAATAAATATATATTTGTTTTTTACTACTGTCAAACACCCTATTGCCGCAATCTACAATATGTTGGTCATCTACCTGCAACTGTTTGAAGCTACATGAACTAATTATCAAACAAGTTTCATGGCTAATCGGGCAAAAAGGAGTTTTTTGTTTCCCTTATATTTTTCCGTGGGTAGCTTGAAAGCTTAACCTCACGGGGGTCCAAGATCTAATGGACACCTAATAAGTGTTGACAGTTAACCGTTTCGTCCTTATGGAACTCCTCAGAACACTGCTGGTCAAGTGACAAATCTTGCGAAGTTAATCAGACGGTTTTGTCTCTAATTAAATGTAATTAGTGAGCGAACTATAGCAAGAGGCGCCATCTACCGAGATACGAGAGAAACAAAAAACCAAAAGCAGGGAAAACACTGCTATACAATATCGATCAATGAAAAGATCGAATGCAAATAAAAGAAAACAACTATAGTCCGTGACCTACGACAGCTCTTTGTCTTTTCAGGCCGGATCAACGCATTTTGCATTTTTACCCGTCATCAAGACAGTGAGCGTCAATCAACGGAATTTTTAAGCCAAATAATACTAACAAACGTGAAATTTCGTACCCGTGAATTTAAAAATCAAACAAGTTTCATGGCTAATCGGGCAAAAAGGAGTTTTTTGTTTCCCTTATATTTTTCCAGTTTTTAGATCTTGGACCCCCGTGAGGTTAAGCTTTCAAGCTACCCACGGAAAAATATAAGGGAAACAAAAAACTCCTTTTTGCCCGATTAGCCATGAAACTTGTTTGATTTTTAAATTCACGGGTTCGAAATTTCACGTTTATTAACTAATTATTTTTCATTAATTTTAGGATTTTGCCTTATCGAGACTCTGGCAAACGCCGATAAAAAACGAGTTAAACTCGACAGCACCTCGATATCTACTTGGTTGCAGAGTTTGTCGAGTTTTTGTGGAGCCGTTTACAAAAAATACACCATTGAGCTCACGGGACTCCTACAGTACGTTGCTAATCAGCTGAAAGCACAAAAAAGGTAAGAAGTAGTAGTAGTATACTATAATACCCACCACCTCCCTCTCAAATTTGAGGGGGCTGTGTAGACACCAATTGTGCTACAGTACGTTTTGTCAACGGCATTTGAGGTCCACAGGTGACTACAGGAAGGATACATTGGTACAATACTTTCGTTTTGAGGTACTGAGGATATTTTTCAATATGTAGCTTAATTTACTGAATGCTGCCCATCTTACTCCTTAAGCCTAAATATGATGTATTCAGTTCTTTCAGCATTTGTATCAGTTCTTCTTTCTTATCTGTTTAAGGCGATATCGTCAGCATATCTTAGGTGGTTCAAGTATTGTCCGCTTACTTTGATGCCTATTTCTGGTTAAATAGGGGATTTTGTATCACCCTCTAACTGATACCTCTTCTTATGCGGATTGGTTTGGTTCCTTTGTGGATTTTGTTGGTGTTGTTTCGCTGTACAGCGTGTCCCATTTTCGATGGGATTAAATGGGGAACTCGGTTGTTATTAAAGATATCGATTTTCTGATTGCACCTTACCGTGCTCTTTTTTTGAGCCCTTAAAAATGGTGTAATCAGATTTTTGCTATACCCCGTGGTTTCGCTAATACAGGGAGTTTTTGAAAAACTTGCATTTTTAATAATTCCTTGTATCTCGCTTATTTTGCAAGATATTTTTATTCTGTAAAAACCTTTTTATGGCAACTTTTTTAGAGCAAATTAATGACGTTGTCAATTTTTTAAAATATTATTTAGTTTTTGAGATATGATATTTTTCATAAAATAATCAAATACGGACCTGGATTTTTTATTACTGTTTTGATTGGTTTTATGCTATTAGTATCACAAAATAATTAATATTTTTTTGTTTTAAGGTAAAAAAAATATTTAGTATTTAAAAAAATAGTCCGAACCTGCAAATTTCCAACGTAAATATAAATTGAAAATGGCACACTAGTCGAACGATTTTTAGTTTATTTGTTTTGAAACGTTAATTAAAAGATTTTTAAATAAAGTAAAAAACGTTAAAAATTTACAAAAATAATATAGTAATTATTTGATGGAAGCACAGAAACTCACGAAATTTACATCAACATGGTAAAAGAAAAGCGTGGGATTGACATTGTCATTTTACTTTTGTGAATGGCTCACTGAAAATTATTCTAAAATGGCTAGAAATCGACCATATCCAGATTTTGAAAAATGTGACATGTTTGAGCTGTATTCAAGCAACAAAATCCCAATATTTAAGCGACAGAAATATTTTTATGCAAAATTTTTTAAGAAAAATTACATGAAAATGCCAACAATATCTTACACATAATAGGAAAATTAGTTATTATTTTTTGTAATTCGTTATTTTTTTGAAGTTGTCGTAGACTTTGTTTCAAAAAAATCTTAAAATTAACGTTCAACTAGCAATTTTTAATTTATATTTATGTTGGAAATTTTCAGGTTCAGACAACATTTTTTTTAAAATATGAAATTTTTTTTTTAACCTTAAAACAAGAAAATATAAAATTTTTATTATTTTGTGATAATAATAGCATAAAACCAATCAAAATGGTAATAAAAAAATCCAGGTCCGTATTTAATTTTTTTTATGATAAATACCATATCTCAAAAACTAAACCATAATTTAAAAAATTGACGTCATTATTTTCTTCTAAAAAAGTTGCAATAAAAAGGTTTTTACAGAATAAAAATATCTTGCAAAATGAGCGAGATATAAGGGATTATTAAAAATGCAATTTTTTCAAAAACTCCCTGTATTAGTGAAACTATGGGGTATAGCAAAAATCTGATTACACCATTTTTAAGGGCTCAAAAAACAGCAAACAGTAAGATGCAATCAGAAAATCGATATCTTTCATAATAACCCAGTTTCCCATTTAATCCCATCGAAAATGGGACACGCTGTACACTGTTTCCCGAACATCGAAACAGAGCCCTTTTTGGATATTTTTCGTGCGAATTTGGAGAAACAGTCGGACACTTCGATTTTGTTTGCGAGGGGGACACTTTTTGGCTATCTTGAAATATTTGTAGCACGAACCCCCTTCGAGGGGTATACTTTACCCCTATATTTTGAATAGGGAAAGTGGGTCTAGTGATACCTTGTTTTGAAGTCCTCTTGAATATCTTTATAACCGTGTAAAAATTTCGAAAATCCATTGAATAGTTTTTGAGATATTTGCTTTCAAATTTAACATGGAAGGATAAAATAAAAATTTAATCCGAAAAAAATAAAATTTGAATAAAATTTTTATTTTATCCGTCCATTTTAAATTTGAAAGTTTGAAGGCAATTATCTCAAAAACTACTGGATAGATTTTTGAAATTTTTTCACGGTTGTTAGGACATTCAAAGAGCCTTCAAAAGTAAAAAGTAAATTTTTTTGCTATTGGATATACGTCAAAACAATTGTTATTATTTTATTGCTTGTCTCACAAAGAAATAAAAAAGAACCCAAAAGTTAGTCTAATGGTTTGAATTTGTAAGAAATAAATAAAAGTTTAAATTGCCAAAACTCAAAACTCAAGTGACTTTGGCGACCTCTCTCGGCATTAATATAAACACCTGTCCTTTACCTTTTATATCGCTATATAAAGGGCCCCGAGAAGTTTAATTTAATGTATTATAATATATATTTTTACAAAGTTAACAATTTTAAAAAATTAAGAAACTGCACTTGTTGGGTACCCCTTTGGTCAGGAAAATTTTCACCAAAAATTTCAAAAAAAAAACATTTGGTTGATATTGTACCACGAAGAAGCTACGGAGTCCCTTATACGAACCTAAAAATATGACAGTTGTAGATGTAATGGTTATCGAGAAAAATACATTCAAAAATCGAAAATTTTCAAAAAATATAAAAAAAAAAGTCAACTTTTTTGCTATTGGATATAATTATAAACAATTGTTATATTTTTATTGCTTGCCTCACAAAGAAATAAAAAATACCCCAAAAGTTGGTCCAAAGGTTAGTGTTTGTAAGAAATAAATAAAAGTTTAAATTGCCAAAACTCAAAACTGAAGTGACTTTGGCGACGTCTCTCGGTATTAATATAAACACCTGTCCTTTACCTTTTATATCGCTATATAAAGGGCCCCGAGAAGTTTAATTTAATGTATTATAATATATATTTTTACACAGTTAACAATTTTAAAAAATTAAGAAACTGCACTTTTTGGGTACCCCTTTGGTCAGGAAAATTTTCACCAAAAATTTCAAAAAAAAAACATTTGCTTGATACTGTACCACGAAGAAGCTATGGAGTCCCTTATACTAACCTAAAAATATTACAGTTGTAGATGTAATGGTTATCGAGAAAAATACATTCAAAAATCGAAAATTTTCAAAAAATCTAAAAAAAAAAGTCAACTTTTTTGCTATTGGATATAATTATAAACAATTGTTATATTTTTATTGCTTGCCTCACAAAGAAATAAAAAATACCCCAAAAGTTGGTCCAAAGGTTAGTGTTTGTAAGAAATAAATAAAAGTTTAAATTGCCAAAACTCAAAACTGAAGTGACTTTGGCGACGTCTCTCGGCATTAATATAAAGACCTGTCCTTTACCTTTTATATCGCTATATAAAGGGCCCCGAGAAGTTTAATTTAATGTATTATAATATATATTTTTACAAAGTTAACAATTTTAAAAAATTAAGAAACTGCACTTTTTGGGTACCCCTTTGGTCAGGAAAATTTTCACCAAAAATTTCAACAAAAACATTTGGTTGATACTGTACCACGAAGAAGCTACGGAGTCCCTTATACTAACCTAAAAATATTACAGTTGTAGATGTAATGGTTATCGAGAAAAATACATTCAAAAATTGAAAATTTTCAAAAAATCTAAAAAAAAAGTCAACTTTTTTGCTATTGGATATAATTATAAACAATTGTTATATTTTTATTGCTTGCCTCACAAAGAAATAAAAAATACCCCAAAAGTTGGTCCAAAGGTTAGTGTTTGTAAGAAATAAATAAAAGTTTAAATTGCCAAAACTCAAAACTGAAGTGACTTTGGCGACGTCTCTCAGCATTAATATAAACACCTGTCCTTTACCTTTTATATCGCTACATAAAGGGCCCCGAGAAGTTTAATTTAATGTATTATAATATATATTGTTACAAAGTTAACAATTTAAAAAAATTAAGAAACTGCACTTTTTGGGTACCCCTTTGGTCAGGAAAATTTTCACCAAAAATTTCAAAAAAACATTTGGTTGATACTGTACCACGAAGAAGCTACGGAGTCCCTTATACTAACCTAAAAATATTACAGTTGTAGATGTAATGGTTATCAAGAAAAATACATTCAAAAATTGATAATTTTCAAAAAATCTAAAAAAAAAGTCAACTTTTTTGCTATTGGATACAAGTATAAACAATTGTTATATTTTTATTGCTTGCCTCACAAAGAAATAAAAAATACCCCAAAAGTTGGTCCAAAGGTTAGTGTTTGTAAGAAATAAATAAAAGTTTAAATTGCCAAAACTCAAAACTGAAGTGACTTTGGCGACGTCTCTCGGCATTAATATAAACACCTGTCCTTTACCTTTTATATCGCTATATAAAGGGTCCCCAGAAGTTTAATTTAATGTATTATAATATATATTTTTACAAAGTTAACAATTGAAAAAAATTAAGAAACTGCACTTTTTGGGTACCCCTTTGGTCAGGAAAATTTTCACCAAAAATTAAAAAAAAAGCATTTGGTTGATACTGTACCACGAAGAAGCTACAGAGTCCCTAATACTAACCTAAAAATATTACAGTTGTAGATGTAATGGTTATCGAGAAAAATACATTCAAAAGTTGAACATTTTTAAAAAATTTAAAAAAAAAGTAAATTTTTTTGCTATTGGAGATACGTCAAAACAATTGTTATATTTTTATTGCTTGTCTCACAAAGAAATAAAAAAGAACTCAAAAGTTAGTCTAATGGTTTGAATTTGTAAGAAATAAATAAAAGTTTAAATTGCCAAAACTCAAAACTCAAGTGACTTTGGCGACCTCTCTCGGCATTAATATAAACAACTGTCCTTTACCTTTTATATCGCTATATAAAGGGCCCCAAAAAGTTTAATTTAATGTATTATAATATATATTTCTACAAAGTTAACAATTTTAAAAAATTAAGAAACTGCACTTTTTGGGTACCCCTTTGGTCAGGAAAATTTTCACCAAAAATTTCAAAAAAAAACATTTGGTTGATACTGTACCACGAAGAAGCTACGGAGTCCCTTATACTAACCTAAAAATATTACTGTAGATGTAATGGTTATCGAGAAAAATACATTCAAAAATTGAAAATTTTCAAAAAATCAAAAAAAAACTCAACTTTTTTACTATTGGATATAATTATAAACAATTTTTATATTTTTATTGCTTGCCTCACAAAGAAATAAAAAATACCCCAAAAGTTGGTCCAAAGGTTAGTGTTTGTAAGAAATAAATAAAAGTTTAAATTGCCAAAACTCAAAACTGAAGTGACTTTGGCGACGTCTCTCGGCATTAATATAAACACCTGTCCTTTACCTTTGATATCGCTATATAAAGGGCCCTGAAAAGTTTAATTTAATGTATTATAATATATATTTTTACAAAGTTAACAATTTAAAAAAATTAAGAAACTGCACCTTTTGGAAAATTTTCACCAAAAATTAAAAAAAAAAGCATTTGGTTGATACTGTACCACGAAGAAGCTACAGAGTCCCTAATACTAACCTAAAAATATTACAGTTGTAGATGTAATGGTTATCGAGAAAAATACATTCAAAAGTTGAACATTTTCAAAAAATTAAAAAAAAAAAGTAAATTTTTTTGCTATTGGAGATACGTCAAAACAATTGTTATATTTTTATTGCTTGTCTCACAAAGAAATAAAAAAGAACCCAAAACTTAGTCTAATGGTTTGAATTTGTAAGAAATAAATAAAAGTTTAAATTGCCAAAACTCAAAACTCAAGTGACTTTGGCGACCTCTCTCGGTATTAATATAAACAACTATCCTTTACCTTTTATATCGCTCTATAAAGGGCCCCGAGAAGTTTAATTTAATGTATTATAATATATATTTTTACAAAGTTAACAATTTTAAGAAATTAAGAAACTGCACTTTTTGGGTACCCCTTTGGTTAGAAAAAATTTCACCAAAAATTTCAAAAAAAACATTTGGATGATACTGTACCACGAAGAAGCTACAGAGTCCCTAATACTAACCTAAAAATATTACAGTTGTAGATGTTATGGTTATCGAGAAAAATACATTCAAAAATCGAAAATTTTCAAAAAATCTAAAAAAAAAGTCAACTTTTTTGCTATTGGATATAATTATAAACAATTGTTATATTTTTATTGCTTGCCTCACAAAGAAATAAAAAATACCCCAAAAGTTAGTCTAATGGTTTGAATTTGTAAGAAATAAATAAAAGTTTAAATTGCCAAAACTCAAAACTCAAGTGACTTTGGCGACCTCTCTCGGCATTATTATAAACACCTGTCCTTTACCTTTTATATCGCTATATAAAGGGCCCCGAGAAGTTTAATTTAATGTATAAGAATATATATTTTTACAAAGTTAACAATTTTAAAAAATTAAGAAACTGCACTTTTTGGGTACCCCTTTGGTCAGGAAAAATTTCACCAAAAATTTCAAAAAAAAACATTTGTTTGATACTGTACCACGAAGAAGCTACGGAGTTCCTTATACTAACCTAAAAATATTACAGTTGTAGATATAATGGTTATCGAGAAAAATACATTCAAAAATTGAAAATTTTTAAAAAATCTAAAACAAAGGTCAACTTTTTTGCTATTGGATATAAGTATAAACAATTGTTATATTTTTATTGCTTGCCTCACAAAGAAATAAAAAAGACCCCAAAAGTTGGTCCAAAGGTTAGTGTTTGTAAGAAATAAATAAAAGTTTAAATTGCCAAAACTCAAAACTGAAGTAACTTTGGCGACCTCTCTCGGCATTACTATAAACACCTATCCTTTACCTTTTATATCGCTCTATAAAGGGCCCCGAGAAGTTTAATTTAATGTATTATAATATATATTTTTACAAAGTTAACAATTTTAAGAAATTAAGAAACTGCACTTTTTGGGTACCCCTTTGGTTAGAAAAAATTTCACCAAAAATTTCAAAAAAAAACATTTGGTTGATACTGTACCACGAAGAAGCTACGTAGTCCCTTATACTAACCTAAAAATATTACAGTTGTAGATATAATGGTTATCGAGAAAAATACATTCAAAAATTGAAAATTTTTAAAAAATCTAAAACAAAGGTCAACTTTTTTGCTATTGGATATAAGTATAAACAATTTTTATATTTTTATTGCTTGCCTCACAACGAAATAAAAAAGACCCCAAAAGTTGGTCCAAAGGTTTGTCTTTGTAAGAAATAAATAAAAGTTTAAAGTGCCAAAACTCAAAACCGATGTCTCTTGGCATTAATATAAACACCTGTCCTTTACCTTTTATATCGCTATATAAAGAGCCCCGAGAAGTTTAATTTAATGTATTATAATATATATTTTTACAAAGTTAACAATTTTAAAAAATTAAGAAACTGCACCTTTGGGTATGTTTTATAATATATATTTTTACAAAGTTAACAAAACAAGGTATCACTAGACCCACTTTCCGTATTCAAAATATAGGGATATACCCCTCGAAAGTTAAACCTAAACTAATAATACAATAGAGTAATCGACGTAATACTACAATGAACCTAAATAAATTCTAACAATAAAATTTAAACTAAAATGTGCGTTGAAATTTTGTATATTAGTGCATCGTGGGAGTGATAAGATTCTTTTCCCCAAGTTTTTGATTCTTATTTGATTTTTTTTGTAGTTTGGACCTTCTAATACTTAAGGAGGTGGTTCAAAAGATGGCGGGGGTGGATCCCGTGGAGGATATGACCATCGATCAGTTGAACGCTATGGCTGGAGGAGATTTACTGAAAGGAGAGGTGGGTATTTTAAATTATTTTTTTCTACACAATAAATATCTTTCTAATGGTCATTTTTTCTTTTTTAATGCTCGCTGTTTGGAATAGATTGCAGTTAGTATTTTTCCCATGTTAGCAATAATAATTATAAAATACAGAGTGTTTTTTAAATAACGTATTATTTTCAACTGGGTAATAAAAAAGGTCAATTAAAAAAAAATTCTAGCTTCGTTAAAAAAAAACAGAAAAATTTAGTAAACGTTGCAGGTAATTTAATCTAGTATGTCGGGTGTCAAACTACAGTGAAGTCCGGATATAACTAACCTCAAAAATAAACTAAATACGGTTCGTTATATCCGAGGTTCGTTATAAACAGTAATAAATAAATTTTGTTTAATTTTTTGTGTTTCTTTTTTTAATGGTATCCAAGATTAAGAAAACTAAAAATATTACAAAAAATACTATAAATTTTTATATTTTTAGAAAAAGGCAGAATACAGATGAATAATGACATATATACATATAAATACATGTATGTAATACATACATAAAAGAAATCAAAACGAATTTTATACTTCACACAAAGGTATGTGTGCCTAACTTGCGAGTGTCAGAAGGAGAGGGAAGAGTTGATTTTGGTTGTTTTCCTACTTACACAAGGTTGCATCTCTTTCCTCTCCTTTTGACACTCGCAAGTTAGGCACACATACCTTTGTGTGAAGTATAAAATTCGTTTTGATTTTTCTCGATCCACACACAGCACGTTTTCCATCTTTCTTCTTTGCATAAAAGAAGCCTAAATCTTTTTTATTATTATTATGAAATCCATAATTTTTTTTTGTACATTTCTACTTGAAAAATATTCTCTGTTTATATAGCTTTCAAGGTTACAAAATGATGCCCATATTTTATCAGGAACTTGGCGTGATTCCAAAAAATTACGAGTTTCCGAAATGTTGTTTTCCATTTCACGAATGGTTGGAACATAAACCTTAGTGACTTCAACAGAATTATCTTGAACAGGATCATCATTATCTTCGTCATTATCACTTGAAACCATGTTTGAGGTTACGGAGAGATTATAATTTGCTCATCAGTCAACGTTTCTCTTGCTACAATGTCTTTATCAATTGTCACATAATCGTTAAAGTCGAAGTCACATATTTTTCTCTTAGCTTGTTCTTTTACTAAATCAAGCATATCATTATCGAATTCATACTCGTGATCATATTCTGGGTCTTGTGCATGTCTTTGCAACCATTCGTGTCATTGCCGTATCGTCTAGTGTGAAAACGCCCATTGTCTGCTTATATAAAGTTCGTTTTAAAAGAAAAATACATATTCTAGATTATTAAAATTAGGTTCGCTATATCCGGAAGTTCGCTATAAGCGGGATCGTTATAACCAGTAAAACAATACATGAGTATTTATGGATGACTTTTCGTATAAAGAAAAAATGTTCGTATTAACCAGAAGTTCGCTATAAACGGGTTCATTATAAGCGGACTTCACTGTATTTTTTGTTGCTTAGGTAACAATTTAACAAATGTTTTTTTTTGCCTTTTTTATTACCCATTTTAACGTAGAGTGGTTTTATATAAAAATATGTTAGGTTATACAGGGTAAACCCCTTTTTCGTGACCTCCCTCTTACTCTCCTTCCTGCAGGTCTCCGGTTCATTATTTTTTTGGTGTTCTTGTCTCATCCATGTGTCCAGGATTCGCATCAATATGTCACTACCGTAAAAGACTTTCCGTTGATTATTATTTGGTTTATTTCCGCTGTAATTAGGTTTCATAAAATATTTTATTCCTTAAGACAACCAACATAATTTATAGTACCTAAAACATCGTGCATATTTTTACTTATACAGGTTGTATATATTTTTTTAATAATTTTTTGTAGGCCGGCTATTTTAGCCAAGTAAGAAACACGAAAAAGTCCTCGCAACGTCTTAAAGAAGCCATGGCTGATGAAGACTTAGCTGTGGCCATGTGTCTACTTATGGCTCAGCAAAACTATTGCGTCATCTACAAGGAAACGAAAAAAAGTCACTTAAAACTGGTGGGAAAATTATCGGATCAATGTCAGGATACATTGGTACAGTTTGGGACGTTTTTAGGTAAATATTTACCGTATTAAAATCGAAAAATAGTCCATTTTTACAAGCTTTTATTTAACTTCAGATGTTCTGTTTAACTAACTAACTATCAAATCTTCCCATTATCCGATTTGGGTGAAATTTGGTACACACATAGTGGTCCCATGACAATACAACATTAAGAAAAAAATATCCTCCCACCCCTACCCTCACCCCCTTCCATAGAAAAATTTGTTTTTGACACACAGCCCGTTATCCGATTTGGATGAAATTTCATATACATATAGTGATCCGATGACAATACAATATTAAGAAAAAAATATCCTCCCACCCCTACCCCCACCCCCTTTCATAGAAAAATGAGTTTTTGACACACTTCCCATTATCCGATTTGGATGAAATTTGGTATTCACATAGTGGTCCGATGACAATACAACATATAAAAAAAAATATCCTCCCACCCCTACCCCCACCCCCTTTCATAGAAAAATGAGTTTTTGACACACTTCCCATTATCCGATTTGGATGAAATTTGGTATTCACATAGTGGTCCGATGACAATACAACATATAAAAAAAAATATCCTCCCACCCCTACCCCCACCCCCTTCCCTAGAAAATACATTTTTGACACCCTTCCCATTATCCGATTTGGATGAAATTTGGTATGCATATAGTGATCCGATGACAATACAATATTAAGAAAAAAATATCCTCCCACCCCTACCCCCACCCTCTTTCATAGAAAAATGAGTTTTTGACACACTCCCTATTATCCGATTTGGATGAAATTTGGTATTCACATAGTGGTCCTATAACAATACAACATTTAAAAAAATATATCCTCCCACTCCTACCCCCACCCCCATCTATAGAAAAATGCGTTTTTGACACACTTCCCATTATCCGATTTGGATGAAATTTGGTATACATATAGTGGTCCGATGACAATACAACAATAATGAAAAAATGTCCTCCCAACCCTACCCCCCCCCCCCCCCCCGCCCCCTTCCATAAAAAATGCGTTTTTGACACACTTCACCTCAAATGACTTTTATAAAATTTAGTATATGCATAAAGGTCCGATGGCAATACAGCCCAAACAAAAAATATATTTCTACCTCTACCCCCACCCTCTCCTTTCCCCAATAGAAAAATGAGTTTCCAAACAACTAACGATCAGCGATTTCATTATAATCTAGAATAAACTCTTCTGTTCTGTTATTGAACAAATATTTTCATTTAATAGAGTAGATAGCTGAGACTAAAAAGTAGAAAATAAATTGGTAAAAATTTTTTTTTAAGTCACAAGCTTTTATAAAATGCCCTAAAAATTAAAAAATTATTTTCTAACATTCTGATATTATCATAATAATAAAAGCGATGGCCGCAAATCAAAGCATAAGTTAATCTAAAGTTGTGATCTAAACACTTAAAGAATATTCAACATAGCAGGTCACCAAAGATATGTTTCATGTGCCGCAATGTTATGCCATTGCCATACCTATGTCAAAGAAATGCTGGGGTATCTTGGGTCGGGTTGGGTGGGTTTGGTACCTCTGCATTTTTCTGCTAGATTGATTCTTGCAAATAGTGATATTTAATTGATACGGATATCTTATCGTGCTAACATCGTCAAGATTTCCATCAGTCGGCCATCGCTTTTATTATTATGATAATATTAGAATGTTAGAAAATTATTTTTTATAAAAGCTTGTGACTTAAAAATTTTTTTTACCAATTTATTCTTCTTCCGTCTTGTCCACTGTGAGAAATTGATTATTTTTCAATTTTAACTTGGATATGCTGGTCACCCGTTTTAGCCCGCATTTGACTAATGCCAAAGTTGTATGATTTACCGTTTCCGAAATCCCCATAAATCCCCTTGTAGTTACTATTATCTGGGGAATATGATATTTTTCGCCTAACAGATTAACATTTTATTCAAATTAATATAATAAGTTTTTATGTACTACTTCTATGTCGGTTTAGAATGTTTTTCTACGTTGTCCGACGCCTATTCTCCACCACCTTAGATCCTGACAATCAACTTCTGTCAGGTTTTTTTCACTCATTGATCTTTGGATTGACTGTTGTCATTCTAGTTTAGGACGCCCTCTTTTTTTCTGCGCCCTACTGGTTGCCATTCTAGTATCCGCTTTGGTAATCTTCCGTCGTTTATCCGTTGTACAGGGCCGTATCATATCAGTTGTCTTTTGGTAATGTCATCCGTTATGTTTCCCTCGATTCCCATTCTTTCTTTTATGATCTTATTTCTTATATGGATGATTCTACCAAAAGTGGGCTATATGGATATCATTTTTGGTCATTGCCTTTAAATAACAGTACAGCACAGTAAATAATTTTGTTTTGTTAAATTTATGTAATTAATTAGGTGTAAGCTAAGAAACATTTATTTTCCCAAATTTTAGGAATTATTGCATAAAAATGCCAGAGGAATGAGTACCAAAGGAATGAGTTTTTTAATGGTTTTCCAATTTAAATCAAAATCTATTTAGACTACTTAACTTAAGTTTTATATAAACAAAGTTCCTATACTTATAATTTTAAAGAAATCAACAAAAATATTATACTATTGATATCAGTCGAATATTTACTTACCAGAGGAATGATAATTGAAGCGTTCCTTTTTGATTTTTTCGAAAAAAACTAATTTTCTGCCGAAAATAAAAAGATCTATAACTTAAACCAAACTAAAGTTGACATTTTCTGTCAAAACTTGTCATCCTCACAAGTAAATTAAATATCCAGGGCCGTCTCTTTCTCTAGAAATTAACTGGTGGTATTCACAAATATTGTGTTATTAAAAATGGAGCACGTTTAAAATTGTAAAATTTTCCGGGAAGATGTAAATTCGGATTTTCAAAAATATGACTGCAAACTTAAGTTTTATCAATTTTTTGATAAATAGTTAAGACTTGCTTAAATATTATTTATTAGGATATTTTTTTCAATTTGAGTTTTTAATATTTGGTTTGGGACTACACCAGAGGAATGAGGTACTTGCTTTGTAATAAAAAAAATTATAAACTTGCAATTTTTTTTATACATTAAACTCAAATGCTCCATAAAGAAAACATTTCGTTTTAAATCTTATAACTAAAACTATGCTTCATTTGCAGTCTGTGTTTGAAAAATATGCATTCCCACTCCACAGCACCATTTTTGTAGAATCATCCATATGATCTATTCTAGATGGTCTAATTGATAGCAATTAGATTGCATCCATTTCGACACTTTCCATTTTGTTTTGTATTTTTCTATTAGGTGACAAGTCTATTCTATACAACAGCATCCTTTTTACCATTGTTTCATATATGTTAAATTTTACATTATTTTTTATCTCTCTGTTCCATAAAATACTGTTAAGACATCCGATAACCTTTATTGCTTGCTTGAGATATTGTTTGTCCATTTTTTAGTTCCAACTCACTTGATTCGTTTACAATACATAAGTACTGTGTTTTGTCCACATTCACTGTTAACCCCCACTTTTGGTATTCTTCCGTTAACTTTCTCCGTGTCTTCTTTATCATTAGCTACAATTACTTGGTCGTCAGCAAACTGCAGTGTGTATATGGTAAATCGGTCGTTAAGTTGTATTCCCATGCCGTGTACTTTACGTTTCCAGTTTTTTAGAGCTAGATATATATTTTAAAAAGAGTTCGAGAAAACATACCTATCTTAAGCCTTTCGTTACGAGGAATTCTTTTGAAATGTCGATTTCCAATTTAAAGTTTAGATTTTGACCCTTTGCATAGTTTTTTTATCGCTTTTTTGTATGTATGATTGATATTAGTTTGCTCTAACGCTGTCCATAATTTTTATACTGGAACAGAATCTTATGCTTTTTGTAGGTCCACAAAGGTAACATACGTCTCTATATTTCTGGCCCTCTTTTTCTCAATTACTTGTTTAAGACAAATGCAGTCAATAACGAACTGCGTTTTTTTTCTACTAGGAACTACACTGACAGTTGATGAATACATTCAAAAACTCCCAACAATACAGAGCATGTTAATTGATTATCATATTCCGACTGAGGTGGCGTTTTTCTTGGCTCGTCCAATGTTCAATCACGCTACAAATGTAAGTAGAATCCATGTAGAACATCATGTAATTAAATTGGGCACTTTTGGGGTGTTTAAGGTACTTCAAGGAAAGATGACGTGATGATAAAATTTAGAATGACAGTTGTTTTGTTTATAAAAAAAAAAACTTGCTATAACCATATGAATACAAGGTAGTTAGCAGAAGCACCAACCGAGGGTGTTCACAGTCTTAAGCGTTTGATTTGACGCTACAGGACGCTCGGCAGCTCTTTTCAGAAAGCTTAGTTTTTAAGAAAATTGAGTACAACAAATAAAAAGTAAATTTAAAAAAATATCTTCAATATATGGACGCCCCTCAAGTGTCAATAATAGCTTTAACACCACTTTGTGATACATCGTTTAAATAAAAGGACATTTTATTTTGTCTGAAAAAGGTGAACGTTTTTTTTTTAAACCTGAATAAAATTTAAAATACATAATTAGCTCACACTACTACTATACTATAGTAGTGTGAGCTATGGTGATCCTAATTTTTTCGAGAAAAAAAAAGTTGCTCCGATTTCAAAAATTTTTATATATCTTTGCGTTTCAGATGATTTTGAAACTTTTTTGTTGCGTCTGTCTGTCTGTCTGTCTGTCGGTCTGTCTGTCTGTCTGTCTGTCTGTCTGTCTGTCTGTCTGTCTGTCTGTCTGTCTGTCTGTCTGTCTGTCTGTCTGTCTGTCTGTCTGTCTGTCTGTCTGTCTGTCTGTCTGTCTGTCTGTCTGTCTGTTTGTCTGTCTGTCTGTCTGTCTGTCTGTCTGTCTGTATGTCTGTAACGACCAACGCGCATAACTCAAAAACCGCTAGCCCGATTTTAATGAAATTTGGTACCTAAACTGGGTTTTGGCTCGAGATGGTCCCATTTAAAAATGAACAAAATCCACCAAACACAAGCCAAATAAAAGGGTGGGGGAGATTTCAAAAATTAAGTTTGTGTAAAAATATGGCGTGTGTGATATCAAACGAAAGGTAATTGAGTCTGGAGTTAAACAAAATACATTTTATTTTATTTAACAAAAAAAAAGTGGGGGTAAATTTCAAAAATTAGAATTTATGTGAAAATATAGCGTGTGTGATACCAAACGAAAGGTAATTGAGTCTGGAGTTAAACAAAATACATTTTAGTTTTTTTTTTAAAGTGGGGGTAGATTTCACAAATTTGAGTTTAAGTAATAACATGGCTTGTGTGGTATCAAACGACAGGTAATTGAGTCTAGAGTTGAATAAAATATATTTCAGTTTTTAGTTATATTAGCTAACACGTACACTATAAATATAGTATCTAGTGTGAGCTTAAGTGCCCATAAATTGGCAGAGTATTTTTTTTTCGTGATCTTAAAAAATAACCCAAATTTAGGGATGACAATTATGTGCTAACCGTGGAATTGACCCACTTAAGTGATACATCGTTTAAAAGATAATTAAATTGCCTCCAATAAATTCTAGTAGGTTTAGCTTTACTTTTCTTGATTGATTTATTACTTTGAAATGTGCTGCAGTCTTAAAAAAATTTAGTTATAACAAGTTTTTTAAATCAGTAAGCTTTGTCAATAAGAACTGATCATTGTGTTAGTTTTTGGACAATAAAGCCCTTCATTCTTTCATTCAAAAGGTTAATTACATATTTTCAGTAATATAATTTATTTTGCATGGTAATACAAAGGAAACGGGTGTACTGCTACCACATTAAGGTTTGTATCTCAGCAGGGGTACTGCCCAGACCACCCAATGATTTTATAGACTATTAATTTAATACATATATTTGTATAAATTAAAAGTAAAAAATGTAAAAAAATACAAAGAATATAAAAAAATACTCTGCCAATCTATGGGCACCTAAGCTCACACTAGGTACTATAGTTATAGTGTGAGCTAATATAATCAAAAGCTGAAATATATTTTATTCAACTCCAGACTCAATTACCTTTCGTTTGATACCACACAAGCCATGTTTTGACTTAAACTCAAATTTTTTCAAACTACCCCCCACCCTTTTAAAAAAAACTAAAATGTATTTTGTTTAACTCCCGACTCAATTACCTTTCGTTTGATATCACGACGCCATATTTTCACTTAAACTCTAATTTTTGACATCTACCCCCACCCTTTTTTAAAAATAAACTAAAATTCATTTTTTTTAACTCCAGATTTAATTACCTTTCGTTTGATATCACACACGCCATATTTTCACATAAACTCTAATTTTTGGAATCTACCCCCACCCTTTTATTTGGCTTGCGTTCGGTGGATTTTGTTCATTTTTAAATGGGACCATCACGGCCCAAG
The DNA here is from genome assembly GCA_963576565.1 of Aspidapion aeneum. Taxonomy (NCBI): domain Eukaryota; kingdom Metazoa; phylum Arthropoda; class Insecta; order Coleoptera; family Brentidae; genus Aspidapion; species Aspidapion aeneum. The sequence goes on along the minus strand of OY755039.1, from coordinate 144,901,873 downwards.
ACCCAACTTAGGTACCAAATTTCATTAAAATCGGACAAGCGGTTTTTGAGTTATGCGGGTTGGTCGTTACAGACAGACATACAGACAGACAGACAGCAAAACAAAAAAGTTTCAAAATCATCTGAAACGCAAAGATATATAAAAAATTTTGAAATCGGAGCAACTTTTTTTTTCTCGAAAAAATTACGATCACCATAGCTCACACTACTTATAGTAGTAGTGTGAGCTAATAAACAACACTTTTATGAAATATCTCAAAAACTGAAAGTGACGGATTAAATTTAATTAAAAGAAATATATAAAGAGCAAATTACACTAAAATGAAATTTTTACAAATAAAAAAGTTATAGGCCCCGCCCTAAATGCATAGTGAATAAAAATACATGTCTTGACTATACAGGGTGTTTCAGTTTTTAAAAGGAATAATTATTTTTAAACATTTTTAAATCACTATCAAGGTAGTGAAATGGGCTCTTTCTAATGATGTAGGTTTTAAGGACCTAGCCTTACAGGAAGTATCAAAATTCCGCTCGACGTTGATTTTTAGCTCACACTACACTATAGTAGTGTGAGCTATAGTGATCCTAATTTTTTCGAGAAAAAAAAAGTTGCTCCGATTTCAAAAATTTTTATATATCTTTGCGTTTCAGATGATTTTGAAACTTTTTTGTTGCGCCGTCTGTCTGTCTGTCTGTCTGTCTGTCTGTCTGTCTGTCTGTCTGTCTGTCTGTCTGTCTGTATGTCTGTCTGTAACGACCAACGCGCATAACTCAAAAACCGCTTGCCCGATTTTAATGAAATTTGGTACCTACGCTGGGTTTTGGGTCGAGATGGTCCCATTTAAAAATGAACAAAATCCACCGAACACAAGCCAAATAAAAGGGTGGGGGTATATATCAAAAATTAGAGTTTATGTAAAAATATGGCGTGTGTCATATCAAACGAAAGGTAATTGCGTCTGGAGTTAAATAAAATACATTTTACTTTAAAAAAAATGGTGGGGGTAAATTAAAAAAATTAGTGTTTATGTGGAAATATGGCGTGTGTGATATCAAACGAAAGGTAATTGAGTCTGGAGTTAAACAAAATACATTTTAGTTAAAAAAAAAGGTGGGGGTAGATTTGAAAAATTAAAGTTTAAGTCAAAACATGGCTTGTGTGGTATCAAACGAAAGGTAATTGAGTCTGGAGTTCAATAAAATATATTTCAGTTTTTAGTTATATATTAACTCACACGTACACTATAATTATAGTACCTAGTGTGAGCTTAGGTGCCCATAGATTGGCAGAGTATTTTTAATGGAACATGCTATTTCTGATTGCGGATTTCAATTCTACGCGAAAAAATTAAAACGTTTTATTCGAAAATTTTTTCCCAAAAATGCTTTTTTAAACCTCAAAACTGATATTAAATTATTTCGCAGTTAGAACCAAGAAAAAAACGGAAAGTAACCAAAGTCTTAATTAACTGACACAAGACAGGCAAAAACAATCTTTTCAATGGAAATGTGTCATTGTTATGCCAAAGTTTGGGAAGTAGTAGTGGGGGGGTTGACCCGCAGGTCTGACAAGTAGGCCAGAGTAGGCCCTTTTTCGGAAGTAAATATTTTGGTTACTTTCCGTTTTTTTCTTGGTTTTAACTGCGAAATAATTTAATATCAGTTTTTTTTTGGGAAAAAGTTTTCGAATAAAACGTTTTAATTTTTTAGCGTAGAATAGAAATCCGCAATCAGAAATAGCATGTTCCATTTAAAAAAATCAACGTCGAGCGGAATTTTGACACTTTCTGTGAGGCTAGGACCTTAAAACCTACATCATCAGAAAGAGCCCATTTTACTACCTTGATAGTGATTTAAAAATGTTTAAAAATAATTATCCTTTAAAATAATCGGCCTGTGCGGGTGGTCTGAAACACCCTGTATATAAATTTTCTAAATTAAGGTATCCAAGTGGTTTATACAAATTGATAGTTGATTCTAAAAATGGAAGTGTATGTATGCATTTTATGATTTTGTTATGTAATTTTTTTCAAGGATTCAAAGTAATTTTTTTTTAGGATAAGATAAAGGAATAAGATATCGAATTTTATACAAAACTCCTACAAATGGAAATAATGATTTTCGTAAATATTATATGTGATCAAGTGAAGTTTTCAGCTATAAACAGTCCTAAATCTTCGTATCTTATAAATTAAAGAAAATTTTACATTTTACAAAAATACTCTGCCAATATATGGGCCCCTAAGCTCACACTAGGTACTATAGTTATAGTGTACGTGTGAGCTAATATAACTAAAAACTGAAATATATTTTATTTAACTCCAGACTAAATTACCTTTCGTTTGATATCACACACGCCATATTTTCACTTAAACTCTAATTTTTAAAATATTACCCCCACCCTTTTTTTTTAAGAAATTAAAATGTATTTTGTTTAACTGCAGACTCAATTACCTTTCGTTTGATATCACACACGCCATATTTTCACATAAACTCTAATTTTTGAAATCTACCCCCACCCTTTTATTTGGTTTCTGTTCGGTGGATTTTGTTCATTTTTAAATGGGGCCATCTCGACCCAAGACCAAGCCTAGGTACCAAATTTCATTAAAATCGGCCAAGCGGTTTTTGAGTTATGCGCGTTGGTCGTTACAGACATACAGACAGACAGACAGACGGCGCAACAAAAAAGTTTCAAAATCATCTGAAACGCAAAGATATATAAAAAATTTTGAAATCGGTGCAACTTTTTTTTTCTCGAAAAAATTAGGATCACCATAGCTCACACTACTATAGTATAGTATATGTGTGAGCTAATATGGGTTTTGAAATAATATAGGGTTTGAAAAAAGTAGGGGAGGGGCTAGGGCTGGAAGAACTTCGAAGTAAAATTACAGAAGCATTTTAAACTGTTAAATGTTCCTAAACGTAATACTTGGTTTTTATTATAAGCTCAGATTTTGTCTAGCCGAAGCAGGAGGACTTTTCGAGCATTTACTTTAATATTTTTGGTTGGGAGGGACTCCTTTTAGAATGTGTTATTTTTTAGAACTTTTCCTCCCTATAATTTTTACATTTTATCTTGTTGCAATTAAATCTAAGTCGTTCTACAAAAACGACCAGATTTATTAGCGTAAAAAGTCAATAGATTAAGATAATTCGCGTGTTTAATAACGCATTTTATGTTAAAGCAAAACGCCCTTCACCTTCGCGCGGTCGATGGCAGACTAATTTATTTTATGCGACGAAATACTGTGACTGCACCAGAGACGAGACACGTCTCTGGACTGTATGGAATAGAAAGAGACATACAAAGAGTTTTGCTTTCGTTCGCTGCTCTCTCGAGAATGCATGGCACTAGTAAATTGGGCGTATTCCACCCTATGTTCTAATAGGGTGGACTAGTTGGTATAGTTTACTTACAGGTTAATAATAAAGGTTGTTTTTAAAAAACTAAAGTTTATTTATTGTATTTTTATAAAACCAGATTTATCCTTTAGCAAAAATATGATCAGCTTCGTAAAGCAGATCCAAACTATAAAAAAATGTCGACTGCAACGAAAAACCAAAAATACTACGAGGCAGTTCAAGAAGTCATGCAACCAGTACAAACCTCCTTGCTACCTCTACACCCCTCCAAGACTTGGGAGGACGTAACTCCTCAATTTTTGGCTACGTTCTGGTCTTTGACCATGTACGACCTGTACGTTCCCGAGGAAACGTATCAGCAAGTCATCAGCAAAGCGAAACTGCAAAATTTGAACGCCATGGAGTCCAGCGCGGGAAATAAGGCCAGCAAAAAAGAACAAGAAAGGTAATATCAATGTTTGTTTTTTTTTTAACAACTATTAGTTAATAACAATTGTTGAAAAAAAAAACAAACTATTGATTTGACCGTGGGCTTGAAGAAGTGGACATAGTACTACTATGTCGGCTTAGAACGTTTTTCTAGGTTGTCCGACGCCTATTCTCCACCTCCTTCGATCCTGACAGTCATCTTCCGTCAGGTTTTTTTGACTCATTGATCTTTGGATTGACTGTTGCCGTTCCAGATTAGGATGCCCTCTTTTTCTGCGTCCTATTGGTTGCCATTCTAGGACCTGCTTTGGTAATCTTTCGTCGCTCATCCGTTGTACATGGCCGTACCATATCAGTTGCCTTTTAGTGATGTCATCAGTTATGCTTCCCTCGATTCCCATTCTTTCTTTTATGTGTGGACATGCAGTAGCCTAATATGAATCCTATCATTTATTCATTCATGCAACTATTGCGCTATTCTGTGGTATAAGTGTTTGTTATTGATTATATTTGAAAAAATTGTCATTTGTCACCTGTCGAATGTTATACCTGTCAATTGATATCTGTCAAAAGACGAATATTAAATGATTATCAATAACCGCCGACACTAAATAGCTAGATATATGCACGAATTAATGGTGCCATCAATAATTTGACAGTTATAACATCTGACAGTTGACAAATGCCAATTGTTTCAAGTATTATCAATAAAAAACATTTACCCAGCATATCTCCACCTCCTTTGATCCTGACAGTCATCTTCCGTCAGGTTTTTTTGACTCATTGATCTTTGGATTGACTGTTGCCATTCCAGATTAGGACGCCCTCTTTTTCTGCGTCCTATTGGTTGCCATTCTAGGACCTGCTTTGGTAATCTTTCGTCGTTCATCCGTTGTACATGGCCGTACCATATCAGTTGCCTTTTAGTGATGTCATCAGTTATGCTTCCCTCGATTCCCATTCTTTCTTTTATGTGTGGACATGCAGTAGCCTAATATGAATCCTATCATTTATTCATTCATGCAACTATTGCGCTATTCTGTGGTATAAGTGTTTGTTATTGATTATATTTGAAAAAATTGTCATTTGTCACCTGTCGAATGTTATACCTGACAATTGATATCTGTCAAAAGACGAATATTAAATGATTATCAATAACCGCCGACACTAAATAGCTAGATATATGCGCGAATTAATGGTGCCATCAATAATTTGACAGTTATAACATCTGACAGTTGACAAATGCCAATCGTTTCAAGTATTATCAATAAAAAACATTTACCCAGCATATCTCCACCTCCTTCGATCCTGACAGTCATCTTCCGTCAGGTTTTTTTGACTCATTGTTCTTTGGATTGACTGTTGCCGTTCCAGATTAGGACGCCCTCTTTTTCTGCGTCCTATTGGTTGCCATTCTAGGACCTGCTTTGGTAATCTTTCGTCGCTCATCCGTTGTACATGGCCGTACCATATCAGTTGCCTTTTAGTGATGTCATCAGTTATGCTTCCCTCGATTCCCATTCTTTCTTTTATGTGTGGACATGCAGTAGCCTAATATGAGTCCTATCATTTATTTATTCATGCAACTATTGCGTTATTCTGTGGTATAAGTGTTTGTTATTGATTATATTTGAAAAAATTGTCATTTGTCACCTGTCGAATGTTATACCTGTCAATTGATATCTGTCAAAAGACGAATATTAAAGGATTATCAATAACCACCGACACTAAATACCGCGATATATGCACGAATTAATGGTGCCATCAATAATTTGACAGTTATAACATCTGACAATTGACAAATGCCAATCGTTTCAAGTATTATCAATAAAAAACATTTACCCAGCATATCTCCACCTCCTTCGATCCTGACAATCATCTTCCGTCAGGTTTTTTTGACTCATTGATCTTTGGATTGACTGTTGCCATTCCAGATTAGGACGCCCTCTTTTTCTGCGCCCTATTGGTTGCCATTCTACGCCCTGCTTTGGTAATCTTTCGTCGCTCATCCGTTGTACATGGCCGTACCATATCAGTTGCCTTTTAGTTATGTCATCAGTTATGCTTCCCTCGATTGCCATTCTTTCTTTTATGTGTGGACATGCAGTAGCCTAATATGAATCCTATCGTTTATTCATTCATGCAACTATTGCGATATTCTGTGGTATTATAAGTGTTTGTTATTGATTCTATTTGAAAAAATTGTCATTTGTCACCTGTCGAATGTTATACCTGTCAATTGATATCTGTCAAAAGACGAATATTAAATGATTATCAATAACCGCCGACACTAAATACCGCGATATATGCACGAATTAATGGTGCCATCAATAATTTGACAGTTATAACATCTGACAATTGACAAATGCCAATCGTTTCAAGTATTATCAATAAAAAACATTTACCCAGCATACCACAGAACAGGGCAATATTTGAATGAATGAATGACAAGATTCGTATTAAGCTTCCTAGCTCCCTTGCCGTAATAGCTAGGTAGCTAAATGTTAAACCTTTCGAAAGCAGATTAATGAAGCTATGCAATGCAGCTATTAATGTTTTCCTCGAGTTTTTGGTTTTGGACAGAATAAACGCCTAATCAATTTATTTTATTTGTTAATACTCGATAAAACATTTACTGCTTTCTGGAAAAACTAAACTTTTGCTGGCTTAAGTCGATTTTCCACAAATTTGCTAATTGGCAGATTCCACCTTCCTTTATAGTTGGCTGAATTTCTTTTAACTAAGCAACGCACACGCTTGCCTGGCCAACGACCAAGAAGACACGGGAACCACCCACGCGATGCCTTGTTCTGTATCTGAGGGCACGGCACTTCCCGGCCAAATTCGCGGTGTAAACTGCTGTACCATTTTGAACCAATGATCTCTATGTATATAATTCATTGTTTTGAACCTATCTAAAACTCTACTCCATCTGCTTTACGTAGATTTGCAGAAGGCATATGATAGTATACCACTAAATCTACTTTGGAAAGCGTTGGAAAAGACAAACATAAGCGTACAACTAATTAAGGCCATCAAAGAGTTATACCGCAATAGTAAGGCAAAAGTTAAAATAAAAGCAAAACTAACCAAAGGCTTTCAAGTAAATAAAGGTCTTAAACAAGGTTGCTGTATCTCGCCTACGCTCTTCAAGATATATTTGGAACAGGTCCTTAAAGTCTGGAAGAGAAAATGCCAAAACATGGGAATTCCGTTGGATGAAACCACCTTGTATACTTTATGTTTCGCCGATGATCAGATAGTGGTGGCTCAGGATTATGACGACCTCGAATATATGACACGAAAACTAATAGAAGAGCACAATAAGTGGGGACTTGAAGTTAATATCAATAAGACAGAGTATATGTGTATTGGTGGAACGAAACATGATCTAATCTTAAATACTGGGCAGCGAATTCAGTCCTGTGATGAGTATAAATACTTGGGTCTAAAAATTACAGCTGACGGAACACTAGACAAAGCTATAAAAGATAGAAACGTACAAGGAAGAAAAGCAATAACTTTATTAAATGGAATAATTTGGGACCAGAGTATATCAAAACATAACAAAAAGCTTATATATAACACCATTGTTAAAAGTATTATTACATACGGCTCAGAAGTATGGCCAATCAAAGATAGAACAGAAAAAATGCTTTCCGCTACGGAGATGGACTATTGGAGAAGAGCAGCAGGGAAATCAAATAGAGAAAGAGTTACCAATCAAAGAATAAGAGAAATTATGACAGTGGGGGAACGTACTTTAGTGGATGATATAAGAACAAAACAACTGGTGTGGTACGGACATGTACAAAGAATGAATGATGAAAGACTACCTAAACAAATACTACAATGGAAACCAACTGGCCGAAGAAAACGAGGACGGCCAAGGAAAAGCTGGAGAGAAGGAATAGACAGTGAAATAAGAATAAGAGGCCTAGATGATGAATTATGGGCAAACAGAAACGAGTGGAGATTGGGTATCGGAAGACGTAGAACGTTGTGAAACCGATAAATATATATATATATATATATATATATATATATATATAAAACTCTACTTCGGAATGAGCTACGACACTCAAAGTTTGCGCAGTCGTAGATCTTCAACAACTCCTCCAAGTTTCATAGACTGCCATAAAGTAGTAAAGTAGTTACGAAATTTCAAAAAACGTCGAAATTGCCACTTACTGACTCACTCACTCATGTATAGATCATCAAAATTCTACTGTACTTACAGACATGCTACAAAGCTAAAATTTGGCAGACTGATAGAAATTATGACCAAACCCTTGGAGAAAATCATAAAACCCCAAAATTCTAATTTACTCCCCTTCCCTATACATGCTATACAAGTTATGTAAAAGTAACATTGCCCACTTCCAGAAGCACTAGAGAGCTGAGCTTTCGCAAACTGATAGAAAATATTATAAAACTATAAGAAAAATATTCCAGAAACGCTAGAGAGCTGAGCTTTGAAAGGCCGATAGAAACTATGATAAAACTATAGAAAAAATTTTAAAAATGTCAAAATTTTAATTAACTTTCCTCCCCTGTAAATCTAAAGGTATTTAAAAGTAACTATCCCCACTTCCAAAAACACTAAAGAGCTGAGCTTTGGAAGACTGAGAGGAACTATGATAAAACTAGAGAAAAAAATTTTAAAACACCAAAATTTTAATTTACTGTATTACTGAATACTGTTTTGAACAATATTCCGCATATTTTACTACTTTAAAACTTAAATATTATCCATGTCCTTTAAAAAAGGAGTGAAATCATAACAAAAACATTTCATGTAAAAGAAAGGCAAGTACGCGAAAATGGTATTCCGTAAAAAGAATTGAGATAAAAGTAAAGCCAAGTTCTCTAATACAAATTTCAAAATGAAAGGTTCTTACTAGTTTGGAAACGTTTTTCTAAACTTGGTTCTTACGGCTGCAAATGACTCTTAGGCAAAGTGAATTGAACATAAAGAAGTTTGGCTGGAATAGCAAAGTTAAAAAAACATTTCCAAGCTAGTAAGAACCTTTCATTTTGAAATTTGTATTGAAGAACTTGGCTTTACTACTACTACTACTATGTCGGTTTAGAACGTTTTTCTACGTTGTCCGACGCCTATTCTCCACCTCCTTCGATCCTGACAGTCTCTTCCGTCAGGTTTTTTTGACTCATTGATCTTTGGATTGACTGTTGCCATTCGATTTTAGGACACCCTCTTTTTCTGCGCCCTATTGGTTGCCATTCTAGGACCTGCTGAGTTGCCTTTTAGTGATGTCATCAGTTATGCTTCCCTCGATTCCCATTCTTTCATTCTCATTTTTGCTTTGTATTTTTCTGTTACGCGACAAGTCTCTATTCCATACAACAGTGTGCTTTTCACCATTGTTTCATATATGTTAAATTTTACATTCTTTTTTATCTCTCTGCTCCATAAAATACTGTTCCAAGACAACCAATAACCTTTTTCGCTTTTACTATTATTTTTTCCAGTTCTTTACAGTCTGTTCCTGTCTTATCAAATGTGACACCCAAGTATACATACTCATTGCATGGAGATATTGTTTGTCCATTTTCTAGTTCTAATTCACTTGATTTCCAATACATAAGTACTGTGTCTTGTCCACGTTCACTGTTAACCCCCACTTTTGGTATTCTTCCGTTAACTTTCTCATCATATACTCCATGTCTTCTTTATCATTAGCTACAATTACTTGGTCGTCAGCAAACTGTAGTGTGTATATGGTAAATCGGTCGTTAAGTTGTATTCCCATGCCGTGTACTTTGCGTTTCCAGTTTTTTAGAGCTACAGCGATATATATTTTAAAAAGAGTTGGAGAGATCCCTATCTTAAGCCTTTCGTTACCAGGAATTCTTTTGAAAGTCGATTTCCAATTTTAATTTTAGATTTTGACCCTTTGTTTAGTTCTTTTATCGCTTTTATGTATGTATGATTGATATTAGTCTGCTCCAACACTGTCCATAATTTTTCTACTGGAACGGTATCATATGCTTTTTGTAGGTCCACAAAGGTAACATAAGTCTCTATATTTCTGGCGCTCCTTTTCTCAATTACTTGTTTAAGACAAAAAACATTATCACTACACACTACTGCCTGCACGAAACCCACTTTGCTCTTCTTCTTTTTGTTCATGAAAATCATTCTCTATTAGATCTCTAAGAATCCTACCGTACAATCTACTTAGGGTACTGGTTACTGAAATTCCTCTGTAATTGTTACAATCCAGCTTGTTTCCTTTTTTATGTGTTGAGGATATGAATGCAATTTTCCAATCATCAGGTACTGGTTTTACTTTTATCTCAATTCTTATTATGGAATACCACTTCCGCGTACTTGGCTTTTTTTACATGAAATGTTTTTGTTATGATAAAATTTTAAAGATTTAATAAGCCAATATTGAAAACTCTTTATAATTTTTAAATACCTAATAAATTTATTTTGCCTTCATCGTGTAACTTTTAAGTATGTGTGCTTTAACTTACGTCACAACAATTAATATTTTTTATTGTTTCTGCTAGTTTGGTCATTTAAATAATTTTTTCTGACATTTATTTCTTTGGCCCCTCTGTGTATCATCGAGTTTTTTCAGTTTTGAGAATCTATTTTCTTTTAGATTTACATCGATGATTGAGAAACTTCAAGACGAGAAAAAGAAGCAATCTGAACACGTGGAAAAAGTGATTTACCGTTTGAAGCAAGAGAAAGACAACTGGTTTCTTCAGAGAGCAGGAAAATCAGCGAAAACCGAATCGATCACGAGATTTTTGCAATTGTGTCTATTTCCGAGATGTACTTTCACGCAGATAGATGCAGTTTACTGCGCGAAGTTTGTTCACACCATTCATATGCTGAAAACGCCGAATTTTTCCACTTTACTGTGTTATGATCGGGTAAGACTCATTTTTTTTTAGTTTTCAGAAGGGGTATTAAACAAGATTACAAGAAAAAAATCGAAATATATTTTCCATTTCTCCGGCCCCAACTTCCTTTATTAAGCTAAAAAACCGACGTGTTATCTCCAGCCGTTTAGAAGTTACGACACATATTGTATTTTCCAACTCTCCGACCCCAACTTTCTTTGTAAAGTATAAAAACCGACTTTGTAACTCCAGCCATTTAGAAGTTATGATACTTATTGTCTTTTCGAACTCCCCGACCCCAACTTCCTTTGTGAAGTTCAAAAACCGACGTCTTATTTCGAGCGTTTTAGAAGTTATGATATTTATTGTGTTTTTTATCTCCTCGATCCCAACTTACTTTATGAAGTTTAAAAACCGACGTGTTAACACCTGGCACTTAGATGTTTTGATACTTATTATATTTTCCATTTTTCCGACCCCCACTTACTTTGTGAAGTAAAAAAACCGACGTGTTGTCTCCTGCCGCTTAGAAGTTATGATACTTATTGTATTTTCTAACTCCCCGACCCCAACTTGCTTTGTGAAGTTCAAAAACCGACGTCTTATTTCGAGCGTTTTAGAAGTTGTGATATTTATTGTGTTTTTATCTCCTGGATCCCAACTTACTTTAGGAAGTTAAAAAACCGACGTGTTATCTCCTGCCGTTTAGAAGTTATGATACTTATTGTATTTTCTAACTCCCCGACCCCAACTTGCTTTGTGAAGTTCAAAAACCGACGTCTTATTTCGAGCGTTTTAGAAGTTGTGATATTTATTGTGTTTTTATCTCCTGGATCCCAACTTACTTTTGGAAGTTAAAAAACCGACGTGTTATCTCCTGCCGTTTAGAAGTTATGATACTTATTGTATTTTCTAACTCCCCGACCCCAACTTGCTTTGTGAAGTTCAAAAACCGACGTCTTATTTCGAGCATTTTAGAAGTTGTGATATTTATTGTGTTTTTATCTCCTGGATCCCAACTTACTTTAGGAAGTTTAAAAACCGACGTGTTAACACCTGGCACTTAGATGTTTTGATACTTATTATATTTTCCATTTTTCCGACCCCCACTTACTTTGTGAAGTAAAAAAACCGACGTGTTATCTCCTGCTGTTTAGAAGTTATGATACTTATTGTATTTTCTAACTCCCCGACCCCAACTTGCTTTGTGAAGTTCAAAAACCGACGTCTTATTTCGAGCGTTTTAGAAGTTGTGATATTTATTGTGTTTTTTATCTCCTGGATCCCAACTTACTTTAGGAAGTTTAAAAACCGACGTGTTAACACCTGGCACTTAGATGTTTTGATACTTATTATATTTTCCATTTTTCCGACCCCCACTTACTTTGTGAAGTTAAAAAACCGACGTGTTATCTCCTGCCGTTTAGAAGTTATGATACTTATTGTATTTTCTAACTCCCCGACCCCAACTTGCTTTGTGAAGTTCAAAAACCGACGTCTTATTTCGAGCGTTTTAGAAGTTGTGATATTTATTGTGTTTTTTATCTCCTGGATCCCAACTTACTTTAGGAAGTTAAAAAACCGACGTGTTATCTCCTGTCGTTTAAAAGTTGCGACACATATTGTATTTTCCAACTCTCCGACCCCAGCTTCCTTTGTGACGTTCAAAAACCGACGTGTTATTTCGAGCCTTTGAGCAGTTTAAAAACCGACTCGTTAACACCACCAGGCATTTAGATGTTTTGATACTTATTGTATTTTCCACCTCTCTGGCCCCAACTTACTTTGTGAAGTTCAAAAACCGACGTGTTATTTCCAGCCGTTTAAAAGTTATGGCACTTATTTTCCAACTCTCCGAATCTCGAGGTGCGATGTTTTTTTATGTTTTAACGAATTATGTCGACAACTCTCGCACTATACACTGGCTACATCAGCGCCACATGCCCGTGGTGGAGCTACGGATCACCATTTATTAGCTCACACATATACTATAGTAGTGTGAGCTATGGTGATCCTAATTTTTTCGAGAAAAAAAAAGTTGCTCCGATTTCAAAAATTTTTATATATCTTTGCGTTTCAGATGATTTTGAAACTTTTTTATTGCGCCGTCTGTCTGTCTGTCTGTCTGTCTGTCTGTCTGTATGGCTGTCTGTCTGTCTGTATGTCTGTCTGTAACGACCAACGCGCATAACTCAAAAACCGCTTGGCCTATTTTAATGAAATTTGGTACCTAGGCTGGGTCTTGGGTCGAGATGGTCCCATTTAAAAATGAACAAAATCCACCGAACACAAACCAAATAAAAGGGTGGGGATAGATTTCAAAAATTAGAGTTTATGTGAAAATATGGCGTGTGTGATATCAAACGAAAGGTAATTGAGTCTGGAGTTAAACAAAATACATTTTAATTTATTTTTAAAAAAGGGTGGGGGTATATTTCAAAAATTAGAGTTTAAGTGAAAATATGCCGTGTGTGATATCAAACGAAAGGTAATTAAGTCCGGAGTACAACAAAATACATTTTAGTTTTTGTTTTTTTTAAGGGTGGGGGTGGATTTCAAAAATTTGAGTTTAAGTCAAAACATGGCTTGTGTGGTATCAAACAAAAGGTAATTTAGTGTGGAGTTGAATAAAATATATTTCAGTTTTTAGTTATATTAGCTCACACGTACACTATAACTATAGTACCTAGTGTGAGCTTAGGGGCCCATATATTGGCAGAGTATTTTTTCAGGCTTCATAAAACTTCATATTTTAAAAAAAAACTTCATTTTTTGATATTTTCTGTAATGAAGATCAACTGAGGAGGCTAATGTTGGCTCCAGTAGTGACTACTGTTGAAGCAAACATAAATTAAAAATTATCTTTTTCATTTAAAGTATACTTAAGGCTGTTTCCTTTCTTAATGTACAGCATGTCCTATTTTTATACTCGCTTATTAATAAAGATGGTGATCTGCTGATTTTACCTTACAGTGTTCTTTTTTTGAGCTTTTAAAAATGGTGTTATTAGATTTTTTTTTCGTACCTTATAGTTTTTATTATACGGAAGATTTTTTAAAATACCTTAATTTTGTAAAAACATTTTTATAGCAACTTTTTTTGCGGAAAAAAATGCCATTGTCAAAATTTTTACATAAAATTTGGTTTTTGGCATCAAAACTGCAAATTTCAGCATTTTCTAATTACTAGTTTTTTCCTCAATTTTTGAAAATCAAAACTGCCTTTTTGATTCAAACTTGTACTCAAATAATTTAGATATCTCGATTACTACTTACTCCAAGGTAGCGATGTATAGCTTGTTTGAAGTTCTTTAAAATACCTTTCGTTTTTACCAAAGAGATGAAATAGACAGATACTGGGTCCCCTTATAAACGGGTGATTATTATTTTTATAGGGGCGTAAGTGTGGAAGATGCAAGTGGGAAACGATTAAAATTTGTAATAAATTTATTATTCATTAGTATAATAATACACACGTATGGATTGAACAGCAGCTGTAATAATATTCGATAGATGGAGTCTTTAGGCTAGGAACTAAAGAAACCTCGTTCTGATTTTCTTTCCGAGACGCAATATTGACAAATTATTATTATTCAATTTTTATCACCACTGTACTAAAGACGTATCCTTTGTCGAGTTCAAAAACCGACATGTTATCTCCAGCCGTTTAGAAGTTATGGCACAAAAGTTATGGCGCTTATTGTATTTTCCAACTCTCCGGCCCCAACTTCCTTTGTGAAGTTTAATAACCGGCGTGTTAAGTCCAGCCGTTTAGAAGTTATAATATTTATTGTGTTTTTTATCTCCCCGACCCCAACTTCCTTTGTAAAGTTTAAAAACCGACATGTTAACACCAGCCGTTTAGATGTTTTGATACTTATTGTATTTTCCAACTCTCCGACCCCAACTTACTTTGTGAAGTTCAAAAACCGACGTGTTATCTCCAGCCGTTTAGAAGTTATTTTTTTAATTTTTTTTAATTTTTTTTTATTTGTCAAACACACTGTGTTTTTTGTATTACAATCTAGTCAGTAAGACTAATTAGCAATTTTGTTTTAACTTAATTTACTAGAAAAGTCAGATTTAAACTTAGGGTTCGCTCAACAGTTCTCCCCGCTTTGTTTAGTCTGTAACTCACAATTGTGTTGTGTTTATAGCATTATTTTGTTTTATGTGTAATTCACTTAGTTTACTAGCTCAAACGGCTTCACTCTTTTTAGTCTTCGAACTAGCATAGTATTGTCTAGAAGCTGAATTGCTTTCACATTCACATGCCGATGGAGTCTATCTTCATGGCTTTTTGCATACTTTTTTATAGTCTCTGCTACAGTTTCGATTTTTAGATCTCGATGGTCACTATTTCGAACGTACCAAGGTGCATTCACAATGTTTCTTAATACTTTATTTTGAAATCTCTGTACTAGAATGTTACTCTCTTTAGCACAACCCCATAGTTGAATACCATGTCCATACTGGTTTCAGTATTTGTCTATAAAGCAGTAACTTATTATGAATTGTTAAATTGGACTTCCTTCCAATTAGCCAGTTCATTTTTCTATACCTAAACTTCTTTTTTTTCTTAACATGTGCTTTCCAGCGCAATTTGGCATCAAGTGTCATACCTAGATATTTTGCCTGATTCGAATATGGTACTGGAATGTTGTTAATTGTTATTTGTATGTGATTTATATTTTTGTTTGTAAAATCAACATGAATTGATTTGGTTTCATTTAATTTTATTCGCCACTTTGTGGTCCAACTGTGAACTTGGGTGACTGCATCCTGAAGTTTTTCTATGCATTTTTCAATAGATTTTTCTACCGTCAATAAACCAGTATCATCGGCAAATGTTGCTAAGTGACCATTTTCTGGCTTTGGGATATCACAAGTGAATAATAATAATAATAAAGGGCCTAGTACGCTACCCTGGGGCACGCCTGCTTGAATTTCTCTTAAATTTGAGTATGAGTCTTCCTGTTTTACTCTAAAATGTCTATCAGATATGTATGTTTAGAAGTTATGAAACAAAAGTTATGACACTTATTATATTTTCCAACTCTCCGAATCTCGAGGTGTGATGTTTCTTTCGTTATAATGTGCTTGGGTTCATTTTATGTTTTAATGAATTATGTCGACAACTCTCGCACTATACACTGGCTACATGCCCGTAGTGGAGCCACGGATCACCATTTTTTTTGTTGATCCATGGTGGAGCAGCTTGATGAAGTCCGAATTGGTCAATATAGATGGCCATACTGTTTTAATTATGTTGTGTTTGCATTTTTGGCAACCAAGTGGATACACGGGTCACCAGAGAATATTTTAGTCATCACGCGTTTATATGGGGTCAGGGCGACAGAGTAGTGCCGTGGTATGGTCGTCGGCTTCACATACAGAAGGTACCAGGTTCGCGTCTCAAACAACGATGCAAAAACAACAAAAAAGTCCGTCGCTCTGCCGCTCACTTCCTTTTCAGCGTTCAACAGTCGTCATCGAATTAGCATGCGATGCACGCAAAATATAAGTTGACCTTGAATATCGAGAATATACGCAGGTGTAGTTCAGGAGCCGACACGCACCAAGCCGAGGAACCAGGATTAATAACCCAGGAGCCTGCTATAAGTGCTATATAGTCGGTAGAGGGATGGCGCCAGCATAAATTTCCTACAGTCAACTCACGACGACCACGACTGTTGCGCTGAAAAGGAAAAGAAGTCTATCGTCTATAACCAAGCTCTGTTTGGACGATAGCGATGTTAGAGAGCATGCAAGTGTAACATGTAGTAGGACCACCTTTCGGAAGGGGTGTAAAAGCGAGAGTCCACTGTGTATACTTGCTACGCAGTATAAAGATCCCTGCTCTCGACAAAGAGGTGCCAGGCAAAATTAACTCCTCTTAGAGAAAAAAAAACTTGCATCCTATGGGGCACGTGCATCAGTTTTATATATCGCACACCCGCTGAAAAAGAGTCACAACTCAAAAATTGCCCTTATTGAGATAAACCTGCCGCCATCATCGAAATAACTTGTACTTTCTTCCATAAAAGCGTCACATTTATGTTTCGACAATTCACCGCGAAATGGCGATGTGACTCTTTTATTTTGTCCAGTTTAGCTGAGGATGCGTTCCTTTATAGTGTCACTTTTGACTTTATAACAGCGTGAACGTGGAGTTTCATCCTGAATAGAGTCACATATAACAAGTAAAATACTGTTCTTTTTTGTGTTGTGACTGTTTTTCCGAATTGTTCAGTGTACTTAGAATTAAGGAGAATAAGAAAAAAATCTTTTGAATTTATTAGAGAATAATCACATTCCCAGTTGTTAGTCAGCATTTTATAACTCGTTGTAAAAATAAATACAAAGTTTCTTCTTTATTTGTTTTCTTTTTTTATATTATTTACCATCCTGCGTGACATCCTGATTTACAACTTCATGATGCCTTGTTCGAAAAAAGTGTCACAATATTGGGTTTTTGTCTTTTTTTTAATTAAAAACGACACAAATCATATTTCTAAGAAACGTACTGCACCAATTACATTGAGTTAATAGGTTCCTGTTGATATAAAATAACATGTTAAGTCGTAATTTGTCATGTAAGTGAAAAATGAATCTCTCTAACGAACTAAATTCTTTAACAGCGATTTTCTCAAAACAATGTTTTTTGAGTTGTGACTATTTTTTAGTGGGGGTGCGATATGGTGTACGGACACATCGGGGTTTGCGAAAAGGGTGTGCCTAGTCGCAAGACCAAAAATGGTCTTCCCACCACTAACTACTACGTATATGGGGTCCAATTATCTGTTTATTTCATATATCTTTGGTTTTACTATTGTTTACTTTTTGTTGTAGTAAGAGTAGCTTGCAAAAAACTTGAAATAAAACTGTAGCATTTTTACTTAAGTATTGTTCATACTCGTCTTAGTCTTTTGTTTTTGATTAGTCTTTGTCCTTTGATTAGTCTTAGCTGTCTTAAACAAAATCGGCTGTTCATACTCGTCTTTTGTTTTTGATTAGTCTTAGTCATAACCCACTGAAAAAAAATTCAATTTCAATAAAAAGGCCACTTTTCAAAAGTCATTTTCTACACAAAACAATCTTATTTAACCTAATCTGTGCACGAAACACAGACACGAAAGAACAAAAGCGAAAAAGAAAATAAAAACAAATAAAATTTTGAAGTTT
Organism: Aspidapion aeneum; assembly: GCA_963576565.1. Taxonomy (NCBI): domain Eukaryota; kingdom Metazoa; phylum Arthropoda; class Insecta; order Coleoptera; family Brentidae; genus Aspidapion; species Aspidapion aeneum. Next base: position 144,884,010 of record OY755039.1, on the reverse strand, counting down.
GGTTGAGATTTTCTGTTAAAAACATGATTAATGGCGGTAAATTCAAAATTTCGACCGCGCGCTTGCGCTCTTCGGACGCCCTGTAAAAAAAACAACAAATATCAGCTGATGTCTGTCACTCGTCTTAGTCGTTGTCCTAAGGATTGAAAGTTGGCAACTCTTAAGACAAAGACTAATCAAAAACAAAAGCAAAAACATTGTATGAACACTCCCATAAGAAACAGTGGTTTTAACTTTCTTATGACAAGACATATGACTAAACCAAGACAAAAGACGAGTATGAACGATCCATTATTTTCTTTCAGCTCTTTTGTGACGTAACCTACTCGATCATCTCTTGCACGGAAAACGAAGCCATGCGATACGGCAGATTCCTGTGTTCCATGCTAGAAACTGTCATGCGCTGGCACAAGTCGAAAGACATTTTCGAGAAGGAATGTTCCAATTTTCCAGGCTTCATGACCAAATTCAGAGTGAGCAACCACACTGCTGATAACTTGGACAACGTGGGTTATGAGAATTACAGGCATGTATGTCACAAGTGGCATTACAAGCTGGCTAAGGCGGTTGTTACTTGTCTAGGTAAGAAACAAATACGTTTGAGCATAAATATGGGGCATAACCATGCATTCTCACACGCGATGCTTGAAGCCAGAACCCCTATTTAATTCTTATATATATATTTATCGGTTTCACAACGTTTTACGTCTTCCGATACCCAATCTCCACTCGTTTTTGTTTGCCCATAATTCATCATCTAGGCCTCTTATTCGTATTTCACTGTCTATTCCTTCTCTCCAGCTTCTCCTTGGCCGTCCTCGTTTTCTTCGGCTCGTTGGTTTCCATTGTAGTATTTGTTTAGGTAGTCTTTCATCATTCATTCTTTGTACATGTCCATACCAGACCAGTTGTTTTGTTCTTATATCATCCACTAAAGTACCCAAAGTTTACCCACTGTCATAATTTCTCTTATTCTTTGATTTGTAACTCTTTCTCTTTTTGATTTCCCTGCTGCTCTTCTCCAATAGTCCATCTCCGTAGCGGAAAGCATTTTTTGTGTTCTATCCTTGATTGGCCATACTTCTGAGCCTTATGTAATAATACTTTTTACAATGGTGTTATATATAAGCTTTTTGTTATGTTTTGATATACTTTGGTCCCAAATTAGTCTATTCAATAAAGTTATTGCTTTTCTTCCTTGTACGTTTCGATCTTTTATAGCTTTGTCTAGTGTTCCGTCAGCTGTAATTTTTAGACCTAAGTATTTATACTTATCACAGGACTGAATTCGCTGCCCGGTATTTAAGATTAGATCCTGTTTCATTCCACCGATACACATATACTCTGTCTTATTGAGATTAACCTCTAGTCCCCACTTATTGTACTCTTCTATTAGTTTTCGTGTCATATATTCTAGGTCGTCATAATCCTGAGCCACTACTATCTGATCATCGGCGAAACATCAAGTATACAAGGTGGTTTCGTCCAACGGAATTCCCATGTTTTGGCATTTTCTCTTCCATACTTTAAGGACTTGTTCCAAGTATATCTTGAAGAGCGTAGACGAGATACAGCAACCTTGTTTAAGACCTTTATTTACTTGAAAGCCTTTGGTTAGTCTTGCTTTTATTTTAACTTTTGCCTTACTATTGCGGTATAACTCTTTGATGGCCTTAATTAGTTGTACGCTTATGTTTGTGTTTTCCAACGCTTTCCAAAGTAGATTTAGTGATATACTATCATATGCCTTCTGCAAATCGACGTAACAACCCTTGGGGTAACAAAGCTAAAAACCCAATGACAGAAATCTGCAAAAAAATAAAAGATCCTAAGGCACTTAGCTTCGTTACCCAAAGGATAACTGGCAATACAACGTGGCAATGCCACATCAATTCTCGGGACTCTTCCAGCACGAATCACCTATAGTTGAGGATGTATATAAGTGGCACCGCGTCATAGCTATGGTAAACCAAATTTTGCGGCAACATCTAAGTAAAGAAGCCTTAAAAAATTAGTGTTGCTTTATATGTGTGTGATAAAACGCTGAGATCTTTTAAATGATAGATGAATTGGTATTAAGTTATATTAAAATGTGCGCAAATATTGATTTAGTTGCAAAAACGGTAATTTGTTTTGTAAAAAGCTCGGTCGTGATTTGTTTGACATAAAACATTCAAAACAACAACGAACAGAAAACGTCAAAGCCCGGCTAAATCAATATGTTCGTAACAACCAGATAAGAGTATATATACAGTGTGTCCACGTAAGTTGGCGGCATATGGGAAACTTTTTTATTATTAGCTTTACGAAAAAAAGTTATTCTTCATAAAAAGTTCTGCATGGTCCAAAACCTAAAATGCAACCATCAGATGTTAAATTTTTTCAGTCATATTACGAGGTTTGTCAAAAAATGTGATTTTTGCTCTGGAGTAAAGTACCTTTCTTTTTGACAATATCGAAAATTGTTATAAAGAAAAGATGTTTAGAATTAAAAATAGCTTTCAAATATTCAACATTGTTTATTTAGTAAGCTAATGACTAATTAGTGCAGTGCCTCGTGTTGGGAATCAATATCAATAAAATATTAAAGGAAGTCCGTGCCACTGTATGTACCCCTCTACTCTTTTTTATTTTGTTTTTTATTAATATTTTTTTCTTTTAGAATCCAAAGACTACGTACAAATAAGAAACTCCTTGATAATCCTGATCAAAATCATCCCTTTCTTCCCGGTTTTGATCAAACTCGGCCAATTTTTGGAGAAAAAAATCGAAAAAGTTCGCGAAGAAGAAAAAAACACCCGTCAAGATCTGTTTACTTTGGGTACCAGCTATCTGGGACAGCTTAAACAAAAAATGTCAAGCGCCAACATGATGAAAGAAGGAGAGTTCCATATACCTGTAGAAAAGGAAAAAACCTCCAGAATTAGCCAGGGAGAATTGAGGGAATCCAAAGAAAATGGTGGAAAGACGTTGAATGGAGATTCTAGAGGTAAAAAGCTCTTCCCTATCTTCACATGCTATCTTGACTCTTTAATTTTTTGCCCTCGCAGCAATGTCTACTGAAGGTATTGTTTTGTATTGTCTCCATATTCTCCTGAATAAAATACTAAAAGAAAAAATAATCCCAAATAACTGGAAATAATCCATAATGCGATAGAGCACACCAAAAAAACTATCGACCTATAACACTCATCAATGTAATTTATACGTAAACTATAAAAATTGCAGGAAAGAAAAAAGTTTGCAAATAAAACAAGGATTTTATTGCTTGTTTTAAAATCTACCAGTGGTTTACAACAAAAAAAAATATCCGGGGGAAAAGGCGACTTTACCCCTAAAAAAGTATTACCCTGTAGAGAATTATTTTTATTTGGCATATCTAATAGTGTACCCAAGTAACATTATTACCACTCAAGGTTTTATTAATTTGGTTCGGAGGTTATTTAGAGAGTGCTGTTATGGCTTTTAGGATCAATTTGGCTACATAAAGGTAATTTATATTGCCAATTACCTAAAGAGGTGTTATACAAACCAAAAAGTGATTTATAAAGGGAGTATAATAAAACTGGTATTCCTTCTGTTTCTTTTAGATACTTTTGGTTTTATAGATTTCTGATTTATAAAGATGGGCTTATAAAACCCTTTTACCTAAAGTTTTTAAAAAGAAATAAAGATAAACTTTGGTCATTTAGTTTTTTTCATTACTTTAGGTCATAACAAAAGTGTTTTATAATAGGGTTAAAAGGTTACTTTATATCATTTTGTTTTTATTGTTACCAGTAGTTTAATAGTAAATATGATTATATAGGCGGCTATATAAAACCTAGTTTCCTTAAGGTTTTTTATAGTGGTAAATATAAACTTTAGACTTTTGGTTTTTGCCATTACTTTTAGGCATTTTAAAAAGGTTTTATAGGAAGGCTTAAAGGTAAACTTAATTCTTTTGTATTTATAGTTACCTATAGCTTCATATTAAAGATTATTTAAATAGGCGGCCATATAAAACCTTGTTTCCTTAAGGGTTCTCACAGAAGTAAGTAAATACTTTCGTGTTTTGGTTTTTTTCGGTACTTCTGGTAAAAATAATAGATATACCTAGGTACAGATTGGTACCTACCTATTGCAAGATTAATTATTTAAAGCACAATAATTAATAATTGTTAAGTTTCCGTCCTCCTGGGTAGAACACCCAGGCCTAGATAAGGGCTCTGGAACGAAATAGCGATGTACAAAATAGCGAGTATTAAAATAGCGGTATCGAAATAGCGACAATCAAAATAGCGATGTAATCAAAGGGCGACTATCAAAATAGCGATTTAACAAAATAGCGATGTAACAAAATAGCGATTGTAACAAAATAGCGATGTAACAAAATAGCGACTATCAAAATAGCGATGTAACAAAATAGCGATGTAACAAAGTAGCGACTTTGAAAATAGTGATATTTCTTGGCATCTCGACGAAAGGGTTTCTTTCTAAGAAATTTTTTCAAAAAAAAAACCTTCCTGACTTCTTTCCCGGGATCCTAGAAGGTGTGAATCCGAACCGAACCGAACCGAACCGAACTGAACCGAACCGAACCAGCATATTTAAAAAAAAACTCTCCAGACTTCTTTTCCGGAATCCTAGAGAGTATGAATCCGAACGGAACCGAATTCTTTTCAACCGAACTGAATTCGGTTTAGATCGGTTCGGTTCGGATTCACACCCTCTAGGATCCCGGAAAATAATCAGGGAAGTTTTTTTTTGAAAAAATAAGCTGGTATAGTCAAAATACCGCAGGAAATAATAGGGCATTTCGGTTCGTTTCGGTTTGGTTTGATTCGGTATTTTGATACATCGCCATTTTGATACATCGCTATTTTGATACATTGCGATTTTGATACATCGCTATTTTGATACATCGCTATTTTAATACATCGCTATTTTGATTGTCGCTATTTTGGTTGTCGCTATTTTGATATATTGCTATTTTGATTGTCGCTATTTTGATTGTCGCTATTTTGATACATCGCTATTTTGCTATGTCGCTGTTTTGTTACAAACGCTATTTTGATACATCGCTATTTTGATAGTCGCTCTTTCATTACATCGCTATTTTGATAGTCGCTATTTCATTACTCGGTATTTCGTACGTCGCTATTTTGTACATCGCTATTTCGTTCCAGAGCCCTTGATAAGGCCTGTTTAGATGGCCAATATAAGAGGTTGCCCTCCAACCTGCAGGCACAAGGGATATGATTGCACTAGCCCTTCGATTGTGTGCAAATTGCACGATAAAAAACATTTAAAAGTGTTGAATTATACGCTTTTAACACAACACTTTAAAAAACAAATACAAAAAATTTAAGTGGGGTTATGTTGACTACGTTTACTTTCTTCGTTTTTATTGGTTTCATAAGGGCACTCAAAAATCCTTGTTGCGATACAGTAACAAATAAAACCAAGTGTCCCCTATAAAACAATAATGGCCTATATAAAATTATTTAAAAAATATTGTAAAGAAAAAATATTTATCTAGTCGTTTTAGCAGTTTTTTTTAACAATAAGTTTACTTTAATTTTGATTTATGTAAACCAAACATACTTTTTTAATGGTGAATAGTTTTTTTTTTAATATTTGTTATCAAAAAAACGATTAAAAAATGTTTTTGAGCTGGCGCGCTTGTTTTGAGAGCTTTTCAGATACGATTTTATCAGAAAAATCAGGCAATTTGATGACCAACAAAACGACAAACTCCTCATATATAGGTATATTTTTATGTGTTAAAATAATTTTAGGACTCTGACATTTTTGGCAATTTTGTGACCTAAATTATTTAATAGCCATTGTGAATCGAAAATATCGCTAAAGCTTTTATAGGTAAAATTCTTTACTCTAAAGGTATTATGGTATTCAACAGAGTCGCCAGGATACCAAATTACCAAATCTAGTTTTATAATAGGATAGAAGACGTTTCTGAGTTGCTTTTAGAACCTGGCATAATAGCTTTAGGCTCTAAAAGGTTCTATACTGGTGGAACCGCTAGAGGGCGAAGCTGGAGTTTATTTCGTATGGTTTTATAGTGAGTTTAATACATAGGTTGCCACCACCAATTGGGGAGTCCCATTTAGGAGGTCTAAGGGGTATATAAGGGTAGTGGGAACATGCTAGCGACCAAATATTGAAACTAATAGTTTTAAGGAAAGGCGCTGGCAACCTTTTAGCTTCTGCTATAAATAAAAAAAAATGTTACTTGGGTAGTGCTTATATACGTGCCAAATTTGAGCTAAATATCACAAAAACTGCACTAGCTATAAACAAAAAACTATAAAAAAATTGAACTTTAAATTAAACCGAACCGAACCATGTATCTCGAAAACTAGGGGTTTGGGCCTTATGTTTGTTTGAAAATTTTGTCATAAAATAGAATTCAACACTAAAATTATGTTATTGAATTTTGAAACACCCTGTATAGAGAGAGATCTTGATAAGATCTATTTAAGGCTTAGTCTTTTTTTTTAGAAGGTGTCCAAAAGGAGATAAAACCAGAAAGAAGAGAAAAATTGAACAGATCGGTTGAAGAAATAAAATCTGTAAAACCCCAACCTCCTGTGATTGAGACAATTTCTTTGTAAGTATAAAAAACAAGAAATTACGTTTTGGAGAAAAATTTCATTTTAAAAAACCTTAATAAAAAAGATTTACAAAAAGAAGGAAATTTGCGATTTATGTTCCAAAAGTGTGGTATTTCTTTCTTGATAAAAATGAGTTGAGGAGATACAGGCTGTCAAACTAACCTCTAAAAAATAGTAATTTTTTTAAACTTATTATTTTCAGGTCTAGAGGTTCATAGGTTTAGGATTGAGCGTATTCAAAAGAAAATTGAATTATAAACCACACCCAAATTAGGGAATTAAATATCTTTATCCCTACCAAAAACAATGCAATAAAATTTATTCGACGTGACATATGAAAGATGGAGGGGAAAGGTGCTTCTATTCTTATCTAAACACTTGCTAAATTAGTTTTTCTCTTTCTAAGCAGACTCTTCATGGACAGTATAGCTTTTAATTTATGTCTTCTGACATCGTAGGATAGAAAAAAGCACCAGTTCTAAGGACAAACGGGAAGAAAGGAACCATAAAGATGACTTTAAAGAGAAACTGATTAAAAAAGAAAAGGACGAAAGACGTTCCGAGGAGTATGACAGAGAAAAAGAGAAAGAAAGAAGAAGGGAGAGAAAAGAGGAGAAATTGGCTGCTAAAGAGGAGGTTGATAAAAAAAAGGAAAGAGTAAGTAAGAAATATTTTTGTAGGCAGGCTCGTACAGCCATCTATAGTAGAGTATAAGGTCAGGCTTAGCACAAATTGTCTCCTCCCTTTGCCTTTATAGCTGAAACAAGTTTAAAGACTTACAAAGAGGGAAAAATTAAAAAGTTTTATCTAAAAGAATTCTACAAAATTCCTTGACTGTAAATAACGATTTATTTCGTTATTTGTTCCAGTTTATGACATATTCTACAAATCTTTAATTTTGAAGTAATTTTTTTAGGGAAAAAGGTTGAAATTTTGACCCTTCAGCTTGCCAATATTATTATTATTTAGTCGGTTTAGAACGTTTTTCTACGTTGTCCGACGCCTATTCTCCACCTCCTTCGATCCTGACAATCATCTTCTGTCAGATTTTTTTGACTCATTGATCTTTGGATCATTCTAGTTTAGGACGCCCTCTTTTTCTGCGCCCTGTTGGTTGCCATTCTAGGACCTGCTTTGGTAATCTTTCGTCGTTCATCCGTTGTACATGGCCGTACCATATCAGTTGTCTTTTAGTGATGTCATCCGTTATGCTCCCTTCGATTCCCATTCTTTCTTTTATGATCTCATTTCTTATGTGATCTGTTCTAGATATTCTCATTGATCTTTCTGTTACGCGACAAGTCTCTATTCCATACAACAGCGTGCTTTTCACCATTGTTTCATATATGTTAAATTTTACATTCTTTTTTATCTCTCTGCTCCATAAAATACTGTTAAGACATCCAATAACCTTTTTTGCTTTTACTATTCTTTTTTCCAGTTCTTTACAGTCTGTTCCTGTCTTATCAAATGTGACACCCAAGTATACATACTCATTGCATGGAGATATTACTTGTTCATTGTCTAGTTCTAACTCACTGGATTCGTTTCCAATACATAAGTACTGTGTCTTGTCCACGTTCACTGTTAATCCCCACTTTTGGTATTCTTCCATTAACTTTCTCATCATATACTCCATGTCCTCTTTATCATTAGCTACAATTACTTGGTCGTCAGCAAACTGTAGTGTGTATATGGTAAATCGGTCGTTAAGTTGTATTCCCATGCCGTGCACTTTCCGTTTCCAGTTTTTTAGAGCTACTGCGATATATATTTTAAAAAGAGTTGGAGAAATACAACATCCCTGTCTTAAGCCTTTTGTTACCAGGAATTCTTTTGAAAGTCGATCTCCAATTTTAATTTTAGATTTTGACCCTTTGTATAGTTCTTTTATCGCTTTTATGTATGTATGATTGATATTAGTCTGCTCTAGCACTGTCCATAGTTTTTCTACTGGAACGGTATCATATGCTTTTTGTAGGTCCACAAAGGTAACATGAGTCTCTATATTTCTGGCGCTCCTTTTCTCAATTACTTGTTTAAGACAAAAAACATTATCACTACAAGATCTGCCTGCACGAAACCCACTTTGCTCTTCTTCTTCTTGTTCATGAAAATCCTTCTCTATTAGATCTCTAAGAATCCTACCGTACAATCTACTGAGAGTACTGGTTACTGAAATTCCTCTGTAATTGTTGCAATCCAGCTTGTTTCCTTTTTTATGTATTGAGGATATGAATGCAATTTTCCAATCATCAGGTACTGGATGTCCGTTTATGCATTGATTGATAATATATGTGAGATTTTCGATTAGTTTCTCTGATCCATATTTGAGCATTTCAGCATATATTCCTCCAGGTCCGCTAGCTTTTCCGGATTTAAGCTTTTTAATACTATTTTTTATAATTTCTTTTTCGATGATTACTTCCTCTCCGTGTACTTCTATGTCTCTCCTCGGAGAGGCTGCCAGATATTCGGGTCTCGTTTCCTGCAGCAGTCCCTTGTAGTGTTTTGTCCATTGTTCTGGTTTGATGATCTGGATGTTTACTTTTTCTTTTGTTGGGTTTTTTACTGTAGAAATGAATTTCCATACTTCAGAACTCTGCCTACCTCCTACGTGTGTATTGATATCGTGGCATTTGCGCTCGAACAGTTCATTTTTTTCTGTGCGTATCAAATTTCTCAGCTGTCTTTTGGTTTCCCTGTAGATTTCTAGGTCTCTTTGTTCTTTAGTACTGAGCCATTTCAAGTATGTGCGTTTTTCCTCTTTGACCATTTCCTGTATTTTTTCCGTCCACCACAAAAAGGTTGAAATTTTGACCCTTCAGCTTGCCAAGATGCCCTTCTTTAAGAAAATACTAGTTTTTTCTGTCTCAACAGGATGACCGGTACATTGAAATGATAAGCCCCAAGGAAGACTTCGCGAGTCCGCCCCGTTCGTCCCAAGATCGATACTATGAAGAGCGAGTTCCTAGCGAGAGAGACAGACACTATTATAGAGAAAGAGATGAAAGAGAGGGCAGTAGCACTACGGTTAGGCATGGGCCGGAGTCCGAAATTGATCGAGGTAGGTTCATAGATATAGAAAAATAATTAGATAGCGTGAACAAGCATATACCGGGTGGGCCAAAAAATACCGGAATATTTTTACAAGCTTTTATTTAGCTTCAGATGTTCTGTCTAACTATCTAACTAACTAACTATCTATCAAATCTTGTGCAGCGTTTTTGACATACTTCCCATTATCCGATTTGAATGAAATTTGGTATACACATAGTGGTCCGATGATAATACAACAATAAGAAAAAAATATCCTCCCACCCCTACCCCCACCCCCTTCCATAGAAATATTTGTTTTTGACACACATCCCGTTATCCGATTTGGATGAAATTTGGTATACATATAGTGATCCGATGACAATACAATATTAAGAAAGAAATATCCTCCCACCCCTACCCCCACCCCTTCTATAGAAAAATATGTTTTTGACATACTTCCCGTTATCCGATTTGGATAAAATTTGGTATACACATAGTGGTCTGATGATAATACAACAATAAGAAAAAAATATCCTCCCACCCCTACCCCCACCCCCTTTCATAGAAAAATTTGTTTTTGACACACATCCCGTTATCCGATTTGGATGAAATTTAGTATTCACATAGTGGTCCGATGACAATACAACATTAAAAAATAAATCCTACCACTCCTACCCCCACCCCCATCTATAGAAAAATGCGTTTTTGACACACTTCCCATTATCCGATTTGGATCAAATTTGGTATACATATAGTGGTCCGATGACAATACAACAATAATGAAAAAATGTCCTTCCATCCCTACCCCCCACCCCCTTCCATAAAAAATGCGTTTTTGTCACAGTTCACTTCAAACGACTTTTATAAAATTTGGTATATGCATAAAGGTCCGATGGCAATACAGCCCAAACAAAAAATATATTTCTACCTCTACCCCCACCCTCTCCTTCCCCCATAGAAAAATGTGTTTATAAACAACTCACGATCAGCGATTTCATTATAATCTAAAATAAACTCTTCTGTTCTGTTATTGAACAAATATTTTCATTTAATAGAGTAGATAGCTGAGACTAAAAAGTAGAAAATAAATTGGTAAAAATGTTTTTTTAAGTCACAAGCTTTTATAAAATGCACTAAAAATTAAAAAATAATTTTCTAACATTCTAATATTATCATAATAATAAAAGCGATGGCCGCAAATCAAAGCATAAGTTAATCTAAATTTGTGATCTAAACACTTAAAGAATATTCAACATAGCAGGTCATCAAAGATATGTTTGATGTGCCGCAATGTTATGCCATTGCCATACCTATGTCAGAGAAATGCTGGGGTATCTTGGGTCGGGTTGGGTGGGTTTGGTACCTCTGCATTTTTCTGCTAGATTGATTCTTGCAAATAGTGATATTTAATTGATACGGATATCTTATCATGCTAACATCGTCAAAATTTCCATCAGTCGGCCATTAAAATGTTAGAAAATTATTTTTTAATTTTTAGTGCATTTTATAAAAGCTTGTGACTTAAAAAAAATTTTTTGCCAATTTATTTTTATTATAACTTTTGAACTATAAAATCGATTTTAGTCGGACAAACTGCAGTTGGCAGAGAATTAATCAGAGTTCTAACCTAATATACTTTTTTGTTCACCGTCTCAAAATCCAAGATGGCGGACGAAATTAAAATGTACCCTTTAAAGATGCTCGTTTATTCTTGTGTTGCGAACATGTTTTAATTATTTTTTTTAAATTGGTAAAACAGCTGCATTCTTGCAACGTACAACAAGGTGAGAATCAGCAAAATCGGTTCAGTGGTTTTAAAAAAATTTATTTTTGTTTCGACCATTATTTTGCATATTATACGATTGCCTTGCCAATCAAGTCTGCATTTATTTTCTTATAAATTCATTACTACTGAACCGATTTTGATGAAATAAAAAACACCCTGGTTAGAATTGATTTCTTTTTACAGATCATGATCAAAGTTTATCGCCATCTTACAATTTAAGATGGTGGACAGAATCATACTTGAGTCTTCAAAATGGCGTGTTTATTCTTATTTTCCGAAAATGTTGTAATGGTTCTCAAAAAATCTATTTTTGTTTCAACCATTGTTTTGCAGATTATACGATTGCATTGCCAATCCTGTCTGCATTCATTTCCTTATAAATTCGTTATTAATAAACCGATTGTAGTGAAACGAAAAAATCAGGGTGAGAATTTATTGCTCTCTAAAGATTGTAATCAAAATTTTCTGCCATCTTAGAATTTTATTTAGAAGATGTCGGACAGAATCATACTTGATGCAACGCAATCGTATAATTTGTAAAACAATGGTTAAAAAAAAATCAGATTTTTTAAGAACCACTTCACCGATTTTAGTACCTTGTACCTTGTTGCATTTACTCATTTTTTATGCAATTTAAATTTCTGCCCCCCCAATTTATGACGTCACCAGCCGCAACTGATTAGACTTAAAAATTAGTTAATTTATATTTGAAAACGATGAGAGTGACCGAAACGCCGTGTTTAAAATAAAGTGAAATTGAAAGTTATATATATTTATCGGTTTCACAACGTTCTACGTCTTCCGATACCCAATCTCCACTCGTTTCTGTTTGCCCATAATTCATCATCTAGGCCTCTTATTCTTATTTCACTGTCTATTCCTTCTCTCCAGCTTCTCCTTCCGTCCTCGTTTTCTTCGGCCAGTTGGTTTCCATTGTAGTATTTGTTTAGGTAGTCTTCCATCATTCATTCTTTGTACATGTCCGTACCACACTAGTTGTTTTGTTCTTATATCATCCACTAAAGTACGTTCACCCACTGTCATAATTTCTCTTATTCTTTGATTTGTAACTTTTTCTCTTTTTGATTTCCCTGCTGCTCTTCTCCAATAGTCCATCTCCGTAGCGGAAAGCATTTTTTCTGTTCTATCCTTGATTGGCCATACTTCTGAGCCATATGTAATAATACTTTTTACAATAGTGTTATATATAAGCTTTTTGTTATGGTTTGATATACTTTGGTCCCAAATTATTCCATTCAATAAAGTTATTGCTTTTCTTCCTTGTACGTTTCGATCTTTTATAGCTTTGTCTAGTGTTCCGTTAGCTGTAATTTTTAGACCTAAGTATTTATACTCATCACAGGACTGAATTCGCTGCCTGGTATTTAAGATTAGATCCTGTTTCATTCCACCGATACACATAGACTCTGTCTTATTGAGATTAATCTCTAGTCCCCACTTATTGTGCTCTTCTATTAGTTTTCGTGTCATATATTCGAGGTCGTCATAATCCTGAGCCACTACTATCTGATCATCGGCGAAACATAAAGTATACAAGGTGGTTTCGTCCAACGGAATTCCCATGTTTTGGCATTTTCTCTTCCATACTTTAAGGACTTGTTCCAAGTATATCTTGAAGAGCGTAGGCGAGATACAGCAACCTTGTTTAAGACCTTTATTTACTTGAAAGCCTTTGGTTAGTTTTGCTTTTATTTTAACTTTTGCCTTACTATTGCGGTATAACTCTTTGATGGCATTAATTAGTTGTACGCTTATGTTTGTGTTTTCCAACGCTTTCCAAAGTAGATTTAGTGGTATACTATCATATGCCTTCTGCAAATCGACGTAAAGCAGATGCAGCTCTTGTCCGTATGCCATTTTCTTTTCAATAACTTGGGTTATACAAAAGAGATGATCTGAAGTCGATCTACCCGCCCTGAAACCAGCTTGTTCTTCTGCCTCCATGTTTTTATATTCGCTCTCCACTTTATTTAATTGAAAGTTTATTGTTCCTAAATTTTTTTTGTTGATTTCAGATGTCAAACGCAGAAAAGTGGACATCACCGCCCCATCCAAGGTTAGTATCAGTATCGACGTGCGATAGCCGCTGAAGCACAATGTAGTACGAATCTTCTCTCCACCCTAAGTTGAGTGAAGCACGTTGTCTGTCATTGGTCACCTTATTCGTCTTTAAAACAACGAGATTGGGCTGAGTGAATTAAAATTATGTCGAACAAAAATCTACGAGATCTCATCTATGCCAAAATATGTTATTTTTAATATTTATATAAAATTTAAAGTGATAAAAGTTGTTAAAAAAGAGATGGACTCATAAATGAAATTCGCGATTTTTTAAAAAATTTGTTGGTTTTATGAAATGGGAAAATTATGAGAGTTTTATGTTTCGTTTCAAAGAAGAATTATATTTTGATACTATTTTTATACGATTTAATGGATTTGGGGCACTTATATACATGCATGCTGATCTATCATCATCACATAAATGCTTAAAAACATAACAGAAATGATAAAGAACAAACTACAACTGTACTAGAAGAATTGTGTTCTTTACAAGATTCCAAATTTGATTTTTTGGTCCAAGAAGAATTAGGAATCAAGGTTCCTGCCATTATTACTACCGTTAGAGATTTTGAAGAACATCCAATAATGGTTGCTAAGAAGACTTCAATTGAAACTAATTTAATCAAAATTTATTTAAATATGAGTCAAAGTGCCGAAGAACTAACTTTTAAATTAAAAAAGGAGAACAAACACTACAACATATAAATAAAAACTGGATGAATCGATTGTAATTTACCCAAAAAAGAAGCCGTTCCAGTAAACTCGACCGTACTCGAAGTAAATAAAATAAGAAGCAATAACAACTGTTGAAAATATCAGCTAATGTTAATGATTCAGAATTAGGAAGTTAAAATGTTTACAAAGAACATCAAAACAAAATAAACTAGTAGCACATGAAGCTAAACTATCTTTAACTTTAACTATCATACTTAAACAAGTGTCAGTCAATTTGACAGAACCTAAAGTAATATGAAATAAGAAACAAAAACAGCTGTCGAAGAAACAAGTTATTATTAACCATTGTTAATGGAAACTCTCAACTTAGAACGAACATCAAAACAAAATAAAACCAGAAGAACATAAAGTTGAACCTTAAGAGGTCAAAGAAGAAACTACAATGGTTAAATGAAAATCATCACAAAAGTTAGCATTTATCAATCCAATCAATTCCACAATTGTCAATATCATGAAACAAGATACAATAACTGTAGAAGAGAAAAATAATAATAACCACTGTGGAGAAAAATATTAAGGAAAATATGACAAAAGCCAAGCCAAACCATTTTGAGGAACATCAAAAGAAAATAAACTAGTAGAATACAAAGTTAGGCCAACCATTTTTAGAGTGTTAACGAAGAACTGGCAAGTAGTAACTCTGATCAAACCGTACCCACAGACGCTGTATAAGTGACTTCCACAATACCTGAAGTAAATTTTATGAAATAAGAATTAATAACAACTGTTGACGACATACATAATCATCAAGCACTGTTAAAGGAAACTCTCCACAAGAGTCAGCATGGTTTTGACACAATAAAAAATGACGTCATTCAGAATTCGGAAGATCAACATACATTTAAAGGAACATCAAAAGAAAAGAAATTAGTAGGAAACAAATGTAAAAATCATTTTTAAAGTATTAGAGAAGAATCTACAAGTGTTAAATGAGATTCATTACAAAATTTAACATTTAGAAGAAAACTACCAGAGAAAAATGAAACAATACTTGTGTGAGTGTTAGAGGAGATATAAACTGATGAATCAATAGAAAAAATTTCAGAAACATCGAAACCAAGATAGGAGGAAAAATTGATATATGGAAAGCAAACTGCTGTATCGATAGAAACAGAATATGAAATGAAAACATGTTTAAAGTGTTAGAGAACACAACCAAAAATTGGACCTTTCTGAAAACCCAGTAGGAGGAAAAACTAATATATGAAAAGTAAACTGCTGTACGGATAGAAACATTGAAAGAAACATCCAACATAAGTAAACCAAAAGAATATAAAAATTAGAACAGATTATTAAAGACAACCAAAATATGGACCTTTCTGGAAACCAAATAGGAGGAAAAACTAATATATGAAAAGTAAACTGCTGTACTGATAGAAACATTTAAAGAAACATCCAACATAAGTAAACCAAAAGAATATAAAAATTAGAATAGATTATTAGAGAAGACAACCAAAATATGGAAATAAAAATAAAATAGGGGAAAAAACTGATATATGAAAAGTAAACTGCTGTATCGATAGAAACATCCAAAAAAAGTAATTTAACAGAATATAAAATGAAACCATCTTTAGAGCGTTAGAGAAGACAATTAAAATATGGACATTTCTGGAAATAAAATTGGAGAAAAAAACTGATATATGGAAAGCAAACTGCTGTATCGATAGAAACAGAATATAAAATGGAAACATGTTTAAAGTGTTAAAGAACACACCCAAAAATTGGACCTTTCTGAAAACCCAGTAGGAGGAAAAACTAATATATGAAAAGTAAACTGCTGTACTGATAGAAACATCCAACATAAGTAAACCAAAAGAATATAAAAATTAGAATAGATTATTAGAGAAGACAACCAAAATATGGACCTTTCTGGAAATAAAATAGGGGAAAAACTGATATATGAAAAGTAAACTGCCGTATCGATAGAAACATCCAAAAAAAGTAATTTAACAGAATATAAAATGAAACCATCTTTAGAGCGTTAGAGAAGACAATTAAAATATGGACATTTCTGGAAATAAAATAGGAGAAAAAAACTGATATATGGAAAATAAACTGCTGTATCGATAGAAACATTTTAAGAAACATTCAAAGAAGTAAACTAACACAATATTAAAATAAATCTTTTTGGAGATAAAATAGTATGCTGTATCAAAAGAAACAATTTTAGAAACAGAATTACACTACAAGGAAAAGGTTATATACGAAGCTACAAACAAATGGCAGAATTCATCTTCAATGTTTATTTCAGAAAACAACAAAATTAAAAATGAAGATAAAGGAACAATAACTGCGAAAGAAGAAAATTTAGCATCGATTGCAACTTAGGAAGAGACAAAATATTAATTTGTTTTCGACGCTTGGGCAGAAATTTTTTCATGATATATGAAAAGTAAACTGCTGTACTGATAGAAACATTGAAAGAAACATCCAACTTAAGTAAACCAAAAGAATATAAAAATTAGAATAGATTATTAGAGAAGACAACCAAAATATGGACCTTTCTGGAAATAAAATAGGGGAAAAAACTGATATATGAAAAGTAAACTGCTGTATCGATAGAAACATCCAAAAAAAGTAATTTAACATAATATAAAATGAAACCATCTTTAGAGCGTTAGAGAAGACAATTAAAATATGGACATTTCTGGAAATAAAATAGGAGAAAAAAACTGATATATGGAAAGTAAACTGCTGTATCGATAGAAACATTTTAAGAAACATTCAAAGAAGTAAACTAACACAATATTAAAATAAATCTTTTTGGAGATAAAATAGTATGCTGTATCAAAAGAAACAATTTTAGAAACAGAATTACACTACAAGGAAAAGGTTATATACGAAGCTACAAACAAATGGCAAAGTTCATCTTCAATGCTTATTTCAGAAAACAACAAAATTAAAAATGAAGATAGAACAATAACTGCGAAAGAAGAAAATTTAGCATCGATTGCAACTTAGGAAGAGACAAAATATTAATTTGTTTTCGACGCTTGGCCAGAAATTTTTTCACAGTATTCCATGGTTCTCTGTTTATAGATCTTGCAAAAATATTAATAACTACTTGTACCATCAAAAAAGTTATTGAAGAAGGAGAAAATTCATCAAAAAGACTAATATCGTTAAAAATCAAGTATAAAAGATGAAGAAAAATTGACTAACTTCTCAACTACAGCTGAAGATAGCTGTAACTTGGTTTTGACAACGACTGAAAATGTTTTCGCAGTATTAAATGATATAGACTTTTCAAAAATCTTTTAATTAAGCCCATATACAAAGCCCAATCTCTCATCATTTCCAGTCAAACAGGTAAGGTGATTTTTATTGATTTCTTGAACACAGTAAAAATCACACTCATTTTTACCTTCCTAGCCCGCGCAGTAATGGCTAGAGAAGGTATTATTTTCGACGAAAAATTTTTAGCTCACACATATACTATACTATAGTAGTGTGAGCTATGGTGATCCTAATTTTTTCGAGAAAAAAAAAAGTTGCTCCGATTTCAAAATTTTTTATATATCTTTGCGTTTCAGAGATTTTGAAACTTTTTTGTTGCGCCGTCTGTCTGTCTGTCTGTATGTCTGTCTGTATGTCTGTAACGACCAACGCGCATAACTCAAAAACCGCTTGGCCGATTTTAATGAAATTTGGTACCTAGGCTGGGTCTTGGGTCGAGATGGTCCCATTTAAAATTGAACAAAATCCACCAAACAGAAACCAAATAAAAGGGTGGGGGTAGATTTCAAAAATTAGAGTTTATGTGAAAATATGGCGTGTGTGATATCAAACGAAAGGTAATTGAGTCTGCAGTTAAACAAAATACATTTTAATTTATTTAAAAAAAAGGGTGGGGGTATATTTTAAAAATTAGAGTTTAAGTGAAAATATGGCGTGTGTGATATCAAACGAAAGGTAATTGAGTCCGGAGTTTAACAAAATACATTTTAGTTTTTTGTTTTTTTAAGGGTGGGGGTAGATTTCAAAAATTTGAGTTTAAGTCAAAACATGGCTTGTGTGGTATCAAACAAAAGGTAATTTAGTCTGGAGTTAAATAAAATATATTTCAGTTTTTAGTTATATTAGCTCACACGTACACTATAACTATAGTACCTAGTGTGAGCTTAGGGGCCCATATATTGGCAGAGTATTTTTTGAGATAACGCCAAAAATGTGTTATTTGGATGTATTTTTACCTATCCTTTGCAATATCGTCGTGATGTCTGTCTGTGTGTGTGTGTGTGTATATATTATTTCTGTCCGTAACACGATAGCTCCTAAACCGCTGAACCGATTTTCATAAAATTTTCAGGTAAAATAGTGTTGGGCACTCTTACGAGCTGATTAGATTTTGGTCAAAATCCATGAATGCTAATGACAGTTTTTTGACAATTAAAAACTTTAAAAAATGCTAACTTTTTACACTGTTTTCGGAAATATAGTAGAATGTATTTTGCTCAATAATTCGTGTTATAACCAAAAACTTCGTAGGAGTTTTACTTTCTGAAATATTTACAAAAACTGTTTACAAGGCTAATATTATCGGTAATGGGACAATTCGCCGCGGCCGATTCGCCGCAGCCGATTCGCCCCGGAGATTCGCCACGGGACTATTCGCCGCCGGCCAATTCGCCGCGGGGACAATTCGCCGCGAGATTTTTTGTTTTATGATATTACCATTGGCAATTGTTTAAACAGTTTTTTTCTATAAGCGTGCGGAAAAGTCCACTTTTCCGCACGCATTTTAGTGCGGAAAAATATTTTTTCCGCACTAGTGCGGAAAAGTAAATTTGTTACGATTTCGAGTCTATAACATTTAGACCGTTCAAAATACATTTGTATCTTTCCTAACACACGAAATATCCTAAAAATATTCAAATTGACTAAAATTCTGCTATATTTTCAATATTTTCGATAAAATAAAGTTTTCAGTAAAATAGGTTCAAATTATAAGTTTTAAACCTCCCCGGTATAAATATCGTCACTGTCAATGTCAAACAACAATGAACACTAGTGGTTTTAGATTTGGCATCTTAAATCACCATAGCAACAAAGTACAAACAAACTGTCAAAACAAAGCCAATTTTGCAGATACAAGCGTCTTTTGAATTTTTCAAACAAAAAAATCAGATTCAGTCAGTTCTAGAAGCCGCTAGAATGTGAATAATAATAATTGATTTGATTAAAACGTTTTGAATATAAATAATTTTCTGATTAATTTTTAGTTTTTTCCTCACGCTTATAGAAAAAATAGGGTACCTAACTCGTGCGTAAAGTGTCTTTTCCGCACTTGATTGCTGGCCAAACTCCGCTATCGCGTCGTTTGGCCATCTGCAATCGCGTGCGGAAAAGAGGCACTTTCCGCACTAGTTAGGTAAACTACTATATTTAGCTTGACTTCATATAAGATATTTGTTTATTTGTTTGATCATAACTTTTTCAAACTAACTAGTTATTTGGTGGTTAGTATAATACAATTCAACATTTTTTTTATTAGAAAAATAAATAAAATGGCGGATTTTCCCATTTATGAACCGATTTGCATCAAACTCGGAACTTTGAGAACTTTCAGGTCGCTGATTACTATTTTTAACTAAAATTTAAAAAAATCAAATTGGCAGTTCCACAATGGCGCACTTTCTTGTTTATAAACCGATTTGCCTCAAAATTGGGGGGGGGTGCTGATTTCCCTGGGGGGGGGGGTGGTCGAAGCCTCATGATGGCGAATTTTTTACTCTTTAATCTTTTTATTCATGAAATATGTGAAAAATATCTATAAAAATCTTAGGATTGGGAGGGGCCTAGGCCCCGAAGAACTGCCGTTTTCAGGTTTTAAAATTTAAATCAAAAATTGTATTGAGTTACCTTAGGCGCTTCAAGTTTGAGGCAAATCGGTTTATAAATAAGAAAGTGCGCCATTGTGGAACCGCCATTTTGATTTTTTAAAATTAAGTTAAAAATAATAATCAGCGACCTGAAAGATCTCAAAGTTCCGAGTTTGATGCAAATCGGTTCATAAATGGGAAAATCCGCCATTTTGGATCCGCCATTTTATTTATTTTTCTAATAGAAAAAACTGTTGAATTGTATACTAACCTCAAATACCTAGTTGGAAAAGTTTCAAAAAAGTTATGATCAAACAAATATATTATATGAAGTCAAGCTAAATAAAACTGTTTAAACAATTGCCAATGGTAACATCATAAAATAAAAAATCTCGCGGCGAATTGTCCCCGCGGAGAATCGGCCGGCGGCGAATTGTCCCGCGGCGAATCGGCCGCGGCGAATTGGCCGCGGTGAATCGGCTGCGGCGAATCGGCCGCGGCGAATTGTCCCCTACCCAATATTATCACGGCTTTACTTGAAGTGTGATAATAGAGGGAAGGTCTCAGATCCATTTATTTTTGTTTCAAAATATGTGATATTTCTAAGATTTTCAAATTCTAGATTGTACAGTTTTTTAGTGAAAAATCAGTTTTCAAAAAAAAAACATTCAAGAAAATGATTTTTGAATAAAACTTATTTTTTCGAAAAACCAGTTTTCAAAAAAAATAACCTGTTTTCAAAAAGAAACTTTTTTTAAAACGTGTTTTTTAAAAACATTTTTTTAAAAATATTTCCTTAAACAAGCCTTTCTCTCGTCCTTTTGAGAGTTCGAAATCGGTGTTATCTGAACCTTTGTCAATTGATCGCAAACGTACCCTAACCCTGACCTTTTTCCTCCAAAAAAAACATGAGAACTGTTAGCCTAACCTTCGTAAATTGAAGCGTAAAATCAAAGTAAAAAATAAGAAGTAGTAGTAGTAGTAGTGGGGGGGGTTGACTCGCAGGTCTGACAAGTAGGCCAGAGTAGGCTCTTTTTGCCATGCCCCAAGTCTGTCCCTTAACCCACTCTCTGCACTTCCCTTTGATGGTCGGGTAACTCATTGGGCCTTCCTGTTCTCTTTACAAAGTCCAGTAAGTCTGCCCATTTGAGCATGTGCAGTTCTTCCTCGCTCAGAGTTGGCGCTCCGAGTGCCTGTTGTCTCATCCTTGCGTAGGCCTCGCATTCTGCCACGAGGTGTCTTGATGTCTCTTCTTCCTGTCCACAGGCTGGGCAGGTAGGGTCATTCTCGACTCCTATACGTGTCATGCGCCTCCTCAACCGGTTATGTCCGGTTAGAGTACCTATCAGCAGTCCGAGGTGTTTTCGTGTCCGTCCCAGCATCCATCTAATTCTGGTCGCTTTTGGACGGTCTACGAATTCTCTGGTCTGTCTGCAACCCGTTCCTGTTTCCCAGGAGTTTAATAGCGCGTCCTGGGCCCATTTGTTGAGTCCGCTTTGCACTTGTCTTTTTGTCACGCCCAAAAGTGGTCCTACATAGGCGGCTCCTGCCCCGAGTCGTGCGAGTTCGTCCGCCTTCTCGTTGCCTGGTACCCCCGTATGTCCCGGAACCCAAACCAGCATCACCCGTTTGCCATCGCTTACGGTCAGCAATCTTGGGTGCGTTTAGCGCCTTCAGGGTGGCTTGACTGTCAGAGAATATATATAAGCTCCTCTTCGCTGTTCCGAACCTCTTCTAGGGTTGCCGCCATTATTATGGCGTAATCCGAGCGAGTAGCTCTTCTGAACTTCTAGTTTTCCACGTATACTCCCGCTCCTGTGGTTTGCCTCTCTGATAGTTTGGATCAATCAGTGTAGCAAACTAAAGCGCTCTCCTCAAACATCATTTCGTCTCTCTGCCACGCTTCCCTGTCTGGGGTGTGAAAAAAAAAAGACAAATTAACTGACGAGGAAAAGGAACTTAAAAAGGAAAGAAATTTTTTTCTGGACAGATTTAGATACGTTTCTGATCAAATGACAAAGTCAAATTAGGTGAAAAACTCTGAAACTTGGAAAAAAACAGGTGCAAGCTGAATTTAGCATATTCTCCGCCAAAATCCTCTTTGAGATTCGGTAGATATAAGGTCTAGGGTATCCAGTACCGGGACTTGGTCCTGGGACTTTTCCTAAAAAAAGTGGTCCCGGGACTCATTAAAGGTCCCGAGACCTCAACTTGGTCGCGAAACCGCTAAATTATACCAGACACATGCATAATAAGCGTGACGCAGCGCCGTCTATTGCATGAACGCGAAAGGATCGCACAAAAGTTAGACGGATTTATTGAAAATGCAATATTTGCTACTGCCTCAACAAGTACAAGTAATCATACAAACGTCATCAAGTGCAAAACCAGATCGATTTTCAAAAATAATATAACGAGAAATGGTCCTTTTTGAGGATGGCGGTTGTCCAAGACAATATTTGCAGCTATGCTACGAGCATTTACTGACTATACCACCTACCAGCGTCCAATCGGAGAGAGCTTTCTCAGTGGCCGGCGGTGTTTGTAAGAAGCTTCGTTTAAGATTAAATAATGAGTCCTTAAATGCACTCGTGGCACTTAAATCTCAATTTGGACAAAAGTAATGTTTCCCTATACTTACCTTTTTATTTGCTACTTTTGTCAATTTGTTTTTATGTTAACCATTTACCAATATCAATAAACCTGTGTTTTGTTCTCTGTTAAATTAATTTATTTACTTTTATTTTAGTTTCGAGACCAGTCCCGGGACTAATCCCAGGACCTGACATTTGGTCCCGAAGTCCCGAAAACCTATTTGATCCCGGGACTTGGATACCCTATATAGACCGAATATTTTTTCTTGCTTGACTTTTCTTGAAAAAGTTATTAGTTTTCGAGCAAATCGCAAAAACTGATTTTTAGATCATTTGGGGCCTTATATCTAGCGAAGCTCAAAGAGGATTTTGGCAGAGAATATGTGGGAATTTGTCCCAGATGCTAAGAATTAATTATACAAAAATGCAGCTTGCACCTATTTTTTCCAAGTGAATGTAACTAAAAAAATCGTTTTCGAGAAAATGTTTTTCAAAAAAATGTATTTTAAAAATCTTATTTTCAAAAAAAAACGCGACTTAGGTTTTTAAAAGATTAACACTTACTTGCGACATCTTTTTAAGTGTAACCTAAACTCCAAACTTATGATCTAGATGAATATTTCATTTTCCTCGACAATGTTGAGGCTTTCTAAGACTGAGATCAAAACTAGTTTTATAGAAACGTTAAATTTAATACCCGTGAATTTAAAAATAAAACAAGTTTCGTGGCTAATCGGGTCGTCGCCTGATGGCGGATAAAAACGCAATAAGCGTTGATCTGGCCTAAAAGGCAGAAGAGCTGTCGTAGGTCACGGATTAGTTTGTTTCTTTTTATTTGTAATCGATCTTTTCATTGATCGATATGTATAGCAGTTTATTTTCGCCTTCTCTTGTTCTGGTTTCTCTCGTATCTCGGTAGATGGCGCAAGAGTTTTATCACTATTTACATAGGACGCAGCCCACGAGAAAGACCGGCCCGGGCGCGGAAAGATCACGTGGCCGTAGGAGGCTCACAAAAAAACGCCTCACGGCCCGCTGTCATTATAAAACATGTGTGTTTTCAGATTTGGTATGTTTGTTTACGTCGATTTTTTTTTAATTCGGGCACGAATTTTATGTGAATTTTATCAAAGTTATTAAAATAACGCAGCCCACGAAAAAGCCTGTAGTGGGCTGCGTTAAAATAATTAATGGCTAATGAGTAAATTATAAAGAAAATACCTATAAGATAAACAATGCCGCGAACGTCTAATTAGTGTTGTTCCTTGTCGGTCCAACTATAAAACTAAAACCTAATATGTTGCAAACGGGAAAGAAGTGGTAAAAGATAAGATCTTGGATAAGATTGATCAAGTAATAGACATCCTTAGTGACATTTTCGATAGTGAGAGTGAAAAATGTGTTCAGTTGTCATTTCTTATTGAACAATTAGGTCTCTTAAAAAGGTAACCTGAGAATCGAAGATATTGTGGATACACTTTAATGTTGGCTTCATCTTTGTTTATCCAGTCATCCAGTGCATACACGTCAATTTACAATTCTAAGGTAATATGTCTTCCGCACCCTCGCAATATTAAAATACTGATTTGTAAAATATTGTTAACAGATAGTAATCTCTCTGGTAGTGTGAAATATTTAAAAAGCAGCACTTTAATGAAATATATATTAAACTTTGTGCTGGGAAATTTTTCAAAAAATTATTGGACCACTACATTCAGTTCATTGAATGTGAAAACCATCTCACTTATTCACAAAATTACTTATTTCTTTTTAATAAATTATTGTGAAATGTTTTATATTGAAAATTTTTCTTCAGATAACTCTAGCGAGTGTTTTTGTGGAGAAAAACTATTGTCAAAGCTTGAAAAAATTAGTTTAAGGGCATGTAAAGTTTTTTTAAATAATTTTATTAAAAAGCACAATGATTTAGTGTCTGCTAATAAATCTTTGAATAAGAACTCAGACAAAGATGATGACACTCAACGAAAAATTAAAAAACTAAAAGCTTAGGTTTGATATGTCCAATTTTGAAAGACTATATATTTGAAGTTACTAACGATATTATGTACCTAATATATGTACCTGAAGATATTAGAGTGCAAATTTTGTATAATTTTTTATTTTATAAATTCAGTTCCTTTATCCATAATAAACACATATATCAGCAAAATATTTTTTCCAATTTTTGCCTATAAAAGAACAAAAATTTTTTGTTAATTTATTTAAATGTGTAAAAACATATAATATATTAAGCAATACAATAAGAATCCTGGGACTCCTAAGATCACGTGACCGCCGACTTGCTTATAACGCGCCATGGCCGGTCTTTATCGTTGGCTGCGTACATAGGATTAGAGACAAAATCGTCTAATTAACTTCGCAAGAGTGTCACATTGACCAAGCAGTGTTCTGAAGAGTCCCATAAGGACGAAACAGTTAACTGTGAACACTTATTAGGTGTCCATTAGACCTTGGACCCCCGTGAGGTTAATCTTTCAAGCTACCAACGGAAAAATATGAGAGAAACAAAAACTTCTTTTTACCCGATTAGCCACGAAACTTGTTTTATCTAGTTTTATAGAATTATGTACTAAGCAGCGTTGCCACCCTCGACCCTTCTTCTTCGGTAGAAGGCTTCGAGAAAAATCGGTAGATTTTTTAATCATCTTAGCAAGCAGTGCTAAAAAAATTAGGTACATATTAGGTAGATAATGAGCAGTAATTTTCTGGGAATCATTCAATTTACTGGCAAGTAACCTCAGGGGATTCACAAAGTCGGAGCCAATCGAATCGCTTCGCGCATCATCCTTTTATAATAGCGTGATCTTTAATGCCGCTTGCGGCTGCCGGCTGAGTATATCGCAAAATCGAAGAGATGGCGCCATAAATACACTTTTAAAGACAATGGCTTGAAATAAAATTTTTAATCTACAAAGGATCTTACATAAAAAGAATATTTTATTTATGGTGTTTTTTTAATCGCGATCACGAGGCCTATCAAAAAAACAAGTTTTTATCGAAAAAAAAAATCGAGAAAACTTTGGCAATTCGGTATATCGTAAAGTAAAAGGTTAAATCGGTAGATCTACCGAAAAATCGGTAGAGGTGGCAACGCTGGTACTAAATTTTAATAGCAGTTTTATTTTAATCTACACAGTTTTTGCTGTATGGAAATTTTGTTAAATTGAAAATTGCCCTATATGTAAGAACTGTTCCTAATGGCGCCCCCTATGCTCTTTTTTTATCTGCTGCAGAAACATTCTGAAGAACGTCGTCCTATGATTGAGTATTATATCGAAAAGGAAAAGCCGGAAAAAAAGGAACGTTCCAGCAAGGTAAAAGATAAGAAAGACAAATTAACTGAGGAGGAAAAGGAACTTAAAAAGGAAAGAAAATTGGGCCGAAAAAGGGTAAGTTGATTTAATCCATATACATAATATTAACTAACTAAATCAAAACTAAATATCTACACAGGAAACAGCTATTATGCTCTGCAAACTTAAAGAAAAAAAAATTGGCAAACTTTGGTTGAGTTCGGTTTGTTTAAAAGGTCAAAATCAAGCGTTCTACAAACCATTTTTTTTATTTTAGGACCGACTTGAAGAAAGCATAGTAGACGACCTAAAACGTAGAAGAAACGAAGAAAAAATCGCAAAACTTTTAGCAAATACCGATATAATTGAACAATCTTCAAGTCACAGGGAAAAACACCACAGCAATAGAAGGGAAGCTAGAGAAGCAAGGGAAGTCAGGGAGCCTAGGGTATGTAGAATAAGGACACTTAACGTAAAGTAAGCTTTATAGGAAGCGAGCCTGACATTGATTTTCTATTTTTGGTTATAATTTTTGACATATTTTCCTCGGTGTGCCACATAGAAATACAAAAATAAATAGAAAACTTGTCAAACCTGCGCAGGCTGGAGGAAATGGGAAGACTATCCGCTATTTTTTCACAGATTGAGCAAACCAAATTTTGACAGACTGTTCTGTTCTAGAGTTCATTGGCTTTGTCCTTCTAGGATAGTTAGCCAGATCGATACCGTGGGCTTCAAGAAAGGCTGGTTTTGTAACCACTTAAGGCCCTAAAACTGACAGACACTACTTGAAGCGCCGGTGTCATTGAACTAACTAAACTTGTGGTAAACTATCATATGAAGCCACTGATTTCAATTATAGATATTTGACAGAGGTTCAGGTAAACTATCCAGGGCTATCAAAATGGACGGGCCACGATCCTCCACTTTGTTGACGTCACATCCGGGGCTGATTTTTTTTTGATGGTCACGTTACGACACAGCTGATTGTCTTTAAAATACTGAAGTTGGAATGACGGTTCATGGATATTTGATTTTTTTTAAATAAAGCTGTTTTTGAGATTATTTTTACTTTATTCTGGCAGAACAATTTTTTTTAATGTATAGTAACCCCTAATTAAGTTTAAAGCAGAAGCGAATGTGACAATCACATATGACAAAGTCAAATACATGTCAAATATAACAGTTAACATGTGGTACATGGCGGGTAATTTGAATTCAAAATAAGGAATGCTAAATCTTGAAGATTTTAACCTTTTAATCATGTTGCTTCCTTACAAACCTTTGGTGGAATATCGGGATGGTGTCTGAGAATATTTCACTGAAATTTTGCGGAAATCTGTAGTGCCATTTTGAAAATACCATAAAAAAACCTCTGACCTCCCATAAGACCCAATGTAAAATTCAGCCCCGGGAGAACAGCTGATTTTTTCAGGGTCGTGGCCTCTATTTTTGTGTTGGCCTTGGTTCAGGTAAACTATCCAGGGCTATCAAAATGGACGGGCCACGATCCTCCACTTTGTTGACGTCACATCCGGGGCTGATTTTTTTTTGATGGTCACGTTACGACACAGCTGATTGTCTTTAAAATACTGAAGTTGGAATGACGGTTCATGGATCAGGGCTATCAAAATGGACGGGCCACGATCCTCAACTTTGTTGACGTCACATCCGGGGCTGATTTTTTTTTGATGGTCACGTTTCGACACAGCTGATTGTCTTTAAAATATTGAAGTTGGAATGACGGTTCATGAATATTTAATTTTTTTTAAATAAAGCCGTTTTTGAGATTGTTTTTACTTTATTCTGGCAGAACAATTTTTTTAAATGTATAGTAAGCCCTAATTTTTCATAGCCGCTTCATTAGCTCACACAAAAATTAAGTTTAAAGGAGAAGCGAATGTGACAATCACATATGACAAAGTCAAATACATGTCAAATATAACAGTTGGCATGTGGTACATGGCGGGTAATTTGAATTAAAAATAAGAAATGCTAAATCTTGAAGATTTTAACCTTTTAATCAAGTTTCCTCCTTACAAACCTTTGGTGGAATATCGGGATGGTGTCTGAGAATATTTCAGTGAAATTTTGCGGAAATCTGTAGTGCCATTTTGAAAATATCATAAAAAAACGTCTGACCTCCCATAAGACCCAATGTAAAATTCAGCCCCGGGAGAACAGCTGATTTTTTCAGGGTCGTGGCCTCTATTTTTGTGTTGGCCTTGCATGGATATTTGATTTTTTTTTTAAATAAAGCTGTTTTTGAGATTATTTTTACTTTATTCTGGCAGAACAATTTTTTTTAATGTATAGTAAGCCCTAATTAAGTTTAAAGCAGAAGCGAATGTGACAATCACATATGACAAAGTCAAATACATGTCAAATATAACAGTTGGCATGTGGTACATGGCGGGTAATTTGAATTCAAAATAAGGAATGCTAAATCTTGAAGATTTTAACCTTTTAATCATGTTGCTTCCTTACAAACCTTTGGTGGAATATCGGGATGGTGTCTGAGAATACTTCACTGAAATTTTGCGGAAATCTCTACTTTTATCTTAATTCTTTTTACGCAATTCCATTTTCGCGTACTTGGCTTTTTTTTTACATAAAATGTTTTTGTCATGATTTCACTCCTTTTTAAAGGATTTGGATAATATTTAAGTCTTAAAGTAGTAAAATATGCGAAATATTGTTCAAAACTTTTGCAATGCCTTATTAAAATTTTTGAAGTTTTTTTAAACTTTTTCCTATGGTTTTATCATAGTTCCTATCAGCCTTTCGAAGCTTAGCTCACTATAACAATGTTATTTTTCCATAACTTTACATTTATGGGGGAGGGAAGTTCGGTTAATTGATTCATTTAAATATGGGGGTTTTTTAATTTTTTTCTATAGTTTTATCATAGTTCTTATCGGCCTTCCAAAGCTCAGCTCTCTAGCGTTTCTGGAAGTGGGGAATGTTACTTTTAGATAACTTTACATTTATAGGGGAGGGAAGCAAATTAAAATTTTGGGGTTTTGAAATTTTTTCCCATAGTTTTATCATATTTCCTTTTAGTCTGCCAAAGCTCAGCCCTCTAGTGCTTCTGGAAGTGGGAAATGTTACTTTTACATAATTTTACATGTATATCAAATCAAATCAAATCAAATCAAGCTTTATTGTCTTATATAAAGTATAAAACTTTGTAGACAAAGCAAATACATAACTAATAATAATAATAGAAAAAATCATTTAAAAAATATAAAATATATAAATCCATCCAATAAGTGGTTTAATTATGTTGTCTGATTATATATATATATATATATATATATATATATATATATATACAGTGTGTCCACGTAAGTTGGCGGCATATGGGAAACTTTTTTATTATTAGTTTTACGAAAAAAAGTTATTCTTCATAAAAAGTCCTGCATGGTCCAAAACCTAAAATGCAACCATCAGATGTTAAATTTTTTCAGTCATATTACGAGGTTTGTCAAAAAATGTGATTTTTGCTCTAGAGTAAAGTACCTTTCTTTTTGACAATATCGAAAATTTTTATAAAGAAAATATGTTTAGAATTAAAAATAGCTTTCAAATATTCAACATTATTTATTTACATTATTATTATTTGCATCCTAGATTAATTATGCATTAATGTGCAAACTTAAAAAAATAAAAAATAAAAATATTTTTTTAATGTAAATAAACAATGATGAATATTTGAAAGCTATTTTTAATTCTAAACATCTTTTCTTTATAACAATTTTCGATATTGTCAAAAAGAAAGGTACTTTACTCTAGAACAAAAATCAAATTTTTTGACAAACCTCGTAATATGACTGAAAAAATTTAACATCTGATGGTTGCATTTTAGGTTTTGGACCATGCAGAACTTTTTATGAAGAATAACTTTTTTTCGTAAAGCTAATAATAAAAAAGTTTCCCATATGCCGCCAACTTACGTGGACACACTGTATATATATATATATATATATATATATATAATCAAACAACATAATTAAACATATATATATATATATATATATATATATATATATATATATTTTTTTTTTAATTTACTTGTTTTTTTTTATAATAATTGAGAATTTTATGTCAAGAAATTCGTTAATTGAATAAAAAGCTTTAGTGATAAGAAAATCCTTGCACTTATTTCTAAATATGTTATAGTTATTATTAAGTTTTATATTGTTTGGCAAATTATTATACAATTTTATACCGTTATAAATTATGGATTTTTTAAATAAAAATGAATGTGGTATAGGTAATGTAAGATTATTAACTTGTCTCGTTGAATAAGTATTTTGGTTTATTTCAAAGTAATTTAGATGTTTATTTATCAGACAAATTGTTTCAAGAATATATAAACAAGGAAGAGTCAAAATATTATTTTTGATAAACAAGTCTTTGCAGTGATATCTAGAATTTACATTGCATAAATACCTAATTGCTCTTTTTTGAAGAATAAACACTGATCTAAATAAATACATTGAACATGTACCCCAGAAAGGAATGACATATCGTAAGTTTGATTCAATTAAAGAAAAGTATACATTTCTGCCTATTGATTTACCTAATTCATTTGTAATAATTTTTGCACAATAACAACCCGAACTTAATTTTTTATTTAAATTATGAATATGGTTTTGAAATTTTAAATTTTCGTCTATGTTAAGTCCTAAAAATTTAATATTATTTGTAGTATTAATTTTATTATTATTTATATTTATAATTTGTTGAGATATTTCTTTAAAACCAATTGCATATGTTTTTGAAAAATTAAGGGATAGTTGGTTTGATTCAAACCAAGTTTTTATACAAATAATATCATTTTTTATATTATTCCAGAGAACATCTATATTTTTATTTTTCCACAGAATAGTAGTATCATCTGCAAATATTGTAAAATAACCAGAAATTTTAATATTTAGTAAATCATTAATGTAAATTAAAAAAAGTATTGGTCCTAGTACTGAACCTTGAGGAACACCACATTGAATATTATTTTTATTTGAATTTAAAAAATTTTTATTGACACAAATTGAAGGCGATTAGATAAGTATGATTTAAACCAACTTAAAGCGTTGTTTCTTATTCCATAAATAAATACTCTGCCAATCTATGGGCACCTAAGCTCACACTAGGTACTATAGTTATAGTGTGAGCTAATATAATCAAAAACTGAAATATATTTTATTCAACTCCAGACTCAATTACCTTTCGTTTGATACCACACAAGCCATGTTTTGACTTAAACTCAAATTTTTTTAATCTACCCCCCACCCTTTTGAAAAAAACTAAAATGTATTTTGTTTAACTCCAGACTCAATTACCTTTCATTTGATATCACACACGCCATATTTTCACTTAAACTCTAATTTTTGACATCTACCCCCACCCTTTTTTAAAAAATAAACTAAAATTCATTTTTTTTAACTCCAGACTTAATTACCTTTCGTTTGATATCACACATGCCATATTTTCACATAAACTCTAATTTTTGGAATCTACCCCCACCCTTTTATTTGGCTTGCGTTCGGTGGATTTTGTTCATTTTTAAATGGGACCATCACGGCCCAAGACCCAACTTAGGTACCAAATTTCATTAAAATCGGACAAGCGGTTTTTGAGTTATGCGGGTTGGTCGTTACAGACAGACATACAGACAGACAGACAGACAGACAGCAAAACAAAAAAGTTTCAAAATCATCTGAAACGCAAAGATATATAAAAATTTTTGAAATCGGAGCAACTTTTTTTTTCTCGAAAAAATTAGGATCACCATAGCTCACACTACTTATAGTAGTAGTGTGAGCTAATAATTTTTTAAGAAGAATTTCATGATTAACACAATCAAAAGCTTTAGAAATATCACAAAAAATTGCAGCCGCATGTTCATTATTATTAATACTGTTTAATAATTGTTTCATAAAAAGAATATTGCATCATTTGTATTTTTATTTCTCTGAAAACCAAATTGATTAATATTAATCATATTATTTTCACAAAAATATAATTCTAAACGCGATTTGATAAGTTTTTCTATTAATTTTGAAAGAGTTGATAAAAGAGATATTGGCCTAAAATTAGATGGTGTATTTTTATCACCTCCTTTATATATTGGAATTATTTTATAGGGGACGGGAGTAAATTAGAATTTTGGGGTTTTTTGATTTTTTATTAAATTTGGGATAAAATGTAACTATCAAAAACTATTCAGGGTCCTAAAACATAACTTTTGCTATTAGAGTAGGGCAAGTCCGAGATTTAATTTCTAACAAAAATAACAACATCTGACAGTCTCCGCCATTTTGACAAAGTCGCAGTATTGTTTGGCGAGGTTGCCTAACCCAACCAATTTTTTGCTTTTTCAATGGTAATGTCAAACCTACTGTTTTTATTTTGGTTGGTTGTGAAATACAATCTCTAGCTATTCTATAATTTCGGGTTTTAACACAGTCTAAAGATCTATTTAAGACTGTAAAAACTACAGCTTTAAAATAAGAATAAGCCGCCAATGCCAAACCGAGGAAAACATCTTTGAAACTCGTAGACAATGATTGAGTAGAAATAAAATTTCGGACTTCCATTGTCTTTATTTATTTTAAACGCGACGTTTTGGTTAGTAAGTATCTCTTATTTCGGGGAAAACATGTTAAAAATTTTAACCAGTAAAACGAAAATTAGTGTCAGGCATGGCTTGCCATACAGCTTGCTCTAAAATAAGCTCAATTTTGAGTTTTTTTTTAAATAACCTTAACACTTATTTAAGTTTGTGTATTTTTTTATTTGTAAATCTTATTATTATTTTTTTAGGAACCAATATCTCCAATATATCCAAGAGAGAGGTCACATGAAAGAGAATCATCCAGAGATAAACAATATCCTTTTTATACAAAATGCGACAAATTTAAAAATCTTACACTAAGAGTTTTCCGGAATTTTTAGTTTTCTCAACAATATTTGCAACAAAATAAAAAATAGTGACCCATTTCCAACGAACTGGATGTGTTAATTTTTGCCACAAATGCAGTGGAGAGGCACCTCCCGTTCGGGAAATGGGAGAGTAAAGAAAGCGGCTCGAAACTATGATTTGTGCCGCAGCAGAAGCGTAGATAGTTATCTATCGTCTAAGTTTCCGATATTTTATGTACAACTACCCTCGATCGATTTTCTTTACGAACTATCAAAAGAAAAGTCGCCACGCTAGGGGAAACAGTCGGTGTCATAAATTTCCTCCCTCTACTTTACCGGGGCGCATAGAAGACAGGTACTGGCTGTGGGTCTGACTATCCTGAAACAATAGGCGTAACCACGTGTAAACTTCTATCCTTTTTTCTATATATATATTTATCGGTTTCACAACGTTCTACGTCTTCCGATACCCAATCTCCACTCGTTTCTGTTTGCCCATAATTCATCATCTAGGCCTCTTATTCTTATTTCATTGTCTATTCCTTCTCTCCAGCTTCTCCTTGGCTGTCCTCGTTTTCTTCGGCCAGTTGGTTTCCATTGTAGTATTTGTTTAGGTAGTCTTTCATCATTCATTCTTTGTACAGGTCCGTACCACACCAGTTGTTTTGTTTTTATATCATCCACTAAAGTACGTTCACCCACTGTCATAATTTCTCTTATTCTTTGATTTGTAACTCTTTCTCTTTTTTGATTTCCCTGCTGCTCTCTCTCCAATAATCCATCTCCGTAGCGGAAAGCATTTTCTCTGTTATATCCTTGATTGGCCATACTTCTGAGCCGTATGTAATAATACTTTTTACAATGGTGTTATATATAAGCTTTTAGTTAGGTTTTGATATACTTTGGTCCCAAATTATTCCATTTAATAAAGTTATTGCTTTTCTTGCTTGTACGTTACGATCTTTTATAGCTTTGTCTAGAGTTCCGTCAGCTGTAATTTTTAGACCTAAGTATTTATACTCATCACAGGACTGAATTCGCTGCCCGGTATTTAAGATTAGATCCTGTTTCGTTCCACCGATACACATATACTCTGTCTTATTGAGATTAACCTCTAGTCCCCACTTATTGTACTCTTCTATTAGTTTTCGTGTCATATATTCGAGGTCGTCATAAACCTAAGCCACTACTATCTGATCATCGGCGAAACATAAAGTATACAAGGTGGTTTCGTTCAACGGAATTCCCATGTTTTGGCAGTTTCTCTTCCATACTTTAAGGACTTGTTCCAAGTATATCTTGAAGAGCGTAGGCGAGATACAGCAACCTTGTTTAAGACCTTTATTTACTTGAAAGCCTTTAGTTAGTTTTGATTTTATTTGAACTTTTGCCTTACTATTGCGGTATAACTCTTTGATGGCTTTAATTAGTTGTACGCTTATGTTTGTGTTTTCCAACGCTTTCCAAAGTAGATTTAGTGGTATACTATCATATGCCTTCTGCAAATCGACGTAAAGCAGATGCAGCTCTTGTCCGTATGCCATTTTCTTTTCAATAACTTGGGTTATACAAAAGAGATGATCTGAAGTTGATCTACCCGCCCTGAAACCGGCTTGTTCTTCTGCCTCCATGTCTTTATATTCGCTTTCCACTTTATTTCTTACCTTTTGGTACCTTTTTTCTTACATTATAAATATTTAATGCATATGCCGTTCTATAGCATTTAACCATGCTGTAGTTCTCCCTATTTATATTTGGATCAAATTAAAGGTATATAGGGCTGTCTAACAAAACATAGTCTTCCATAGGACAAACAAACCGATTTCCCATAAGCCGTAATGTTAACAAAAACGTAAATTTTACAAAAACGACAAGATCTTTAGTCTCAAAAATTAATCAGTTTTAAGAACAGATCCTTTGTGCATATCGGAAAAATGTTTCTTAAAAATATTAAACTAAAGCGAGAAAATCTGAAATAAAATGGACCATGTTTTCTTCAAAAAAGTAGGTTATGTTTTTGTTTAATTTGTTTTTTTTAAACTTTTTTCTAGTTTTTTCACTTATTTTGAATTATTACATGGGCGCACCAAGGGGGCGGGGAGGCTAGGGGCCCGGACCCCCCAAACCACATTTTTTTTAGATATTTTCCATATATTTCATGAGTAAACAGAAAAAATAGCATAAAGTACATCATAAGACCTCTGGGGGCCCCCCAAAGGTTTTTGAAGTTTTTTGACCAATGAATCAATGAACTATCAGCCCAAGGTATGGGAAAGTAGTTCTATTCAAAGAGCTCACTTCAAGGCTCACTTAACAGAGACGAAATTGAAATAGACTAAACTTTTCTCGTCAGATTCAGGTTTTCTATTAGGATCTTTTGTTGTACTTGACTAAACCTTTTGCGAAGTAATAGGCCTTCTATAGCGTTAAACTGTGAAAAATATTTCACTATGATTTTTAGGTTTAGACAAAGTTTAATTGTTTTAACCCTCCAGTAGTGACATGAAAAAGAGGCACAACTTATAGGTAGGTCAGTCCAACAGATCAATATGCACATATGAGTTCCAACTGAGGTTGGTCAAGCAAACTTCTAATAAGTACTTTACAAAATATGTTTATTTAAAAAAATATAAGTAAACATTATATAAAAAAAACTTGCAAAATTAAAATACAGTTTTTCCTTGTCATTGGCCTCACACACCGTACATCAACATATGATTTTCCATGAACTATAATACATAGGGCTTAAGTACGGTTAAACCTAAGGTTCATCAGCTCACAACAGTAAATACTGTTCAAATTTTACAACAGTACAATATTCGCTGTTGTATTACTACTGTTACTATTACTTTTATTACAGTTTTTTGTAATAATATTTGCTCAATTATGTATCTAAAAGTTTATGCAAATAAATATATACTCTACTCTACAATTGGGCATAACAGCATATGACCCATTAGGAGTATTAGAACCCAAGTTTTTTTGAGAGAAATTGAAAAAAATATCTGAAAGAACTTATTTGCTTTTCTTGTGGTCATCAAAGTCAACAAAGATGACTTTTTTTCCATCTATTATTAATGATGCCATAAAAAAAATTTTTTGGTAATAAGCTCAGAACAGTACCGTAGAAATTTCACAACACGACTTGTAGTAGGTCCAGTCAGATACTATACAAATTTTACGGTGTACAAGTTTTAGATGTCAAAAAGCATGGAAATAAAGGAAAATTTGCACCAAGATAGTTTAAGATAAAAAGAGGTTTGAGTTAGGGAGATTGTCAAATTTACCAGTTTATTCTAAACTGTTTTGAGGTCTGTAAAATAAATATTTATTAAAGAAAAAGAAACTTTGATGATACAGGACTTCACTCGACACTATGCTACACTACCAAAAGTTTATTTTTAAGAGTTCTGTAGGATGATGTACAAATTTGGTTCAGCTTATTATTCACACTTTAACCTCATATTGTTTTCCTTTTCTTTCTTCTCTGGACCCTTTTTTCAACCATCATTTTTAAAAATTTTCAACCGTTTTGAAACAATAATCCATTCAGGAGAGACCCAGTCATGATCATTGCTGTATTCTAGTTTTGAAAGTTGCTTGCCTAGAATAGTAAAAAAATCATAGTGAAATATTTCTTAAAGTTTAACACAATTCTATGTTACACTTCTGCAAAAGGTCCACTCAAGCACAAAAAAAAATGTTGCCAAAATGGCAGTTACACATTTATCCAAAACAAACCTGACAAAAAACTTATCTATTTCAATTTATCCTCTGTTAAGTCAGGTAATAGAGTACTTATCCACTTTCTTTTCCCTTCTTTGAGCTGATACCTAGTTCATTTAAATCAAGATGATTTTTTAAGGTCAAAATACTTGGCATTCCATCAAAACTAACATTATCAAGCTCTCCCCAGCTGCCACAATTCATAACAGCACAGAAACTAATAATAATGATTGAAACTGAGTAAGTAAAAAACTGGAAAAAAAGTAAAAAAAAACAAAAGTAAATAAAAACATAACCTGACTTTTGAACAAAACATGGTCCCTTTTATTTGAGATTTACTGGCTTCAATTGATTTTTTTTAAGAAAAACGCATTTTTCCCATGTGTACAAAGGTTCACTACTTAAAGGGGCCTACAGACACGCGAACATTTCTAGAGATTAGTACGCGCGTACAAGTTTGCGCATACTAATCTCTTCGTGTGTAGACAATATCCCCCTAAAATATCTCTCGAAGATTTGTTCGCGTGCACGATGTACGCGAGCAAATCTCTCGGTGTCTAGGCAAAACGCATTGATAATATCGTGTTTATGTTTAGAACGTTTAGTTTTGTCTTCGTGTGTGTAGGCAATTCCACCAAACGTACATGTATGCAGAGATTAGTTCGCGCGTACTAATCTCAAGAAATGCTCGCGTGTCTGTAGGCCCCTTAAAACAGCATCTTTAATGTAAGTTAAATCGTTTCACTTTTTTTTAAAATTACGTTTTTGTTAACATTGCGGCTTATGGGAAAACGCTTTGTTTGTCCTATGGCGACCATCTTGGATCGAAAAACAGCTGATCGTGACAGTTCGTTAGACAAGCTAATTTAGAAATAGTTTCCTTAATAAAAGCTACCAGAAGGAGTTCCGAAAACAAACGAAGATAGCTGGAGCGGTTTCTAGATGCCAAAAAGCTGTTCCTTTCGAAAATCCCGAAGTGAGTCTTGTTTAAGGTTGTTAGAATTTTGTTTTTTAAGATATTATTTTTAATGTCACATACAAAAATTTCTTAGAATCATATCGCATAACAAGAAAAACGAACCTATGAACCTATTTTTTGTGATGCCATTCCACATGTTAAACTTTTCTTTAAGGTACAGGGTGTATTTTTTTGTTAATTACTTTAAGTACTGATTTTACTATTTTTCACTATTCAAAATTCAAAAACTATTAAAAAACTGTTTTGAAAATTTTTGAATATTTTCAAATTTGGCATTTTTACTATTTTACCATAACAACAATAAAATGATCCATATATTTTTTCCGAGCATGATTATAAGTTTTAATAATACCTAGAACTTCAAAACGTCAAAACAAATCTTAAGGTGTACTTATTTTCATTTGGTAATTGTTTTTAAAAATCTATTAGATGTATGTATATAAGTGTCAATTTGGTTTATTATTATATTGCCATTACTTCATTGAAGAAATAGTTTTATTTATTGATACAGCGCAAGCAAGCAAAATCAAAAAAACTGATTTTAAAACTTTATTAATAAAAACAACGAATTAAAATACTCTGCCAATATATGGGCCCCTAAGCTCACACTAGGTACTATAGTTATAGTGTACGTGCGAGCTAATAAAACTAAAACCTGAAATATATCTTATTTAACTCCAGACTAAATTACCTTTTGTTTGATACCACACAAGCCATGTTTTGACTTAAACTCAATTTTTTTAAATCTACCCCCACCGTTAAAAGAAAAACTAAAATGTTTTTTGTTTAATTCCGGACTTAATTACCTTTCGTTTGATATCACACACGCCATAATTTCACGTAAACTCTAATTTTTGAAATTTACCCCCACCCTTTTTGAAGAAAAAAACCTAAAATGTATTTTGTTTAACTCCATACTCAATTACCTTTCGTTTGATATCACACACGCCATATTTTCACATAAACTCTAATTTTTGAAATCTTCCCCCACCCTTTTACTTGGCTTGTGTTCGGTGGATTTTGTTCATTTTTAAATGGGACCATCTCGACCCAAGACCCAGCCTAGGTACCAAATTTCATTAAAATCGGCCTAGCGGTTTTTGAGTTATGCGCGTTGGTCGTTACAGACAGACGGCGCGACAAAAAAGTTTCAAAATCATCTGAAACGCAAAGATATATAAAAATTTTTGAAATCGGAGCAACTTTTTTTTTCTCGAAAAAATTAGGATCACCATAGCTCACACTACTATAGTATAGTATATGTGTGAGCTTAAAAAGCCAACACCAATAAATAGGAAGTTGAAGAATTATTTTCTTTTTCATTTTTGGTATTTTGCTAACACCTACAGCGGCTAATCAATACGTGTGTAGCCGGCTTAAGGGTTCAAAAAAATTTAAGTGCCATAAAATAAGTTTGGAAATTGTCAGCAAAATATCCTAAATGACAAGAAAATTAATCCCAAACCTATTTATATTTCACAATTTTTTAATAAAACAAAATAATCTATAAGGATAAAAAAAAATAAATTAGAAGTATTTGACAATGCATGTGATGTATTGGTTAGGTCTGTGAACAACAAAATCAAGAAATTATGATTTTAAACACACACCAACAATAGATTTGAAGTTATTGTTATTCTAGCCTAGAAATAATAATACGAAACTGAAAAATTCTGCAGGTAAAATACCTTCACATATCAAAAAATAGCCTGGAATAGCACGTTTTTATTGGCAAAATTTTAACGAGCGGGGAGGGGATTATTCCGCACCATGTTGCCAGTTCTACGTGTTATTCTAGAATTGGACAGGTTTCTAATTGTTAATGGCATTTCGTTCTGACTCCTGACGCAGTGATGCCATTTGTGCGGAGTAATCCTCTCTCTGGGCCCGCTCGTAAATTAAAGCGTGACAGCATGACTATCCGAAATAACGAAAACATCACGATGACGCAAGATCCGGCTCGAAGGACCAAAAAAATCGTTACACACGTGTTGGAATGACCAATGATGAAGTGAACTTACTGAACTGAACCCCAAAAACCTAACATAAAAATGAACCCTACTGTTGAGTGTGAAGAACCTGCACTTGCTGAGGTGCGAGTGTGATTGTAAAATTGATCATAGCCATAAGAATGGTTCTGATAAACTGCGGCGTCTTAGGTTTATTAGCTGTCTTCTCGAATAGCAATCCAAGTTCGTGGAACATATTAAGACGGGAGTCTCGGTCAAATGAAGCTGTTTACGAAAATTCAGCCTATTTATCACCACTTAAAAAATAGACTGGTGTACTGTGGACTAGAGGCCCTTGATAAATTTGACAGTTGTTTTACACCAAACACATCAGTCAATGTATCTAGGCTCCCTACTTTGGTCTATTGATACAAAGCAGCGCAAGCAATAAAAAACTGAAAAGTTATTAAATCTTTATTACAAAAAAACAACAAAATAAAAAAAATCCAACACCAATAGGGAGTGAAGGAATTATTTTCTCCCTCATTTTTGGCATTTTTTTAACACCTAAAGCCGACTACACACGCATCGATTTATCGATACGTGTGTATCCGGCCTCAGGGTCCAAAAATTTTTAAGTGCCATAAAACAGGTTTTGAAATTGACAGCAAAATGTCCTAAATTACAAGAAAATTAATCCCTAAACTTTTGATATTTCACACATTTTTAATAAAACAAGGATTTAAAAAAGAAGTATTCGACAATGGGTTGTATTGGCTATCAGGTTAGGCCTTTCGTAACAACAAAATCAAGAAATTATGATTTTAAACACACGCCAACAAGTTTAAAATCTATCGAAGTTATTCTAGCCGCCTAGAAACAATAGTATGAAACTGAAAAATCACACGTCAAAAAATAGCCTGGAATAGCATGGCAAAATTTTAACGAGCAGGGAAAGGATTATTCCGCACCATGTTGCCAGTTCTATGTGTTATTCTAGAATTAGACATGTTTCTAATTGTTAATGGCATTTTGTTCTGACTCATGACGCAGTGATGCCATTTGTCCGGAGTAATCCTCTCTCTGGACGAAAACATCATGATGACGCAAGATCCGGCTCGAAGGACCAAAAAAATCGTTACACACGTATTGGAATGACCAATGATAAAGTGAACTTACTTACCCCAAAAACCTAACATAAAAATGAACCCTACTGTTGAGTGGGAGGAACCTGCACTTGCTGAGGTGCGAGTGTGATTGTAAAATTGATCATAGCCATAAGAATGGTTCTGATAAACTGCGGCGTCTTAGGTTTATTAGCTGTCTTCTCGAATAGCAATCCAAGTTCGTGGAACATGTTAAGACGGGAGTCTCGGTCAAATGAAGCTGTTTACGAAAATTCAGCCTATTTCTCATCACTTAAAAAATAGACTGGTGTGAATTTGACAGTTTTTTTACACCAAACACATCTGTTAAGGTACCTAGGCCCTCTACTGTGGGCTATTGATACAAAGCAGTTCAAGCAATAAAAAACTTAAAAGTTATTAAATCTTTATTACAACAAAATAAAAAATCCAACACCAATAGGGAGTGAAGGGATTATTTTCTCCCTCATTTTTGGCATTTTGCTAACACCTAAAGCCGGCTATACATGCACCGATTTATCGATACGTGTGTATCCAGCCTAAGGGTCCAAAAATTTTTAACTGCTATAAAACAGGTTTTGAAATTAACAGCAAAATGTCCTAAATTACAAGAAAATTAATCCCTTAACTTGTGATGTTTCACACATTTTTAATAAAACAAGGATTTAAAAAAGAAACTAGAAGTATTCGACAATGGGATGTATTGGCTATCAGGTTAGGCCTTTCTTAACAAGAAAATCAAGAAATTATGATTTTAAACACACACCAACAAGTTTAAAATCTAAGTTATTCTAGCCTAGAAATATAATACGAAACTAAAAAATCACACACAAAAAATAGCCAGGAATAGCACGTTTTTATTGGCAAAATTTTAACGAGCAGGGAAAGGATTATTCCGCACCATGTTGCCAGTTCTATGTGTTATTCTAGAATTAGACATGTCTCTAATTTTTAATGGAACTTTGTTCTGACTCATAACGCAGTGATGCCATTTGTACGGAGTAATCCTCTCTGGGCCCGCTCGTAAATTAAAGCGTGACAGCATGACTATCCGAAATAACGAAAACATCACGATGACGCAAGATCCGGCTCGAAGGACCAAAAAAATCGTTACACACATATTGGAATGACCAATGATGAAGTGAACTTATTTACCCCAAAAACCTAACATAAAAATTAACCCTACTGTTGAGTGGGAGGAACCTGCACTTGCTGAGGTGCGAGTGTGATTGTAAAATTGATCATAGCCATAAGAATGGTTCTGATAAACTGCAGCGTCTTAGGTTTATTAGCTGTCTTCTCGAATAGCAATCCAAGTTCGTGGAACATATTAAGACGGGTGTCTCGGTCAAATGAAGCTGTTTACGAAAATTCAGCCTATTTATCACTACTTAAAAAATAGACTGGTGTACTGTGGACTAGAGGCCCTTGATAAATTTGACAGTTGTTTTACACCAAACACATCAGTCAATGTATCTAGGCTCCCTACTTTGGTCTATGGATACAGAGCAGTTCAAGCAATAAAAAACTGAAAAGTTATTAAATCTTTATTACAAAAAAACAACAAAATAAAAAAAAATCCAACACCAATAGGGAGTGAAGGAATTATTTTCTCCCTCATTTTTGGCATTTTTTTTACACCTAAAGCCGGCTACTCACACATCGATTTATCGATACGTGTGTATCCGGCCTAACGGTCCAAAAATTTTTAAGTGCCATAAAACAGGTTTTGAAATTGACAGCAAAATGTCCTCAATTACAAGAAAATTAATCCCTAAACTTTTGATATTTCACACATTTTTAATAAAACAAGGATTTAAAAAAAAACTAGATGTATTCGACAATGGGATGTATTGGCTATCAGGTTAGGCCTTTCCTAACAACAAAATCAAGAACTTATGATTTTAAACACACACCAACAAGTTTAAAATCTATCTAAGATATTCTAGCCTAGAAATAATAATACGAAACTGAAAAATCACATCAAAAAATAGCCTGGAATAGCACGTTTTTATTGGCAAAATTTTAAGGAGCGGGTAGGGGATTATTCCGCACAATGTTGCCAGTTCTATGTGTTATTCTAGAATTAGACAGCTTTTTAATTGTTAATGGCATTTCGTTCTGACGCAGTGATGCCATTTGTGCGGAGTAATCCTCTCTCTGGACCCACTCGTAAAGTTTAGCGTGACAGCATGACTATCCGTAATAACGAAAACATCATGATGACGCAAGATCCGGCTCGAAGGACCAAAAAAATCGTTACACACGTGTTGGAATGACCAATGATGAAGTGAACTTACTTACCCCAAAAACCTAACATAAAAATGAACCCTACTGTTGAGTGGGAGGAACCTGCACTTGCTGAGGTGCGAGTTTGATTGTAAAATTGATCATAGCCATAAGAATGGTTCTGATAAACTGCGGCGTCTTGGGTTTGTTAGCTGTCTTTTCGAAGAGCAAACGAAGTTCGTGGAACATGTTTCGGGTGTAGGGGTTCCGCCTAGATGCGTACCTTTGGGATAAGAAGTTGTAGTAGACGAAAGGAGTAAGAAGACCTGCTCTTCCCCTAAAAAAATTAAGAGTTAAAAGAGATTCTTTTACTTGCAAAAAAAGCTTATTTTAGGCACTGTAAAAGTACTTTTGCTGTAATTTTTGCAACCAGATACAGCGAGACATTTTTTTTACATTACGTCCGAGATTGGCCGCAAAACTGTGGCACATAAAGTTTTGCAGCCAATCTCGGGCGTTTGTGCACTTATAATATTTGGATATACAGGGTGTTCGGCACATGAACCGTCAAAATTTTTTGGGATATTATTGAGGTCATTTGCTACCTTTTCAACCTTGGAACTTGGGTCCTTAGAGTCATGGCTAAAGAGATATGACTTTTTTTTTAAAAAAATCTCAAATTACCCAAAATCCCACCTTTAAACCCTCGTAAGCTTTTTATTAATGTCTGGAAAAGCACCATTTTTTTTATAATTCTGTAATCTTATGCTACTTCAACTAATTAATAGATTTGTTAAAATTTATGTACCAGAGGGACCTACGAGGTTTTTTATTGAAGAACATTAGTGATTTTGTGAAAGAAAATCAATTTCAAAAATAAAAATTAAAAAAAGTATCGACACTTGAGAACTTCATTTTCGTTTAAAAACTTTTCTAGTTGATTACCTTTCTAACGGTATGCTACGCATTGATTAAAAAAAACAATTCAGCTTTAAAATACGGATATTTCGTGAGACGGGCAATAATCGTCCGACTTGATAAGAAAAACAATTTGATGTTTATGATCGTTTCGAACAAAATTTATAAATAAAGAACACAATACATTATTGTTAAAAGTTTAACATTTGTTTAAGTAGGTAAACCATCATAAACTCAAATTGTTTTTCTCACCAATTCCAAACGAGTCTCGCCCTTCTGACGGAATATCCGTATTTTAAAGCTGAATTGTTTTTTTTAATCAATGTGTAGCATACCGTTAGAAAGGTAATCAACTAAAGAAGTTTTTAAAAGAAAATGAAGTTCTCAATTGTCGATACTTTTTTTGATTTTTAATTTTGAAATTGATTTTTTTTCACAAAATCACTAATGTTCTTCAATAAAAAACCTCGTATGTCCCTTTGGTACATCAATTTTAACAAATCTATTAATTAGTTGAAGTCGCATAAGATTACAGAATTATAAAAAAAATGGTGCTTTTCTAGACATTAATAAAAAGCTTACGAGGGTTTAAAGGTGGGATTTTGGAAAATTTGAGAAAAAAAAATTAAAAATTCATATCTTAGGACCCAAGTTCCAAGGTTGAAAAGGTAGCAAATGACCCCAACAATATCCCAAAAAATTTTGACGGTTCATGTGCTGAACACTCTGAATACCCAAATATGTCAACATACAGGGCCTCTAGCCGTATCTGGTTGCAAAAATTACTGCAAAGGTATGGCGGGGAATATTTCAAACCATAATTAAGGTAACTAGGTACAGGGTGATTTTTTAAATAAATCTACCTCGTTATAATTTTGTTATTATTTGCCGTGGAAATATGAAACAAAAACTGGATATATATTTGACACTTTTTTGACAGCTTTTACTATGTACGAGTTACAACAAATTAAACATTTTTTTTAACCCTGTATTTTTACCTTCCTAGCCCGCGTAGCAATG
This sequence comes from Aspidapion aeneum, assembly GCA_963576565.1. Classification (NCBI taxonomy): domain Eukaryota; kingdom Metazoa; phylum Arthropoda; class Insecta; order Coleoptera; family Brentidae; genus Aspidapion; species Aspidapion aeneum. The sequence goes on along the minus strand of OY755039.1, from coordinate 144,839,128 downwards.
GCTAGGTATTATTTTTGACGAAAATTTTTTATTTTAAATAACGCCAAAAATGTGTTATTTGGATGTATTTTGAACTATCCTAGTATATTATTTCTGTCTGTAACACGATAGATCCCAAACCACTGAACCGATTTTCATAAAATTTTCAGGTAAAATAGTGTTCGACACTCTTACGAGCTGATTAGATTTTGGTCAAAATTCATTAATGCTGACAGTTTTTTGACAATTAAAAACTTTAAATAATGCTTTTAACGGAGCATCGTATCAATACACTGTTTGTGGAATATAGTAGACTATCAAACAAGTTTCGTGGCTAATCGGGCAAAAAGGAGATTTTTTGTTTCCCTTATATTTTTCCGTGGGTAGCTTGAAAGCTTAACCTCACGGGGGTCCAAGATCTAATGGACACCTAATAAGTGTTGACAGTTAACCGTTTCGTCCTTATGGGACTCCTCAGAACACTGCTGGTCAATGTGACAAATCTTGCGAAGTTAATCAGACGGTTTTGTCTCTAATTAAATGTAATTAGTGAGCGAACTATAGCAAGAGGCGCCATCTACCGAGATACGAGAGAAACAAAAAACCAAAAGCAGGGAAAAACACTGCTATACAATATCGATCAATGAAAAGCTCGAATGCAAATAAAAGAAAACAACTATAGTCCGTGACCTACGACAGCTCTTTGTCTTTCAGGCCGGATCAACACAGATTGCATTTTTACCCGTCTTTAAGACAGTGAGCGTCAATCAACGGAATTTTTAAGCCAAATAATACTAACAAACGTGGAATTTCGTACCCGTGAATTTAAAAATCAAACAAGTTTCGTGGCTATATCGTATCTCGGTAGATGGCGCCTCTTGCTATAGTTCGCTCACTAATTACATTTAATTAGAGACAAAACCGTCTGATTAACTTCGCAAGATTTGTCACATTGACCAGCAGTGTTCTGAGGAGTCCTATAAGGACGAAACGGTGAACTGTCAACACTTATTAGGTGTCCATTAGATCTTGGACCCCCGTGAGGTTAAGCTTTCAAGCTACCCACGGAAAAATATAAGGGAAACAAAAAATCTCCTTTTTGCCCGATTAGCCACGAAACTTGTTTGATTTTTAAATTCACGGGTACGAAATTCCACGTTTGATAGTAGACTATATTTTTCTCAATAATTCGTGTTATAACCAAAAACTTTGTAGGAGCTTTAGTTTCTGATATATTTACATAAAACTGTTTGCAAGGCTAATATATTATCATGGCTTCACTTGAAGTGATGATTCCTATTTTTTGTTATGATTTTAAAAATATATATTATGTACTATAAATTGTTTATTTTGACTTTAAAGGGTTTGGCGCGTATATTTCTTTAAAATATGTCCTGCATACAGGGTCTCTAGGTTGTGAAACATAAATTTTTCAAATTTGGTGCAAGGCCAACACAAAAATAGAGGCCACGATCCTGAAAAAATCAGCTGTTCTCCCGGGGCTGAATTTTACATTGGGTCTTATGGGAGGTCAGACGTTTTTTTATGATATTTTCAAAATGGCACTACAGATTTCCGCAAAATTTCAGTGAAATATTCTCAGACACCATCCCGATATTCCCCCAAAGGTTTGCAAGGAAGCAACATGATTAAAAGGTTAAAATCTTCAAGATTTAGCATTTCTTATTTTGAATTCAAATTACCCGCCATGTACCACATGCCAACTGTTATATTTGACATGTATTTGACATTGTCATCTGTGATTGTCAAATTCGCTTCTGCTTTAAACTTAATTTTTGTGTGAGCTAATGAACGGCTATGAAAAATTAAGGATTACTATACATTTAAAAAAAATTGTTCTGCCAGAATAAAGTAAAAACAATCTCAAAAACGGCGTTATTTAAAAAAAATGAAATATTCATGAACCGTCATTCCAACTTCAATATTTTAAAGACAATCAGCTGTGTCGTAACGTGACCATCAAAAAAAAATCAGCCCCGGATGTGACGTCAACAAAGTGGAGGATCGTGGCCCGTCCGTTTTGATAGCCCTGTTTGGTGATATGGATAAATATACTTACATAAGAATAAGCAGCACTGTATATGGCATCAGGAGAATTTCAGTCAGGGCTACCAACCGTAGAATGTTCAAAGATTGGAATTCCACCAGAGAAATGAGCAACCTGCAGCCCCACCACGAGTTTTGGCCCAAAGTCTGAAAAAGAGTTTATTAATCACCAAGGGATTAAAGTGGCAAGTTTAAAACCTATATTATGGTTTTCACATACTTTGTACGATCACATACTTTGTACGAGGATGGGATGAAAAGTTTTCGGCTTAGCCTATAGCAGGCCCAAATTGCTTTCATGTTCCAACGTGTTTGTGTAGCCTTGCTTGTGATCAGTATACGCTCGAAGTTTAAAGTGAGTGCGTCAAGTAGTTTGTGTCATGTTTATTTTGAAAGTTTATACAGTGTGTCGATTTTAAAAGACGGAAAAAAAAACGAGATAAGAGCCGTGATAAAATATTTTCATATCAAAGGGTTGTCGCCGACGGAAATAAAAGCTGAACTAGATGCTACACTAGAAGAATCTGCTCCTTCCTATACCACAGTTAAAACCTGGGTATCGGACTTTAAACGAGGTCGTACTAGCACTGATGATGCTCCGCGTTCTGGCAGGCCAAAAACGGCAACTTCTGAAGAAATGGTGCAAACCATTCACAAACTAATTCTAAAAGATCACAGATTAAGACTGGAAGAAGTAGCTGAGGCTGTGGGCATATCAAAAGAGCGAGTTTACGATATTTTATGTGAAGTTTTAGGTATGAGAAAGCTATCTGCCCGATGGGTGCCGCGTTTCCTCACGCCAGGTCAAAAGCTCGTGCGTCTAACCATTTCAGAGAATTTGGCCCTGTTTAGACGTGAGTCAGGGGACAAACATGGGTTCATCATTATAGCCCTGAAACTAAGCAACAGTCCAAACAAATTGACGACAAAGGACGAACCAGTTCCAAAGAAGGCAAAGGCAGTACCGTCTGCTGGAAAGATCATGGCAACGGTCTTTTGGGACACTAAAGGGATACTCCTCATAGATTATCTCGAAAAAGGAAGAACAATAAATTCAGAGTACTACAGCGACTTACTGGACCAGCTTAAGCAGAATATAAGCGAAAAATGCCCTGGTTTGGAAAAAAGAAAATTTTGCATCAGGACAATGCACCTTGCCACAAACTCCGCTCTTGTAATGGCTAAAATCCATCAGTTAGGCTTTGAACTGTTAAACCATCCACCTTATTCGCCAGACCTAGCCCCGTCAGACTTTTATTTGTTTCCAAACCGAAAAAAATTTCTTGCTGGAAAAAAAATTTCCTCAGATTTAGAAGTCTACAAACGCCTATTTTGACGAGTTGGATAAATCAGACTTCAGCGATGGCATCAAATCAGTTGAACATCGTTGGCCAAATGTATTACCTTACAAGGGGACTACGTAGAAAAATAAATTATTATTTAGTCACTATGGTGTTGCGCAGCGGCGTAGCGTGCTCGAAAGGGCGGGGGGGGGGGGGGGCGACAGCTAAAAAGGGCGCCTCTGAAAAAGGTCAAAAGGGCGCCTCCCACAAATCTTGCGACCAAAAAAAAAAAGGTCTTCATGTCGTTAGTTTCCTTTGGCTGAGGGCGCTTCGGCCACCTATGGGGCGCCACCCTCGGGGCGGGGGGGGCGACAAACCCCCCGCGCCCCCCCCCCACGCTTCGCCGCTGGTGTTGCGTTCTATGTTAGGCCGCAAACTTTTCATCCCTACTGGACCTCCATGCACTTCGACCACAAGTGGATCTATTGTGCTCACGTACCTACATACTGAGTTTGACTAAAGTGCCATATTTTTTTTCCACGCAGCACATAAAAAAATTCTACAGATTACAACAATAAATGATTTAGGCTTACCATTTCACATAGTTTACTTAGCAGTTCTAAGGCCGAGCAAATAGGCTACCTCGTGGTCCCTTTCGTTTAAATTTTAAAGTTATAAATATACTTACATCAAGAAGTGTCAACGAATAACTCGCAGCATGTAAAATGGCAAACAAAACTACTGGAACAATAACCACTGAAAATATCTGTTAAGGAAAATATATATATAAGGTAATAAAAAAATCTACAACCTTTGAAAAAACCATTTTTACATAACCTAAAATTTTATGGAAAAAATCTAAAAAACCGTTTCTTTTTAATTTTTGTTTTCCACATTGATTTAGTTTCTTCACGAAATTTATTGAAAACATACTGTTTTATGTCCTAAACACGTTGTAATTATTTTAAATCCAGTGGTGTATTTAGAGGGGGGGCAGCAACCCCGTCTTGACGTCTGTCCATGTGTATTTCCGCCCCGATAGCTCTGGAACCGCTGGATCAATTTTCATGAGATTTTTATGAAAAATAGTGTTCGACAATCTAACGAGCTGATTGTTTTTTGACTGTTAAACAAATTAAAAAGATATACTCCCGGTTAGAAAAATGTCGCCAACGACACTTATGAGTCCCGCAAGATAATATTTACTTGCCGCCTTTGCACATCAAACTTGGATTGATCAAACAGTTTGTAAAAGCACTGGAGAAAACAGGCGACGCATTCATATTTTTGAAAACTAAATTTCCTCGTCTTAGTGAGGCTAAAATCAAGAAAGGTGTTTTTGTGTGGCCCCAGAATAGACAACTTTTTCAAGATTCGACGTTTATTGAACACCTGAATCAAAAAGAAAAACGAGCTTGGTTTGCATTCCAAAACGTGTGTAAGAACTTTTTGGGTAACCATAAAAGTGATGATCGCTCGGGTCGAGGAATTGCTCTTAGCGTACAAGGCCACGGGATGTAACATGTCCCTTAAAGTGCACTTCCTTCTCTCGCATCTGGACTTCTTTCCTGAAAATTTAGGAGCAGTCTCGGATGAATACGGGGAATGGTTTCATCAAGACATCGCTAAGTTGGAAAAGAGGTTTTCAGGGAAGTTGGCGGAGTACTGCTGGTTTTTGAAACCAGAGGGTTGTACCTAGGGTATAAAATAAAAGCAAACACCAAGTGAAGGTACGAAAGTTCTTATTTATCAGTGGCGCACCCAGGAATATGTCTTGGGGGGCCCGACGCCTCTATAGCCTCATGATGTTGAATTTTAAGCTATTTTTTTGTGTTTTTTATTTGAAACATGTGGAATATATGTAAAAAAATCTAAGGCTTGGGGGGGCCGGGCCCCAAGGCCCCCTTCTCTGGGTGCGCCCATGTATTTATTATTGTTTGAAACTAAAATAACTCTCTTTATGCTTAAAAATTTAAATTTTTGTCGATAATATTATAATTATTACCAAAAAAGGATAAAAATAGGTAAGGCTGCTCCCTCAAAAATGGTGGGTGGTAGAAGAAAACGCAAGCTATATTTGGATTCAGGGCGTCGTCTTACATAAGAATCAGCGTAAATAATGCGAGGGCTCAAGAATTTTTTTTTGCAGACCAGTGTAATTTGTGTTGTAACCAAAAACTTTGTAGGAGCTTTTGTTTCTGAGATATTTACAAAAAACTGTTTTCAAGGCTGAAGGGGCTAATGGGCTAGGAACGTATCAAATCCGTCATGAATCCAGTTTTTTTTAATGACCATATTAAAATAGGTATATCATAACAAAAACCATTTCATGTAAAAAAAGCCAAGTACGCGAAAATGGCATTCCGTAAAAAGAATTGAGATAAAAGTAAAGCCAAGTTTTCCAATACAAATTTCAAAATGAAAGGTTCTTACCAGTTTGGAAATGTTTTTTAAACTTTGCTATTACAGCCAAACTTCTTTATGTTCAATTTAGCACTGTGCCTAAGAGTCATTTACAGCCGTAATAGCCAAGTTTAGAAAAATATTTCCAAACTAGTAAGAACCTTTCATTTTGAAATTTGTATTGGAAAACTTGGCTTTACTTTTATCTCAATTCTTTTTACGGAATGCCATTTTCGCGTACTTGGCTTTTGTTACATGAAATGTTTTTGTTATGATTTCACTTCTTTTTTAAAGGAATTGGATAATACTTAATTTTTAAAGTAGTAAAATATGCGGAATATTGTTCAAAACTTTTGCAATGCCTTACTTAAATTTTTGAGATTTTTTAATTTTTTTCCATGGTTTTATCGTAGTTCCTATCAGCCTTCCAAAGCTCAGCTCTCTAGTGTTTCTGAAAGTGCACAATGTTACTTTTACATAACTTTACATGTATAGGGGAGGGAAATAAATTAAAATTGTCGTGTTTTTAAATTTTGTCCTATAGTTCTATCATAGTTCCTATCAGTCTTCCAATGCTCAGCTCTCTAGCGTTTCTGGAAGTGGGTAATGTTACTTTTACATAACTTTACATTTATAGGGGAGGAGAGTAAATGAAAATATTGGACTTTTTAAATTTTTTCCCATGGTTTTATCATAATTTCTATCAGCATTCCAACGCTCAGCTCTCTAGCATTTCTGGAAGTGGGCAATGTTAGTTTTATATAAATTTACATTTATAGGAGAGAGAAGTAAATTAAAATGTTGGTGTTTTTAAATTTTTTCATATAGTTTTATCATATTGTCTTTCAGTCTTAAAAAGTTCAGCTCTCTAGCGTTTCTGGAAGTCGGCAGTGTTACTTTTACATAACTTTACATTAATAGAGGAAGGAAGTAAATTAGAATTTTGGGGTGTTTTAATTTTTTTCTATAACTTTATCATAGTTACTATCGGTCTTCCAATGCTCAGCTCTCTAGTATGTCTGGAAGTAGGCAATGTTACTTTTACTTAACTTTACATTTATAGGGGAGGGAAGTAAATTAGAATTTTGGGGTGTTTTAATTTTTTCCTATAGTTCTATCATAGTTCCTATCAGTCTGCCAAAGCTCAACTCTCTAGCATTTCTGGAAGTGGGCAATGCTACTTTTACATAACTTTAAATGTATAGGGGAGGGGAGTAAATTAAAATTTTGGGGTTTTTTGATTTTTTCCAGGAGTTTGGTCATAATTTCTATCAGTCTGCCAAATTTCAGCTTTGTAGCATGTCTGGAAGTACAGTAGAATATTGATGATCTATACATGAGTGAGTCTGTGAGTGAGTGGCAATTTCGACGTTTTTTGAAATTTCGTAACTACTTTACTACTTTATGGAATTCCATGAAACTTGGAGGGATTGTTAACTCCATGGAGATCTACGACTGTGCAGTTTGAGATTCGTAGCTCATTCCGAAGTAGAGTTTTAGGTAGGTCAAATATCGGCTGAAATGTTTCCAGAAAAGATGGTTACGGCGCGCGAACTTGGCGAGGCACTGCCGTGCCCTCAGATCTTGG